>CM028688.1:8481240-9101192 GCA_016771965.1 Brassica carinata
TCATCACCGTACATTGGCTGGTCCTCTCCTGAAAGCCATTCTCCATCGAGCTTTCTGAAGATGCATATTCCTCCTTACGCATATTCTTGCCCAAGTGAACGCTCTGAAACCTCATCATCATCTGATTCAACACCCTTGAGCTGTTGCTGATCAGACATTTGATTTGACGAATCACCAGAAACCTCATTCCCGTCTCAAAATAAGACTCTTCCTCATCCCCGTAAGCCCTCCATTGCTGCTTATAGGAATGATCCTCTGATGTAGTGTCATCTGAAACTCCCGCTTCCCTCTTAAAAGAGGTAAGCTTCTTGCGCAGCGCCTTCCTCGCCTTTCTCTTCCTAGAATACTTTCTTCCGAACATTGTGGTTGCATCTCTAGAGTCATTACCATGAACAGTGACATCCTCATCCAGAGCAGCTCGCAGATGACTTCTTTCAGTTTCTTCCCCTCTAAGTCCTACAGAATGCAATCAATAGAGTCATCTGCCTCGCCAATCTACCGTGTCCACTCTGTAAGATGACATAAGAATTACGATTGTATCCACCTTAATAAGCCCATTTCTATGACTAAAGTTTCTAACTTTGATGTTACCCAGAAGAGCAGAGGCAAGAAAGCAGTGTAAAAGGGCACAGAGACAACACACGAAAGCCCTGAGAACAAAGCATCAAGCACTCCGTTCTGATGTTTCTGCGAAAAAAAGAAAGAACCTTTATCAATCTCCATCATATGAAAAAGTCAATGAAGCTAAGATTTGGATCTGTATGGTTTTGGGGTTAATAAAGCACCTGAATTTCGAGGATGAAGGGAACGCCACCGACGACTTGACGAGCGACGCATGGTTGAACAAGAGATCTAACCTTCTGGGTCAGTCTCATATAGGAAGAAAGACAGATCCATGTCACAATACTCACGAGGGTCAATCCTTGCCATGTCCCTGACCCTGCTTCCATTGAATCTTTTTGTATAATCTTCTGCTTCCTTCTTCCCCTCTCTCTCTCTTTCCCCGTTTCAAGAAAGAGGAGAGAGAATTGAGGAAAATGGAGTCGAAAGATTTGAAATTTTTTGATGCAAGTTGATCTTCTTCTTCCTCGTGGGATGTCTCTCGCGCGAGTGCCGTTCTGTGAGGAGCTCCAATGGATGTTAGCTGGCGGAGAGAAGAGAGAATAAAATTAAATATAGTGTTTAATAGGAAACTTTCTCATAGCCACCAGCTTTGAGCAAGTACGCACGTCTGGTCTCTACGTGTGGGTCGCGTGACTCCAGTCAACGAATATTTTTAGTCAACGTATATTTTTAGTCAAATTCCTTGAATATTATTTTTACTTTCTATTGGTGATTGCCATTTTAAGATCTTTCTTAAATCTTTGCAAATTTTATTCAATGTTGAGTTGAGAAACAAATATTTTAAGAAAATGAGAGGAAGTAAAAATGAAAAGTGGAACAGTAGTAAAATAACTAAATAGTAAAAACACTTTGAAATTAATTCACTTCTGAGAATACATATTTTCTTCGTAAATTCAAACTACAGATATTATATTTGATTAAGATCCCATTATATCAAATTTTTACATTGTAAGAAAGTATCTTGAGCATTGCTTCTCACTTTTTTTCTAAAGCAATGGCATGTGCTGGTCACCAACTTGTTTCATAACCTCATCATCTTCTGCTCATCTGTTTGTGAATTAACAAGGTTCTGATTTTGCTCATGGGGTTCCTATAGAAGACTTTTTTTTTTCTGATCTATGTACCCCTTTTCAAAGGTCCATCAAAGTTTTATCTTCTCATCAGTGCACAAGTTCTTACATAAAAGAGCAACTCATCATAGCATAAGCAAAAAGAGCAAAAAGAATCCAATCCATTCCTACGTAGAAGAGAAGGGACAGCAAAACTATTGGTTCAACCACCAAACAATAGAAACAAAACAGAACATAGAAGTATAACCGAACTGTTTCTTGGTCTTAAGAGAAGCAGATGTACAACAAAGAGTTAATGCTTTCTCCCCTCCTTTGGCTTATAAGTAACTGAATGTGATCAAAGTAAGCTTACGCACGAATATATGGGTTATGAGTTACCATACAGCTCGTGCCATCCATCTGCATTCCTCTCTTTCCTGTTACTTCTCTTCCTCCATGCCCACCAGTCACTCGGTTCTGACCAGACCACTCTCTTGTCTGACCACCAAGTCCAAATGATCATCTGTTGTTGTTTCCACCGTAACCAGATCTTGCATCTCCATTGTAAGTTGTAACCTTGTCTTCCTTGGGTATACGACATGTTGTCTTGCTACTTTCCACCGCCTCCTCGTCCTGCATACTCCTGGTTGATGTCTCTTCTTCTTTTGCTTAGATCCAGGCCCGCCACAACCGGTCCTAGCCTCCATAGCCTTTCTTTGCTCTCTGCAAGAACATCAAGTTTCTCTGTTAATTGGAAAGAAAAGGTTTGAAACCTGTTGTGCTGGACATCATGGAAGACGATGCAACGTGTAGGTTGGTCCCAATTTGCATGGAGTTCTTCAGCGATCATCATCTTGTTCATGAAGATGTGGACCTGGTTCTCAGAGAGATCAAACATTACGGCAAGATGATGTAGACCCATGGACTCGTAGGAGGCAGAGTATATTAAGAGATAAGTCCTCAAAGCTCCTCTTTGATCCTAGCTTCACTGTATCAAAGGATGGTTCTACGATTCTTGAGCAGTTTCCAGACATCAAGAGAGTTCAAAACCTCAAAATCCTTTTCGAAGTCACCTTTGGTGAGAGCTCGTGTTGCTGCTGTGACATGATCACGGACGTTCTCAGGAGGAGCAGTGAATGCTGGCTGCCATGTTAGGCACCTCTAGTAACATGGCGCAAATAAGATGAACTTCTTCAAGAAACTCAAGGTTTGTATGTCGGTGAGACCAAAAGGATGTAAACAATTAGCTCCATTAAAATATATAGACTGCTTAAACACTTTGAAATTAATTCACTTCTGAGAATACATATTTTCTTCGTAAATTCAAACTACAGATATTATATTTGATTAAGATCCCATTATATCAAATTTTTACATTGTAAGAAAGTATCTTGAGCATTGCTTCTCACTTTTTTTCTAAAGCAATGGCATGTGCTGGTCACCAACTTGTTTCATAACCTCATCATCTTCTGCTCATCTGTTTGTGAATTAACAAGGTTCTGATTTTGCTCATGGGGTTCCTATAGAAGACTTTTTTTTTTCTGATCTATGTACCCCTTTTCAAAGGTCCATCAAAGTTTTATCTTCTCATCAGTGCACAAGTTCTTACATAAAAGAGCAACTCATCATAGCATAAGCAAAAGAGCAAAAAGAATCCAATCCATTCCTACGTAGAAGAGAAGGGACAGCAAAACTATTGGTTCAACCACCAAACAATAGAAACAAAACAGAACATAGAAGTATAACCGAACTGTTTCTTGGTCTTAAGAGAAGCAGATGTACAACAAAGAGTTAATGCTTTCTCCCCTCCTTTGGCTTATAAGTAACTGAATGTGATCAAAGTAAGCTTACGCACGAATATATGGGTTATGAGTTACCATACAGCTCGTGCCATCCATCTGCATTCCTCTCTTTCCTGTTACTTCTCTTCCTCCATGCCCACCAGTCACTCGGTTCTGACCAGACCACTCTCTTGTCTGACCACCAAGTCCAAATGATCATCTGTTGTTGTTTCCACCGTAACCAGATCTTGCATCTCCATTGTAAGTTGTAACCTTGTCTTCCTTGGGTATACGACATGTTGTCTTGCTACTTTCCACCGCCTCCTCGTCCTGCATACTCCTGGTTGATGTCTCTTCTTCTTTTGCTTAGATCCAGGCCCGCCACAACCGGTCCTAGCCTCCATAGCCTTTCTTTGCTCTCTGCAAGAACATCAAGTTTCTCTGTTAATTGGAAAGAAAAGGTTTGAAACCTGTTGTGCTGGACATCATGGAAGACGATGCAACGTGTAGGTTGGTCCCAATTTGCATGGAGTTCTTCAGCGATCATCATCTTGTTCATGAAGATGTGGACCTGGTTCTCAGAGAGATCAAACATTACGGCAAGATGATGTAGACCCATGGACTCGTAGGAGGCAGAGTATATTAAGAGATAAGTCCTCAAAGCTCCTCTTTGATCCTAGCTTCACTGTATCAAAGGATGGTTCTACGATTCTTGAGCAGTTTCCAGACATCAAGAGAGTTCAAAACCTCAAAATCCTTTTCGAAGTCACCTTTGGTGAGAGCTCGTGTTGCTGCTGTGACATGATCACGGACGTTCTCAGGAGGAGCAGTGAATGCTGGCTGCCATGTTAGGCACCTCTAGTAACATGGCGCAAATAAGATGAACTTCTTCAAGAAACTCAAGGTTTGTATGTCGGTGAGACCAAAAGGATGTAAACAATTAGCTCCATTAAAATATATAGACTGCTTAAACACTATGAACCTTAGATTCAACACTATGTCACACAAACAAATATTAATACATGTGTACCTGTTCGGTTGTCTTTTCGTGGTATCGACTTTGCGAGGTACCTTGAGCAAGAAACTCTCGCACCCTTTGACCAGTATATATTCATCTGACGAGAGAGGCAAACTGTGAGCTTCAATAATCATTCCAGACCGGAACGCACACAGAGACGATATTTAAAGTGTGCTGCACAACCTCACTTTTCCATCTGATCTGACAGATTCTTTATGTTCTCTTTAACGAAATTTAAACTACAGATAAATATTACGGGTGCACAGGACCCCCTGGCTTCGCCCCTGCATGTGCTGAATATTGTACTGCAATAACACATCAGCAAGAGATCCCTATCAGTCACAAACTTGTCCACTAAAGAATGGTGGTAGATATCACATAGCATCGTATAGGTTTAGTCTGTTCATCTCCATATATAATACAGCCACAGTTGACTTCTAAGAACTCAGAGACCTTTCCACGTATAAACATGACTAATACAGCCACAATTGACTTAAAAATAGAATTGAAACTCTGTTATCTCAGTAACTAGGTTGGTTAATATATCTCACTACTGAGTACTGACCTAAAACTAAGAAGGCCAAGAAATGTCCGTTAAATTGCTTGCTTGGCAGACTGGAAGATAAAGGCAAGAAGCAAACACCTATTCATCATCTTATAAACTTGTGTCACAAAACCAACGAACCATATGAATTTTCTTAGAAGCACAGTCTAATCAACAAGAGTCTACAAGAAAATTGTGTAGCGGTTTCTCAAACCTTACAAACATTTTATAAAGTCAAAAGACAATTCAAAGGGTTCAAGTAGCAAGACAGAGACAAAACAGTGTGCTTCATACGAATGGAGATGAACATCTCACCTGGAGAAAAGCTTGGGAACGGCCAAGCTTTTGTATATGCGGTCTCAAGAACTAAAACCTTTATAGAGTTGTACGCTGTTTATGTGGATCCTTATGGATTCCCGTACCATACAACCTTCTGCCCGAGAGATGAGTACATACCTGGGCAGCCACATGAGATACATCTCAGTACACAACCAGCAGATGGATCGATGAAATGGGACTACTGTCCCAACTGTTCTGAGTTACTTTATATATAACATCCTTAAATGCTAAAGGCCTGACAAGTTTTAGACCATCAGCATTGGTGAACCTCACTTCTCGATTCCTAATGTTTCTATTATTATTATTTTAATTTTGTTTTTTGTTTCATTTAATAAAAAAAATTAATACTCGTCTAATTGCGGATCGCCACGTGGCGTGGGCCCGCAGAATAGTAACGATACAGGATTTTCCCAGCGACCTCGCACGACGCGGATTCAACACTATTGGAATATTTTGATATTTTTTTTTCGAAAACTGTGTGAACTTTTGCTATGACTCTTCAATACTGATACTCTTATATACTAACTTTTTGTTGTGATATCAGTGTATAAACTTTAGTGATGGTTTGTAACAACTGTCAACTGATGTCTCTTTTACATGATAAACAACCGGTAACAATAAAAAATATTGTTATATCAAATATATGTGTATTTGATGGAAGGATATGTTTTATAGTGAAAATAGTTATTATTTTACGTAATCTATGAAGTAATCATGTGGCCATGTTAGTAACACTATAACTTTGGAATTTTAGACTGCATTTCTAAGGCTAGGATTAATCTAAAATACCTTGATAGAATTGTTAGATTACTTGGTTAGTAAATTATTGGAATGGTTGATGACTCACTTACATGTGAAGTGTTCTATTAAAGTTGTAGCTGGTAAGTATGTTCGTTGAATAATATGGTTACATAATACTTCATAGATTATGCAAAGTAATATTATAACGCCCCGACCGCCCACGGCTAATGGGCCACCTACGCCCGCTCTCTCGGTCCGTGGGCCTCATCCCATCTGACGGTTGGTCGTTAATTTTCCCAAGGTCCGAAATCATTGTTTTACTGACCCTGCAATCACCACATGACCTTTCTTCGTGCTTTGGCCTCACTCGCACGCTATCGCGAATCACTTCCCGATAGGTCACTCATCCTTCCACTACTCCAGCTCAAGCACGCTTAACTCTGGAGTTCTTTTTGGATGTGCTCCGGAAAAGGTAAGTCAACTTTGGTGACATAGGTAGCCAAATCAATCCTTTTAAGCCTTTCCATATATCACAACTCAGGATGTTACAATTCACCCCCTCTCAAAGAACGCAACGTCCTCGTTGCGCCCCATGACAGGTCTCAAGACGCCTCTCGGATCAGAACCGAGATGGCTAACCTGCTCTGATACCACTTATAACGCCCCGACCGCCCATGACTAATGGGCCACCTACGTCCGCTCTCTCGGCCCGTGGGTCCCATCCCATCTGACGGTCGGTCGTTAATTTTCCCAAGGCCCGAAATCATTGTTTTACTGACCCTGCAATCACCACATGACCTTTCTCCGTGCTTTGGCTTCACTCGCATGCTATCGCGAATTGATGATAGGGTTTTTCAAGTCCTAATCAAATGTTGTAGAATACAAGATGTCAATCCAATTCTAAGAGATTCTAATGCAAAGGGAATGCAAGTTCATGCTTAATCTAAGTCTATCAAGATGAGAGGATGATTGTTAAACTTAAGACAATATTAAAAATGCAATAAAAGATTGAACTTTCTTTCTTATGAGGAGAGTGAGACCCATGGGTATAGGGACTTGATATCAAATGATTAAGCTTCAATCCAAGATGCTAACTTTTCAATCAATCTAATCCTTATGCCTAGACAACAAAACTAAGCAAGCTCTATCCCTAGATGAATGCTCTTTTGCAATGATCACCCAAGTACACCAAATCCCTTTGGCTGTAATGATCAAAGCAAACATGGAGAATGAGTCTAATAGCAATCCTAGCTCCTTTGACAACTAATCCCTTAGGCAAAGCAAGCTAAAAGCATAGATGAGTTGGTTCAGGCATTTCATAGAACACCTTCCGGCATGAAATGCCTATAGCTCTATGCTTGAGAGGCCAACTCAAATATAGCTTTAAAACACCAAATCTATGCAAGGAAATGATAGATCTAACAATAGACACCTTGGATCTAACTTAATCACTCTCTATCACCCTAACCCATGGATCTTAGAAGGATCTACTCACTAATCCACATGCTTACTCTTAAACCCATGATAGATTCAAGCTTAAACATATAGAGAAAGAAAGGATTTGAAATCAAACAATCAAAAACACAAAGACAAGATGAGATTATGAATCAAGATGAAACTTATCTCAAGAGGTTTTATGTGTTCTTAGATAGATCATGAGATGAGTCCCTCAAAGGGGATACAAGAGTATTTATATGGGGCTTGGAAACCCTTAAAAACATAAAATGAAAATTACTAAAAAGTCCTTGGCCAACTTGATTTTCAACCAATGAGAAGCTAGGAAGAAAGGAAGGGGATGGGACACCCGGGCAGGCTGGACTGGTCCATGGCCGGGTGTGACCAGCCGGGTATGTCCTGCTCGTCCGGCGTCCAGGCCGTGCGGCCTCTCTAGGCCGGGTGTGTTCGGCCGCGTGGTGGGCGTCCAGCTGGTGGCAGGGCGTCGCGGGTGGTGCTGGCGGGTGATACTAGTCGGTGTCTTCTGGTGCGCTGGTGAGGCAAGGTCGGTGCGTCCTTGGCGTCCAGTCCGTCCAGTCCCGTCGCGGGCAGTGCAACCAGCGTGTGCCAGGCCGCGTGCGTTCGTGCCTCCTTCCCGTGCGGGCAGTGCAACCCGCGTGTGCCAGGCCGCGTGCCAGTCTAGGCGTTCAGCACAATCAGGACGTGCGGGTGCTTGTCCCCGGGTCGTCCTGGCCGCGTCCTGAGCTTGTCCAGGCGAGGTTTGATGGTTGGCCTCGGGTGTGCTCACCCGGGTGGCTTGACATGCTTCCACTCAATTGATCATAACTCCTCCAATATGGCTCCAAATGTCTCGAAACCACTTCCATTGGAAAGCTAACTCAGAATGCCATGTCTCCACCAAATATTAGCATCAGAAGGTATTCCTAAGGCCTCTGTCCATGTTCATCTTTAAACCCTTCTTTTTCATCACAAAACTCCCAAACATCTTTAATATCTCCAAAGTGTGCTCCAACACCTAATAGGGACTTATGAATGCAAAATGAGCCTAAAGATGCCTAATGCCTAATCTAAATGAGCAAAAATGCATAAGATATGATAGCTAAAAACATGTAAATATGCAAGACATCAACTCCCACACACTAGACCTTTGCTTGTCCTCAAGTAAACTTTTCAAACACAAGGGGGGGGATGCAAGGATGGGAACAAAGCCACAGGAAACACTCATAGCACTCAACCTGACATCCTAAAGAAACATAGCAAATAGCATGAGCAAAACTTTCTTATTATGCTCTAGCTTCACAAGGCCTATCAATGACTCTTATGTCTCGGCACAAGATGCAATGCCTATCAACCAACATGCTCTCTTAACCAGCCCTCACATTGATTCACACACACACACACAAGGTGAAGTCTCACAAATGGGCACATGATCTCAATCATTTGGCTTGGTGATCAAATGGTCTAATATGGATGAAAAGGAGGGTTCAATGCATCATTTCAAGGTGGCAATCACTCAAAAATCAAGGAGCTTGATCATTATGCAAAATTTATCTAAGACTAGGAGCAATTCATGCATACATGGATCCATCCTCATCATTCTACCCAAATCCTAAGTGATTACAAGTTCTACACCCCACTTAATTCATCCCATAACCCAAATGAAGACATACTCACATCACTCACCCAATGAACATTTTCTTTCTCATGGTGCTACCTCTAAGGACCTCTATTCACATTCTAAGCTCTAACTCTTAAATCTTTCCTTCCCCACTATCTTATTGAATCTCTTTTTTTTTTTCTTTTTTTTTTTTTCTTTTCTTTTCTTTTCTTTTTTTTTTTTTTTTTATATGCATGAGGGGGAAGGTCAAAGACTTCAACTAAGAGCTTTTCATTCATTTTTTTTTATTTCTAGGTCCCTAGGGCTTTTCTTTATCAAAACTTTTTGTTCATCAATCTCAACTTTGCCACATCCCCAAACCCAAAATGTAAACAATTAGGTAACAAGCACTTCACTCACCATCCTAGAAGCTAGCTCAAATGATGACCCTATGCTAGCAAGAGATGAGAACAAATCCATGTCGCTCCCAATACTCTCAAGATTTTGCACATGACAAGCTATCAAAAGAGGCCTCACTCAAGCAAATCAATGTAGGCTTCAAAGAATGGATAGGGTTCAAGGGTAAGGGAGTGCCATTTGGGTTAACAAAGGGTGGTACAATGGAAAAAGATAACCCAAATGTGTATGAGATCCATGATCAAGTATGCAAATGCCCATATGCAAGAGAGATTAAGTTCATTCAAGTCTAAGTTCAGGATGGAGCTGGTCTTAAGAACAATGCCAATATCAAGCAAGCAAGCAAGTTTCAAGAAGAGTTTTCAAGGCTCAAAGCATGCAAGCTTTTCAAAAGATGCTTAAGCTACTTGATATGTTTAACTAGGGTGTCAAATTCAGTGCAAACGAGTGTTCTTTACAAGGCAATGCTCCATATGCAAATGAATGCAACCTATATGCTCTAGACTCAATCCTAAGGATGCAAGTGATGCAATCTTACATGATTCAAAAATTTAAAATTTTTTTTTTTTTTTGCTTTTCTATGCACTTATGAATGTACAATGCAATGCATGAGACTCAAGATCACAAAGTAAACATGATCAAATATCCGGTACCTCCCCCACACTTAAATCACACAGTCTCTGTGTGAGTAAGAGAGTAAGAGGTACCTCAACAAGGCAAAATCAAATGTATATACAAAAGGGTTGGAGAAATACCACACAAGGAGAGTTGGGCATGGTGCTTGTGGCATGACTAGAAGCTGGCTTGGTTCATAGCAACTAGAGGAGGCTGCTACATGGATCATGGGGCTCAAGTGGTTCACCACTATTCTTCTCTCCTCTAGTGCTTGGCTCAACCTGAAAACCTTGACCACTTTTATTAAAAACTTAAAAGAGAATTGAAATTTCAAAACTATGTACAAGGATAACCATAGGACTTCCTCCCAAGTGAGCTTGTTTTGAGTCACTCAGCTTGACTACCTTGTCTCTTGAACTAGTGAGAAGGAGGATCCTTCCCACCTTCAAGTGTGATGGTGAGGACCTGAGAGAGAAGCTCTTGAAGCTTGATTGGGTCATCTTGGAGCTGAGGAGTGATGATGGCTCTAGCATTTGAGAATGGTGTGGACCTGCCCTTATGCTTGATCTTGTACTCAATGGCTCCATCCTTGAGCTTCTTTGGAAGGAGAGTGAGAGTGTGTGAGAGCAAATCAAGAGGTGGAGGATGAGGCTCTTTCACTATCTTCTTCTTGCCATGAGTGGCCTTTGAGGCTCCACCCATCCCCTCTCTTTTAGCACTTTCCAAGTGCTCAACACACAACTCCTTAGAACACTCTCCATCAAGACCTTCTTTCTTACCAACAACCTCTTCATCTTTGGGCTTCTCAACGGCTTGTGCAGCACGAGTTATTGTCCCACAATAGTCTGATTCGAGTGGGGGCTGGAGAGGATAGGAGACAGCTTTGTTGACATGCATGAGAGTGACCTTCTTGTTGGGAAAGTCAATGCAAGCTCCAACTGTTGTGAGGAAAGGAGTGCCAAGGATCAAAGGGACTCTTTCTTCAGATGTCATCTTCAAAACAGTGAGGTCAATAGGTATGGTGCATGATCCAATCTTCAAGGGGAAATCCTTGATTATGCCAAGTGGGGTTGTAGAAGAGGAATCCCCAAAGATGAGAGGAGGAGTATCTGTTTCCATACTTTCAATCCCAATATTTTGCACCATATCCAAGGAGATGACATTCACACTAGCTCCACTATCAACAAGAGCATCATCCATAGTTAGTTGACCAAGAGAGCAAGACAATGTGAACTTCCCTTGAGACTCAAGCTTAGGGAGGGACTTGGGAGGGATTGGTGGATCAATCTTCAGAAGTGAGATGTCCAAAAGCTCAGCTACTTTAGCTTGGTGGGTGAGAATGTCTTGTATGAGCATCATTTGGACATGAGCAGCATGCATATTGCTGATCTCTGGAAGCTTGACTCCAATATCACTAAGATCCTTCCGGAACTTTGAGATCACTTTCTTTTGAGCTTTGGTGGGAAACCTTTGAGGGTAAGGGAGCTTGTCATATGGTGATAGCTCAACCTCATTGTCTTCTTCCTTCACTTCTTTCAGCTTGGGGTTAGCACTCTTCTCAACTCGTGTCTCAACCTTGGGCTCATCAATCCTTCCTTGAACCTTCTTATCAGCTCTCTTCACAACTCTAGCTTCAGCTGTGGCCACAACCAGTCTCTTATCATTTTCAATCTGATTTCCAAGCACGAGCCTCTCAATCTCATCGACATCATTCTTATGATCACTCAATGCAATCCCTGAAGAAGTGGAGATGATAACATTGCAAGTGTCCTTAGGGTTCTTCTCTGGTTTCCCTGGTAGAGATCCCATTGGATTCTTGGATGATGAAGACATGGATGCAACTTGGCTCTCCAAAGCTTTGAGATGAGAGGCAAGTTGCATGTACTTGTTGTTGAGGTCAGAATAGGTGCCATCAATCTTAGCATGGATGTTCTTGAACTCATCACCAATGGTCTTAGCATTTCTTTCTTGAGCTTCTAAGAGTTGCTTGAACATGGACTCCAAATTTGAACTTGGAGCCTGAGCTGGAGAAGAGCTTCCTTGGGGCTGAGTAGGCTGGTTTGCTTGGTAACCTCCTTGGTGATTGTTGTAGTAAGGTCTTTGCTGGTAGTTGTTTTGGTATTGGAAGTTGGGCTCTTTCCTATACCATGTGCCATTAGAATTGATGAAGCACAGCTCCTCTTGACCTTCTACACCATGAACCTCAGTAGTCCTAGCAGGCTGTTGCTGTTGCTGGTTCCCAATGGAGTGAAGCTGCTCTTGCTTAGCCTTCTCTACAAGAAGCTTGTCCAACTTTTCTTGGAGAGACTTCAGGGTCTTTCTTGTGTGCTGATCATCTTCATCAGTGCCTCTGTTGGCCCTATCATGCTCCTCACTGTAGACTGAGTCACTCCTGGCCATGTTCTCCACCAGCTCCTCAGCATCCTGCTCAGTTCTGCCCAAGAAGAACCCATTGCTGGCTGTGTCCAATCTGCTCCTGAACTCTGGTAGAGCACCTCTGTAGAAGGTACTAAGCAAACTCTCCTTGGTGAAGCCATGATGTGGGCACTGAGACCAATAGCCCTTGAACCTCTCCCATGCTTCACTAAAGCTCTCAAGGTTCTTCTGCTGAAAGCTAGAGATTTCATTTCTGATCTTGGC
Organism: Brassica carinata; assembly: GCA_016771965.1. NCBI lineage: Eukaryota > Viridiplantae > Streptophyta > Magnoliopsida > Brassicales > Brassicaceae > Brassica > Brassica carinata. The sequence goes on from CM028688.1 coordinate 8,494,061, forward strand.
TGTTCTTGAGGTAGAGAAGAATTTCTCGAGGAATGCTCTCTTGCACTCATTCCAAGTAGTGATAGAGTCACTTGGAACAGCCTTCTCCCATAGATGTGCCTTGTCTCCCAAAGAGAATGGAAACAACCTCAGCTTGAAAGCATCTTCAGAGACTCCATTAATCTTGGACAAGCTACAGTAGCTATCAAATGTGTCCAAGTGATCAAGGGGATCCTCCACAGCAAGGCCATGGAACTTGTTGTTCTCAATCAAATGCAGTAGGCCTGCTTTGATCTCAAAGTTGTTGTTCTCCACAGCTGGTGCTCTGATTCCCAACCTATGACCATGAATGTGAGGTTGGTCATAGGCTCCAATTGCTCTTGATTGGCGTGGTTGGTGATGTGGCCTCGGGTGTGCTCACCCGGGTGGCTTGACATGCTTCCACTCAATTGATCATAACTCCTCCAATATGGCTCCAAATGTCTCGAAACCACTTCCATTGGAAAGCTAACTCAGAATGCCATGTCTCCACCAAATATTAGCATCAGAAGGTATTCCTAAGGCCTCTGTCCATGTTCATCTTTAAACCCTTCTTTTTCATCACAAAACTCCCAAACATCTTTAATATCTCCAAAGTGTGCTCCAACACCTAATAGGGACTTATGAATGCAAAATGAGCCTAAAGATGCCTAATGCCTAATCTAAATGAGCAAAAATGCATAAGATATGATAGCTAAAAACATGTAAATATGCAAGACATCACGAATCACTTCCCGATAGGTCACCCATCCTTCCACTACTCCAGCTCAAGCACGTTTAACTCTGGAGTTTTTTTCTAGATGTGTTCCGGAAAAGGTAAGTCAACTTTGGTGACATATATAGCCAAATCAATTCTTTTAAGTCGTTCTATATATTACAACTCGGGATGTTACATATATATGCAAAATGACAATCGTTTTCACTTTAAAACATATCCTCCCATCAAACACATATATTTGATAGAACAACACTATAGAACACTACTCTTTATCTTTAGATATCAGTTGTCACAAACCATCACGAAAAGTCTATATATCAAGTCTATACACCAATATCACAACAAAAAATTAGTACTTAGTTTACCAGGTTTTTAACTTCTAAAGATACCATATATAAAATAACTAAAAGCAGTTGAGATCCATTGATTTATCTGATGGTTGTGTACTGGGTAAATAGAGGTATATTTCATGTAGCTGCTCGAATTTGTACTCGAACACAAAGCTGTCGGGTATTCCACGTCTCCACAGATCATACACATCAGAAACGAATCTGATCCACCAAAATAACTCATCGTCTGGTATGGGAATCCATAAACTTTATATGAAAAATTGCGGACTCCAGGGTCAGGCTTTTATACGCTGTCTCAAAACGTTTAAAAAGTTTTTTTAGTAATTAAAATAAAACTTAAATGGCTTATCATGGAGATCACGATCTGGATTCAACCCCACGTGTAGTGTTCAACAACACTGGCTACACGCGTGTTCCAACATGTGTCTTTCATGCCTTGAGCTTCAGTCTCCAGTCTTCGAGAAGCTGGAACAGCTCCAAAAACGTTCCATCATTGTTTTATAATTTGGATTATAAAAACCGTTAATTCAGTTCGATTTATTTTGATTAGGATTTCTATGTACAATTAAAAATCAAATTATTTATGGGACATCAACTTTATATGATTCAATGAATTACAAAATATTGAAAATAATCACACGACAAATTTTGAAAATCGACAAGCACAGTTTCCCTCTCTAGAATATTTCCTCTAACCTCTCACTAAAAAACTTCCCCACTGATCTTCTGATTTCGGTGGCCGGCGGCGGCTGTTAACGTCGTTGGTCGCCACCGATCCTTTATCTTGTTTTTTTTGTTGTTGTATTATATTATCTTTCCGTTAAGCGGATCTTGTTTTCGCGATGGCGATATAGTTTTTCGCAGTGGCGATCTTTTTGTTGTGTCTCAGTCTCAATCAAAGCAAATCTTCAAGGCTATTTTCTCTGTTCTTCGATTGAGATTGATGTATATATGTTTTCTCCTCTTTCGCGGTTCATACTAAGATCCCGTTTGTCTAAAGTGAAGACTCTTTTGCTATCTGGATTCATGCGCTTATTCCTTTCTCAAAGGAATCAATCTTTGCTCCTTACTAAATTGTCCCGGTAATAAATCGGCCTAGAGAGTGAAGTATCCTTGATAGAAAGGAAGATGTGTTATTGGATTGATCTTTGCTGTTTCTAATGGCGATTTAGATAAGTCGGCATTTTCTTTTTGAAGGTGGTCCGATAAAAATCGTTTATGGAAACAAGTGAATATTCCCAGAGTTAATAATCTGGTAGTGATGGAGTTTTCATGGAGGACGATGGTTTGGGCGAAAGATTTGGAGTCTCGGAGAGTTCACAAACGAGCCCTGCAACGGAGTTGATGCAGATCGTGTTCTTGCCGGCGAAGTTGCATTCTGGATCTTCTCTTTCCATGCGGTGGCGCGTTGGGACGCGTGAGAACTGTAACTGTTTCAAGTCTCATGCAATAGCAGATGAAGACACGTGTCCGATCTTATCTCTAAGAAGCGGCGTGGATAATTATAAAAGATCGTAGAAGACTCATAAACCTATTGGATCATTTGGGCCTGATACTTTAGATTATAATTTAGGCTGAGTCTGTTTAATAGAAATGGGTCGTTGTAACTCTTCTAAATATTGTCCACTGGGCTTCTCTCTAATAAAATAGAGAAAGTTGACAAAAAAAAAAAAAAAAAAATCACACGACAAAAATCATCTTCAAGAACAAGGAATCCACATAACAAGATTATTCTTCATTTTAACCCATGCATCTTACATACCAGAAAATATTTAAGTTGGTCACTTCAAATGAAAATTTGCTTTTATATATATTGACCTAAAGCCTTTCAAGTTCTTGAGCCAAAGGACTCCTCTCAAGATTTGGTCCTCTTGATCTAACCGGAGCAAAAGGAGATGGGTTAGAAGAGCTTGAAGCTTTTGGGAATAGTTAAGCTTGCTCAAGAACCCGAAACTCTCTGGAGGGTCATCTCGAATGTAGCTCCTTTGTGTGAATCTATCTGTTTCATCATCTTCTCCTTCGGTACAGGTATCTCGTATTCTTCAATGTCTTTTTCGTTGATCAGATTATCAAACCGGTTTTCGGTCAAGAATGTATACAAACGAAAGGTTGGGTTGAGTTTCGTCTATGACGCAAAACAAATTGTTTAATTAACACCACACTTTTAAAAGTTTATTCGCATAAAAACGGAATGAAAAAGAAAGTGTAGTCATCACATTCCAGAACGAAACACAAAAGTGATAGTCACATGGTTTTCTTCCTCACTTGCTCTTGTGTTCCTTAGCGCTACTACTGGTCGAGGTTTCTCTAGGTGGTCGCACGATGAGAATAGGGCATTTCGCATGTTGAGCACAGTAATCACTCACACTCCCTAGAAAGGCCCTGCATGCATCCCAAACTAATGTTCAAAACAGTTGAACAATAATAGACTCATGTTATGAGAATACAAATATCAAAGTTGTAACCTTTTGATCATGCCAAGTCCACGGCTACCAACAACAAGAAGATCCACGTGGGTTTGCTCGACCGCTTGGCATATCATCTCCTTAGGATCTCCTTCCAATATCATCGTTTCTGTCTTCACCTAAAACAATAAAACCAAAATCTCGAAAGAAATTTGTCAACTTATCCAAGATCGAACCTGAGATCTAAGAGACCATAAACATCTTTGAACTAATTTAATTTAAAAAAACCCATGACAATTTAGTTGTCATGTATAATAACATTTTAGAAGAGGAACCATCTGACTGTGGTGGAACCGGCCCCTAACTTATCTCATGCAAACCCATGAAAAATATAGTACATAATTAATCTTTTCTAGTTACATATCACGCACCATTTTGCCACGACAAATCTCCAATGCCCGTGTGAACAACTTGGCCGTGCTCTCTTCTCGTGCTTTCTTCATTGATTCAGGAACTGAATCTGTCGCATACACCGCCGAAGCTACGAATAATTCAAATCCCGTAATATGTAAATCAATTCCCATAATTCATGAACAGAAATCTCTGAACCAATGTAAAACAGATGAAGTTTCCTTTACCAGTTCCACCAGAAGGGTAGATATATTGAAGGTACGTTGGATGAACATGAACCAACGCCAGTAAACCGCCTGCTTGATCGGTTTCCGGTTCTGCGCTAATAACATCTCTGAGATGTTCCACTGCCCATTCCAACGCATAGAAGCTATTCTTGCTTTCATCCATGGCAACCATAACCTTCAACTTCTTTTTGTTCTGCTTCGCCGTTGTTGTAGCTGCCGTGTCCGCACCAATCGCATCAACGTAAGTCTCCATTTGTTTATTTTATTCGTACGTTTTCTTTTCTATTCTATGGTTTTGTTTATTCGGCTTTAGCGACTAACCCACTACTTTCATATGGTATCGTGCGTTACGTAAACGTAGTGTGTATAGTGACCAAGTGGAAGGTGGAGACTGACATATGTTTAAGATGGATCATTGGATCGACACGTCTCATTTTTGATGGAGAAGTGGCTTGTTCCTAACGTAGACAATTGGCTCTACAAGGGAAGCTCGTTCTACGAATATTCAGTGTATCGATAAGAGTCTTTATAAGCCATATCCGTTTTTGTCTTGAGACATTGCATCTATATACACATATTTTTTTGAACATTATCTATATACAAATATTTAAACATTATTTATTTCGCCAAAAAAAACATTATTTATTTACACATTATTACCTTAATATTCTAGATGTTATACTTGAATACAAAGTTGTTATTTAAATATTTAAAATGTAAATAAAGTTTAAATGCAACATTAAAAAACTCAAAAAAATTAAATAGCATTCAATACAAATAAAAAGATTAATTACACTTGTTATTATAAGCATTAAATATATAAATATTTTCAAATAAAAAAGTCATATTTTTTTACTAAAACTGTAAAAATAAAATTTTCTACGAAAGTTGTAAAAATCATATTTTTCATCAAAATCAGAAAGAAAATTTCTTCGAAACTACAAAATCGCATTTTTCCACCAAAACCACAAAATCGTATTTTTTGTAAAAACTATAAAATTATATTTTTTTACCAAAACCGCAAAATCAAACTAATTCACTAAAAATTTGAAATAGTTTTCTTTTCACCTAAACCGAAAAATAGATTCTCTTGTTAAACCACAAAATAGAATTTTCTCTTCAAAACTAAAAAAATTATGTTACTCATCAAATTGTAAAATCACATTTTTCTTTCAAATCAATAAAATTCAGTTTTTTGGACAAAACCAAAAATCATTTTTTCGGTCGAAACAACAAAAATTAGTTTTTCAATCAAAATCATAAATATAAGTTTTTCAGCAAAATCACAAATTCAAATTTTCCATCAGAAACATAAAATCGAGTTTTTCTTCTAGAACAGAAAATTTTGTGCATTTTTGTTGAACTATCAGGATTTCTTTTCTCGTCAAAACTACAAATTAAGATTATAACTTTTCCAACTTGTAAAATCATTCTTTTGATTAGAATCGAAAAATCAATTTTTTTGTCAAGTTGACAAAATCGTGATTTCACATCAAAATCATAAATTTTAGTTTTTTGTCAAAATTTATAAAATCGAATTTTGTAAAAAATGGAAAATTCAAATTTTACGTCAAATATTATAATTAGTTTATTATTAATAGTATAAGCTCTGCATTTTAGTTTTAAACTAATAGTATTTACTATTTAGAAATAGAAAAACAAAGATTTTTATTTTATTTTAGGAATATGATTAGCAAACGAGGTCTAACATTCCTCTATCTGAGACGTATTTTCTGTACCTTTTGGTTTATATGTTGGGCCTGTATGAAGACAAATAAAAAAACTATTTGAACGAAATAAAGGAACGACTCGAACCGGCAGGCCTAGTGGTGGCCGAGACAGTTGGCTCTTTTGTTAGGCTCGGTTAAATATTCATTGTTTTTCGATTTTCGAACTAAGTGTACAAGTACCATTCGGTTTTCCAAAATTTCGGTTTGGTATCGGTTCGAAGCAACCGCTTCGATCAGTTCGGGTGAAGCAATCAAAATCCGTGAAGTCCAATTACTTTCGGATCAGTTCGGTTTCGTTTTAACAACCAAAGACATTCATATATAACCAAACTAACCAAAAAACCGGAGACAATCATATATAACCAAACATCCAACATTTCATTGAGGCAAACATAAGTTCAAACACACCAAAATCCCAATAAACACAAGTCTTAGACACAACAAAACAAGATATCTTTGTGTCTAAACTTAGAAATAACATTCGAAAACAAGTTCAAATTGCCGGAAAAACACAACTTCAAACCGAGATAAAGAAAAAGTGTTCATGTAGCCATGATCTTCTTAAGCAACAACAAAGTCTTCTTTCTGGAACTATTGTGTCTCCATACTGAAAACACAAAGTTCAAACCAATCACTAAAAACTTAACATTCATATTATAAGAAAAGAAGATTTAAAAGTATGGGATTTTACCTCTTTCAAGCCTGTCAACTTCTTCAAGATCAGCTAGTATTTGAGGATTTGAAAGCACTCTTGACTCCAATTTAATGTCTTGCTTCATCCACTGCTCGCACATCAAAACATCCACCACGTAATGGGTTAAACAGCTCTTGTGTGGTTCTAGAAGTTTCACCAGAAGTGCTAAAAGCACTCTCAAGCAACCGACGAGACTTGTAATGCTAAAACATCCCGAGCAATCTCGACAAGACATGATACTTAACTGAGTTCTTTCTCCACCATGAGAGTACATCATACTCCGCTCCAATCATCAGTCGGGTGCTCCACAGACTCTTTAAGGTATGTTTCCAACTCATCCTTCTTTTCTAACCCCTATTTCGTTTAGCTTCGCTTGTACGTCACATCCATTCTTTTGTAACCCACAAAGTCGCCCACAAGCTCCATCCTTTCAACACTTTGTCTCTCGGCTGAGTTGAGTGGTCGACTGAGATGATTGTTCACATGGATCAACCCTTCTTGTCTTGAACTGTACTTTGAACAAACTCCTCAAGAGACACATCAAGGACTCATACATCTCCTTGTAGTCAGTTGTATCTAACCCATATAACTCTTCAAAACACATCTTTGCAAGCTCCAACTTGTTGTTGGGGTCAAAACAGGGCCACAATTAACATCATGTTAATATTCTTCATGCCATTCCAATACCTCTCAAACTTCTTGAGCATTTATGTCGCCTTAGACCTCATCTCAGAATCAGAGCTGCTGGAAAGTCCTACCAGATTAGTCGCAATGGTTACAATCTCACCATAGCACCTATGGGAATTGAGTGAAGTTGAAGCCGAGACCACCAGTGTCGAGTTGTGAAGATGAGCAGAAATGACACAACTTTCAACAGCATTCCAATCCCTTAGCTGAGGAGGTCCTACCCTTTTTCTCCATTTTCAAACTCGCTGAAATGATCGGTAGAGCTTATCTTCTGCTTCCATCTTATCGAAAGCCACCTTGAACTTTAGAGTTGTTGTCAACATTAGATAGGTTGAATTCCACCTTGTCTTGACATCCAACGGTAGACTCCCCTTGTAATCTTACCAGAGTCGACTTTTAGCTCAAAAGATCTCAACCTGTTAGTATGCGATCTAACATAGGAGATAACATTGCGGATAGAAACCACATTCTGATCTATTTCAGCCATTTCATCCCTAACTATCAAGTTAATGATATGGGCACTACATCTCATGTGTAAAAACTCCCCATCTAACACAAAAGCCTGATCATAACCTAAAGCAAAACTACTCAAACATCCTCAAAGCTGAACTATTGGCTGTAGCATTATCCACGGTTATGCAAAAGACATTTATTATTTCCCATTCAGACAAGCACTCCGAAGAACATTTGCTATAGTCTGACCTTTGTGTTCCGGATGTGCGTGAACCCTATGATCAGCTTCTTTAACCGTCATGAAGCATCAATGTAGTGAACTGTGATGACCATATAACTCGCGACTGTAAACATTGTACAGAAGAACCCCATGATCAGCTTTCTAAGTATGTATAATCAAAAGATGTCAAATGTATAAATGATTACCTCAGAGTTGGAGAGACCCAAATATCCGCTTTCAAAGACACTATTTGATTGCTACACAAGAACCATTTCTTGAGGGCATCTTTCTTTTCCACATACATCTTGATAATGTCCTTAGTCGCAGCTTCTTGAATGAGGAGTGTACCCAAAGTTAACCTACAACATAGAAAAGAGAAGACATTGGTTACAATTAAACATGAAAATTGAAGACATTAGTCACAATTTACAATCAAGACATTACTAACCTTGAGACAAAAATGTTTCTATGCTACGCTTTCAACAAATGATAACGCAATTGTCCTATGACAACCATCTGATTTTGTCTCTCAATCAACCGCTACCAACTTTGCTTTCTTGAGTTTCCCTTCATCATCAATGTTTTTGCTGCTGATCGTTTTGTCCAGCCGACCAAACAAGATGGCTCTTACATTTCTAAAGATGGCTCCTTAGATTGGATGTCCCCGAGCTTGTGAGACACGAAAATGTGTTCGACAAGTAGTTGCATACACACTTGTTTCGATCTTCTTTAGTCCTCGTAATGGTGCCAAACGCCGATCTTGTTGGGAGAATACGCTTCACTTTGCTTGTCGCTCCACTAGCCTCTCCGCTTTCCTCGTTGGTACTATCAGGTGCTTGAATGTTTCCGTATCATTTTTGTTTCGGTTTGTCGGTCAAAAGATGATGTTGAGTCCATCTGCAAAACCGTAAACTAAAATCAATAACAAACACAAAACATATGTTCGTAACTATTACGAACCAAAAATCATAATCGATTCGAGTTAATTCAACAAAGAACTGATAAAAAAATTCGAAGAACAAGAAGAATTGAAGAAAGAGAGAGATACCTTCGATTGGATTCTCGATTGCTCGTGGGAAGAAGAAGATGGAGAGGGTAATTCATTTATAGTGGCCAGTTTAAAATTGTTAATGATGATGATCAATAATCGATGAGTTTTTGATTTGGGAACTAGGGTTCGTCGGCCACGCTTCACGGCTCACGCGTTCAACGAAGAGTTTTTGTTTTGTGTATATGTGTAAATGAATGTATGTATATATGAGACACGCATATAAAATGCTCGGTATGTTCGGTTAACCTGTCTGGACTTCGGGTTGAAACCGACCCGGCCCGTAGCCGAAATGTGTGGGCTGCAAAGTCCAATCGGTTATTTTCTTGGGTCCGCTACCGGTCCAAAACCGATACTTCGGTTCGGGCTACACTATGGGCTTCGGGTACAGTATACAACGCCCATGCCTACCAGTTACTATTACACGTTAGGCTTCGAACGGTGTAAGTTTTAGGATGTCTTTGGTTCTTATTTTTTTCTCCCTTAGCTCAAAACATCAACTTTCTATTAAATCAAAGTTAAATTTACAAATGTTTATTTTGTTGAACATAAAAGTAGGTAAAATGACCATAGAATACAGTTTAGGAACACAAATCAAACTTTTTTGAAATTTGGTTTCTGTAGAATTTGTAAAAGAAATAGTTTGTTTTAGCTGTCCATTTAAGTGTTAAAGTTTTAGTTTTTTATATGATTAATAAATCTTGTTAAAAAAAGTGATTAATAAATCATTTTTATCCCTTGTTTTCTCTCCAAAAAAATGTAAAAACAAGAACTATAATTTGAAACAAAAATCTTACATCAAAAGGACGAAAAAATAAGTTTAGGATTAAAACCAAAACCGGCTTAATTTCGGTTTTGAATTAGATTAATCTAATTATGGTTTCGTCATGTGTGTCTCGGCCGGGCCTCGGATTATCCCTAGCAATGTCTCTTTCTTTAAAACCATAAACCCTCTCATTACAGAGTCAAACATCGTTGCGATTCCTGACTCATATTAATGGGACAGCAGCAAATGGAGAAGAAGTTCACTTGGGTTTCACCAAACATATCCTATTGTCTAGGCAACACGTGCTACTCTCCTCCCTACTCCGTCGCCGGCTGCGACTGGTAACCTAGACTAGAGAAACCTTTTTACTCACATTTTCTTGTTCTGTTTTGGGTTTGTGATTTGATTTTATACGGGTTTTGTTTTGTACAAGGTACCTCTCTGCTTGTCCTAAAGGAGACTACTTGTGCTTGTATCTTGAACTTGAGCCTGAATCTCTGCCACCTGGATGGACAAGAGACGTGAAGTTTAGCCTCACTCTCGTGACTAAGGCTTTTAGCAAATCAAACATATTAATGCGTAAGCTCATGCCCTGTCTTTTTCTCCATGTAGTTAGATGAGAATCTCTGTATCTGTAGACTGTAGAGTACAATTTTTATTTTCTTTCTCTGCTTCTGTTTGTTTTTGTGTGGCAGAAACGCAACGATGCTTCAGTGAGGAGATTGAGGGTTGGGGTTGTGATAAGTTTGTGTCACTTGCTAAACTTCGTGAGAGGAGTGAAGGATTTCTGGTGAATAACAAAATCATTATCCTCGCTGAACTACATGTACTTCCTCCAGCTGTTGTTGTTGTACCTCAGGAAACTGTCAAGAAGATTACTGAACCTCTTAGCATCCAAGCTGATGATGCATCTGTCGGCAAATCTCAGAGGGATTCTTCTTGTGAGGTTACGGATTTAGATGATGATGATGATGGCTCATCTGAAAAGGGTTCTGATGATGATGATGATTATGATGATGATGATGATGATGATGATGATGATGATGATGATGATGATGATGATGATGATGATGATGATGATGATGATGATGATGATGATGATGATGATGATGATGATGATGATGGTCCTTTTGACGAGGTTACAGGTGATGATGGTGTTTCGTCTAAAGAGGATGAGGATAGTGATGATGATTCATCTCCTTTGTTAGATGATGGAGGTGAGGAGGACAAGTCTTTTGAACCAATTCAGTGCCTTGGAAGACGCTACTGGCGCTACTGAGGTTTCCAACGATGATGCACCTAAAGACGATGTCGGTGATGAGGCTTCATCTCTTGTTTCGAATGATAGTGGTGCTAGAAACCGAACCTCTCTAGACCAAGTGAAGTCCCTGGAGGATGCCTCTCAGACATCTGTTTCTGAGACTGATAATAGTTTGATCACGAAGATTCAACCAACAAAGGAAACAATAGCTATCAGTGGCTTTGACGTTTATTCTTCTCAGGTAAGAACTGGATTCATCTTCTATTTGTATTAGTGAGAAAGCTCTAATCTGAAATGTGAATTATCATTTTTTTATGGGGAAAACCTGTGCATATCTCTGGTTTATGTTCTTAGGTATCACTCTCACAATATTGTTTCTAACATAGTTTCTTCACCTTGTTTTTGGCTAGCAGGTAGAGTCGGTGAGCTATATATTCAAAAGACACCCGGACATAGCATTAAACTTCCGTCCAAAGAACCAACAGATCAGAAGAGCTTACATGAATGAACTCCTTAATATCATCGAAGTTCTGTGCCAGTCACCAGAGAAGCTCTCTGAGGATGATCTGAGCAATGCTAACGACACACTGGCTGATCTGATTGATGTCGGTTTTAAACTGGATTGGCTGAAGATAAAGCTGGATGTGGTTTCTGAGAAGAAGAAGAAAGAAAAGGGTAGTGAGGCTCGGCTACGAACAATGGAAGAACAGTTGCAGAAGCTGAAGCTAATGCTCTTGGATCTTGAAACTCAACTGCAGATGGAAAAGGCTGAGGCGTTGGCCGCAAGAGCTCCTCTCTCGTTCAATGATATTGTTTGCTGATTTTGCGAGGATTCTTGTAGACTTGTACATGAATCTTTGTTTTTTCTTTTGATGTCTCGGGACAAGTCTTAAGCTCATAGTCTCCAAGTCTTTCGACGAGACTAAGTAGTGAAATTAAATTGAAAAATTAGTATTGTATAACATTTTTGAAAGTGAAATGTATCTCGAGGATTTAAGTTTTGCAGGTGGCAAGAAGTGGGGCTTCATTGGTTTAATAGTCACCAGTCTTACCAGAGGCGGATTTATAAAATATTTTGAGTGGGGACATAAATTAATTATTAATAAATATTTTTTAAATAATATAACATATATCTGATTTTTATTTTTAATAAAAAGAAAATTTAGTAGAAAAAAAATAATACAATAATATGACTAAAACTAAATGAAGAAACAAAAAGTCTTTACTAATAAAATGGGAAAAAATACTGGAATTTAAAATATTTTTTTTTTTAAAAAAACTCTGAATGAAAAAAAATCAAGAACAAAAAATAGAACATGAGCAAAATAGTGAAACACAACACTTGGCCAGAAAAAAAAAAGAGAAAAGTAAAGGGAAATAAGGAAAAAAGATACAAGGAACCAAACGGATAAAATTAGCAAAATGGAAAAATACTGGGATTAAAAATATTTTAAAACAAAATTGTGAATGTAAAGAAACGAGGAACAAAAAAAAGAACATGAGGAAAACAACGAAACATTAAACGTGGAAAAAAATCAGAAAAGTAAAGAAAAAGTAAGAAAAATGGTGCAAGACAGCAGATGGGGCCTCGAACGATGGTGTGGTGGGGGCAAAGTAAAGGTTACAACCAACTAAGCTGTTGAATACTTTATGGCCTCAACGTATTTTAGTTACTTATAGAAATTTACTGGGGGCAGCTGCACTCTTGTTGAGCAACGTAGATCCGCCCCTGAGTCTTACCATTGATTAATATGTATATATGAGACACGCATATAAAATGCTCGGTATGTTCGGTTAACCTGTCGGACTTCGGTTGAAACCGACCCGCCCGAAGCGAAATGTGTGGGCTGCAAAGTCCAATCGGTTATTTTCTTGGGTCCGCTATCGGTCCAAACCGATACTTCGGTTCGGGCTACACTATGGGCTTCGGCATATACAACGCCCATGCCTACCAGTTACTATTACACGTTAGGCTTCGAACGGTGTAAGTTTTAGGATGTCTTTGGTTCTTATTTTTTCTCCTTAGCTCAAAACATCAACTTTCTATTAAATCAAAGTTAAATTTACAAATGTTTATTTTGTTGAACATAAAAGTAGGTAAAATGACCATAGAATACAGTTTAGGAACACAAATCAAACTTTTTTGAAATTTGGTTTCTGTAGAATTTGTAAAAGAAATAGTTTGTTTTAGCTGTCCATTTAAGTGTTAAAGTTTTAGTTTTTATATGATTAATAAATCTTGTTAAAAAAGTGATTAATAAATCATTTTTATCCCTTTGTTTTCTCCAAAAAATGTAAAAACAAGAACTATAATTTGAAACAAAATCTTACATCAAAAGGACGAAAAAATAAGTTTAGGATTAAAACCAAAACCGGCTTAATTTCGGTTTTGAATTAGATTAATCTAATTATGGTTTCGTCATGTGTGTCTCGGCCGGGCCTCGGATTATCCCTAGCAATGTCTCTTTCTTTAAAACCATAAACCCTCTCATTACAGAGTCAAACATCGTTGCGATTCCTGACTCATATTAATGGGACAGCAGCAAATGGAGAAGAAGTTCACTTGGGTTTCACCAAACATATCCTATTGTCTAGGCAACACGTGCTACTCTCCTCCTACTCCGTCGCCGGCTGCGACTGGTAACCTAGACTAGAGAAACCTTTTTACTCACATTTTCTTGTTCTGTTTTGGGTTTGTGATTTGATTTTATACGGGTTTTGTTTTGTACAAGGTACCTCTCTGCTTGTCCTAAAGGAGACTACTTGTGCTTGTATCTTGAACTTGAGCCTGAATCTCTGCCTCCAGGATGGAGTAGAGACGTGAGGGTTACCTTCACTCTTGTCAACAAGGGTTAGCGTTATACGAACAAAACATTAGGTGACTGCTTGTTATTTACGTTTCAAGTTTTTGTAGTAGAATCTCTATATTTGCTTGAGTAAAGTTTCAATCTTTATTTATCAAAATTCAAGTTCATTTGATCACTTTGATGAGACAGTTTCTTGGACATGACAGGAGCACAATGCTGTTTCGATGCAAAGAATAGCATTCATGGTTTTGAAGAGTTTTTACCGCTTTCTAAACTTTTGTATACACATGAAAGATTTATGGTGAATTACAGACGCATTGTCCTCGCTGAGATACATGTTTTGCCAGATATTGTTGTACCAAAGGAACCCGTGAAGGTTATTGAACCACTTAGCTGCAAAGTAGGAAACCACATTGCGGAGGCATCTGCCAACATAGCTGAGGGAGACTCTTCGTGTCAAGTTGTCCAAACAACTGTGAATGTTTCTAAAGAGAATGTACATGTTGATGCTGCTGCTGCATCTGAGGAGCTGCTGCTGCATCTGAGGAGCTGTCAGATGCTGATGATGGAGCTGCTGATAATGATGATGATGATGATGATGGAGCTGAGGAGGGTTCGGATGATGATGATAACACGTCTGAAGAAGCCCCAGATGATGTTGATGCATCCATAGAGAATCTGGCTGATGATGATGGTGCTTCTTCTCCTGTTTCAAATGATGATGATGATGGTACGTCTGAAGAAGCCTCAGATGATAGTGATGCATCCGAAGACAATCTGGCTGATGATTATGATGATGATGATGATCCTTTAGCCAATCAGACGCTTTGGAGGACCTTTCATACAATGGCAATCCATGTTGTAAGCTGTAACGGTGAGACTGAGGTTTTAGCGGTGGAAGCGCACCTAAAGAAGATGTCGATGATGAGGCTTTATCTCTTGCTTCGAATGGAAGTTCTCTACACCAAGTGAAGTCCTTGGAGGCTGCCTCTCAGACAGTAGAAAATGGTGGTGGACGTAGGGGTTTAACAATGTAATATCTGTTACTGAGATCTGTAATAATGTGGTTAAGGAGATTCAACCAGTAAAGGAAACGATGAATGTCAATGGTTTTGAGGTTTTTCTCAGGTAAGAACGTCATAACGTCATAACGTCATAACGTCTTCTATTGTTATTAGAGAGAAAGCTCTCATCTGAAAATTGAATGGGACCGCATGCATATATCATATGTCCCAATGCCTTAGTTTTATGGGGAAAACCTTATTTAGAAAATAATAAGTGGTGCATATCACTGGTTATGTTCTTTTCAAACAAAGTTTTAACGTTGTTTATGGCTAGCAGGTAGAGTCGGTGAGCTATATATTCAGAAGACACCCAGACATAGCATTAGCCATTAGGCTTCCGTCCAAAGAACCAACAGATCAGAAGAGCTTACCTGAATGAACTCCTTAGCCTCATCGAGGTTCTGTGCCAGTCACCAGATAAACTCTCTGAGGATGATCTGAGAAATGCTGATGACACACTTGCTGATCTGATTGTTGTCGGCTTCAAATTGAATTGGCTAAAGTCAAAGCTGAATGAAGTCACTGAGAAGAAGAAGATGGAACAGGGTACTGGGGCAAGGTTGAAAACAATGGAGGAACAGTTGCAGAAGCTGAAGCTAATGTTCTTGAATCTTGAAACTCAACTGCAGATGGAAAAGGCTGAGGCGTTGGCCGCAAGAGCTCCTCTCTCGTTCAGTGATGTTGTTTGCTGATTTGCTAGGATCCTTGTAGACTTGTACATGAATCTTTGTTTTTTTTGATGTCTCAGAACTAGTCTCAAGTTCATACTTTATGTAAGGCACTTATGCTAGTTCAGAGTATTATTCCAAAACAACATTATTTAATCTTACTCCTAAACCTCCTTTTCAAAAGGAGTTTTGCTTCTGAAGTCATCTTTTTTTCTTTTAGACACTATGCTTGAGCTTCTTTGGCTTCTTCTTAATGAATGCCAGAAAACTGTTATCTTATCAATGTCCTTCCATTTGATCCAAAAAGAAAAAATCAATGTCCTTCCTAAGAAGACTCGGCTTTCCCTCAAGATAGAAGGGATGAAACTGCTCATCCAAACGTTTCAATAGCTCCCAATACTCAAAATCCGGCAAACCTGCTTCAACCGAAACAAATGAAAACATTTTAAAGGATATAAAACTGAAATTATTAACGTCCAGTTATACTAATACAGTTTTATTGAGTTATACTTAGTTATAACAAAATATTTCTATTCAGTTATTGATATATCATGGTCTTTTAAAGTTTTGACCATGATATAAAACCTTATTTAAAGTCTATATTATATATTTTGAGTCGCTTTTAGAATCTTTACAAGTTTGCAGATTCGAGTAAATGAAAGATTGAAGAGAATTAGCACCGACAAGTCAAGCTTGGAGTTGATATTTGAGAATGAAGTTTATCGACACTCATCTTGAAAACCCAATTCAAAATATTTCATTTAAGATATTTTGGATTGGGTTTTCGTAATTTTATAATACCTACAATTAAATAATAATGTTTATATAAACATACACATATATGTATTTTGAGAATTTCATGGAAGAATTCGCTATTGAGGATGCTCTGACACCATATTACTGCATTAGTGAAGTTGTTATACTGAGTGCTACCAGCTCTACTGAATTCAAATATATAGGTGAAGGCCTTGTTCTCACATGATTACGCTTAATTAAGATACGTTTCGCTTATGTCGCTACATCTACCTAACTTGCGACCTGCGACCGCGACTGCGACCGCAACTAAAACTATGTTCGCTCGTCAGCGACGCGCGATCCGCGAATGACGACCAGTGGCGCGATCAAAATTTTCTTAATTTTAGTCGCTGTTTTTAACTTGAATGGGAACTCGCGACTTGTCAGGCGACGCGACATCAAAACGAACAACAACCTGCGACTTGTGACATGCGACCAATGGCAAGTCGCTGTTACGCAACAGCAAAACGAATAACCACCTGCGATCAGTCGCATGTCGCATGTCGCGGATAGGTAAAGGAACATGGCGAAATCAAAGAAAACTGAGAAAATACAAAAAATGTTGAAAGTAGAAGATGAAACCTAAATAACTAAGTAAATAAACAGAATTCTCCGGACATCGTTTTGTCATCTTTGACGGTTGATGCTCTTCTGCTGTTATGTAAGTCGAAGCCGCCACAGTTTATTCTTCAAATTGAAACATAAACCAAAGAAAAACTTCATAATTCTTCGTATGCACCGCAATTTGAATGAACCCAAAATTAAGATTTCAATTAAATTCAAAATTGTGGAAAAAGGTGAAAAGAAAAGAAGAAAAAGAAAGAGAGACATTGAAAGAGGGAGATAAATTTCGTAAATCGTTGAAGAAAGTAAAAGAACATGGAAAGACAAGAAAGAGAGATACAAAGAGAGAATGAGGAGAAAAAGAAACATGTGACTGGTAATCTCTTTTACATATATATTTTTTTGATCAAATGTAATCTGGCATACATTATTTAAAAATCGTTACAACTTGTGAGGTAAGAGATCCCTATATATTATTTGCAGTGTTTTAAAATCGGACCGATCTGATGGTTGGACGGTTCGATTGCGGAACGTTATATAGCCGGGTTGGTCTAGTAATTGGTTCGACCATGAACCGCCACATAGCTGGATTATTTTTCAAAGTTATTAAACCAATAAAAACCACTAAAACTATCGAAAATCTATAAATCATCCATATAAACAAGAAACTAATTTATATTTATAATATTTTATGTTCAAAATTGATTTATATTTTAACTATGCATCATGTTTACTAATATTACTTTTATATTTAAAACCATAAACCCTCTCATTACAGAGTCAAACATCGTTGCGATTCCTGACTCATATTAATGGGACAGCAGCAAATGGAGAAGAAGTTCACTTGGGTTTCACCAAACATATCCTATTGTCTAGGCAACACGTGCTACTCTCCTCCCTACTCCGTCGCCGGCTGCGACTGGTAACCTAGACTAGAGAAACCTTTTACTCACATTTTCTTGTTCTGTTTTGGGTTTGTGATTTGATTTTATACGGGTTTTGTTTTGTACAAGGTACCTCTCTGCTTGTCCTAAAGGAGACTACTTGTGCTTGTATCTTGAACTTGAGCCTGAATCTCTGCCTCCAGGATGGAGTAGAGACGTGAGGGTTACCTTCACTCTTGTCAACAAGGGTTAGCGTTATACGAACAAAACATTAGGTGACTGCTTGTTATTTACGTTTCAAGTTTTTGTAGTAGAATCTCTATATTTGCTTGAGTAAAGTTTCAATCTTTATTTATCAAAATTCAAGTTCATTTGATCACTTTGATGAGACAGTTTCTTGGACATGACAGGAGCACAATGCTGTTTCGATGCAAAGAATAGCATTCATGGTTTTGAAGAGTTTTTACCGCTTTCTAAACTTTTGTATACACATGAAAGATTTATGGTGAATTACAGACGCATTGTCCTCGCTGAGATACATGTTTTGCCAGATATTGTTGTACCAAAGGAACCCGTGAAGGTTATTGAACCACTTAGCTGCAAAGTAGGAAACCACATTGCGGAGGCATCTGCCAACATAGCTGAGGGAGACTCTTCGTGTCAAGTTGTCCAAACAACTGTGAATGTTTCTAAAGAGAATGTACATGTTGATGCTGCTGCTGCATCTGAGGAGCTGCTGCTGCATCTGAGGAGCTGTCAGATGCTGATGATGGAGCTGCTGATAATGATGATGATGATGATGATGGAGCTGAGGAGGGTTCGGATGATGATGATAACACGTCTGAAGAAGCCCCAGATGATGTTGATGCATCCATAGAGAATCTGGCTGATGATGATGGTGCTTCTTCTCCTGTTTCAAATGATGATGATGATGGTACGTCTGAAGAAGCCTCAGATGATAGTGATGCATCCGAAGACAATCTGGCTGATGATTATGATGATGATGATGATCCTTTTAGCCAATCAGACGCTTTGGAGGACCTTTCTCATACAATGGCAATCCATGTTGTAAGCTGTAACGGTGAGACTGAGGTTTTTAGCGGTGGAAGCGCACCTAAAGAAGATGTCGATGATGAGGCTTTATCTCTTGCTTCGAATGGAAGTTCTCTACACCAAGTGAAGTCCTTGGAGGCTGCCTCTCAGACAGTAGAAAATGGTGGTGGACGTAGGGGGTTTAACAATGTAATATCTGTTACTGAGATCTGTAATAATGTGGTTAAGGAGATTCAACCAGTAAAGGAAACGATGAATGTCAATGGTTTTGAGGTTTTTTCTTCTCAGGTAAGAACGTCATAACGTCATAACGTCATAACGTCTTCTATTGTTATTAGAGAGAAAGCTCTCATCTGAAAATTGAATGGGACCGCATGCATATATCATATGTCCCAATGCCTTAGTTTTATGGGGAAAACCTTTATTTAGAAAATAATAAGTGGTGCATATCACTGGTTATGTTCTTTTCAAACAAAGTTTTAACGTTGTTTATGGCTAGCAGGTAGAGTCGGTGAGCTATATATTCAGAAGACACCCAGACATAGCATTAGCCATTAGGCTTCCGTCCAAAGAACCAACAGATCAGAAGAGCTTACCTGAATGAACTCCTTAGCCTCATCGAGGTTCTGTGCCAGTCACCAGATAAACTCTCTGAGGATGATCTGAGAAATGCTGATGACACACTTGCTGATCTGATTGTTGTCGGCTTCAAATTGAATTGGCTAAAGTCAAAGCTGAATGAAGTCACTGAGAAGAAGAAGATGGAACAGGGTACTGGGGCAAGGTTGAAAACAATGGAGGAACAGTTGCAGAAGCTGAAGCTAATGTTCTTGAATCTTGAAACTCAGCTGCAAACGGAAAAGGTGGAGGCTTTGGCCGCAAGAGCTCCTCTCGTTCAGTGATGTTGTTTGCTGATTTGCTAGGATCCTTGTAGACTTGTAGATGAATCCTTTTTTTCCTTTTGATGTCTCAGAACTAGTCTCAAGTTCATACTTTATGTAAGGCACTTATGCTAGTTCAGAGTATTATTCCAAAAACAACATTATTTAATCTTACTCCTAAACCTCCTTTTCAAAAGGAGTTTTTGCTTCTGAAGTCATCTTTTTTTTTCTTTTAGACACTATGCTTGAGCTTCTTTGGCTTCTTCTTAATGAATGCCAGAAAACTGTTATCTTATCAATGTCCTTCCATTTGATCCAAAAAAGAAAAAAATCAATGTCCTTCCTAAGAAGACTCGGCTTTCCCTCAAGATAGAAGGGATGAAACTGCTCATCCAAACGTTTCAATAGCTCCCAATACTCAAAATCCGGCAAACCTGCTTCAACCGAAACAAATGAAAACATTTTAAAGGATATAAAAACTGAAATTATTAACGTCCAGTTATACTAATACAGTTTTATTGAGTTATACTTAGTTATAACAAAATATTTCTATTCAGTTATTGATATATCATGGTCTTTTAAAGTTTTGACCATGATATAAAACCTTATTTAAAGTCTATATTATATATTTTGAGTCGTTTTTAGAATCTTTACAAGTTTGCAGATTCCGGAGTAAATGAAAGATTGAAGAGAATTAGCACCGACAAGTCAAGCTTGGAGTTGATATTTGAGAATGAAGTTTATCGACACTCATCTTGAAAACCCAATTCAAAATATTTCATTTAAGATATTTTGGATTGGGTTTTTCGTAATTTTATAATACCTACAATTAAATAATAATGTTTATATAAACATACACATATATGTATTTTGAGAATTTCATGGAAGAATTCGCTATTGAGGATGCTCTGACACCATATTACTGCATTAGTGAAGTTGTTATACTGAGTGCTACCAGCTCTACTGAATTCAAATATATAGGTGAAGGCCTTGTTCGCGACGCGACTAAGATTACGTTCGTTTATGTGTCGCGACCCACGACCTGCGACCTGCGACCTGGACACTGCGACCTGCGACCGCGACCTGCGACCGCGACCTGCGACCGCGACCTGCGACCGCGACCTGCGACCGCGACCTGCGACCGCGACCTGCGACCGCGACCTGCGACCGCGACCTGCGACCGCGACCTGCGACCGCGACCTGCGACCTGCGACCTGCGACCGCGACCTGCGACCTGCGACCGCGACCTGCAACTAAAACTATGTTCGTTTCGTGTCGCGACGCGGCGATCTGCGACGCATCGACCGTGGCCGATCAAAATTTTTAATTTTAGTCGCTGTTTTTTCGACGACTTGAATGGGAACTCGCTGTCGTGTATGATCAGTCGCGACATCAAAACGAACAACAACCTGCGACTTGTGACATGCGACCAATGGCAAGTCGCTGTTACGCAACAGCAAAACGAATAACCACCTGCGATCAGTCGCATGTCGCATGTCGCGGATAGGTAAAGGAACATGGCGAAATCAAAGAAAACTGAGAAAATACAAAAAATGTTGAAAGTAGAAGATGAAACCTAAATAACTAAGTAAATAAACAGAATTCTCCGGACATCGTTTTGTCATCTTTGACGGTTGATGCTCTTCTGCTGTTATGTAAGTCGAAGCCGCCACAGTTTATTCTTCAAATTGAAACATAAACCAAAGAAAAACTTCATAATTCTTCGTATGCACCGCAATTTGAATGAACCCAAAATTAAGATTTCAATTAAATTCAAAATTGTGGAAAAAGGTGAAAAGAAAAGAAGAAAAAGAAAGAGAGACATTGAAAGAGGGAGATAAATTTCGTAAATTGTTGGAGCAAGTTAAAAGTGTCAACACGACAAAGTTGTTACGCTTATTGGTCTAGTTACACAGATATTTGACAAAGCCTTGATGGAGCCTACCTTGGGTGAGATGTATATATGGAGATTTATGTTATCATCTGTCTGGGGCATTACCTGATTTCAATAAGGATGGTGAAAATATTACCTACAAAAGATTGCTTATCAATAAATGTCGAGGAATTTGAGAGAGTAGAGAAAGAAGAGGAGGAAGCCAGTAGAGTTTCGAAGAAGGACAAACCGAGAAGAAAGGGAAGAGAAAAGACTCAATGTTCGGAGGAGAATGCTATGTAATATTAGACTTATTGGTGAGTTATACAAGAAAAGGATGTTGACTGAGAAAATCATGCACGCTTGCATCCAGAAGTTGGTCGGGTATAATCAGGAGGATCCACATGAAGAGAACATAGAAGTTCTGTGTAAACTAATGAGTACGATAGGAGTTATGATTGATCATCACAGAACTAAGGTTTTGGTGGTTTACTACTCTCTCTGTTTCAAATTATTGTTAGTTTTGGCTAAAAGCACTAATATTTAGAAAATGGTTATTTGTTTAAAAATATCATTTACTCCCTCTATTTTTAAATGTAAGTAGTTTTAGAGAAAAAAAATTGTTTCAAAATATAAGTTGTTTTCACATTTCAATGCATCTTTAATATTTATTGGATATTGTATAACCAATCAAATAATACATGCTTATTTATGGTTGGTTGAATTTATACATTAAATGCTACTTTTTAGAATCTAACAAATTTCTTAATATTGATGCTTTTATGTAAAACAACTTACATTTAGAAACAGAGGGAGTAATATATAACTCTAATCAATTATAAAATAGTCAACATAATTTAATTGGTTACTCCTTATTTTGTGAAACAATTCATCTTTTTGTTAAAATTACTTACAATGCGAAACATATGAAGTATTATTTATTAAATAAATACAAAATAATAAAATTTTAATCCAAATTTGATATGGAATAACACGTAAGGCTTAAAGCCCATTGCCCATAATAATAATTATTAGGGTTTGTGTGATTTGTGTATATATGTTTGTGTGATTTGTGTAATTGTCCATATATATATGTTTAAGGGATTGATTATTACTAGTAGTTCAAGCCACCGTTAAAACCCTAATACTATAAGACAAGAGGTTTGTCAAGTTCTAAGAGGTAATGATGCTTGGAGTGCTTAAGAAATCTCAATTTGGTTTATTCATATTTCTAGACATATTAATTCATAAGTTGATTTATAAATCCTTATATAAATTGATATGAATTCCTACAAATACACCTCAGATCCATCAGCAGCTGTTTTTTCAAGGCCTCCCATCACATCCGATGCATCAGGCTCAGGGACATAGTTATGCAACTCCTATGGGTGCTCAGATTCATTCTCAGTTGGGCTGCGTTGGTGTGGGTGAGTCTCTTGAAGAACAAGCAAAACAAAGGAAATTTAAGGTCATCTTGAACAAGTTGACCCCGCAAAACTTTAAGAAATTGTTGGAGCAAGTTAACATCGACAACGCTGTTACGCTTATTGGTGTAGTTTCACAGATATTTGACAAAGCCTTGAAGGAGCCTACCTTCGTTGAGATGTATGCAGATTTATGTTTTCATCTGTCTGGGACGTTACCTGATTTTAATTGGAACGGTGAAGAGATTACCTTCAAAAGATTGCTTATCAATAAATGTCAGGAGGAATTTGAGAGAGTAGAGAAAGAAGAGGAGGAAGCCAGTAGAGTTTCCGAAGAAGGACAAACCGAGAAGAAAGGGAAGAGAAAAGACTCAATGTTCGGAGGAGAATGCTATGTAATATTAGACTTATTGGTGAGTTATACAAGAAAAGGATAATGCCTGAGAAAATTATGTACCATTGCATCCAAAAATTGCTCGGGTATGATCATGAGGATCCACATGAAGAGAACATAGAAGCTCTGTGTAAACTAATGAGTATACGATCGGAGTTATGATCGATTATCACAGAGCTAAGGTCCACATGGATGCATATTTTAAGAGAATGAAAATGCTATCATGCAAACAAGAATTGTCTTCTAGGGTCAGGTTCATGTTAATTAATGCCATGGATTTGAGAAAGAACAAATGGCAGAAGAGAATGAATGTTGAAGGGCCAATTCCAGAATAAAAGATTTTCTCTGGATATTATTACTTCTGGCTTGTATCTATACTTTTTTTTTGTTTGCGTAAAATAAGGCTGCAGTTGCACGTTCGTAGCATGCATGCTTCTTTACTCCATTAGAGTATGTACAATGGGGGTGTTGAATAAAAGATTCAACAGTTGAATCACTACAATGAGAATGTTGAAAAATGAAATTTGATGATGTGTATTAAACTGTGTTGAAAGATTCAACTAGAAGAAAGTGAGGACCACTAACGACACATGTCACTTTTCTAAGGTTTTTTGACATTTATTCTCTTTGTTATTTAAAACTAATAATTTTATTATAAATTAAATAGTTTATTTTATTTTTAATACAAAAATTTATCATTTTAAATTCTCTATCGACATAGACTAAGGTTATTTAATTTGGATATTAAAAAAATTATCATTAAATTGTAAAATAGGGTGTTGAATTTTATTAAACAAAACTATTGTTGTAGGTAAAAGTTGAATGTGTGTTGAATGATGAGATGGAAGAAAGAGAAGATGATGTGGAGTGTAAAAAAATGAAGTGGAGGATGTTGAATCTTGAAATCATTGTTCATATAATCTTAGGTGTAAAAAATTGTATTTGGTGTTTCCAGCGTCTGTGTTTGATATTTGATAGAGCAATTTACATTCACACACTTCACGTTCCAAACACTCTCCAACATACTTTGAATTTTAGACACACGTTTATTAATCTACAATAACTTATTTACTTTTCAACCAGATCAACCAAACAAGTTCTCTCTTTCTCTCTTTAAATGATCATTTTAAACATATACTCTTTATCTTTCACGAAGATATTACTTTTGGAATTTTCACATATATTTAAAATAAATTTAGAATACCAAAAAAACTATTTCAATACATAATTTACAAAAAATATTATATGTAATAATTATCATAATTAATATTAAAAATAAATTTAAACAGTCAAGTACCATTGAAAACACAAAACTACTATTTTACTCCTAGTTTCACTTTTTAATGTTATTTTTCTATACTCTTGATAAATGAAAAATACCATTTACAACTTTACAAGTACCATTGAAAGCACAAAACTACTATTTTACTCTAAATTTCACTTTTGAAAACACAAGAGTAGAAAAATAAAAAAAGTGAAATTAGGAGTAAAGTTTTTCATTTGTCAAGAGTAGAAAAAACATTACTCTACATTTATACAAATATCATAAATCCTTGTAGAAACTTAAAGAAGAAGGAAAAGTGAGATTAAGAGTAAAGTTTCACTTTTTAATGTTATTTTTCTCTACTTTTGATAAATGAAAAATACCAAATACCATTGAAAACACAAAACTACTATTTTACTCTAAATTTCACTTTTGAAAACACAAGAGTAGAAAAATAAAAAAAGTGAAATTAGGAGTAAAGTTTTTCATTTGTCAAGAGTAGAAAAAATATTACTCTATATTTATAAAAATATCATAAATCCTTGAAGAAACTTAAAGAATAAGGAAAAGGAAGAGAGAAGAAAAAGTAAGAGAAAGAGACTGAGAGAAAAAAAAAAGGAAACATGTGATTGGTAGTTTAATTTGGTATATTATTACCTTTTTTTTTTTGCTTGAAAAATAAAGTAAATCGAAATAAAAAGTAGGAGGGGGACCCTCTGAACTCTTCTTCTTTCTTTTTACTATGCTCGAGTGACTTTACTTTGGAGCTAGCTTCTTCTAAATGAATGCCAAGAAACTGTTAGCTTATCAGATTTCAGCTCCATGAGGTGACCTTTTCTTCTCTGCTAAGCATATTTTGGTCTGCTATTCACCGGCTACCATCAGCAGCAGCAACAACCTCACCGATCTCTTCAGTATCCTCTAAACGCAGGTATTCAATCAATTCGATGACTTCTCAGTTTCTCTACGATTAGTGAGGCTCGAGGATTCTCCCGATGACATGAGAAAGTTTCAACCAACTTTTTTGGCAGTTTTAAGAAGCCTCAAGGATGGCGATGGGCATCAGACTCGGGTGAATCTACCAACTGTGAGTCATTCAGTTCCTAACAAGCACTATGGTCAGTCTCGCTCTCAAGGTATATGATCTTTGATCACGGAAAGGTGTTTTTCAACACTGCTCCTTTTGGTTAGCTCACCCTTTTTATTATACTGTTAGTTGCAGTAGCGTCTGGTTGACCGGCCAATCCATCCAGTGGACAGCTATTCCAAAGGCTCCAACTTCGCAGTCTTCGTCAGATCCAGCAGCAGCTGTTTTTTCAAGGCCTCCCATCACATCCGAAGCATCAGGCTCAGGGACATAGTTATGCAACTCCAATGGGTGCTCAGATTCATCCTCAGTTGGGCCACGTGGGTGTGGGTGTGGGTGAGTCTCGGCATACTCTGATATGAGCCGATTGTGATCTCGTAACCAGTGCCGTGTTTACACGTGAAGAAGAGAGAAAGAGAAGTAGCTAAGCTTCCTTTAACCCTTAAACACTCTTAAAAATTAAGGTTAATTGTTGAAGTTAACCATAAAAAGCTATTTTATAGGTTACAACTACAAGAGATGATAACCTAAATTAAAAAGGAAAAATACTTTATACTTAACTAAAAAGGGAAAAACACCAAACTCTTAATCTAATGCTAAAAGGGAAATCATTAAGGCCGTAGTCCCAACTCCAAAACCATATCTCATATCATACTCCTATGCAGGTGATGCACAAAGCCGAGAGAAACAACCAAGTAGGTGCAGTTACAGATGAAGAACAAGCGAAACAAAGGCAGTTAAAGGGCATCTTGGAAAAGTTGACCCCGCAAAACTTTGGAGAAATGTTGGAGCAAGTTAAAAGTGTCAACATCGACAAAGCTGTTACTCTTATTGGTCTAGTTACACAGATATTTGACAAAGCCTTGATGGAACCTACCTTCGGTGAGATGTATGCAGATTTATGTTATCATCTGTCTGGGGCGTTACCTGATTTCAATGAGGATGGTGAAAAGATTACCTTCAAAAGATTGCTTCTGGATAAATGTCAGGAGGAATTTGAGAGAGGAGAGAAAGAAGCCAGTAGAGTTGCTGAAGTAGAACAAACTGAGGAGGAAAAGGAGGAGAAGAGACTCGAGTTTCGGAGGAGAAGGCTCGGTAATATTAGACTTATTGGTGAGTTATACAAGAAAAGGATGTTGACTGAGAAAATCATGCACGCTTGCATCCAGAAGTTGCTCGGGGATGATCAGGAAGATCCACTGGAAGAGAACATAGAAGCTCTGTGTGAACTAATGAGTACGATCGGAGTTATGATCGATCATCAAAGAGCTAAGGTCCATATGGATGCATATTTTGAGAGAATGAAAATGCTATCGTGCAAACAAGAATTGTCTTCCAGGGCCAGGTTCATGTTAATTAATGCCATCGATCTGAGAAAGAACAAATGGCAAGAGAGAATGAAAGTTGAAGCGCCAATTCCGGAAACGATCGGAAATAAAGATTCTTGCGTGTTTCTCAAGGAAACAAATGAAAGCATGGATGATGTCAATGGGTTTCATGTTTTGCCTTCACAAGTAATCATTCTGTATACATATTATTGTTACTCTACAAAACACCATCTTCATTTTTTCTTTTTGTCTTTGACTTGCAGGTAGAATCTGTGAAGCGTCTGTTTAAGAGACATCCAGACATTGCAGTAGGTTTCCGTTCAAAGAACCAGCTTCTGAGGAATTCTTGCATGAATTCCCTTCTCAGCTTAATCGAGACACTGTGTCAACCACTTGAAGATCTCTCCAATGAAGATCTTGTCGGAGCAGACATCGCACTGACTTATGTGAAAGATTTAGGCTTTAGTGTGGATTGGTTGGAGAAGAAGCTAGACCAAGTAAAAGAAAAGAAGAAGAAGGAGCTGTCTGGTTCTGCCATGCTTCAAGAAACAGAGGAAAGTTTGCTGAAGCTGAAGCGAAAGTGTGCAGAGCTTGAGGCTCTAGCTGAGGAGCAGAAGGCCGAGTTGTCGGCCACCAGAACTCCTCTGTCATTCGACGATGTTGTTTGATGACTTGAACAGCTCAAGCTGAGCTCTCTTAGACATTTGGTTTTCTACTATCTAAGTTTCTCCGTTGGTTTTCTAAATAAGAGATCATCTTGGTTTTTAGTAAGTGGAGTTTTGAATCACAGTTTCATTTTATTTGCCTCAAATTATATTTGTCACTCGCACATAGACAACAATCACACGATATAGCAACGACTCTGTTTCTTTATAACAAGACGTGCGAGAGAGGCTTTCCCACTTTACCGAGAGCCCAGTAGCAAAAGCTCCAACTCTACTAACCGAATATAACCAAAACTAGAATTATCTGTAACTTTTAATCAAATTTATATTTTAATGGATTTTAAAATTTTACTAAGTGTTATTCATTATATTATTTTGAGAAAACGATCTATTTCCCACTAGAATTATGATATAGCACCAAATATTTATCAAAGTATGACCCCGTGTTATTTTTCTCCGAAAACAAAGTTCGAAATCTATTTCTCCACCATTTTTGGTTTATTCACGATTTCTGAAAACCGAATTTAAAATCTTGAATCTCATATAATAAACCGATGAAAACTAAACCAAGACCAGAAAATACCCGACCAAACATAGATCTAGATCAAAACTGTAACCTGACCCGACATTCAAACTTAAAATAGATCGGGTCTTAATCTGGTTAGTCAGGATTAACATGGTTTACGGTTTGTTTAAAAACAGTAAACCACCATAAATCGATTTTATGGGGTTTTAGATTTAGATCTTTATAGCTGTGAGGAAATTTTAATAAAATTTTATATTAGTGGGGAAATAGGTTTCGAACTTTGTTTTCGGATAGAAATAGCACAGGATAATACTTTGGTGAACATCTGGTGCTATATCATACTTCTCGTGGGAAAATAGATCGCCTTTCTTATTATTTTTAAATTTATTGTTAGAATTATTTATTGATGATCTTTATTTATAAATCTGTATTATTCAATCGTACCAATTTACAAATAAATTTAATTTTATGTTAGATTGGTGTGGATTAAATAATTTTTTGTTATTTATAAATATTAATTAAAATTCACAGTTTTAGAATTAAATTTTATAGGTTATAATATAATTAAATTAACTAAACTGAATTTAAGAAATGACATGGTTTGGCTCGAATTTGTTTTTAATAAATACAAAGTATCTTTTCCATTTTTTTAATCAAAAAGTATCTTTTTCCATAAATTCGAATACAATCTCTCACTGGAGAGGGCGATTCCTCTGTTTACTTAACCAGTTGTTAGGGTTTTATGTAATCATCTGATCATCCAAATCAGTTTTATAGGGTTTATTCTGTTTTCATCGACACTAAATTAAATGAGCGAGCAAATGAAAAGAAAATTCGCTTGGGTTTTGAAAAAGTTCTCCTCTTTGCAAGATGATGAATACTACTCTCGTCCCTTCTCCGTCGCCGGCTGCAACTGGTAACGATTTTACAAACATCTCTCGTCCAGTCCAGCTCCTCGTTGTGGAATTTGGGCTCTGTTTCTACAGGCGCCTTGTTACTTATCCCAAGGGACGAGAGGGTGATACTGATGGTTACTTGTCACTGTATCTTCAACTTGCGGATCCTGAGTCTTTGCCACCTGGATGGTCAAAAGAAGTCAACTTTACCCTGACCGTTGTGTTTAAGCGTTTCGGCAAATTGAACAGAGTATTAGGTGATTGTTTTTGCTTGGTGACCGACCTACAAGTTTGAGCAATTCTTGGTTCATTGTTACGGCTTGTTGTGTGATATTTGAGCTTAATGCCCTGTCTTTTCTTTTCTTTATCTAGTAGTAGGGTCTCTGTAGCCGGGACCGGACCTGAAATTTAGGGGAGCGAGGGAGGCGTTGAAACATTTTTTAAAGAATTTTAGTGAAATTTTTTTTTTCTAAATTTGGGCGGTCTATACTTATATAAAAAACCTTCAAAATTTTTGGGTTCAAGATAAATGTTTTACTTGGTATATGCACAGATCCGGCCTTGTCTGTAGCTGCTGTATAGATTTGTGCAAAGTTTTGATTTTTGAATAACTTTCTTCATTCCTTGTATGCTCCTTCTGATTAGAAAAAAAAAATCATATATTCTGTTTTTGTGGCAGGTGGTGGTCAATGTTGTTTCAATGCAGAGGATACGAGTTGGGTTCATAATAAGTTCATTTCTCTTACCAAGCTTCATTCCAAGGGTAGAGGATTTCTGGTGAAGAACAAACTCACCATCGTCGCTGAACTACATGTTTTTCCAGAGGAAAATGTGAGTATTGCTGCCCCTCTTAGCAGCAAAGATGAAACTCAAGCTGATGAAAAAGCTGAGGATGCGGATTTAGTAGTAGATAATGCCGCGTCCGAAGAGGGTTCTGACGATGATGATGACGGTACTTCTGACTGGGTTACAGATAACGATGGTTCTTTTGAAGAGGATGTGGAAAATTTTGATGTTTCATCTTCTTGTGGGGACATGAGTCCAAGTCCTCTCGACCAATCCAATGCCTTGGAAGACGCTGAGACTGAGGTTTTCAATGAGTTTGACTTTTCTCCTTCTCAGGTGAGAACTGGTATCCATCTTCTTCTATTGTTGTTAGAGAGAAAGCTCTAATCTGAAACTGAAACGTGACAGCATGTTCTATCATATATGTCTATATCTCTTATTTTATGGGGCAAACCTTTCTTTTAGAAAACAAAGTCTCTGGTTTATGTTCATTTCACTTGTTACGTCTTACTCTCGCAATCTTGGTTCCAACATAGTTTCACGCTGTTTAATGGCTAACAGGTTGAATCAGTGAGCCACATATTCAGAAGACACCCGGACATAGCAATAGGATTCCGCCCAAGGAACGGACAGATCAGAAGAGCTTACATGAATGAACTCCTTAGCCTCATCGAGATGCTACGCCAGTCACCAGAGAAGCTATCCGAGGATGATCTGAGCGATGCTGATGACACACTGGCTGATCTGATTGATGTCGGTTTTAGATTGGATTGGCTGAAGACAAAGCTGAATGAAGTCGCTGAAAAAAAGAAGAAGAAAGAACAGACTAGTGGGGCGCGGTTACAATCAATGGAGGAACAGTTGCGGAAGCTGAAGCTAATGTTCTTGGATCTTCGAACTCAGCTTCTGATGGAAAAGACCGAGGCTCTGGTGGCAAGGGCTCCTCTCTCCTTCAACGATGTTGTTTCCTGATTTGCGAGGATTCTTGTAGAATTGTAGGTGAATCTTGATGTCTTGATTGAGGCAAGTGTTTTCAAGTTCATATTTTAATGTTCCTCTGTCATTTGATGACTTTTCCTGGCAGAATTGAAGTTTGGTTTTCTAATCTGTTTGAGTTCTTCAAATTACTGTTGTTGCTAGAGCGTGAGAACTCAGACACTCTCTTAATTGCTCTGTTTCCTCCTCTTAATTGCTCTGTTTCTTTTTTTTTTTTTTTTGAAACACAAACTTTCCATTCAATCAAGCCAAGTTAGAGGTCAAAAGGGCCTCGTTTACAAACAAGATATTCTTAGCCAGACTGTCGGCTTCTCTGTTTTTCTCTCTCGGGATCCATTCAAAAGAAATGGTTTCAAAAAGACAAGCAGAGATCAAAATATCTGAGACTACTCCATAAATTTCTGGGATGTTGTTCTTGTGTTTGATGCTGTTAATCAGTTGCAGAGAGTCTGATTCACATTCTATCTTCTTAAGGTCCATCTCTCTGCATTTCTCCAAAGCTTCCCTTAGTGCCAGTGCTTCAGCCATCAACGGTGAGGAGACCCTCAGTTCCAATGTCGAGAAGTGCGCTGTAATATTATTACTCGTAATTGTCCACCCTAAACCCGCAGCGTGTACTGCAGAA
This sequence comes from Brassica carinata, assembly GCA_016771965.1. Taxonomy (NCBI): domain Eukaryota; kingdom Viridiplantae; phylum Streptophyta; class Magnoliopsida; order Brassicales; family Brassicaceae; genus Brassica; species Brassica carinata. Next base: position 8,525,629 of record CM028688.1, read on the forward strand.
GACCAAGCTGCATCTGTTCTGATAATTGAAACATTACCGTGATGCTGTCGAGTGGTCAATGGTTTCTTTGTCATTTTCGGCTGAGGTTTCGTTTGTCCTGCCTGCCATTCTCGAGCTAAAGAGATAGCTTTGGTGAGTGTGTCTTCGGTCGATGAGGTTTGGCCTTCGAAGACTAGCCTGTTTCTTGCAGTCCAGATTTCCCAGAGGATCCATGGTGCCAATTGCGTTTCGCTGATGCCCGTCGGCGGTAGACAAAGTCGAGATTTCACGGAGCTCCAGATGTCTGTCAAATCTATCATTCCTCTGAACTCAACCTCACCAACAAATGGTGCATCAAGCCATATTTTCTTTGCAAAATCACATTGAAAGAACAGATGAATGATAGATTCAGGACTTCTACATCTCTTACATTGATTATCAACGGGAATATGTCTTTCTTCTAGTCTCGTTCCCACTGGTAGGGCTCCCTTCAGAATTTTCCAGACCAACATCTTAACCTTTGGAGAAGTACTAAGTCCCCAGACATTCTTTTCCCAGCTGAAAGGAGGGTTCGTGGGGTTGTTCTCCTCCGGGCTTGCAACTGCGGCATTATAGCCTGATTTGACTGTATAATCTCCCGTCTTAGTTCCAAACCAGATGAGTTTATCAGGAGCCCCTGACATACTCGGTTTGATCTTAAGAATCTGGTTCTCAAAAACTGGGCATACTTCTTGGATTCTTTCAGTATCCCATTCTCTTGTCTCTGGTTTAAACAGATCAGCGACTTTAAGATTTTGCTGTTCCTCAGTAGCTGGTCCGATGAGTCTGGTTTGGTGTGAGCAGTCGAGCCAATTGTCCCTCCATAGATCAATATCCTGTCCATTACCAACCAGCCAGCCAGAGTTGCTTGCAATCAAATCCCTTCCGATAAGTATTCCGCGCCAGCCGTGGGATTCAGAAGTTCTGTGTTGGACGTCGAGGAAACCCTCTCCGTGGCAATATTTTCCTAGTAAAAGTCTTCCCAACAGGGACTGGGGGTTCTGGATGAGGCGCCAGCTTATTTTTGCCAAGAAAGCATCGTTGTAGCAGTTAGACTCTCTCGTTGTAGCTTATAATTGCTCTGTTTCTTAAAAGTTAGACTCTCTCGGTGCCTTCTGGTACTTTTAGTCTGAAAGGTTGTGCTGATCTTTGGATTGTGTGAACCTTATCATTATTTTCTTCATCGAATCAAAGTGTTCAAAAAAATTATCTGAAGTTTCTGTTTGAGGGTAAACTGGTTCAAGAACAATCTAAAGAGAGAAGCGGGGCGAACAAAGACGTTTTATAGATCTGAGATTTGTGATTACAGACGGATGAAAAGAGTGACTAAACAGCCTCAGGAATACCAGACGGCGAGTCTCTATGAACTTATAAAAACCCTAGATCTAGCCGCTCGAGTGGTGTGTCTAAGTCCGGATCCCTTCCTTAGTGCGGTCTTTCCTTCCTTTATAGGCTGTCATGTCGTTCGCCCTAACTCGTCATGAGTCTTATTGGGCTTTCCTCCTAAACGGGCTTTAGTGTTGGCCCGTCAGACGTCTTTCAGTTGATTCCAGACGAGCCATTTTAGCCGTGTGACTAAAGATGCTCCGAAGCCGAGTCGTTCCTTCCCTTCTCAGGGGTCGCGTACATCATCATGGTGAGTTAGGTTTCCTCGTTTGATGGGCCTTGCAGGGAGGGCAAACTCTATCTCCTACAATAAGTCCCCCCAGTTCACTTATGAGTCGCCATGACTCTAAGCGAACTTATAACCAGGTTTGATCAAATGATGGGACCTAAACGGCTGCGTCTGTACCGTCTGTGGTGAACGGGTTTAGCTCATCACTGGAGCGTGTCTAGTCGTGAGACTAGGGCGTGGTCAGTTGTTCGATTCGGTCGTTAGTCTCCGAGGGCATGTTCATCCGCCCGCATAACAAGTCTATTCTAGGAGCGCGTTTAGCCGCCAAGATGAGGCGTTGGCCTTTAGACACGAGTTTAGTCGGTCGCTTGATGGATAGCCGCGGCGGGTCGGACTTCAGCTCTTCAGGAGTACTCGTGTTAACGCGCGTTGGCTTGATTCGAATCAGAGACTTGGTTTGATGATAACCGAATTCCGGTTGAGGCGGGAGAGTGAACCGGTTTGGTCAGAATCTGGTTTAAACGATAGCCGGGTTCCGGTCGAGGCGAGAAGATGAACCGATTCGATCAGAATCTTGGTTCGGCGATAACCGAATTCCAGCTGAGGCGGGAAGATGAACCACCGCTTAAGAAGCCCAATTAGGCCCTTTTAAGTGTAATTAATGCACCGGGAAGTGTGCCCTAATCTTTGCTATAAATAGGCGGTTTCCCACTACTCTCTTCATTCTTCTCTCGCATCTCGTATTTCTTTCCTCTCCCTTCTCTACTTTCTCTCTAGATCTGTGATTAGGTAGCCGGAGTCTTTTAGGTATTCGTTATGTCGCCGGTGAATAGATTGTCCCGAGAGGAAAAGGGGAAAGCCATCGCAGTCCCTGCCAGTCCTGCTGAGGATACCGCGGCTCGCGAAAGTCCGGCCGACGACTTTAGCTTGATTCATCGCGACGCGATGCGAGACACGGCGAATCTCGACATGTCGCAACGCTCTTGGTTGCTGATGCACACCGGTTATTTCGAAGGTGGGTCAGTTTCTGATGTGGCGACCACGGACCGTTCTAGTCCCGCGGCTAGTCGGTCTAACAGAAGACGAGGGCGGCTCTAGTAGCTGGTAGCCAGTCTGTCGGCGAGGAGAGCGATGATTCCGACTCTACGTCCCAAGCCAACAAGAGCTATGGGAGGGAACCGGCCAGCGTCGGTCAATGGATTGAGCTTAGGCCCGGTATCTACCATCTGGCGGGATCTTCAAGAGTTGCCAGCTCCTCACAAACTGCGGGGACCGTGGGCAGAAGGTCAGCGTTGGGGAAACGTGTTCGGCGTGCTCCACTCACGGTTCGTGAGAGGTCTCTTCTTGGCCTTCTGAGGGGCGGTGTGACCTACATCATTCCGTCCGCCCGGCGAGAGGCCTTGGTCCCCTCCGGTCGGCTATCAATGCTTGTACGAGTCATACCTCGAAGACGACGCTAAACTGTGGTTCCCGATTCCTCGGCTAATCACGTCGTACGTCAGGAGGCGCGGGGTCGCAATTAGTCAGCTAAAGATCGGCTCAATCCGTAATGCAGTCATGCTGCTCGTTATGGGTGCGGACACCGATGTCTCGATGTCGGTCGCGAGTTTTCGGTGGCGACTACGAGCGAACGAACATGCGTTTTCGGTAAAATCGCCCGATTACAATGTCCTGACTGGTCATCCGAGGAAGACGAAGAACTGGCAGCGGGCATATTTTTACGTCAAGGCGGACGAGCATGCCTTTGCTGAGTCGCTGGAAGCCGATTTTCCTGTCTTGTGGAGCAAGAAGATTGGTAGAGAACGATAGTCGCTGCCCAGTTATTCTTGCCGTTTGCTAACCCTTTTTCCTCTTGTTTGGCAGGTCGTCATCCGAATACGATCGCATATCCAGAGGACTTCTTCGAGAGTGCACAGATCATAGCCACGCACAGTCATCTTCGCTGGCCTGACTTGAGCAGGGAGTGGATACGTCGTCAGCAGGATCGAATTGCGAGAGGTCCCCCCCTTCCTCTCTCTCTTTGTTTTACTTACTACTTTTCCAAATGTGGAATTTATATGTACTGACAGGTTAGCGTTTGCTTCGTATGCAGTTGATTGGGAGTCAAGGCAGCCGCTGATAATCGGACCAAGGAAGTCGCGCTTAAACCTTTTCACGCGAAAGCAACAAAAGATACTCAAAAAGGCGCGTGAGATGGAAGGGACCCCGGATTTGAGCGCTTTACTCAAAGGAAAGCTCCAGCTGCTAAAGAAATCGACTACTGGGGCTGCGTCGGCTAATCAGAGCGGAGGCGACGCTTCTCACGAAACCGATCATCCCTACCCGGTCGACCAGTCCGTCGACCCGGATCCTCCAGGTCCCACGCCAAAGCAGAAGGTACAGAAGAAGAAAAAGAGCAAAAAGGTGCCTTTGGGGGAGGGTTCAGTTCCCGAAAGCGAGTCCATTCCCCCCGAAGAGGCGACGGAGGACCCTCAAAAGAAGAAGAAAAAGAGACCGAAGAGACCGCGCGTGGATCCTGACAGCCACGAGAGTCCCGCTGAAGACTCGTCCAAGGAGGCGCAGGAGGTAAATCCGAAGAAGAAATCGAAGAAAAAGGCTTCAACTCGGAAGGCACAGCAATCTCCAGTTCTGGCGATTCGCCTTGAGAATCTCCAGCAGCGTTGGCGAAGTCGCGACTCGCCCGACCATGAAGGAAGCGCCGTCTGAAGGGATTCTTGCTAGGGCGAGTCATCCGGCGGACCTCGCCCTCTCTTCTCAGGACCAAGGCAGTGTCCTCCGCTAGCTCGTCCGGGCTCTCGAAGAGGCCGAGGATCGAGTTCTCCGATCGCGTGGAGTTCGTGGTATAACGAAGACTCCGCTGGTGTGTAATCCCAGCCGATGCGCCGAGCTCTCTCGCCAGATTAGGGGCAGTCCAAGGGAAATGCCTATGGTCGACGATCTCTACTTCAAGGACGACTATATCGACGCAGCTTTGGCAAGCAGACGGGTATTGCTTCCAATCATTTTTTTTTTTTTAAACTCTAGCCGTGTTTTTTTTTGAGATAGTATCTTGACGTCGTCGTTGTTCCATCTGTCAGGCTGACGGCTGCATGAACGTCCTTGTAGAGAGGTATGATGCAGCGCTGAAGCAAACAATGACCGAGCTGGGTGCCTCGGTGAAGCTTTCTAGGCTGAGGCTCGGTGTCATCGAGAGGTTGAGGGCTGATCAGGAACGGATCAACCAGAAGACTCTTGAGGAGAAGGAGGCTCTCAGAGTGAAGTTCGAGGGTCTGGAGGCTGCACTTAAGGCTGATCGCGCGGCTAAACAGGTGCTTGCGCGTGAGAAGGCGGCTCTCGAGAAGGCGAACGCCAGTTGGAGAAAGAGAAGGCCGAAGGTAAGCGGAGAGGGATGCCGCTGCCGAAGCTGATTGAGGAGAGACGAAGCTTCGAGATTCGCGCCAGGAGGTCTCGCGAAGGGTTCGGGTTCAGTCGGCTATGACCGACAAACGGCGTCGTCGCTTGACGTTCCTACTTGGCCGCACGCGATCATTTCGAGAAGGAGAAGAACTTGCTCGGGCAGGCTTCTGGTACCAGGAAATGTCTCGAGATGATCCGAGAGGAGGGGCTGGAAATTACGCAAGAGCTGGTCGACGTCTTCGTCCAACAAGAGGCGGAGCATCAGGCCGCGGTTGCGAGGCTCGATGTCGGCCCGTTACCTGAGGAGACGCTGGCTCTCTCTCCGCTAGTTCTTCGGTCTCGGTTCGTAAATGAGGAGTTTATGGCCACGCTTGACCCGTATGGGTCGAACGAGGATCTAGTCGGTTCGGAGTCGGCTTCGCAGCTGCGGACGCCTCAGCCCTTTCCCGAGGATGCGTCAGTTGGTCGGCCTGACGAGACTCTGCCCGAAGAGGAGTTGCACCCCCGTACTGATGAAGATGTCGCCGAGGAGGGCCGTTCCCTGGTGCGCGAGGATCCTCCGAGTGACGTCGGTCCGAAGGAGGTCGTTGAGGTCGACGATTCTTCTCAAGACGAAGGTGAAGAGGATGCAGGGGAGCCGCTGCATGTGCTGGAGGGATTAGACCTAGCCGGGAAATCGCCGCTGCCGGCTTCTGTTGAGCAGGGTGATCCTCGTGGAAAGGATGAAGATGAGATGGTCTTGGCGGATGCTCCCGAGAGTCAGACCGTTCCAGAAGATGGCGAAGCAGCGAAGGATCTGGACGTCGATCCTCACGTTGCCTCTACCTGAGGCTCTTTTGCTTGATCACTTGTTGTTGTATCGTTATTCAGCCTTCTTTTGTTAAAATTTTTTTTCTTTCAACTCGGTTTGTTGTACGCTAGTTTTAAACTTTCATCGGCTTGGTCGCCGCATGGGCGCTTTTATGTACGATCGCGATGGATTTTCTTTCCCTGTTTTATTTCGAACCCTTCTTGCAGAGCCGTCTGTTTGTCCGACGCCATGTGATGGTAATGATTTTATTTACAAACGGGTCATCCGTCCTTGTTTTCGTCTTAGAGACGAAAGGTTCTCGGGTTTTGGTCGGCCAAACCTGCACTCGATGCTAGAAAAAGACTTTAAGAATTCGCTCTAGTGTTAGTCCGTTTATGCCAGATTGTTGGTCAAACGCGGCTATCTAGTCCCTCGGTTAAGTGTCTGATCAGGACTTAACCGAATAGTGGGTGCGTGCATCCGCGTTCCGTCTCGTTTGATAAGGAACGGGAGTCGCAGGAGGGTGTAACAGTCGTTCCTTGCGGAAAGCGATTCGAGTCGACTAAAATTTATCTTGTTGTTTTGTTATAGGCTGGACCGGTAAAGGCTGCCTCGTGCAGGGATGGGATCAAGCCATTCAGTAGTTGATTTTACCGAGTAAAAGTGGCTTTGAGCGCATTTACTCGGCCGGGTAGAAGTGACGGCAGGGTGCATCTACCGGCTCTTTTTTTTTGGGCGGGTAGAAGTGACATGGGGTCATCTACCCGACCTAAGAGAATGAGCGTTTTTAGTCGATCGGTTAGAAGTGACGCTTGTTCATCTACTCGATCGGTAAAGAAAGTAAAGGGTTTGGCGGTTTGCTCCCGACGAAGAGGTTAAGTAAGGTGATGCTGGATCCTTACTTAGTCGGGAGAGTGATGGGTCTTACGAATAGTAACGATGCAGGTGCATGGAGTTCCATGCCCTTGGTAATGCCTTCTCCGCTGGATGTCCGAAGTCGGTAGACGCCGTGCTTGACGACTTTGACTATTTTGTAGGGTCCTTCCCACCGTGTTCGAAGTTTTCCAGCGTTTAGTTCCTTGGTGTTCTCGAAAACCTTAGCGATAACTTGATCGCCCAGCTCCAGTGGTCTTGCCTTAACCTTCCTGTTGTAGTAACTCTCAATCTGGTGCTGGTAATTCTGGATTCGGAGCAGAGCTTGATCTCGGCGTTCCTCCAGTTCATCGGTGCGTTAAGGAGCATGTCTTCATTGAGCTCGGCGTGTTGCGGCATTTTGGAATGGCGGAGGCTACCGACGTTTACTTCAGCTGGGGCCATGGCTTCGACTCCATAGGCGAGAGAGAAGGGTGTTGATTTGGTCGCCTCTTGGAGTCGTGCGATGGCTCGTGAGGACTCCGCCGAAGTTCGCCGCCCTGGCCTTTCTTCAAGTCCAAGCGCTTTTATGCCATCCATGATGAGTTTGTTGAACTTCGGCCTGGCGTTCCCGCTGGGTACCTTGGTGTGGATGGGCTTAGCCGAATGTTCCATTTTTCGCAGAACTCTTTGAAGTTTCCAGACATAAATTGGGAGCCGTTGTCGGTTACTATCTCGTAGGGGAGACCATGGCGGCAAATGACGTTTTTCCAGACGAAACCGCGGACTTCCTTGTCGGTCACTTGAGAGAAGGCTTCTGCTTCTATCCATTTCGTGAAATAGTCGGTTAGAACTAGGATGAAGCGGCGTCCTCGAGAACACACCATAGGACCGATGATGTCCATAGCCCAACGCATGAATGGGTAGGGCGGTGGATGTCCGCAGCACCGGTTGGACAGTGGATAATGGGCGATGTCGCTGGCACTTGTCGCAGCGACGGGAGTATGATTCGCAACCGAGTTCATAGTCGGCCGAAAAGACCGGAGTTTCTGATCTTCAAAGCTAGTGCTTGGCGTCCGCCGAGTGGTTTCCTCCCGCGCCATCGCGCTTTCGCCATTACGCCGGATCTCGTCACCGTGGATGCATTTGAGGAGGACCCCGCTTGCGTTGTATCTGTATAGTTCGTCGTTCATGACGGCGTAATGAGCGCTGCGCCTTTTTAGTCGTCTGGCTTCCCATTTCTCGGACGGCAAGACACCATTTAAGAGGTAATTAATGAACTCTGAGCGCCAGTCAACGGACTGTTGGTCCGACTGGGTCATCTCAGTGTCGTTGATGTGGGCGGCGATGGTAGCGCCTCGGCTGAAATGCTGATGCTTGGTTCGCCGATGTGATGTATTGGGATGGTCCTCTTGACTTGATCGCGAGCCTGCTGCCAAGGGCTGCTAGTGCGTCCAAGAGGCGTTGTCGCCACGAGGCACCTTAGTGAGCTCGAAGAATTGAATTCTCTTGCTAAGTCTTGGGCGGCCAGTGGCGTCCATTCGATCGTTCGCGGCGTCGTAATCTCCGTTGAACTGACTGGCTACTAGCTGTGAATCACAATACGCACTTAGACGCTTTGCTTTGACGGCCTTTGCCAAACGAAGGCCGGCTATTAATGATTCGCATCGGCTTCGTTGTTCGACGCTGGGAAACCAAAGCTGAAAGATTGTCGATCAGTTCACCGGTTGGGACTGAGCTGGACACCAGCGCCGAGCCTTTGTTCGTCGAGGAGCCGCCTACATGCAGTATCCAGTTCTGGTTTAGTGGTTGCAAATCCTGCTCTAGTTCTGGTGCCAACTCGACAAGGAAGTCGGCTAGACCTGAGCTTTGCGGCTGTTCGATTTTTGTAAGTAATATCTAGCTCCCGAGTTCCACAGCCCACTTGGTGAGGCGACCAGCCCGGTTTGTGTTACGCAGGGCGGTGCGGGCGGCTGATCGGTGAGTACCTCAACCGTGTGCGACTGAAAGTATGGGCAACTTCCTCGCTGCTTCTACTACGGCTAGGGCCATCTTCGAGGGTTGGATAACGAGTCTCCGGTCGCTCATGCGCTTGTGTAGAAGATCGGCTTTTGCTCCCTCGGTCCTCTTTAATGAGGGCGCTTGACCTTGGCTGGACACCGCAATGTAGAGTGACAGACGCCTCCTTCGCCCGCTTGGCAAGGACGGGCGGGTCGAGGTACTTCTTCAATTGTTGGAAAGCCTCCTCGCACCTCTCGTCCCAAATGAACTTTTATTGCCACGGAGAAGGTCGTAAAAGGGAGACATTTGTCGGTCGATCACGGAGAAAACACATTGGGCGATCACGACCAGTTAACCGCTGAACTTCGCGGCTGTTCTTGGGGCTAGGAAGGTCGAGGACGGCGGATATTTGCTTCGGATTGGCTTCTATGCCTCGTTGGGTAACGATATAGCCGAGGAACTCGCCTGAGGAGACTCCGAACGTGCATTTGGCCGATTTAACTTCATTCGTTACTTGTTGAGTTGCCAAAAGCAGTAGCGTAAATGGCTAAGATGATCTTTTCGCAGTGACTTGACTAGCATATCGTCGATGTATACCTCCATAGTTTGGCCCAGTTTGTCTGCGAACATGCGGTTAACGAGCCGCTGGTATGTCGCGCCGGCGTTCTTCAGGCCGAAGGGCATCACTTTATAACAGTATGTTCCTCGATCTGTAATGAAGGCCGTTTTCACGGTCGCCGTGGTGCATCATAATTTGATTGTAACCTGAGAATGCGCCCATGAAGGTAAGCATCTCGTTTCCTGCGGTTGACTCCACGAGTCGGTCAATACCGGTAGCGGATAGCTGTCCTTCGGACAAGCTTTGTTAAGGTCGGTGAAGTCGTCACGGGCGACTTCCGTTCTTCTTTTGACTACTACTGGGTTAGCTAGCCACTCCGGTAGCGAACCTCGTGATCGAGCCGCCCCGGTAGTCGTTCGACTTCTTCGTTCAACGCCTTTGATCGATCCGGTCCTAATTTGCGGCTTACGCGAATGGGCTTGAATGCGGGTCGACATTAAGCTCGTGGGTTGTGATAGCCGGATCGATCCCTTTCATGTCCGATAGGGACCATGCAAAGGTGGATACGTTATTTCTAAGGAATGTGAGTAGTGCACTGCTGCATGTGTCGGCCAGCCAGGTTGATGTAGTCTTGCTGGGGTCGGAATCGCCTATCGGCATCTCTAGGATCTCGCCCTTCGAGGATAGGTTAAGCTGGTGGGATGAGAAACAGCGCTAACGAGGGATGGTGAACGCTGTAGTTTGACGGTGGCTATCAGCAGGTCTCGTAGCGGCTTACTGGTCTCAGCGGTTGGTTTGTCGTGCGGGAACTTGATGCACTGGTGGTAGGTAGACGGTATTGCTTGCATCGAGTGTATCCATGGAGTCCCGAGGATGACGTGATATGGTGCCTTGGTGCTAACCACGGCGAATTGCGAATCTGGTAGCGCCGCCTTCGGACGGAGAAGCGGATTGTGCCAAGAATGGTTTCGAAGAACCGTTGAAACCTGTCCGCCCTCGACGAAGGTTTTACGCTGGCGAGATCGATTCCCATCTTTTCCGCGTTGCTTTCGAAAGATAAGGTCGACGGAGCTGCCTGTGTCGATCAGCACTTTGGTTACATCATATTCACCGATTTGAGGGCGACTAGCAAGGGATCGTGTGGGACGTGGACTCCAATCAGATCATCGGAAGAAAAGCTGATCGGGTGTGGCTCGGCCGTGGAGCCATCGCCGGTTTAGGCGGTAATCTTTGACTGAACGGACAGAGTCGCCACAGGTGACGAAATACCAAGATGACGCTCAATCGTGGTCGCGATCGTTCGCTTGATATCTAAGAACGCGAAGGTCCACAGACGCCTGGTCGTCCGCCGATGGCACCGGTTTGTCGATGACGTTGGTCGCCTAACCGCCTCTAAGATCTGTTGGCTTGGAACGATTGAGCCGCACGCGTAAATCGGTTTCCTTGGTATTGAGTTGGTCGCGCAGATCGGTGATGGCGAATCGGTCGACGCAGGTATGCTCGGCGGTTTCCGCGCTGTGACTTGCTGGCTAGGAGCTTAAAGCGAAGGTCGGCGCAGTTGACTTCATCGCATGTTGTGGCTAGCGGCAGGAGGTTCCTTGGTAAGCTTGGCGTTAGTGGGCACTCATCCTCATCGCCGACGACAGGGGTGATGAGAACGTATCACCGATGCGTTGTCGATTCGCCGGTTGCTCCCGTCCGCCGGGCGTCGTTGTCGGCGTCGTCTGCGGGTTTGTTATTCTCTCGGCGTTGCTCCTGCTGCCTGAGACTTTAAGTTGGTAGCCTCTCTTATTCTTGGACCAACTCTTGCCGGTTTTCTGCTTTGGTTTTGGAGGTTGGACTTTGAAGTCGCCGCCTCAACCTTTGAAAGGAATTAGCGTGACGCCATCCGACACTCAGATGTGTCGTGCCCCTTGACATCGTGGTATTTGCAGTGCTTGGTGAGGTCAACTCCTTTAGAGGATCCGCACCCGTAGTAGGTGGCGCTGGTAGTGTGGGTGGAGCTGGCGCAGGACTAGCAGAATTTTTCGGGCTGCAGTCTCGCGATTGTACACGCTCCAAGGCTCGCTCGCGTCTGAAAGCTTCGTGACTGGTCGGTTGTTTTCGCCGACAACGAACAAGAGACCGTTCTTCGGATTGTTTTATCGGCATGGGCGTGTTGGCGTGGCTCTGCTTTTGCTTCAGCGGGTTTAGGCATCGGTGTCTTTGCAACGCCATGCTTAACCAAGATTGCTTTGGTATCTTCCTCCATGCGGATGAAGTTGTGCGAAGGGCGATGGCGCCTTGGAGTGACGTGGAAGGGCTTCGATACAAGTCCTCTCGAACTTGGAATCCGTGCGAGTATTCATCGAGGCCGATGGCGATGTGGTCGGGATGTCGATCCTGGACACGACCGATTTGAAGCGCTCCATGAAGTCGCTGGCGCTCTGGTCTTTCGTCGCTTGAGGTTCCATAAGCTGGGCCGTCGTTCTCGGCAACCAAACATGATGTAGGTCTTGAGAGGCAGCCCGACGAAAGTTCCCCGCTGCTGATGGAGTTTTCCGAGAGTCCGAGAACAGGTTAAAGCTTGTTCGTGAAGTGTCTCCACGAACAGTTGACGTGGCGGCATCCTTCTCATCATCGGTAGTCGAGCGAGCCATCGCGATGTTGAAGGCTGTCATATGCTCCACGGACAGCCACCGGTTTGTACTGTGGGACGCAGATCTTTTCTATTTTGGGAAGTTGGCGTCGGTCAGCTGGCGGTGAGCAGGATGCGTTCGGTGGAGAAGCGCTCTCGATTTGTGGCGCAGCACTAGTGACCTTGTGAATGGTGGAGCTCATCCGCTGAAAGTTGAGTTTGGCGTATATCTCCGTATGGTGTGAATCTGGACCAGCTGGAGCTGCTTCGCGGGGAGTCTCGATGGGTTCTAACTCTTCAGGCGTCGTCGGAACCGTAGGGTTAGTGTTGAAGGATGTGTCGAAAGATTAGGAGTTACTCGTTTGTCGTGAGAGCTTGTCGGTGCCCGCATGAGCATAGCGAGTTGAGCTTGGTTTGCTTCTCGTATCTCGCCCCGTTGAAAGCCGCCATGACCGAGCTCATGAAGTCGAGCGGAAGAGGAGTCTCGGTTCGAGGGTGGATTTGGCTCCTCCTCGACGTCGCGGAGGTGCTCGGATCTCCGTGCATGATGGATCTGTAACGCTACTTTGTTCAGGGCCCCACGGTGGGCGCCAAATTGTTTGAGGGTAAACTGGTTCAAGAACAATCTAAAGAGAGAAGCGGGGCGAACAAAGACGTTTTATAGATCTGAGATTTGTGATTACAGACGGATGAAAAGAGTGACTAAACAGCCTCAGGAATACCAGACGGCGAGTCTCTATGAACTTATAAAAACCCTAGATCTAGCCGCTCGAGTGGTGTGTCTAAGTCCGGATCCCTTCCTTAGTGCGGTCTTTCCTTCCTTTATAGGCTGTCATGTCGTTCGCCCTAACTCGTCATGAGTCTTATTGGGCTTTCCTCCTAAACGGGCTTTAGTGTTGGCCCGTCAGACGTCTTTCAGTTGATTCCAGACGAGCCGTTTTAGCCGTGTGACTAAAGATGCTCCGAAGCCGAGTCGTTCCTTCCCTTCTCAGGGGTCGCGTACATCATAATGGTGAGTTAGGTTTCCTCGTTTGATGTGCCTTGCAGGGAGGGCAAACTCTATCTCCTACAGTTTCCATACTTATTTTTGGGTTTGAAGTTGCTCCATTTTAGGTCTCTTTATGTTTGTATAAAAGTACGGAGTTTCTTGATGATGAAGCAATCTACTTGGGAATATGGTTCGGTTTTATTTGGTTTAGCTTGGTTTGGTTTATCTCGGGTCTAAACCTATTTTTATAAATAATCATACAGAGTTTTGATTTCTCCGCCCTTCAACCCTAAACCCTACAAACAACTTTCTTGCGTGCTATTCTTTTGCTCGTTTCCAAAATCAGTTTATAGGGTTTTACTGTTGCTACTATTGTTCTCTATCTATAAACTTTCACCATATCAATGGATGGGCATATGAAGAAGAAACTCACTTGTGTTTTCAAACAATTCTGTTTGCAAGATGACGAGTGCCACTACTCTCTTCCCTTCAAGGTCGCCGGCTGTGATTGGTAAATAAAGGAAACGATTACAGAGATTTGTAAATAAAGGTCCATTTTCTGTAGTTTGATATTTGTTTTTGTTACAGGCGTCTTGTTGCTTTTCCCAAAAGAGATACTGATGGTGGCTACTTGTCCATGTATCTGGATCTCGCCCCTGGAACGCTGCCACCAGGATGGAGAAGAGACGTGAAGTTTAGCCTCACTCTCGTGACAAAGGGTTTGCCTAGTTTGAACAAAACATTAGGTGACTGTTCTGCATTTATGCTCCTTATCACTTGTCATTTGGTTTTAACTTGTATGTACTGTCTTTTCTCTATGTTAAATCACTTGATGAAACATCTTTTTTTTTTGTGTGATCATGACAGGAGGGCAAGGCTGTTTCGATGCAGAGAATAACAGTTGTGGCTTTGAAGAGTTCTTGCCTCTTTCCATACTTTGGAGATACCTCGATGGTTGCAGACTCACTATCATCGCTGAACTAGACGTTATCCCAGCTATTGTGTTACCAGAGGAACCTGCGAACATTATTAAACCATCTCTGAGCTGCAACCAAGCTGATGATGCATCTGTCAGCAGATCTCAGGTGGACCAAGTGTCTTGTCAAGTGGAGCAAAAAACTGAGAACCCATCGAACCACGATCCAGATGTAAATGGTGTTACAGGAGTTAACACTGTGGCATCTGGTATTGCACTTAAGGAGATTCAACCTGTAAAGGAGACAACTGATGTCAATGGGTTTCAGGTTTTGTCTTCTCAGGTAATAATGCAACTTAAGCAGACTTGTGTTGTTCCAAATCTCTGGAGAATGCTCTTTCTCATTAGCTTTGTATATATATTTTCACCTCGCAGGTAGAATCTGTGAAGCTTATATTTGAAAGACACCCATACATTGCTGTGGAGTTTAACGCAAAGAACCAACATCTCAGGAACGCATGTATGACTTTCCTGCTAAGCTTAGTGGAGACGTTATGCCAGTCACTTGAGAAGCTCTCCAATGAAGATCTAGTGGAAGCAGACATTGCGCTGACATACTTGAAAGATGCTGGCTTTAAGGTGGATTGGCTGGAGAAGAAGCTAGACCAACTAAAAGACAAAAAGGAGGAAGAGCAGTCTTGTTTGGCTCGGCTCCAAGGAATTGAGGAAAATCTACAGAAACTGAAGCAGGCGTGTTCAGAGCTGGATGTTCTCGCGGAGGATGAGAAGGCAGACTTGTTAGCCACAAGAATTGCTCTGTCTTTCGATGATATTGTTTGATTGATGACTTTGATTTATTAGGCATTTTGGTGTTCTGATATCTTATATTATCCCATTGTTTGATTGATGACTTTGATTTATTAGGCATTTTGACATTCTGTGGTTAAAGAGCCGCATGCTTATCAATCTTGATCAACATTCAAAAAATTACTAGGTGGTAATTACACTAGTCGCCGGCTAGTTAAAAACAGATGGTCAAGCTAGTTCAATTTTAAGATGATAGTGCTAGCTAGCAACGGAACCTATCTAGACCAAGTAAAGTCTCTGGAGGATGCTTCTCAGACAGTGGAAAATGGTGGTAGTGGGTGTAACACTGTAACATCTGTCATCGAGACGGCGATTCAGTCAGCGAAGGAAACAGTGGATGTCAATGGGTTTGACGTTTTTTTCTTAGCAGGTAAGAACGGGATTCATCTTCTTCCATTGTTTATTACAGAGAAAGCTCTAATCTAAAACTGAACGTGGCATGTTCTATATATATATATATATATATATATATATATATCATATCTCCCAATCTCAACCTTTCTTTAGAAAACATTTCTGGATGGTGTACGTCTCTGGTTCATTTTCGTTTCACCTTTTTAGGTTTTACTCTCGCAATCTTGTCTCCAACATATTTTCACCTTGTTTATGGCTAGCAGGTAGAGTCCGTGAGACATATATTTAGAAGACACCCGGACATAGCATTAGGCTTCCGTCCAAAGAACAGACAGATCAGAAAAAAAATTTACATGAATGAACTCCTTAGCCTCATCGGGATTCTGTGCCAGTCACCAGAGAACGTATGTATGAGTTTCCTGTTAGGCATACTGGACACGACAGCACGTTATGCCAGTCACTTGAGAAGCTCTCTAACGAAGATCTTGTGGAAGCAGACATTGCTCTGACGTACTCGAAAGATACAGGATTTAAGGTGGATTGGGTGGAGAATAAGCTAGACCAACTAAAAGAAAAAAAGGAGAAAGAGCAGTTAGGTTTGGCGCAGCTCCAAGAGATGGAGGAAACTATACTGAAATGGAAGGAACACTGTTCAGCGCTGCAGACTCTTGCGGAGGAGGAGAAGGCAGATTTGTCAGCCATCAGAACTGCTCTGTCTTTCGATGATCTTGTTTGATTTGATGCCTTGATTTCGTAGGCATTTTGGTGTTCTGATATCTTATTATTATCCATTGATTTCTAAGTAGGAGGTCGGTCCTCTTGTAACTATGACATTATTTGGTAAAGATTATTGCCACAGCGTTTTTTCTTCTAACAACTTTGTTCTCTTACTGAGTTTTCTTGACGACCAAACTAAATAGATGTGCCTGAAACAGAGATCTTGGAGAGTTCTTAGGCACTTGGTGTTGGAGTTCATCAACTAGATTTTGAAATGAGAATACGGCATATGTAAAAAGTTTGTCTGAGCATAGAGTGCACTTGAAGGCCGCGTGGTTATCATCTTGATTTGAACAAGTAAAAAACAGAGTATGGTAACTTGAAGAGTCGTGGTTAAGCGCTGGCTCTAGCAAGATTCCTTAAATATTCATCCATTTACCAATAATTTTTAATGATGGCAGAGTATCACCTAGTCACGATGCGTCATTTAGAAGTTAGAACGTTCATATCTTCTCCATATATATAAAGTGACACTCGGTCTCTAAAGTGTTTTATTCTCTCATGTTTATTGCATCTTGATTTTGAGTAATCTTATAAAAGGAATGGCGAAGGCAGTCTATAAGAAGTTTAATTGGGTGATAAAGGAGTTCTCGTTGCAATCTGAGAAGTGTTATTCTGTTCCAGTTTTGATCAGCGACTGCAAATGGTAAAAAAAAAAGTGGACCTTCTCGTCTATATAGATTTAAGAATGGTTTTTGTGACTCTGTTCGTTTGGTTTTATTGCAGGCGTCTTGTTGCCTTTCACAAAGGAATCAATGGTGATTACTTGTCTCTCTATCTGGACGCTACTGATTCTGAATCACTGCCTTGTGGATGGAGAAGATATGTGAAACTGAAACTTACTTTAGTGAATCAACTTTCTCCAAAACTCTCAGTGGTGAAAGGTTAATGTTTACCAATCTCTTCTCACCTGTTGATACAAACGTATTTGGTGGAGTCTTTTCATATAACCGCTCTCATTTCTTGATTCCATTTTGGTTTGGATTGCAAGACATTATTTTCCTGTCTTCTTAACAACTATTTACTTCTGGTTGTAAGACCATTTGATGAGATGTATTCTTTTCTCCTGTTCTGTTTTGTGTATATGGCAGAAGGGCACAGGTGGTTCGAAGCAAGTAGTAACAGGGGGGGTTTTGAAGATTTCATACCCCTTTTAAAACTTCGCTCTAGAGATGAAGGATTTCTGGTGGATGACAAACTTTTTATTGTTGCCCAACTACACGTTAGTCCAGAGGAAACTGCGGATCTTCTTGAATGCCAAGAAGGAAACCAAGCTGCTGATGCATCTGCCAGAAACTCTCAGGAGGATTCTACTTGTCAAGAGGTGCAAAACTCTGAGAATGCTGCATCTCAAGAGAAATTAGACTATAATGTCTCTCAGAATATTCCCTGTGTCGATGCATCTAAAGAGGGTTTGGATGTTGATGGTGCATCTGAAGAGGGCTCAGATGATGATGGACCTAAAGAAGGTAAAATTGATGATGATGCTTCATCTCTTGTTACTGAAGATGGAAGTATGTTAAAAGGTCCCTTGAACCAATCGAATTCCTTGAAGGATGGATCATCTCTTACAGTAGGAAACTGTGGTATGAGGTGTGATAATGTGGTGTCTGAGACTGAGGTTTCCAATGTGGATTATGATGATGCGGCTATAGATGCTGTAACTGAAAATGAGCAGGGTGATGGTAATGCTTCATCTCAGAGAGGAGAGGATATTGATGATATGAAGTGCAACAAGGTAGCATCTGTTACAGAGGCTTCCAATGATATTCTCAAGGAGGTTCAACCAATAAAGGAAACCAAAGATGTTAATGGTTTTCAGTTTTTATCTTCACAGGTAAGAATGGTGAACATTTCAACTCTTGCTTGAAACTAAAATGTGACTAGCCTGTCTGGTTTTGTTTTCAAGTTTTAACTCTCGCAATCATGTTCCAGTACAGTTTACATTGTTCTCACTTTTTCAGGTAGAATTGGTGAATCATATCTTCAAAAGACACCCGGACATAGCGTTATGCTTCCGTCCAAAGAACAAAGAGATCAGAAGAGCTTACATGAATGAACTCCTTAGCCTCATCGACATGTTGTGCCAGTCACCAGAGAAACTTTCCGAGGATGACCTGAGCAATGCTGATGACACACTGGCTGACCTGATTGATGTCGGTTTTAAATTGGATTGGCTGAAGATAAAGCTGAATGAGGTTTCTGAGAAGAAGAAGAAGGAAAAGGGTAGTGGGGCGCGGCTACAAACAATGGAGGAACAGTTGCAGAAGCTGAAGCTAATGTTCGTGGATCTTGAAACCCAGGTGCAGATGGAAAAGGCTGAGGCGTTGGCCGCAAGAGCTACTCTCTCCTTCAACGATGTTGTTTGATGATTTGCTGAGTATGAGACTGCTTTTGATTGTGTTTAAACTTATATTATTCCTCCCTTTTATATTAAACTATATTTTTACCCACCAAGTCCTGGAGGATGAGGATCAATAGTTAATCTAGCTCGGACCAGTTTCTGCATGGGAATCAACTATTGTGATATCAATAAACATACATACAACCAAATCCATTCATCGTTCCTGTTCTCTGTTCAACTTTCACGACAGGGATGTTTCTTTTCTTTTTTTCTGCTGGCTTGGAGTGCAATCATGTAACCAGACATCCTATACTCTTCAACCTATTGGACACTGTTAGCTTGTCAAAAGCTGTAAGCGTAGTATTCATGTTTTATACATTTAAATTTCAAAAAACTGGTAATGAAGGACATATAGTATCGAAGTTGCATACTGGTAACAACTCAAATATCCTAAACCAAGTAATGATTTTCTCACTGTGTTTTCTCTTCCTTTCTCTTGGAGTTTGCGTTCAAGAGATTGAAAAATGGTGATTTGTTTTTTTTTTTTTTATTCTGGTCCATTTGTAGCTGGTGAATGCAAATGGTAAGGGTTTCAAGTGTTTTTGTCCATGTAGATTTTAGGTTATATACTGGCTGATTCTTTTGTTCGTGCAGGTGTCTTGTTCTTATTTGATCAAGTATGTGTTGTGTGTTGTTTCTGGATCAGCCTTGAACTTTTCTTGTTGTTCACGGCATAGTTCTTGTTCTATTTTGATCATGTGTGTTTTGGGATCAGTCTTGAACTTTCTACTGTTCACGCATTGTTCTTTTGCTATATTGATCAAGTCTGTGTTGTGTTTGTTCTTGGATCAGTCTTGAACTTTTCTTGTTGTTCACGCATTGTTCTATTTGATATTTTACATTAACTATTTGTATGCAACGTTACAGAAACAGAGCACTGCTGTGCTTCCTCTTTTCAAACTTCATGAGAATGATGGTAGATTTGTTTTTTAAGTTAGTGGCACAGTTGATGATGGTGCTCCTAAGACTAATGATCTGCTCAAGAATACTTCACCTGGGAGCAGTGCCAATGGGAGTAAACAGGTGTGAAAGCTGAAGTAGTGTCTTCATGTCTCCAAAGATTTAATGTTTCATGTACATCTGGTTTCTCTTTGCAGGTTGAACATTCTGTAAAGACCCCTCCAAAGAGAAAACGTTGGTGGATAGCTTTCTGCGTTTTTTTTCTTCTAATCCTGCCTTTGTTGGGAGAGTTGGCTCAGGATTTTTTTCTTTTTTTTAACACATTAAAAAAACAATTGGCGATTTTAAAACCCAATCCAAACATTTAACCGGACTATTTCTAGATATATCGGATCATAGGGTCGACGCTAAACAAATTTGAGGATGGTGATATCAAGTGTAATAAAGTAGCATCTGTTACTTAGGATTCCAATGATTTTCCCAAGGACGTTCAAACAGTAATGGAAACCAAAGATGTTAACGGTTTTCAGGTGTTTTCTTCACAGGTAAAAATGGTGAATCTCTCTGGTTTTGTTTTCAGGTTTCAGTCTACACACTCATGTTCCATTACAGTTTTACATTGTTCTCACTTTTGCAGGTAGAATCAGTGAGCCATATATTCAAAAGACACCCGGACATAGCATTAGGCTTCCGTCCAAAGAACCAAGAGATCAGAAGAGCTTACATGAATGAACTCCTTAGCCTCATCGACATGCTGTGCCAGTCACCAGAGAAGCTCTCTGATGACACACTGGCTGATCTGATTGATGTTGGTTTTAAGTTGGATTGGCTGAAGATAAAACTGAATGAGGTTACTGAGAAGAAGAAGAAGAAAGAACAGATTAGTGGGGATCGGCTACAAACAATGGAGGAACAGTTGCAGAGGCTGAAGCTAATGTTCGTGGATCTTGAAACCCAGGTGCAGATGGAAAAGGCTGAGGCGTTGGCCGCAAGAGCTACTCTCTCCTTCAACGATGTTGTTTGATGATTTGCTGAGTATGAGACTGCTATTAATTATCTTTTATATCTATAATATTCCTCCCTTCTTTGTTTCTTCAACCACTACTGAGTCTACTCTTTAACCTCTTGGACTCTGTTAGTTTTCTAGAGTAATTTGCTCCAGCGTGCGATTTGAGTGGAAGCTTTATTAATTTGGGTCTGTGCTTTTTATTTTCTCAATGTAAAGCTGAATGATGATGGTTCGACGTCTAGTGATTTTCACAGAAAACTCCAGCTGTGTTTGCGGACGTTATTGAGTTTTCTCGTCCTTCCTTCACTTTGAGTAATCAAACTGGAAATGATTTTTCAGGAACTGGATTTTGTATGTTGTGTTTCTTGTTTAGGTCTCTGAAACCTTATATGCTCCGGCATTAAATCATCGTGTTTTTCAACACTTTGAGAATATTTGAAGTGTATATGTGAAAGTCACCCAAA
The DNA here is from genome assembly GCA_016771965.1 of Brassica carinata. Lineage (NCBI taxonomy): Eukaryota > Viridiplantae > Streptophyta > Magnoliopsida > Brassicales > Brassicaceae > Brassica > Brassica carinata. The sequence continues at coordinate 8,546,156 of CM028688.1, forward strand.
CATTGCATCACCCTACAAGTGTATATGGATGGGGTTCACCACCTCTCAGACCAATCAAAATGTCACCTAAATTATTAATTAAAAAATATTATTATTTTTTTTAAAAATCTAAAATAATTGAAAAAAAGAAAATAATGCTAATTGGTAAGATGTGTGGGATTAAACCTAAGTTTTGTTCTTCACTGATAAGCCAAGGCTATTCATATTCCCGCACCTCTTTCAAGATGCATGTTATGTTTTTCTTTTAGTATCTATCTAAGAACCTCAAGAGCATTGTGGAACTCTCCTTTTGGCTCCGCAAGTATCTTTTTTTCTCTGCATCTATATTTGTTTGAATCTCAACTACGCTACGCATTGATCCTCTGGTTTCTCACTATCAAATATTGAAGAACGCCCATAACTTGTAAATTATTATGTTTTTTTTTTTAATCTAGTTGTCTCTAGGGTTTTTCTTCTATTCATGTTTTGCTAGTTGATTGCATGCAGAGGAATCATGGGGAAGCCTTTAAGAAAGAAGATCACTTGGGCGATTAAGAATTTCTCCTCTTTGCGATGTGAGAAACTTCATTCTGATCCATTTGTAGCCGGTGGATGCAAATGGTAAGGCGTTTCAAGTGTTTTCGTCCATGTAGATTTTAGGTTATATACTCCACATACAGTAGTGTTAGCTGATTCTTTGGTTCGTGCAGGCGTCTTTGTGGCTGAAGATAAAACTGAATGAGGTTACTGAGAAGAAGAAGAAGAAAGAACAGATTAGTGGGGATCGGCTACAAACAATGGAGGAACAGTTGCAGAGGCTGAAGCTGATGTTCTTGAATCTCGAAACTCAGCTGGAGAAGGAAAAGGAACAGGCTTTGGCTGCAAGAGCTCCTCTCTCGTTCAACGATGTTGTTTGCTGATTTGCGAGTATGAGACTGCTATTAATTATCTTTTATATCTATAATATTCCTCCTTCTTTGTTTCTTCAACCACTACTGAGTCTACTCTTTAACCTCTTGGACTCTGTTAGTTTTCTAGAGTAATTTGCTCCAGCGTGCGATTTGAGTGGAAGCTTTATTAATTTGGGTCTGTGCTTTTATTTTCTCAATGTAAAGCTGAATGATGATGGTTCGACGTCTAGTGATTTTCACAAAGAAACTCCAGCATAGTTTGTGGATGTGAACGAGTTTCTCATGCTTCCTTAACATGTAAGAAAATTAGTTTTGAGTTGAGTAATCAAACTGGAAATGATTTTTCAGGAACTGGATTTTGTATGTTGTGTTTCTTGTTTAGGTCTCTGAAACCTTTGGTCATAGGAAATAAACCATCATATGTGAATGGACTTCTGATGCAATGTCTAGAATCTAGATGACTTAGTATGAAATTGCATATATATATATTTTATTTGTTTATTACTGAGAGAAATAGGCACATTGGTACTTTCCACTAGTTCGCAATTATGGCTGAGTATCAATTCACGATTAGCCAAGGCTATTCATATTCCCGCACCTCTTTCAAGATGCATGTTATGTTTTTCTTTTAGTATCTATCTAAGAACCTCAAGAGCATTGTGGAACTCTCCTTTTGGCTCCGCAAGTATCTTTTTTCTATCAGTTATTTTTCTTCTCTGCATCTATATTTGTTTGAATCTCTACTAGGCTACACACTGATCCTCTAGGTTTTTTTCTATTCATGTTTTGCTAGTTGATTGCATGCAGAGGAATCATGGGGAAGCCTTTAAGAAAGAAGATCACTTGGGCGATTAAGAATTTCTCCTCTTTGCGATGTGAGAAACTTCATTCTGATCCATTTGTAGCCGGTGGATGCAAATGGTAAGGCGTTTCAAGTGTTTTCGTCCATGTAGATTTTAGGTTATATACTCCACATACAGTAGTGTTAGCTGATTCTTTGGTTCGTGCAGGCGTCTTTGTGCCTACCCTAAGGGTAATAACGTTGACTACCTGTTTCTGTTTCTTGAAGTCGCCGATTATAAATCTTTGCCATCTGGATGGAGAAGACAAGCCCGATATCTCCTAAACATAGTAAACCAAAGTTCCTCAAAACGTTCCAGACAAAATGGTGATAGTCTCTTCCCACTGCTCGCTTAGCAAGTGTTCCTCCTCCAAGTCACTTGATTTTTCAGTTGTGAATCTTGTTTGGTTTAAAATTTTTATAGTGATGTCATGTCGTGTAAGGCTCTCGTCTTGGTTCTCAAGGTCAAGGGTGTTTTGTGTTGGGTGGTTTTAGATTAGTTTTGAAGTTGTGAACATTGTTGTTCAGTCCACATGAGAGTACTTATTACAATGACTTCATTGAATGAAAATGAACTGATTTCTGTGTATTTCTCAGATGCAGAAAAGTGGTTTGATGAGAAGTCTCCCCGTTGGGGTCGTCTCTCTATGTTTCCCCTTAATGAAATTCAAGCCAAAGAGAGTGGGTTCCTGGTAAACGGAGAACTCAAAATTGTTGCTGAGATAGAGGTTCTTGAAGTGATCGGCAAGTTAGATGTAGCAGAAGAAGCTTCAACAATGACAGAAACCATGGTTGTTAATGGCTTTCAACTTCTTCCTTCACAGGTTAGATATTTTAGCAACGCTACAAACTTTGCGTTTAAGTTATTTAGATTACTATGTATTTCATAGTAAGGTTTTATTTAGGTTCTTTATCTGTTTTGTTATCACTCTCAGGTTGACTTTGTGAGCCATTTGTTTGAAAGACACCCAGAGATTTCATCTGAGTTCCATACAGAGAACCCAAATCTTAGGACTGGTTACATGAGCTTGCTACTTAGTCTCATTGAGACTCTACGCCAGCCGCCTCACGAGCTCTTGAAAACTGATCTGGCAAAGGCACATGCCGCACTGGGATCACTAACTAACGCTGGATTTAAGTTGTATTGGCTGGAGAAAAAACTTGATGAGTTGTCGGAAAAGAAGGAGAAAGAGGAGGCTGTTGAGTTTCAAATGCGAGAAATTGAAGAAGAGTTGAAAGGTTTGAAACAGAAGTGCTTACACCTGGAAGTTCAGTTGGAGAAACAAAAATCAGTGGTGTCGGCTGCAAAAGCTCCTATCTCGTTTGATGATGTTATTTAATGTTCTTAAGCGTTTGGAGTTTTTGTTTGGTGTTCTGGTGTCTCTTCGTTTGCAATCTTGGTTTTGTGATGTTGTTTGGGTAAAGAAGTCATGTTTCTTAACATCTGCAGTGTTGTATCCCATGGTTTTGTGAACAAACGGTTTAATCTAGGTTACTTTTAAGACAATAATTTCTATGTGCCTGAACAAAATGTGGTAGATTAGAAAACCCCTTCTTAGAAAGCTGGAAAAGATATATGTTAATGCCTGTTTTATCCTTTTTCATGCACTTGCCGTTTGATTCTCTTTTACAATTGATGCCTTGAGTAAGTGGACAATCATTTTGGCTCATAGTTCATTTTTCTCCACCTTTTAGAGATTTAGTGCTTTCTTTTATGCTTCTAAAAAGTAGTGAATACGATTTGAAAAAAGGATATGGAGAAATGAAGACTGGCTCCTGATTCTCGAGTATGAGACTGCATATGCTAAAGGATTGAGGTGAACTCTGAGCCCCTTGGTTTCGATGAACATGGTTTAATCTAGGTTACTTGATTGAAAAGCAATTTTGTGTCTTAATTAAAAGAGTGTGGTGACGAACTTGGATGTTTCTTTTTTCTGCGTTAGTGTAATCATGTAACCAGCCATCCTCTACTCTTCCACCTCGTGGACTCAGTTAGTTTTCTAGAGTAATTTGCTCCAGCGTGCGATTTGAGTGGAAGCTTTATTAATTTGGGTCTGTGCTTTTTATTTTCTTGAGTAAAGCTGAATGATGATAGTTCGAGATCTTTTGATTTTCATAAAGAAACTCCAGCAGAGTGATGTTAATGTTAATGAGTTTCTTATCTTTCCTTCACAGGTAAGAAAAATGCGTAGTTTTAAGTTGAGTAATCATATTGGAAATGTTTTCGGGAACTGGATTTGTATGTTGTGGTTCAGGGTTTAGGTCTCTAAACCTTCTGTGCTCCGGCATTTAATCATCCTATTTTTCATCACTTAGAAGATATTTGAAGTGCATATGTGAAAGTCATCCAAACATTGCATCATAAGTGTAGATGGATGGAATTCTAATGTAGTGTCTGGGTGACTCGCATATAAATGAGGATACAATAATTTATTTGTTTATGGCTGAGAAAAATAGGCACATTGGGTACCTCCACTAATTCGCAATTATGGGTGAGTATCAATTCACGATGATCCAAGGCTATTCATATTACCGCACCTCTTTCAAGATGCATGCTTTATTCTTCTTATATATATATATATCTAAGATCCTCATGAGGATTGTGGAACTCTCTTGCAGGCTCAGTAAGTAATTTTTTCCTTCAGTTTCTTTTCTCTGGATCGATGTTGGTTTCTCACCTTCAATATTGAAAAAGAAGGCAGATAACGTGTAATCTATTATGTTCTTCCTAGTTCAACATAGTAGTGTAGTTATGCATGGTGGGAGTGAATCTCTTTATCTAGGTGTCTCTGAAGGCCAATCTCTTACCCATTGATAATTTATTCTTTGATCTCTTGGATTCGATCAAATATATGGGCAGTAACTAGTTATTTTGTTGTTCTAAAATAAAGAATTGATCTAGTTTATATTTTCATGCAGTTTGAACGGGACAGGCCACTATTTTCTAAGATGGGGAACGGCATCAGCACGATGGTGAAGCTTATAAAGAAGTTTCAGAATGACAATGCATATGGAGATGATTGTGTCCATCGCGATGACGCTCATTCAGAGGACTCGAGTGATCACTATGAATATGATGATGACTGGAGTGATTACTATGAAGATTACTGGGAATGGGATTATGATGATTTGAAATGGATAAGATCCTGATGTTGTTACTTATTTGAGTTTATGTCGTTCTTATTATAAAACTGGTCGAATATAGAGTCGATCACAATAATAAAGGAGAGGCTTTGTTTCTTACATGTATGTTGTTTTGAGATTTAAGGTTATGTCTAAGATTTGCTAGAGTTTAAGGGTGTTACAAAAATAAATTAAATCTAGAGAGTTTAAGGCGAACTTTGTTCTTGGATGGATGAAGAGACATATGGTGAAGAATTGATGCAAAAGAAAACAGAGTACTCTGCTTTCGTAGCAATTACGTTTAAGTGTTTTATCATAATATGACCTTATAAGTATATTTTAAGTTCTCTTCTATTTAGTATCGATACAATGTAAATTTGCATACAATGTTTTATAAAGAACATACTAAACTGTCTTTGTAAGATGATGACATGAGTCTCCACTTCTAATTAATTTTGTTTTACCTTTATAACGATTTTAGTCATACCTGGTGAATCTTCATGGTTATGAAACTACTGATCATTTATAGTAGTGTAACCTGTCACGTAGAGTTTCTATGCACAATGCATGTAGATCCTGATGATATAAAGACTCGAGGAGAGGACAATAGAGTGGCTCGAGGAACATAGACTAACTTAGCATTTATTAATTCGTAGTTATGGTCGAGTGTTAATCAAGTCAAGACTGTGTGTGTATTCCTGCGCGTTTTATATGAGATGCCTTCGTTTTCTTTATATATATATATATATGTGTCAGGAAGTAATCTCCTTACAGTAACTGGTCCCCTTGTCGACTCTGTAAGTGTGTTTTTAATTTATCAACTAGGATTTGATTTTCTTGTTTAACTTCTTCACTCACTTTCCTTTTGTGAGAAAGGATAGAAAGATTCTATTTATGTTCCATCTTGTTTCTTGTTATTTTAATAATATGAGCATGCATCATAATCTCTGTAGCTACGCGTCTCTGAAGTATAATCCCTTGGCCATTGATGCTTCATATATTATTTTTATCTTTATTTCTAGCTCTATTACTTCTAGACGGTGATGGTGATAACTGGTCTTGTCTTTTCACTTTCTTGCAGTTTGAGTTCAAGAGATTCATATTGAATCAATGGTGGATTGGAGTGATTTTTATGACGACTATGATGAGAATTGGGATGTTGATTACTTCAGTGATGGCTACCCATACAAATGGGACTTTGATAATGATGATACTTATGGAGAGGAGACAAGTGACTTCTATGGATATGAAATGCATAGGGATCATAGTTGTTCTTTTGCACAGAACTCGAGTGATTGCTATGGATATGAAGTGTATTCAGATCATAATGATACTCCTGATGATGACACAAGTGAAAGCTATGAATCAGATGAGGATTCTGATGATGAGGATGATGACACAAGTGAAAGCTATGAATCGGAAGAGGATTCTGATGATGACGACGATGATTCAGACGAAGAGTGGAATCATCATGATGATAATTGTTCCGAGGCCCATAGTGATTTCTCGGCATATGAAGATAATTGGGATTATGATGATACTTATTATTCAGATGAAGACTTTGGAGATTTCTGTGACTATGACTAGGGTTGCATACTGAACCCAGGGTAGAGAAAGGAAAGAAAGGTCGTGAAGATCAAGTCTCTAAAAAAACGTTCAAGTTCTTTATGTATTTTCACATCCTAGTATGTTGTTTTCGTTGTTTACTCTTAAATCACAATTTGCTCTTAAATAAGAAAAGTATTTCTCTAAATTAAAACTTTAAGATTATATTATATTTCATTTAATTTATATCCAACTAATCATATATATCTATACTATTAAAAGGGAAGGAATTTTGAAAAATCTATCTATGAAAAATTGTTGGACTTTTTCATTAGACTTAACTATTTTTTTGGTCTCGTTAAAGTCTTACCATATATTTCTCTAACTATACATCTACACTAATACTGGGGAATTTTGGGAAAACGGAACAAGTAAACTAAACTATTGTCCCCTTAGTATAAAATCAAATTTTGTCACTTTTGTATTTTCATTACCCTTCTTATAAATAAAAATTCATATCAATATATTTACAATGCAAAAAAAATTAAGAAAAATATAAAACATAAAGTAGTGAAGAATGTGCATATATAAAAAATATTTTTGGATTCAAAAAATATTTGGAATAGTAAATTTAAAAATAAGCTAAAGGTGTTAGTATATCAAATCTACCATCTCTGACGACTTAGAATATACAGTCTACCTAAGACACAATGATCTACCCAAGGTAATGCACAATACACCAAAACATTTCGACCTACTAATACAGAATAACAAATCTACATTTTCTTCTATGTTCTGTATATTTGGTAGATTATAAGGCATAATAAAAGTTATCATATTCACGCCACGGCGAACATACTTTCTTCACACTTTTCCTTTCTCTACGATCTCAGTTTTTCACATCTACCAGTTCATCTCTTTTCTAACTTTGGTAGAATGTAAGTTCTACTAGATTTGTAAACAAAATCGAAAATCTAGCTAAAACAGTTATAAAGTATTCCTAAAATCTTTTAAATCTTGTTTATTTCCTTTTTTATTTTTTTGCCAAAATTAACAAACTTCTTCTTCTTCACCAACGTTTTTCTTCTATTCATGTTTTGCTAGTTGATTGCATGCAGAGGAATCATGGGGAAGCCTTTAAGAAAGAAGATCACTTGGGCGATTAAGAATTTCTCCTCTTTGCGATGTGAGAAACTTCATTCTGATCCATTTGTAGCCGGTGGATGCAAATGGTAAGGCGTTTCAAGTGTTTTCGTCCATGTAGATTTTAGGTTATATACTCCACATACAGTAGTGTTAGCTGATTCTTTGGTTCGTGCAGGCGTCTTTGTGCCTACCCTAAGGGTAATAACGTTGACTACCTGTTTCTGTTTCTTGAAGTCGCCGACTATAAATCTTTGCCATCTGGATGGAGAAGACAAGCCCGATATCTCCTAAACATAGTAAACCAAAGTTCCTCAAAACGTTCCAGACAAAATGGTGATAGTCTCTTCCCACTGCTCGCTTAGCAAGTGTTCCTCCTCTCCAAGTCACTTGATTTTTCAGTTGTGAATCTTGTTTGGTTTAAAATTTTTTATAGTGATGTCATGTCGTGTAAGGCTCTCGTCTTGGTTCTCAAGGTCAAGGGTGTTTTGTGTTGGGTGGTTTTAGATTAGTTTTGAAGTTGTGAACATTGTTGTTCAGTCCACATGAGAGTACTTATTACAATGACTTCATTGAATGAAAATGAACTGATTTCTGTGTATTTCTCAGATGCAGAAAAGTGGTTTGATGAGAAGTCTCCCCGTTGGGGTCGTCTCTCTATGTTTCCCCTTAATGAAATTCAAGCCAAAGAGAGTGGGTTCCTGGTAAACGGAGAACTCAAAATTGTTGCTGAGATAGAGGTTCTTGAAGTGATCGGCAAGTTAGATGTAGCAGAAGAAGCTTCAACAATGACAGAAACCATGGTTGTTAATGGCTTTCAACTTCTTCCTTCACAGGTTAGATATTTTAGCAACGCTACAAACTTTGCGTTTAAGTTATTTAGATTACTATGTATTTCATAGTAAGGTTTTATTTAGGTTCTTTATCTGTTTTGTTATCACTCTCAGGTTGACTTTGTGAGCCATTTGTTTGAAAGACACCCAGAGATTTCATCTGAGTTCCATACAGAGAACCCAAATCTTAGGACTGGTTACATGAGCTTGCTACTTAGTCTCATTGAGACTCTACGCCAGCCGCCTCACGAGCTCTTGAAAACTGATCTGGCAAAGGCACATGCCGCACTGGGATCACTAACTAACGCTGGATTTAAGTTGTATTGGCTGGAGAAAAAACTTGATGAGTTGTCGGAAAAGAAGGAGAAAGAGGAGGCTGTTGAGTTTCAAATGCGAGAAATTGAAGAAGAGTTGAAAGGTTTGAAACAGAAGTGCTTACACCTGGAAGTTCAGTTGGAGAAACAAAAATCAGTGGTGTCGGCTGCAAAAGCTCCTATCTCGTTTGATGATGTTATTTAATGTTCTTAAGCGTTTGGAGTTTTTGTTTGGTGTTCTGGTGTCTCTTCGTTTGCAATCTTGGTTTTGTGATGTTGTTTGGGTAAAGAAGTCATGTTTCTTAACATCTGCAGTGTTGTATCCCATGGTTTTTGTGAACAAACGGTTTAATCTAGGTTACTTTTAAGACAATAATTTCTATGTGCCTGAACAAAATGTGGTAGATTAGAAAAACCCCTTCTTAGAAAGCTGGAAAAGATATATGTTAATGCCTGTTTTATCCTTTTTCATGCACTTGCCGTTTGATTCTCACTATATCAATGTACATTTTTCATCTTGCATCATTGTAGAATAGCATTTGGATTTTTTTTTTGAAGGCTTTCTACTTCAAATTAAAAGTAAAACTTACAAGCCATCAAAGATTTAGAAAGATAGCAACATGAAGCTATTACGTTTAGGTGTTTTTTAATCAGAATATAACCTTATAAGGATATTTTATCCTATTTAGTGTTAATTTTTTTTTTTTTTTTGAAACACATCTTCATTAAACTCAAAAGCAAGGGCTACAAAACCAAGAGGGAATTAAACATCCTCTTGTGAACAATTCATGAACTACAATAGCAAATAGAAGCAAACATGATAGATCTTCATATGAAGTTGACAGCGAATTCAATACCAAGTTTGAATGCGTCGATAAAGCTTCCACCACATAGTCGGACAGCTGAGAGATAGTCACAAGTGACGTTGAGAGACAGTCCTCACCAACGAGAAAAACCGAAGTAGTCTCGATTGCACCTTCAGGCCCCGAACGAACCGCTCCACAAGGTAACAAACCGGTGAGTAAACTGAAACTAAAGCTCAGAAAAGAATCCGGAATTTTTTCTCCATTCATAGAAAGGAGACATGGTAGTGAAGTGCCCTTCACATTAGAAGAGGAAGTGAGAGTAGTGTGCCAACAAACTCAACTTACTAGCTTTTGTTGTATCAAGACTAGACGCCGGAGTGGATTCCCACCTACATCGGACGCCAGATTCATAAACAGATGGTTCAAAATTAGATGCCGGAGTGGATTCCCACCTACATCGGACACCAGATTTACGAACCGTTGTGATAGAAGGTATGTTTGCGGTGGTTGGTGGTATGAATCTTCAAGCGATCCTTTTAAACGGAGCTTAAAAGATCTGAAGGGTGGAGGAGGCCAGACATGGAGGATGGAAAGGAGGAAGCATGAAAGAGGGATGTCGCTGGAGGATGCTTTTCTTCTCAAATTTTTAAAGAACAGATCTGGTCCCTGGAGTGGAGTCCCACCTACATCGGTCACCGGATTATTGTAAATTGTTGAGAGAGGAACAGGTGAAATGATGCTAGACCCGGCTCTGGTGAGACTCAGACCATCAAACGAGACAACCAAAACTACAAGAGTCCTCGGCTTGAGTATAGTTGAAACGAGGAGGTTGAAGACGTCACACGAAGGAGCCACCGAGAGGTGAGGGACGAACGGCACGATGGCGGTAAAGGTTTTGGATTGTGTACAAGTCGGAGGAAGAGCGCATTCTTCGCCGCAATAGTAGAGACAGCCACAAGAACGACGACGGAGACAAGGAGTGGTGGTCGTAGAGCGGCAGGACGGGGTAGCTGTGAGGGAAGGTGAGGAGGTGATGGAGAATCGTCGAGCGTCACACTGGCGAGGAGTCCCCCATAAAAAAACAGATCCGGTGAACTCGACACCGTCGAGAGCAGATCCGTTGCTACTCCACACATAACGAAGCGGTTGCAAACGGAGGCTGTTGAGGTGAGAGAAGACGGGATTAGCGCGGAGAACACATGAAGCTGAAGTGGTGGTGAATCTTGAAAGATCTTTTCGGAAATCTCTGATTACCATTGCTGTTCCAGTGAGCATACCACAGCGACCAGAGACGGCGACGTTCATGGAAGATGACGGCATGACCCACCCCAGACCAGAAGAGTTATAACAGAGAGACATTGAAACAGGGTACCAGTGAAAACAGAATTGAGAAGAGAAGGGAGATAACAAAAGCAAAGGTGGGGGTTGACGCCGGCGAGCTCGTGCTCCACCGGCGTCGGAACGCAAGTAGATCTGAGTTGCCTGGGTTATTGTGCCCGAGAGAGTTCAAAATTCGAAAAATCTTTACTTGGTTCGACTAATGTATAAATGTAGATTTTGTAAAGGAAAACTCTTTCATCCTATTTAGTGTTAATACAATCTAAATTTTGCATACAAAGTTTCATAAAGAACATCAACATACTAAACTGTCTTTGTAAGATGATGACAGAGTATCCACTTCTAAAATTAAATTTGTTTTACATTTATACGATTTTATATCATTAGGATCTATAAGCATAAAGTACTACCGAAGAATAAATGATCAATAGTTTTCTCTAACCATGAAGATTCATATGAACAGAGCGTGACATTTAAAGACTCGAGGAGGACGATAGACTGGCTCGAGGAACGTAGACGCTCTTGGCATTTATGGCAGAGTGTTAATCAAGTCAAGACTGTTCGTGTTCCTGCTCGTTTTCTTTGAGATGCTTTCATTTTCTTTATATATAGATAAGTCTTAGGATAAGTCTTAACTATATTGAGATAATCATGTATTAATCCTAGTCCTTATCTACAAAGGTCGATCTTCTTGTATAAGTACTGAGCATTTTGCTATTCTAATGGAAAACACAAATTACTTCTTTAAACGGTTATATGGTATCAGAGCAAAAGATCCATCAACCCTAATTTCTTTCTTTTTCTTCATTGACAAGAAACATGGCGGACACTAGGTCTTCTATGTCTTCTTCGAATATACCTGCTACTACTTCTTCTACTACTTCTGCTACTCATCCTTTGGGAATCTATTACTTACACCCATCTGATAACCCAGGAGCTTTGATAACATCTGTTTTGCTTCGTGGTGATAATTATACGGAATGGGCTACCGAGCTTTCAAATTCAATTCAAGCTAAGCGGAAACTGGGTTTCATTGATGGAACCATACAGAAACCTACGACGGAACCAGATCTACCCAGATGGGCAGCTACAAATTCGATGTTGGTCGGCTGGATAAGAACATCTATAGATCCGAAGATTCGTTCTACAGTGTCTTTTGTTCCAGACGCCTATAAACTATGGGACAATCTTCAACGCCGTTTTTCAGTTAAGAACGGTGTCAGGATCCATCAACTACGCGACGAAATCAATACATGTCAACAGAATGGCCAGACGGTGATTGAATACTTTGGCAGACTATCAAAACTATGGGAAGAACTCGACAATCTCAAATCTCCTCTTTCGTGTTCGTGTGATGCAACAGCAGAAATTGAGAAAGAAAGAGAAGAAATACGTATTCACAAGTTTCTTTTTGGCCTTGATGAATCGCGATTTCGAAACATTCGATCACAGATTATTGATGAGGATCCTTTACCGGATTTAAACAATGTTTACTCTAGAGTAATCCTCGAAGAGCAACATAACAACTCTGCACGATCTAAGGATTTGAAAACAGAGGCAATTGGCTTCCTTGCTCAAACCGACAACTCTCCAGGTTATTCTGTTCAACCTGCAGCAGTAACAACTCGCTTCCGCGATCCTAATAGAACATGTACGCATTGCTCTCGAAAAGGACATGACAAATCCGAATGCTTTCTACTTCATGGGTTCCCCGACTGGTGGTATGAACAGAGAAACACGTCTGGTTCTTCTTTGTCTTCTTCTTCTGGTTCATCTCAGCGAGGTCGAGGAGGAAGGTACTCCAGCAATAGAAACCGTGGTCGTGGGCGCTCTAACTCCTCAAGAGCTGTTTCACACAATATTGCTTCATCAAACTCGGCCAATCAACTCAGTGATCCCATCAGACAGATAACTCAACTACTACAACTTCTTCAGAACTCGAAATCAACCATCTCGACGGAGAAACTATCTGGTAAACCTACCCTTAAAGATATCATTATTGACACGGGTGCCTCTCATCATATGACAGGAGACATCTCTTTACTTACGGATGTGGTTGATATTTTGCCTTCTTCGGTCAAGTTTCCCAATGGCTGTGGATCGCAAGCTAGCAAAAAGGGCACGTTAGTGCTTAGTGAACATTACTTCTTGACTGATGTTATATATGTTCCAGAATTTAATTGCACACTTATCTCTGTGTCGCGTTTACTGAAGCAAACTGGGTGCATTGCTATCTTTACTGACACTATATGTGTATTGCAGGACCGTTTTACGAAGACCCTGATTGGAACGGGTGAAGAACGTGAGGGGGTCTACTATTTTAAGGGGGTTACAGCCGCACGAGTACATCGAACTGAGTTAAGGAATGCTTCAACATCAGAACTATGGCATCGACGGCTAGGACACCCATCTTATAGGGTTTTATCGGCTTTACCTGTTTTAGATAAAACGGTGTTTGATTCAGAACAAGCTGCGTCTTGTGAGATTTGTTTTCGTGCTAAGCAAACACAACAAGTTTTTAATGAAAGTTTAAATAAAGCTTCTGCGCCTCTTTCTTTAATACACTGTGATGTGTGGGGCCCTATCGGACTACCTCTTCTTCTGGTGCGAGATATTTTCTTACTATAGTCGATGATTTTTCCAGAGCAGTCTGGACTTATTTGATGTTAGAAAAATCAGAGGTTGCCCAGTTGCTTCGTGAGTTTATTGCTTTGGCCGAACGGCAATTTGGGAAACAAGTTCAAACAATTCGTACAGATAATGGATCCGAATTTCTGGTTCTCAAGTCATTTTTCAGACAACTCGGCATTGAACATCAGACTTCTTGTGTGGATACTCCTCAACAGAACGGATGCGTTGAAAGGAAACATCGTCATATCTTAAATGTGGCTAGAGCATGCTTGTTTCAAGCACGTCTCCCTGTCTCATTCTGGGGTGAGAGTATCCTCACAGTGGCTCATCTTATTAACTGCACGCCTTCACAAGTTCTACGGGGAAAAACACCATATGAAGTCTTATTTGGCAAGAAACCGGACTTTGATAAGCTACGCGTCTTTGGCTGTCTCTGCTACTCTCATCGCAGGGCTCGGGACAAGGAAAAGTTCAGTGATCGCAGTAGAAAGTGCATATTTGTTGGATATCCGTATGGAAAGAAGGCATGGCGCTTGTACGACCTTGATACACACGAGTTTTTCGTCAGCAGAGATGTTGTATTCTCTGAACAAAAGTTTCCGGGTGTTGCATCTACTGATTATGTCTCACCACCACTCAATACGTCTGATCCTAGCATTGATGATTGGTTATTACCACCTTCTGACTTAAGGGGGAGCACTACCTCTGTTCCGGTTGAGAATCTTGTTGATTCTTCTACTCAATCTCCTCCGGACCTGTCTTCTACTACTCCTGTAGCTCAGGCTCCGCCTTCTACGCCTACGTCAGCACCTGAATCAGCATCATCATCTCCGTCTGATGAGGTCGTACCACTCTCACCTACTCATGCACCTCCTGTGAACTCCGAGTTTGCCCCATCTGGATCTCCTGGAATTCCAGAAATACTAGGCCGTGGTCAGCGACATAAGACACCTTTGATTCTCTTGAAAGACTATGTTACTCACTCTGCTACGACAACCCCCCCTCACGTTCTCTCTCATCCTGATCAAGGGTCCTCACTAACGGTCAAAGGTATGACTCCATATCCTATATCAAGTTATGTGTCTGATCATGTGTTCTCAGATTCACATAAAGCTTTCATGGCGGCCATTTTGGATGATGATGTTCCTAAGAGTTTCAAAGAAGCTGTTAAACATAAAGTATGGAATGATGCTATGTTCAAGGAGGTGGATGCGTTTGAAATAACTGACACTTGGGAGGTCTCTACTCTTCCACCTGGAAAGAAGCCTCTCGGAAACATGTGGATTTATTCTAACAAATACAATGAATTTGGTGAGGTTGAACGCAAGAAGGCTCACTTGGTTGTTCTTGGTAATAATCAGACAGAGGGTGAAGATTTTTCTGATACATTTGCACCAGTGGCTAAATTAACAATTGTCCGTATTATTCTCAAACTTGCTGCAATGAAAAACTGGATCGTTCACCAAATGGATGTTAGCAACACATTCTTACATGGTGACCTCGACGAAGAAATTTATATGAAGCTGCCGCTAGGATTTACTTGTTCTGATCCTACCAAAGTCTTGCGGTTGAAGAAATCCCTTTATGGCTTACGCCAGGCCCCGCGCTGTTGGTACTCGAAACTTGAAAAGGTGACCAATACACTAATCACCAATATCTTGAAATCTCAATATAATGTTCGAAGTTAAGGCCAATTGATTTTAAGTTGGAAGTCTATAATTAAACCCGAATCTAACATGGTATCGGAGCCCAGATCCTAAATACCCTAAAGCCCTAATTAATATTAACCCTTCCGACCGGGTTTATAGGTCGTACTTAACCCTACCCGATCTTAATCCAATATTAGGGATATTATATCCCTACCGGATTTATAGGTCGTATAATATTGGATTAGTCTTAACTATATTGAGATAATCATGTATTAATCCTAGTCCTTATCTACAAAGGTCGATCTTCTTGTATAAGTACTGAGCGTTTTGTTATTGTAATGGACAACACAAATTACTTCTTTAAACGGTTATATGAAGAAACCTTAGTACAGAAACAGATACCTTTGTCGACTCTGTAAGTGTCTTACAACATGTTCGTCTCCATTGCTTTTCTCTAACACAGTAACACTTTAGGTTAATCATCAACTAGGAATTGATTCTCTGGTTTATCTTCTTCACCCACTATCCCTTTGATGAGAAAGGATTTATCCAATCAATGTTCAGTCTTCTTTCTTTTTAGATTATTGCTTTGAGCATGCATCATAATCTTTGTATCTATGCGTCTGTGAAGGATCATCTACCTTAGCCATTGATGCTTCATATATTTCTTTTATATATCTGTTTCTAGTTTTTTTTTTTTGATGAAAATCTGTTTCTAGTTCTATTACTGCTAGACCGGTGATAGTAATAAATGGTCTTCTCTTCTTCATTTTCTTGCAGTTTGTGCTCAAGAGATTCCTGTTGTAACAATGGTGGACTGGAGTGATTTTTATGACGATTACGATGAGAATTGGGATGTTGATTACTTCAGTGATGGCTACTCATACGAATGGGATTATGATTATGATGATACTTATGGAGATGAGACAAGTGACTTATATGGATATTCTTTTGCACAGAACTCGAGTGACGGCTATGGATATGACTTGGTTTCAGATCATAGTGATACTTCTGACGATGACACAAGTGACAGCTATGAATCCGAAGAGGATTCTGATTCTGATTCTGATGATGATGATGATGATGAGGATTCATACGAAGAGTGGAATCATCGTGATGATAATGGATCCGAGGCCCATAGTGATTTCTCTGCATATGAAGTTGATTGGGATTATGATGATACTTATTATTCAGAAGAAGACTTTGGCGATTTCTGTGACTATAACTAAGGGCTACATACTGAAGCCAAGGTAGAGAAAGGAAAGGTCGTGAAGATCAAGTCTCTAACAAAAGTGTTCAAGTTCTTTATGCATTTTCACATCCTAGTGTATGTTGCTTTCGTTGTTTCTCTTAATCACAATTTGCTCCTAAATAAGAAAAGTATTTCTCTAAATTAAAAGTTCAATAGTAATATATTATATTTCTTTTAATTTATATCTAACTTGTCCTATATATCCCTGATTAAAAAAGATCAACAACATCCCTTAACTTTGAAATATAACAAAGCCTCAAATAATTTTTCATTTTAATTTTTTTTTTATAAATATTATTAAGAAGTTTTGTTTCGAAAAATTGCTTAAACTAAAAAGAATAATATTTAGAAATTTGCTTAATTATATGGTAAACGTATCTATTATTTTCTATTTTTGATAGGATTGAAAAATCTAGGCAGATATCCATAGCATTCATCATAAGCCTAATAAAAACCAATTTTAACTTAAAATCCAAATTAAACCCTAGATAGGTTGTTGTTTTGAGCTTCCTGCTCAAGATTTTTGTTTGGTTTTCTGATCGATAACAGGTGCGTGCTACTCGTGTTCTAGGTTTTTTCTTGTATTCATGTTCTGCTTGTTTGATTATAGATGAAGCAAATTTGAAAAAAAAAATAACTTGGGCGAATTCAAGACAAGTGAATATAGGGAATATGATTTTAGACAAGGAGATGGAGACTGATTCTTGATCCCAGGATTGAGTGAATCTTATAAGGAAATTTTTTTAAGATGTCTATTGTCTTGTAATGGTTGGAGTCCCTTGGTTTTAATGAACAGAATGGTTTAAGCTATGTTACTTGGTTGAAAAGTAATTGATTTTATATCTGAACAGAGTGTGGTGAAGATCCTCCGTCCTCTTATGGGTTGAGTTAGGCTCTTAGAGTTCACTGCCTTGGTTTTGCTTTTTCTATTTCATAGGTTGTCATGTCACATTTTTGTGGAAATAAAAGTGAATCTTTCTTGCTACAAACAGAGACAGCATTGGAAGAGTCGTGAACAGTCTCACTTCAATGGCAAAGCGAGTTGATCATAAGTTCGTCTGGGTGATAAAGAACTTTTCCTCTTTGCGTGAGAAGCTTTATTCTACTCCAGTCCAGATCGGTGACTGCAAATGGTAAAAATAATACTTCTAACGTTCCATGGTTTTTGGTTTGGTCGGTGATTTATTCCTTTGTTTTTGGTTGGTGATTCGTTTTTTCTCATTTTCTTCAGGCGTCTAGCTGTCTATCCCAAGGGAGCATTTAACACTGATCACTTATCTCTGTTTCTGGAAATTGCTGATTGTGAATCATTACGTTTTGGATTGAGAAGATTCGTAAAAGTTGGGCTAACTATAGTAAGACAAGTTTCAGAAGAACCCTCAGTACTTAAAGGTGATTCTTACTTACTCATGGTTTCGTGTATTTTGTGTGTTTATGATATGAATCATATATTTGTCTGTATGAGTTGTATGAGTGCTTAGTTCTGTAAGGCTTTTTACCAAGTTGCAAACACAGACGTGTTCATGCAGTACTGTAATTTACATGTTATGAAATCCGTACAGAAGCACATCGCTGGTTTGATCAAAAGCATTCCGACTGGGGTTTTCGATTTATGATTCCCTATACCAAAATCCATGACAAAAAGGAAGGATACCTTGTAAACGACGAACTCATGGTAGTGGCCGAGATAGACGTTCTTCAAGTTGTTGGCACCTCAGAGAAATCTGAAGAGACAAATCCTCTGAGTAACGTAAAGGTAAGTGAGTTTTAATGACTTTGGTTTTTGATTTTAATTAATGTATGCTGCAATTTGCAAAGATATTGTATTCTGTTTTTAGGTCTTTCTCATATCGTACTTCTGTCTATGTCTCTAATAGCGGGTAAAATATGTGAGCTCGGCACAAGAAAGTGTAGTAGAGTTTCGTGCAAGGAACCAACATCTGAAGACTGCATGCACAAATGTCTTGCTCAGCCTAACTCAGACGCTTTGCCAAACACCTCAGGAGCTTTCCATCGATGATCTGGTGGAAGCAGAGAAAGCAGTGGCTTACATGAAAGATTCTGGCTTGGAGTTGGATTGGTTGGAGAAGAAGCTTAAGGAGATAAAGGAAAAGAAGTAAGAGCAGACTGGTTGAAGTAGAAGGGGAAAAAAAAATAACAGGTTGAGTTACAACTCATATAAACTGAAAAACAAATTTTCATTTGAATTGGTTTAAGCTTGTTTAATTCGATTTAATAGGCTTGAACTCAGTTTGGATTGGTTTTATTTGATATTTTCTCCTTTCATTTTTTGAATATATAATTATCAATATTGGTTTTGCAAGACAAATAAGTAGATTATGTAGTTGTTCTTGGTTTTTAATTGTGACCTGATATCTTGACTTCCAACGCATTGTTTTGAGGGCTTCGTTGTTACTTGATGTCCTGGTCTGCTCGTTCTTCAATTGTTACATTGATGAGGAAGTATCCACAATCTCTCTACTCTTCTTAAAACTTTTGAGGTCTTTGATGAAAATAATAGTCTTGACTCAGGAATTTTACAAAAAGAAAAAAAGGAATGGTCAGGAATAGGAAGAGTCGCGTCCAAAAAAGTGGCTTGACGTCCAAGCTATATATATCTACCGATGTTAACATTAACTAGTTCATAATTATGGCAAAATTATCAAGTTACGATGAGCCAGTATCGTTCATTACTCTTTCTACTCTACATATGTGTAATAAAAAATTCTCTTATATATAATCGGTTTCTAAACTTCTAAGGTTTTCCGTCTCTCAAACGAGACAAATGGAGAAGGAAGTTGATAAGAAGTTCACGTGGATGATAAAGAATTTTTCTTCTTTGCAATCTGAGAAAATATTTTAAGATAAATTGGTCGTAGGTGGCTGCAAATGGTAAGGTTTTCAAGTGTTTTCATTCATATGCAGTGATATCCTCCACAGCTTTGCTTAGTTAGTTCTTTTTATTCATTTTTCCTGCAGGTAAGTTAGTGAATATCCCCAAGGATCCAAGGGTGATAACGTTTTTGTCGTTGTATCTGAAAGTCGCCGATTATGGATCAGTGCCATCTGGATGGAGACGACACACACAATATCGCCTCATTGTTGCAAATCAACTTTCTGAGAAACTCTCCCGGCAATATGGTAAATGCTTCCTCGTACTGCGTTAGGGCATCCATAATGGTGGATCCTTTGGGAGAATCCTTAGGAATTTTTTATCAGTTTTTTTTTTTTGTTTAAATAGTTAAGGGTTCAAACCAAAAGAGTGTCTACAATGGTGATCTTTAATTTGGAGTCCTTAGAATTTTTTTTTCTTTTTTTAAAAAGTGAATTTTTAATTTTTTTCAATTTTATTGTATAACTAAATTTTAAAATACAATAATTAAAAATAAAGATACAACAATTATTAATCTTCATCACCAAATTTATTCCAAATATTTTGAATTAGATCATTTTTCAATTGGTCATGCATATGCCTATCACGAAGATTATTCCGATTGGGAAACATATTATTCAGATTGGTAGGCCTCTCGGTTTCCACTTGTGAACTTTTGGGGACGTCTCCTTCTTCAAATTCAGATATATCGATAGGAGTATCAATCCCGTTCATTTTCGACTATCATATTGTGTAGTATGATACATGCTCTCATAATCTTCCCTATCTTTTCTTTATCTAATGTTTTTACCGGGTTTCTCACTATCGCAAAACGAGCTTGCAATACTCCAAAAGCCCGCTCCACATCTTTTCGGGCTGCTTCTTGAAATTTAGCAAATAACTGTTGTTGGGGAGTTTGAGGGAGGGTGATAGATTGGATAAATGTTGACCATTTTGGATATATACCGCCTGTGAGGTAGTACGCCAATTTATACATGTGTCCGTTGACCACATACTTTACCCTGGGGGCTCGACCTTGTAAAATGTCATCAAAAACAGGAGACCGATCAAGGACATTGATATCATTTAAGGTACCTGGAGGACCAAAAAAAGCGTGCCATATCCAAAGATCTTGTGAAGCTACAGCCTCTAAGACAATTGTCGGTTTTCCTGATCCACGTGTGTACTGTCCTTTCCAAGCGGTTGGACAATTTTTCCACTCCCAATGCATACAGTCAATGCTCCCGACCATCCCAGGAAACCCTCGTTTCTCTCCAATATCGAGTAGTCGTTGAAGATCCTCCGTGTGAGTCGTCGAGAAACTCATCTCGAATAATCAGATATTCCGCCGCTGAAATTATGTAAACACGAAAATGCAGTGGTCTCACCAACTCGGAGATATTCGTCAACAGTGTCAGCCGCAGTACCATAAGCAAGCTGACGAATAGCTGCAGTACATTTTTGTAATGCAGTAAGACCCCACCTCCCGGTTGCATCTCTTCTTTGCTGAAAGAATGGAAAGCTCTCCGATAGGCCATGAACAAGACGCAAGAATAAATTTTTATTCATACGGAAACGGCGTCTGAATAATCCATCCTTAAATGTCGAATTTTCACTGAAGTAGTCATTCCATAAGCGGTCATGTCCTCTTTCGCGGTTTCGTTCTACATAAGCACGTCTCCTTTGCGGGATGGTTTGGTCCTCCACTATCTCGTTCAATATATCTTCTGTGTATTCTTCCAAAATTTCTTCCAATCTTTCTTCGACTTCATCCGATGAAGATGACGACATATCTTCATATAAAAGTTTTCATTAATTTTTTTTCTTAAATCAATAATAATTATTTTAATCCAATTAAATCTATATAAATGACGATATATCTACAATAATAAATGTCTTTTAACCCAATTAAATCTATAAAATCAACAAATTAAAATGGACAAGAAGTAGGTATTCAAAAATCCTCTCTATCCTGTTTATGAAACACAAATTACAATATTTTGTGAACAAAATCTAGTGAAATATACTATAATCATTACCAGAGTTTTAAATAAGGAAAAATTTATAGGAGAAGTGTTAATTTACTATCTTTTTGCAAACTTTTCAAAAATTTAAAATGAAAAATTTAATAAGGAAAAAATGTCTGTGCACGGTGCGACTGACCAACATTGATGTTATTACACAACTTACAACCAACGTGACATAAGGCCTGGTGATGTATTTAATTTCTCCAGCTATTTTTATTATCACTACCGTATATAGCGTTTTCTTTTACAAATATGTGGAATATTTATTTATGCATATAAAGTGTAAACACGTTTCTATATATCAAACAAACGTATAATATAAAGAAGAATCTACGAAGAGAATACAAACCTTTAACCTTCTTCCTCTAGTGTTGTCTTTACAAATACATCTCAAT
Source organism: Brassica carinata (assembly GCA_016771965.1). Lineage (NCBI taxonomy): Eukaryota > Viridiplantae > Streptophyta > Magnoliopsida > Brassicales > Brassicaceae > Brassica > Brassica carinata. Next base: position 8,567,815 of record CM028688.1, read on the forward strand.
CAACTAACTATAAAAATAAACAGATAGTTTTAGAAACTCGGCCGGAAAATAATTGACAAAAAATAGTTATCAATTAATGTTAAATAATGAAAATGAAGACTAAAATAAATGACAAATTCAACATACACTATATATATTTGGTTATATAATCCTCATGAAAGTGAGAGTCTTATGAGAGTCTTATGAATAGACTAAAATAAATGACAAATTCAACATACACGAAAATAATTATTTTAAGTTCTTTAATCTATAATTTAATTTTTAGGCAATAAGTGTTAATAATTTTCAGTGTTGATTCAATGCAAGTATTGTAAACAAGACATGAGTTTGGATGGTGATCAAAGAGAAGCAACTATATAGAAGTTGTTAACGAAATAGATAGTCATCAACTGTTACGAAAAGAGAAGCATTATAAAGAGAAGCAACTAAATAGAAGTTCAAATGTTACCAAAAGAGATAGTGATCAAGTGGAAGCAACGTCTGGAGGCAAATATTACAAGAAGTTCAAGTTCAAATATTACACAAGATGTTTGCTGATGAGAAGAGTAGGAGAACGAGATACATAGCAACAACAAAGACTACTACTACTACTTATACTACATAAACGTGAAACATAACCACCCGTGACAATCTTCACGTGGAAGAAAAATAGAAGAGCCCGTGACTGGACAACTTCACAATCCGTGACAATCTTCACATGTGGCTTGCAACACCCGTGACCCTACTGCAGCTCCTGAAAAGAAAGACAAGATTGAAATAAACACATGTGAAATACGAACAAGACATAACGAGATACCTACTCATAACAATCAATATATAAGTACTAGCAATCATAACGAGATAGCTAACTATGAAATAAAACGAGACATAACGAGACATGTAACTACTCAATCAATATATCTAAGTATTAGCTAACTATGGGAAGAAACAAGACATAACCTCATAACATCTCAGCCATGAGTTTGAGTTGAAGAGAGGTTTCCATCTTAGTGAGTGGCTCTTTTTTGCCAAGAAGACGTTCAAGGACCTTCTGTTTAGACACCTTCTCTTTGATTTCCATGATAGCATGTATCTGTGCCAGAGACTCTTCTTTACCACTCTTCTTCTTCTTAGATGCAGCTTTAGCAGCCTTGACCCCAATAGGTCTTCCCTCTGCTTCTCTCACTTCATCTTCTCCATCAGATCCCATCACTTGTTTGCACTTTTCTTTTCCACATTCTTTAGGCCCATAGGCAGAGCACCATTTCTGGTCGTGCCTCAACTCCCTCCAGCAGTGATCCATGGTGAACTTGTAGTCGCTAGTTTTGAAGAAAATGTCTATGGCGGCTTTCATCACATCATCATCATTTTCGCCACTCTTTTGCACCCTCAGAGCGGCGTCATAGCATCCAGCAAACTTCGAAACGTCAGTGTTGATCCTACCCCACCGCTGCTTGCATGAACGAACCTCTCTCGGTATTGACCCTGCCAGTTGTGGGCTTGCGTTGTAGTAGTCGACAATGCGCTTCCAGAATGCACCTGCCCTCTGCTCATTACTTACGACAACATCTTTACTGGTGTTAAGCCAAGCACCAATAAGGATTTTATCCTCCTTCGGAGACCATTTCCTCCTCTCCCTAGGCTCGCCACCAGACTCGACAACAGACTCATTAACAGACTCATTAGGACCTTGGCTACCGAACCAAAAAGGCTCAGGTGAATCAAGGTCCACTGGAGTGTGAGATTGACTAAACAAGAGGTTTGTATAACTAGTATTTGGATCCATGGTTTTGCTAATGTTCTGTGTCGCTCTAATAGCAACACAGAGCCTTAAGTAGGCGACCTTTAATATATCTAACATTTAATTGGAGCAGTTAGGAAAGTGGAAAGCAAAGTACTTGCATTCAACACCAATTAAATCAGACTAATAACACCTCTAAAACTTTTAAAACAATCAAATCCTTGGCGGTAAGAATGTAAAAAGCAAACTAGCATTTAAGCAAGCTAACTAAAACTACCATTTAACCAATCTAACTAGAACTAGCATTTAACCAAACAAACACGGAAGCTGTAGAGAAAAGAGAGACGTAGCTGTAGTACCTTAATTATACAGACACGGAAGGGCTCTGGTTTAATTCTTCGAAGCTCTTCCTGCAAATAAATGTGATCAAAAAGTCAATAGTTTTTCAAAATTTCATAAAGCAGAACAACAACCACAAATAAGGAAACTTACCATACTGAAACATGACCGCCAAACCAACCAAGAGTAGTGCAGGGACCATTACACAGACGAGCAATACAAAGCCATTTCTAAGCACTGCATTCTTCTTAGATAATTCACACACCACCTTTTGTAGCTTTACCAGCTTCTGGTCACACTCAAATACTTGCTCCTTCAGCAGCCTAAACTGTGTCTGAAAGCCTCTGAACTCCTCCGAAACAGCTACATCCCACCACTTCCAGATGTGGCAGCCCCCATCGTTTACATTGTCGCAGGTCAGATACAAGCGCCTGGATCTTTACGTGTGTAAGATGTTGCAACTAATGCATCAGAACCACAGTAGCATGTCGAAGGCATTCCATCATCAGCTTCGTCCCCGTACACTTGAGGTGGGAATCTACTGTCATCTTCATCAGCTTTGACACCGTACACTTGAGGTGGGAATCTACTGTCATCTTCATCCTGTACAGCTCAGCTTCTGCTTCAAGAAGGGACGTCATGTCAAGCGAGTCAGATGAAGAAGAAGGCTGGGTGTACGAATAATCTTGTCCCATTATGTCTCTGTAAACTTGAAAAAATCATGTAAGATTAGGCGAGGAAGATAAAGTGAGGAAGAAATCAAAGATCATTAAGGTAAGAATTGCCGTAAAACAGAGGGATAGAGTAAGAACCGACTTAAGAAAACATGACAAAAAGATTAATAAGAACCGAAAATCCTTTTCAAACTCAAACTACAAACCGATTGAAAACATCCTAAACCCCAAATCGATTGAAAACTCCGATCTTTGAAACCCTAATTTCAACGTAATTTTCCCCAAATCGATTGAAAACACAAATCAGAACCCTAAATTCAGAGGAAATCAACATGTAACCTAATCTAAATCGAAAATTCAGGAAAAGAAAGCTTCGATTTACCTTCGTCAAAAACCGATTTGAAATCGCCTTTTCGCCTTTTCTCGAGAGCTTTCTATTTTTTTTCTTTCCTTCGTCGAAAATGAATTTTTTTCGGCAACACAAAACACGAAAGAAACTCCCTCCAATACCCACCTGCCACGTCGCGTAAGGATCAGCTCCGTCGACCCCTTAGTTACGGGTTGATCCTTCGACTATTAAGCTAAAATATTATTTTTATATTACCATAAACTTTGGTAATTACGCTAAGGAATTGTTAAGAGATCCCGTTGCGGCTGGTCTTACTGCTCCGTTTGAGAAACTTACTGTCTACAATTTTTTTTTAATGGTAGTATCATAAACACAAGATAATGAGTTGAATGGTAACAAACCCATTTATTTCATCACATCTTCTCGTAATTTGGACGTTCAAATTTTACGAATGTTTCAGCTTGGGTTTCTTTATTTCGTTGTCAAGTCTCATGTGTTTACTAGAATTATATGTTGCTCAAAGGTTATTAGCATATTTCATGTGGTTATTTATTAGATGAAATGGTATGTGGTTTTACAGAAGTAGAACACTGGTTTGATGAGAAGTCTTGCAGCTGGGGTTTTCCATCCATGCTTTCCCTTGATGTAATCTATGCCAAAGATAGCGGGTTTCTGGTAAATGGCAAACTCAAAACTGTTGTCGAGATAGATATTCTTGAAATCATTGGCAAAGTAGACATTAATGGGTTTCTACTTCTTTCTTCACAGGTAAAAATTTAAGAACGTTACACATTTGTTAGATATTTCAGCAGTGAAAACCTGATTTATTTAACTTGTATAACAAGGTGCTTTTGTATTTCTGTTTTCACCCTCAGGTGGAAATTGTGAGCCGTATGTTTGAAAAACACCCAGAGACTGCTTCAGAAGTCTATTCAGACAATCCAAGTCTTAAGACAGGTTACATGAATTTGCTACTCGGTTTGATTGAAATGCTGTGCCAGTCGCCTAACAAGCTCCGCATGGATGATCTGGACGACGTGAATGATGCACTGGTATCCTTGACCGATGCTGGATTTAAGTTGGATTGGTTGGAGGAGAAACTTGATCAAGTGTCAATAATGAAGAAGAAAGCGAAAGACAGAGATTCGTAGGCAAGAAATTGAAAAAGAGTTGAAAGCTTTGAAGCATAAATGCTCAGATCTCAAAGCTCAGCTGGAGAAAGAGAAATCAGAGGCATTGGCTGCAAAAACTTCTATCTCGTTCGATGATATTATTTAAGGATCTTGAGTTACTTGACACTTAAAGTTTGTTCTTATTTGGTTACTTTGTTTGAAAGAAGTTATTTGTTATGTTGTTTGTTCTTATTTGGTAATGCAATTGTTGTTTTGATGAGGTCACCGGTGATTTTAGGCGAAGCTCTTCTTATTTCTTAATATATGTTGCGTTGGTTTTGAAAGATAAACCATAAGTTGAAACTGGATTAGAGCTTTATACCTCTCTCTTCTTTATTGAAATTCAAAATGTTAATTATCCCACTCTTTGGCACTAATTAAAATTTACAGTATTACTTTATGCATTGTTATTACAGTTATTAATTAACATGCACAAAGTAAGGGATGTGTTTATTTTTAATTTATAATACACGTTTTTAATTTATAATACACGTATACTAATCTATGGAATCCAGAATGCACATACTCCAAGTAACACTGGGAGGGATATGAAACGATTCTCATTCCTGTTGTATACGTAATCTTGACGATTAGCATTCAGTTAGTTAATGTGGCTTTGGAACTCAGAAAGTCTTTTTATTTCGATATACTAACGCACATGCTCCAAAGTTTGTTTGACAAGTTCATTTTTAAATTTTATAAAAAAATCATTAATTGGTTATATTTACATTGGAGAGAGCCTATGCAACTCCTATTGGTTACAAGGCCCGAGATTGCTGTATTTGAGTCCAAAAAAAATGTGTTGAGTCACTCATGTTCTAGGTTTTTCTTCTCTCTACCAAGATCAATGGAGAAGAAAGTTGATAAGAAGTTCACTTGGGTGATAAAGGATTTCTCTTCTTTGCAATCTGAGAAAATATTTTCAGATAAATTTGTCGTCAGTGGCTGCAAATGGTATAAGGTTTTCAAGTGTTTTCATTAATACCCTTCACAAATTTGCTTAATTTTTTTTTCCTGCAGGTATATTAGTGCATATCCCAAAGGATACAAGGTTGGTAACTTTCTGTCATTGTATCTGGAAGTCCCCGATTATGGATCATTGCCATCTGGTTGGAGAAGAAACACACGATATCGCCTCATTGTTGTAAATCAACGTTCTGAGAAACTCTCCCGGCAACTTGGTAATATATCCTCGTACTGGCGGTCTAAAAGATTATTATTTTCTTATTACTAGCTATATTTCTTAAGGTTGAACATTGTTGTTCAGTCCACATAAGCATTTATATTTCATTGTAATTCTATATAAGAAGAATAATAGTTTGTGGTTTTACAGAAGTAAAACACTGGTTTGATGAGAAGTCTTGCAGCTGGGGTTTTCCATACATGCTTTCCCTTGGTGAAATCCATGCCAAAGATGGCGGGTTTCTGGTAAATGGGGAGCTCAAGATTGTAGTCGAGATAGATCTTCTTGAAATAATTGGCAAAGTAGAGGTTAATGGGTTTCATCTTCTTTCTTCACAGGTAATAATGTAAGGATGTTGTAAATTTGTGTGTAGAAATTTCGGCAACGAGTGAAAACCTGATATACTTATGTGTAACAAGGTTCTTTTTGTTGTCTCGGTACTACCTTTAATATATAAATATTGAACTTTGTTTTATGTTTTCACTCTCAGGTGGAATACGTGAGCCGTATGTTTGAAAAACACCCAGAGACTGTTTCTGAAGTCCATCTAAAGAACCCTAACATTAGGACAGGTTACATGACTTTGCTACTCAGCCTGATTGATACTTTTCGCCAGTCGCCTCAAGAGATCCATACGGATGATCTGGACGAGGCGCATTATGCACTGGAATGCTTGACTGATGCTGGCTTTAAGTTGGACTGGTTGGAGAAGAAAATTTTTCAAGTATCAGAAATGAAGGAGAAAGCGAAAGATGGTGAGATTCGTAGGCAAGAGATTGAGACAGAGTTGAAAGATCTGAAGCAGAAGTGCTCAGACGTGGAGGCTCAACTGGAGAAGGAGAAGTCAAAGGAGCTGGCTGCAAAAACTCCTATCTCATTTGATGATATTATTGAATGATCTGGAGTCATTAGACACTTTAAGTTTGTTCTTATTTGATGTTAGGCGAAGCTCTGCTTCTTATCATATGCTGCGATGTACTTATATCACTTGCAAAAGTATTTTATTATATCTTTCCATATGTGCTTACTTGAACCAAGTAACAAATATGTTTCAGTTTGTATCATTATTTATTTCTAAAATACTTCTTTTCTTTTTCCGATATCTTGGATTTGACCAATCCTTGAATATGGTGAAGGATTGAGAGAACCTTGGGGGGTGATTGGTTGGGTTGTAGGAGGTGACTTTAGCTTTAATTTATACCTACAACCCTTAAATTTACCAATCATGCTTTATATTGGTTTTTAAAGCTACAACCAAAAAATTAAAAAATTGGCTGTAACAACCCAATTTTCTAAAGCTCCATCTTTTTAGATGTAGGTGCTGTAGCAATAAATGCTAAATCTACATTCCTTAAAGCTAAATCAAAAATCCTACAGCATAAAATCTACAGTAAATTTTCTACAAGTACAACCGAACCAATCACCCCCAAGCTTATAAAGAAATTTTAAGATGTCTATTTCTTTTCTTTTTTTTTTAATTAAAGTTATATGTATTAAAATCCAAAACGGTTAAAACCGGGATATAAGAGTCTATTACAAGCATGAATTAAATCAAAATGGTGGTGGAGTCCCTTGGTTTCAATGAAGAAGAAATGTTTTAAGCTAGATTACTTGGTTCGAAAGTAATTGCTTTTGTGTGTGAACAGAATGTGCCAATGTGGTTTTGCTAGAGTTCACTGACTTGGTTTTGCTTTTCTATTTCATAGACTGTCATGTCATTTTTTTTTTTTGAAAAAAGTACTATTACGATTATGAATCGTTGTTAAATAAAAGCGAATCTCTCTTGCTACGAACATAGAATGCATTTGAAGAGTCGCGATCAATAGAGAGGATCGAGAACTTTTTTAGCAATTATTAATTCGTAGTTATGACAAAATATCAGTGTACTCATACATTAGGTCAAGACTGTTCGCATTCCTACTCGTTTATTCAAGATGCCCTTCAAAACTTTTTTTTAAGTGGCCATTAATTATTCATATTAGAATTTCAAAAATTTTAAGTATCTTTTCTCACTCCTATGGCAAAGCAAGTTGGTCACAAGTTCGCCTGGGTAATCAAAGACTTTTCCTCTTTACGTGAGAAGTGTTATTCTACTCCAGTCCAGATTGGTGATTGCAAATGGTAAAAAAATACTTCTAGCTGCTCTATGGTTTTGCTTAGTGATTTGTTTCTTCGCATGTTCTTCAGGCGTCTTTGTGTCTATCCCAAGGGAATATTTAACAATGACCACTTATCTCTGTTTCTTGGAATCGCTGACGCTGACTGTGAGTCGCTGCCTTTTGGATGGAAAAGATTGATAAAATTTCGGCTAACAATAGCAAAACAAGGTGCGGGAGAAGGACCCTCAGTACTGAAAGGTGATTCTTACTTCACTCTACTATTTATTTATTTTTTTCATTTTATTCATCCATGGCAAAACGAACGTGTATTTTATGCATCTTTTACTCATGGGTCTTGTTATGATATGAATCATATGATGTCTGCACTGTACGAGTTCTGTAATTGATTCGATGTAACAGGGCGTTCATTCAGTTCTATAATTCAATTTTGGTTTATTGTCATGAAATTCTACAGAAGCACATAGCTGGTTTGATCAAAACAATGCCCATTGGGGTTTTCGATCTATGATTCCCTTTATCAAAATCCATGACAAAAACGAAGGATTCCTTGTAAACGACGAACTCATGATAGGAGCCGAGGTAGATGTTCTTCAAGTTATTGGCACCTCAGAGAAATCTGAAGAGACAAATCCTCTGAGCCAGGTATATGTATCATAACTGATGTCAGTGGGTTTTACATTTTTGTTTCTTCTTTAGTGACTTTAGTTTTCAGGTCTTCATCATACCATACTCCTGTGTATGTCTCAATTAGCAGGTAGAATCTGTGAGCTCGATCCAAGACAGTGTAGTAGAATTTCGTGCAAGGAACCAACATCTGAAGACTGCATGCACAAATGTCTTGCTCAGCCTTACTCAGACTCTTTGCCAAACACCTCAGGAACTTTCTGCTGACGATCTGGTCGAAGCAGAGAAAGTACTGGCTTGGAGGTGGAGTGGTTGGTGAAGAAGCTTAATGAAGTGAAGGAAAAGAAGCAAGAGCAGTCTGGTTAAGTAAAGGGAAAAAAAAACAGGCTGAGTTACTTATACAAGTTACAACTCGTAATCTGAAAAACAAATTTCATATGAATTGGTTTAAAGCTTGTTTGATTCGGTTCGATATGCTTGAACTCAGTTTAGTTTGGTTTAATTTGATCCTTCTCCCTTCAGTTTTGGAGAATATAATTAAGTTGCAGCAATATTGGTTTTGAAAGACAACCCTGATGTAGAAACTGGAATAGATTCTGTTGTGCTCGGTTTCAAGGTTTCAACCTTGAGAATATAATAAAGGTTTTTTTTTTTGAAACATAATATAATCAAGGTTTATTTCTAGGTTTTGAAAGACAACCATGGTATTCATCTGAGAGTTTCTTACTTAATGTCATGTTCCAAAACATGTGGCTTGACGTCCACGCTATAAATATCCAATCGATGTTAGATAAAATTTTCTAAATACAGAACTTTCTACCTAACTCTACAATATATATCTTCTAACGAAAATTTGAAATGTTAATTATCCCACTCTTTGAAACAAACTTTTACAATATCGTTTCCCTAATTTATTTATTTTCGTAACTTGCTTTGAGATCGTATATAAAAAACATTGCATGTGTAATACGTAAACTAATATATGGAATCCAGAATGCACATGGTCGAAGTAACCCTAGGAGGAAATGAAAGCGATTCTCATTCGTGCATAGTGTACGCAATCTTAACGATTACAATTCAATGGGTTAAGATGGCTTTCAAACTCATAAAGTTATACCTACATTGGAGAATATCTGTAGTTTGCGTAAATCATCGATGAAGAGTTTAGGAATATTGGAATCTTAATATCAAATCGCTTATATATTTGATTATCTAAGTCCAAATAATTGTGTCGAGAGCCGCTCAGGTTCTAGGGTTTTCAGTTTCTCCACCGTGATCAATGGAGAAGAAGTTTGATAAGAAGTTCACTTGGGTGCTCAAAGATTTCTCTTCATTGAAATCAAAGAATATATTTTCAGATATTTTCGTCGTCCGTGGCTGCAAATGGTAAAGGTTTTCCAAGTGTCTTCATCCATATATATCCACAGTTTTGCTTAAATTTTATATTCTTTTTTTCTTGCAGGCGACTTAATGCATATCCTAAAGGAAACAAGGGTCATAACCATCTGTCTTTGTTTCTGGAAGTCGCCGGTTATGGATCATTGCCATCCGGATGGAGAAGACACGTACGATATCGCCTCATTGTTGTAAATCAACGTTCGGAGACACTCTCCCGGCAACTTGGTAAAAATTTCCATTCCTCGTACGTACTGGTCCTTTTGCAACAGTTCCTGTCTCCAAATTATTTTCAATGGCAATATCATATATATATATATAATAAAGAGTTCGACGGTAACAATCCCATATAACATGTTTCATCCACTACTGGTTCTAGACAAAACTTGATGAAACATTGTCTTGGTTCTCAAATTTTTAAGAGCTAACTAATGTGTTTTATGGTGCCAAAAATATGAAATTTTCATGACCCCATAAATATGAAGGACGCCCTGCTTTCATCACATCTTCCAACGATTCGAACTTTTAAATTTAAAATCTCTCAGTTTGGGTTCCACTACATCGTCTAAGTCTCTTTCTTTACTGAAATTCTATGTTGTCCAAGCCCAAGGGTGTCTGCGTTGAGTTGTTTTAGATTAGTTTCAATGTAAGTTTTGAACATTATTGTTCAATCTACATAAGCATATTTCATGTAATTCTTTTTTTTTTTTTTGAACTTTTGATTATTTCATGTAATTCTTTATTAGATGAATAATGATTTGTGGTTTTACAGAAGTACAAAACTGGTTTGATGAGAAGTCTGACAACTGGGGTTTTTCATCCATGCTTTCTCTTGATGAAATTAATGCCAAAGATAGTGGGTTCCTGGTAAATGGGGAGCTCAAAATTGTTGTCGAGATAGATATTCTTGAAATTATTGGCAAAGTTGACGTTAATGAGTTTCACCTTCTTTCTTCACAGGTAAGAATTTAAGAATATTTTAAAAAAATTTGTAGAAACTTCACCAAAGAGTGAAAGCCTAATGTGTTAACTTGTATAACAAGTAATTTTATGGTGTCTCGGGATATATAGATTCTACTTTGTCTTTATGTTTTCACTCTCAGGTGGAATCTGTGAGCCGTATGTTTGAAAAGCATCCAGAAACTGCTTCTGAAGTCCATCTAAAGAACCCAAATCTCAGGACAGGTTACATGAGTTTGCTACTCAGTCTGATAGATACTCTGTGTCAGTCGCCTCACAAGCTCCACAAGGATGATCTGAATGAAGCGTATTATGCACTGGAATCCTTGACTGATGCTGGTTTTAGGTTGGATTGGTTGGAGAAAAAAATTTCTCAAGTGTCAGAAAGGAAGGAGAAAGAGAAAGATGGTGAGATTCGTAGGCAAGAAATTGAAAAAGAGTTGAAAGATTTGAAGGAGAAGTGCTCAGATCTTGAAGCTCAGCTGGAGAAGGAGAAGTCAGAGGCGTTGGCTGCTAAAACACCTATCTCATTTGATGATATTATCCAATAATCTCGAGTTATTAAACACTTGAAGTTTTTTTTTTTTTTTTTTTTTTTGAAACACAACTTCATTAATACCATTAAAAGGTTAGGTCTCAGCCATAAAGGCTTCTTCCTCACTCAAGCAGAGTTTAGCAACTCCATCTGCAGCAGTATTGTTCTCTCTTGATATCCAAGAGAAAGAAATTACATCAAAATGACATGAAACATCAAAAACATCACTTGAAGTTTTTTTTTTTTTGTTCAAATTAGACACTTGAAGTTTAATTCTTCTTTATATTAAAAAAATATGTTCTTATTTGGTCTTGCAACTTTGTTTGAATGAAGTCACCGGTGATTTTAGCTAGGGAAAGCCCTGCTTCTTAACACATGCTGCGTTGTACTTGTATCTTTTTTTTTTAAGAATGTTAAATTAAATTCAAACAAAAAGCTGTTTTACACTTTGGGTTACATTGGATTGAAAATTTTCTTAAATCAGATAGAAGCTTTAAGAAAACTATCTCGTAGCAAACCATAAGACGCGGTGTACTTTTATCACTTGAAAAGGTCTTTTATTTTTTTAATCTTTCTATATGTGCTTACTTGGGAATCAAGTATCAAATATGTTTGAGGATGTATTATTGTTTATTTCAAAAATGCCTGCTTTTTCTAGATAGTCACTCTATGCACATACCTAGAATATGCTGAAGGATTGAGTGAACCTCATAAGGGAATTCTAAGATGTCTATTGTCTAGCATGTAATGGTGGGGTCCCTTGATTTCATTGAACAAAACGGTTTAAGCTAGGTTACTTGGTTGGAAAGTAATTTCTTTTGTGTCTGAACAGAGTGGTGAAGATCCTCCCTCCTCTAATGTGTTGAGTTGGTCACTTTAGAGTTCACTGACTTGTTTTTCGGTTATATTACATAAGTTCTGAAGGGAAAAAAAAGGCTGATTACACAAGTTACAAATTATAAATTGAAAAACAAATTTTCTTATGAACTGTTTAAGCTTTGTTTAATTCGATTTAAGATGCTTGAATTCACTTGGTTTGGTTTGGTTTAATTTGCCTCCCTTAATTTCTGATTATATAACTAAGTTTCAGCAATATTGGTTTTGCAAGGAAAAACCATAAATAGAAACTGGATTGGATTATGTTGTTGTGCTCGGTTTTAAGGTTTCTAAGAGATTACTCTCTCATTTGATGTTGGTATTTGATGACTTGACCTCCAAGGCATTCAGTTAAAGGTTGGGTCTGCGGAAACCAAGTAAAACCAAATAAGTAAATTGTCATTAGGTTTGGTGAGGAAGCTTCAGAAGTTTAAAACATGCTTAAGGAATCTTTATATGGGATTTCTCGAGTTTCTTCACCAAACAGGACATTTAATTACGGTCTTCTTATCTGTTTTGGTTAAAAATCACCAGACCTAATTCACTCTGCAATACTTTTCTTAATTGGTTCTCAAAGACTCGACTTTTTCATATAATACCACAATGATTGCTAGTTGGACTTCCTTACTTGGAATCTTCATTGTCTGATAACGAAACTTTTTAAAATATTGGTTTTGCATTCCCGTTCTTTCTTTGTTTAGGCTACCATCATCTCATAGTCAATTTGTAATCACTTAATATATAAGTCAATGTGTTCTTAGTTAACAAGAAATAATTGATACTTAGAGAAAAATTAGTTTCCTTAATCCTTTTATAAACCACTTTTTAAAATTAAAAAAAAAACTAACTTTTAGTGATAAAACACTCTATTATTTTTAAATTGGAAGAAATTCCATCAACTAATTTTTAAAACGTTTCTAACCCTTTAACTTAGAAACCGTCAATATATGTAACTTTCCATCACAGCATTGTAAGTCGAGGGTGACAGACATCAATGGTTTGTAAGCTGATGGATTAAATATTAAAAAATCAATTGAAGAATTCACTTCCAATTCAAAATTAGCTGAGGTGTTTTATCACTATAAAAATCTTATCATTAACTGGCTATACATATTTACATTGGAGAGTCGATGCAAATCCTATTTGTTATAATTTAGGGATGAGATTGTTGTATCTGAGTCCAAAATATTAGGTTGAACTGTTGGATAATTTCCAAGACTTTTAGAAAAAGTTAACATATTAAAAAGTGTTTAATATGTTAGAAGATAAACAAAAAAAAATCTAATAAAATAGGAAATTTATTATTTAGATTGGGTTTGCGTTTCCATATTTCACATATAAAAAAAGAAAATTTTTAAAGCAATAAAGATAAGTTGTTCTTTATAATTCTTTGGGTTTCCATTGACTATAATTCTTTGTGTTTCCATAGACTATCATGAGCGACTCGGGTTCTAGGGTTTCTTTCTCCCCACCGAGATCAATGGAGAAGAAAGTTGATAAGACATTCGCTTGAGTAATACACAACTTCTCTTCTTTGCAATCTGAGAAAACATTTTCAAAAGAATTTGTCGTCGCGCGGTGGCTGCGAATGGTAAGGTTTTCAGTCATACAGTGATATCCTCCACAGTTCTTTTTTTTTTTTGTATCCTCCACATGTCGTCTTAATTCTTTTATTCATTTTTCCTGCAGGCAACTTAGTGCATATCCCAAAGGATCCAAGGGTGATAACGTATTGTCTTTGTATCTGGGTGTTGCCAATTATGGATCATTGCCATCTGGATGGAGAAGACACGCACGATTTCGCCTCACTGTTGTAAATCACCGTTCGGACACACTCTCCCGGCAATATGGTAAAAGTTTTCCATTCCTCGTACTGGTCCTTTGGACATAGTTCCTGTCTAAATTATTTCAATGGCAATATCATATCATATCATATATACACACAAAATAATAAGTACAGTGCCAAATAACATGTTTCATGGCATTTTACCGTTTCATATAATTATTCAGGCGTTTAAGTTTTGCGAATCTTTCAGTTAATAGCTTTCATTACTTCGCCTAAGTCTCTTTTGTTTCTGGAATTCTATGTTTGAGTCCATATTTTGACCATTGTTGTTCAATCCACATAAGCATATTTCATTTAGTTGTTTATTAGAGAATGAATAATGGTTTATTGTTTTCCAGAATTTTTTTTTTTAAATTGTTTTACAGAATTTCAAAGCTGGTTTGATGAGAAGTCCAATAGCTGGGGGTTTCGATCCATGATTTCTCTTGATGAAATTCGCGCGAACGGGTTCCTGGTAAATGGAGACGTCAAGATTGTTGTCGAGATCGATCTTCTTGAAATTATTGGAAAAGTAAAGGTAACAACTTCTTTCTTCACAGGTAATAATTAATGTTATGAATTTGTGTGTAGAAATTTTTACAACGAGTGAAAATCTCATGTGCATAACAAGGTGGTTTATATTTATGTTTTCACTTTCAGGTGGAATACGTGAGCCGTATGTTTGAAAAACACCCAGAGACTGTTTCCGAAGTCCATCTGAAGAACCCTAACATTAGGACAGGTTACATGAATTTGCTACTCAGCCTGATTGATACTTTGCGCCAGCCGCCTCACGAGCTCCCTAACGATGATCTGGACGAGGCCCATTATGCACTTGAATCCTTGACTGATGCTGGTTTTAAGTTGGATTGGTTGGAGAAGAAAATTCCGCAAGTGTTAGAAGGGAAGGAGTAAGAAAAGATCGTGAGATTAGGCAAGAGATTGAGAAAGAGTTGTAAGATTTGAAGCAGAAGTGATTAGATGTGGAAGCTCAGCTGGAGAAGGAGAAGTCAGAGGCGTTGGCTGCAAAAGCTCCCTTCTCATTCGATGATATTATTCAATGATCTTGATTTATTAGAATTTTGACACTTGAATTTTGTTCTTATTTGGTTTTGCATTGTGTCGCTTCATGAAAATGATTGAAACTCTTTTTATTTTAGCTCTCCTTGTGTGCATGCATACTTGCTAACCAAGTAACAAATATGTGTCAGGTTGCATTATTATTTAGTTCTAAAAGTGACTTCTTTTACGATGGCCCTTTTATCTTTCGTTTATTTTTATTTATAACGTTAATTAAAAAGTGTTTCTTAATGTGGGCCTTTAATTCTTGGGTTTAGGACCCCACCTCAATGAGCAGTTAACCTTGGGATCAAAAGTTAGAATCCAGAACGCGTATGCTCCAAGTAAACCCTAGGAGTAGGGAGCTAAAGCGATTCGCATCCCCAGCAGTGTGAGTAATTCCAAAGGATACGCAATATGCCAAGAATATTCTTACAGTAGCAATCAAACTCATAAAGGCTTCTGTTCCATGTTCGAATCTTAATCTCAATTTCAGTAAGGTTTTTCTTCTCTTCAAGGGCCTCATCACATTCTCTTATAGTTCGATTTATTAGGAATCATCTTCGTAAGTGTCAATGGGGAAGCAATTTAATAAGAAGATCACTTGGGTGATCAAGAATTTCTCCACTTTGAAATCTGAGAAATTTTGTTCTGATCGTTTCGTCGTCGATGGCTGCAAATGGTAAGAAGATAATTTTGTCTTCTAATATCCTTTTCCAAGTTATATTTACGGGATTTTTTTTTTTTGTTTTGGACAAACGAAATTGTATTACTACTTGGAGTTTACACTCCCAAACCAGAGTTCAATACAACCGAAGCGAGAGCTGATTTCGCCACTAAATCAGCCTCACCATTAAAGTTTCGAGAAAAGAAGTTAAAGGAGATTACATCAAAGTAAGAAACATAATGATAGATATCAAACATGATACCGAACAGTTCTGATTGGTACTCTCCCTTCTTCAAAAGCTTGATAAGAGATAGAGAATCAGAAAGAACCGCCAGGGATCGGATGTTTGAGGAGACGGCAATAGATACCGCGCGGTGAACAGCAATGGCTTCTGCCATTAGAGCTGAAGAGACATGGCTATGAGTCTCCGAAACAGTAGGGAGAGACACAGCTAATGGACCCGAGAAAATGCCTCCAATACCACACCACCCTGACTTATCGTCCCATGCCGCATCAACTTTACAAACAATAACATCAGTCTGGAAGTTCGGAGGTGGGCATATCGATCTCTGCTGGGTCTGAAAGGAAGCCTGGGTACGAGGTATCATCACCTCACTGGTTGCTTGAGCATTGGTCCATTCTTTCGCATCCTTGACGCTTTTAAGAGCCACTTCTTGAGCTGTAAAAACTCTGTTTTCAAAGACCAACTTATTCCTAGCCTTCCATAAATTCCAGAGAACCCAAGGCCAGAAGGGGGCTGTCAAGCCTGTTGGTGGTAACGGCACGAGATATCTTCCGAGCTTTATCAAATCTGCTATCGCAGAGATCGAGCGTGATGGTCTTTGGGAAGTCGGGATGTAGCTCCACACCTCCTCTGCCAAAGGGCAGGTGAGAAATACATGCAAGTCATCTTCATGTTCTCCACATTTCTTACAGTTAAAGCTCGGTACTCCTCGTCTTTCCAAATTGGAGCTAACAGGGATTGCTTTTTTCACCATCCTCCATAAGAAATCTTTCAGCTTGGGGGCTGTTTTGACATTCCAAATGTGTTTGAGCCACTGAACCGGGTCGTCCTCCTCCCTTCTCATCAACGAAACCATGCCAATCCCATATCCAGTTTTTGTAGAATAGGTACCTGATTTCTCGGGAAGCCATATCACAGTATCCTGAGAATGTGTAGAGCTGGTTTTTATCCTCATCACAGAGTCCTCATACTGAGGTATTAATCTTCGAATTTTCTCGACATCCCATTTGTTTGTGAGAGGGCAAAGCAGCTCACTGACCTTCAAAAATTGACTGTCCCGTGAAGGAGGTCCCATCGGTTGACTCGGAGTATCAAATGTGAGCCACGGGTCATACCATAGACGAATGTTCTCGCCATCTCCTACTGCCCAGCTGAGCCCTTTTCGGAGAATTTCTCTACCTGACAGAATGCTCCTCCACCCGTGAGAAGCTGTGGTCGGGACTGGACAGGCCAAAAAAGATGAATTCCGATAGTATTTTCCCATGAGAACTTGAGCAAGTAGAGACTGTGGTTCTTTGATTAGTCTCCATCCGATTTTTGCTAGGAGAGCGTCATTGAAAGTTTCGATGTCTCGAAAACCAAGTCCTCCTGCATATTTTGGCAGTGCCATAGTATCCCAAGAGACCCAACACATCTTCTTCTTCCCCGGGTTTGCATCCCACCAGAATCGTGTGAGAATAGATTGAATTTGCTTGCACAAAGAGACCGGGAGTTTAAAGCACGACAAAGCATAGCAGGGTATCGCAGCTAACACAGACTTAAGCATCACTTGTTTCCCTGCTCCCGATAAGAATCTGGATGTCCAACTATAAGCCTTCTGTCGTATTCTATCCAGAATAGATGCAAAGATATCTCTTTTCCGTCTGCCAAACTGCTCTGGCAGTCCTAGATATTTGCCTATTCCTCCCTCCATAGAGATATCCATAGTCTCCTTGACTCGGGCTCGAACATTTGCTGGAGTTTTGGCAGAAAAAGTAATAGCCAACTTTTGGGGATTGATCCTTTGTCCCGAAACTGCCTCATAAATCTCCAAAGTCTTCATTAATGCTGTGACACAAGAGGCCTTTGATTTGCAGAAGAACATCGTATCATCAGCAAAGAGAAGATGATTGATCGGTGGACTATGTCGAGACACACGAACTCCTGGTAAAGAACCATCGGCCTGACCCTTGGCGCAAAGCGCGGATAAAACCTCCGTGCATAAGATGAAGATATGAGGAGATAGGGGATCGCTTTGTCGAGGTCAGCGAAGTTGGTTTCACGGCTCCATGCGGGGCGCCATTTATCAAAAAAGAATATGACACTGATTCAATACAGCTCATGATCCATGCTATCCACACCAAATCAAACCCGAGGAGAGTAAGGACTTCCTTTACAAATCCCCATTCGATCCTATCATACGCCTTGCTCATGTCTGTTTTCACAGCCATTGTACAATGTTTCTTTGCCTCAGAGGTTCTCAAGAAGTGCAAAGTTTCGTGAGTGATAAGGACATTGTCCGCAATTGCTCGTCCTGCTACGAAAGCCGATTGCGTGTTGGAGATGAGATATGGCAGTAGCGGTTTGAGTCTCCGGGTGAGAATCTTTGCAATAATCTTGTAATGAGTGTTGCACAAGGCGATGGGCCTGTACTCTGCTACTGATCGAGCCCCGGAGACCTTCGGTATGAGCCTGATGTGAGTCTCATTCTGCTGCGGGTGTAGGTAACCTGAGATGAAAAATTCCCGGACATCCTTTATCACATCTGTGCTCACAATATGCCAATAGGCTTGGTAGAAGGTAGCTGAGAAACCATCTGGTCCCGGTGCCTTATTGCCATTTATGGACTTGACCGCATCCCTAATTTCCGAATCACTCGGTATTTTAGTCAGCATCTCATTCATTTCCGGGGTAACTTTCCGCTGGAGAAGTCCTTGTATCTGTGAGAAGGAAGCATTGCCATTTGAAGTGAATATTTGAGTGAAATAATCAGATATCACTCGGGCTATGTCAGGTTCCTCATAAACAGCGCCCCCCTGGGGGTCTTCTAACACTGGA
This sequence comes from Brassica carinata, assembly GCA_016771965.1. NCBI lineage: Eukaryota > Viridiplantae > Streptophyta > Magnoliopsida > Brassicales > Brassicaceae > Brassica > Brassica carinata. The sequence goes on from CM028688.1 coordinate 8,586,374, forward strand.
ATGGAATTTATTGTCCGTCTAGTCCTGGTTGCCGCGTGGAAGAAACCCGTGTTTCTGTCTCCTTGCTTGAGCCATTGAATCCGGCTTCTTTGTTGCCAAAACTGCTCTTCAGCCAAGTAAGCTCGACGAAGCTTGTCATTAATGGACTCAATGAGGCCTGTGTCCGGAGTCGCACTGGAGAGAGCTTTCTCTAGTTCCTCCTGGTTGTGCAAGATGGTGATATTGCTCTGAGTCTGCTGCTCCTTAGACCATTGGATAATGCTTCTCCTACACTTGTTCAGTTTCAGAATCACAGAATCTAGAGGAGAGGAGTTCCAAGCTGAATCAATAACCTCTGTAACTCCTTCATGTTCCGTTAGAGCTCTGTTGAACCGAAACAATCCTCCTCTTTTGGGTTTATCTGAGTTGAAATAGGTCATTATTGGTCTATGATCAGATCCCTCGAACCTCAGGTATCTGCACCTGCCTAGCGGGAACTCTTCTGCCCATGCACAATTACTCATAGATCTATCCAACCTCGACCGTATGAAATGGGTATACCGGTTTCCACGCCAAGAAAGCTGTTCCCCGGTGTGCTTGAGATCCCATAACCCATTTTGAGCAACAAAGGATCGGAAGGCAGTGAAAGATCCTTCTTGTCGGGTTGGGCCGCCAACCTTCTCAGCATTACTGAGAATGTCATTGAAGTCTCCTGTGATCAGCCAAGGTGCATCTCGCCCTTGACCTATGGCGCTTAACTTGCTCCAGAAGGAGGCTCTATTTTCCGCAGCCGGAGCACCATAGACGAAGGATACAAACGAAGTGGCTCCTTTATATTCAATTCTCGTATCAATTAAATTGGGAGACGATTCGAGAATTGTGATGTTGGTATCATCGTTCCAGAGGAGAGAAAGACCTCCGCTTAGCCCAACTGGTGGCACTGAAAAATAATGAGAATAGCGGAGAACTTGCAATTTCTTATTGATAAACTCATCTTCATTCTTTGTTTCCATTAGGAACATAATATTAGGAGCCATATTCTTATGGATCTCCTTTAAACGCCGGATTGTCTGGACGCTCTCAAGTCCTTGACAATTCCAGCTAAGTATGGCTAAGGAAGAGAGTTTTGATGGGGCCGAAAATCCACCCCACCCCTAGTACTGCCCGGTATAAACACCGTAGTTGGTTGATCACTCTTCTTGCGTGTCTTACTGGTTCCCGCCTTATTGCAAGGTAACTTGGGGTCTTTATCAACAGCTAGCTTCCTCCTTGTTGTAGTCGAGGATCGTACCACTGTCGACTTCATTTTATTGAGTCCTAGCAGAGGACTTCTTGAAACTCGTCGGACCGATTTAGTCACCTTCCTCTTACTCGCCATTTTACTTTGAGATGCAACCGGAATGTCACTCTTTCTCTTACTCTCTGGTCTGTTATTCCCAAGTCTGAGAGTTGCAGGGATTCTTTCTGGTTCCTCCAAAGGTTCATCCCCATTCCCCTGTTCCATATGCTCAGCTTCGTCTACTCCATTCATCCTTACTTGTAGCCGGCCTGAGTCGAAGCTAGGAGATTTCCTCGCTGGTTGATCAGTTGCAGGGATTGGCTCAGAGAGGCGCTCCAAAGCTGACCTGCGCTCCCTGGAACCCGACATCGTACCTTCTTTACTATTTGATGGTACTCCCAGGCGTTCTTTAATGGTGCGATTTGGGGTGGTCTCGTTTCTTGGAGTGGAAGGAAGAATTCTTTCCGTTTGAGGAGGAAGGTATGTTCTGAGATCAACATCGTCAGCTTGTCTGGTAGAAGTGATTTGGAGAGCCGACGACCCAGAGCTAGGTCTGCTCTTTTCCACTACTCTATATTGCATAGAAGGTGCTCTGTTCCTGTTTGAAGTAGCGTATGATCGAGCAGTTCTGGAAATAATAGATTGCTCCCTGTCATGTTCCTGTCGTCGATCATAAAAACCTTTGTCGGAAGCTCTGTTTTTCCCAGCTTGTGAGTAACTGTCATCGTAACCTCTCGATGAATCCCGACGATCCTCTGGTCGTCTGTACCCTCGTCTCTCATCGTGACGTTTCTTCTCCGCCTCAATTCTTTGGAGAGCTATGTTCTGAGTGATGCCCAAGACCCTTTCTTTTGGTGGAAGCGCATTAGGAGGGCGAAGGGGACAACCAGACTCCTCATGGAATAATGAAAAACAAGTAAAGCAATGTTTTTCGATCTTGATATATTCAAACTCAACCTCTGTGACATCATCAGTAGGTAGCTCTATCTCCATCTTCATAACGAGGGGTTTGAGGCCATTGACTTCGACAAATATTTTTGCTTCCTTGACGTCTTTGATGGAGCATTTACCGAGCTCATTTCCTATCGTCAGGATAGTACCTTCTGACCAGAAGTGAAGAGGAATACCATGTATTCTCACAGAGAAAGAAATGTTGGATGGGAAGTGCTCTGAAACAATTGGTTCCCATCGCTGCAAAAGGAGCATCCATCTCTTGTAATGATATGGACCCTTCTCAAGTACTTGGAGGAGTTCCTCCTCGGTCTCGAATTTGAATTGGAACTTATCGAGTCCCAGTGCTCTTCCCACAATTCTACCTTCGAGATTCCATACTTGCGCCATGAAATCTATCACAGCTCTGATGGGTTTCTGCATCTGTGGGTTCGTGAGCCTTCCGATGATAGTTAGTCTGTTAGCTTCAACGAGGTCTTCGTTGTCATTTGCCGGTATACGCACCGGGGGTCTTTTTGCTGGTTGCTCAGGTGGAGCCTGCCATTTTTCCTTCTCAGAGCGAGAATATCTTCTTGCCATTCGATGAAACAGAGTATCAGATGCAGATCTACAGGAAATAAGGTTACTTGCAGGGGAATGGAACAGAGTAACGGACTGAAAGAGGTTATAACAACCTAACACTCGTAACCAGCTTTAATGTCGTCTCTTCCAGAGTAGTAAATGCGGGTTATGATGAATGATTGGTAGATTAATGCTCTTGGAGAAGTTGTTGGTAACTGTTACAGGAAGGTTATAACAACCAAGATATAAAGTTGATTTTCACCATAAGTGCTCCATAAAAGCCAAGCCACTGCACGAAGTGAGGTTTGCTTGAGGGAGTGGCGACCGGAGGAGAAGAGAGCAACGGAGCACCGGCACAGGCGAGCCTGGCTGACCCGCCGACGTCGTCGGGGGCTGAACCCGGTAAGGTTCCGATCAGAATCCCGAAACTTGGAGAGGTGTATGCTATGGACCGCTAGATACTTCTAAAGTAAGCAAACTTTTGAAAAATCACAGGGAATAAGAGGGAATATTCGCCTGTAGAGGGAAATAAACGTGGGGTAAAAGAGAGGGCAGAGTAGTATCCAGCAGTGAAATACTTTTCTCTAGAAGTGTGCCTGGGAGAAAATCGCAGGAGAGAGAGAAGTATAAACATCACATTATATTTACGGGATTTTTTTTTTAATGTTTACGGGATATTCTCTTCCGTTTTAGGGATTTATTTTATTTTTGTTTGCTGTTGCACATGCAGGTATCTTTTTACATATCCCAAAAGGAAAAAATAACAATGATCACTTGTCTCTGTATCTGGAAGTCGACAGTCATGGTGGATCATTGCCTACTGGATGGAGAAGACACGCACAAGTTTCATTTACCATATTAAATCAACGTTCAAAAAAACTCTCTATGAAACAAGGCAAGAGCATCATCTCCAACTCATCTCCATTTTTTTTCTACTAATATGAGAATTCTATTATAAGTTTGGTTTTGCTCCAATATATACATGTATAATCAGATTTTTCTATACAGAAAATATAGATGAATGTTATTTTTGACTCTTAAGAGGCATATTTATTGTAGTAAAATCATTTTTATAATAGAGTTTTTAGTAGGAATAGTAAAACTCTATGTATTTGGATGAGTTCCTGTCTCCAGTTTCTTTTTTGTGATTTGAAATATGAATGTTAAGATATGGAAAATTTATTACGAAATTGTGCAAAAGCTAGTTATGGCTTGAGTTTTATTTATTGTCAATGCTTCTGTTGGGTAGTTTTATAGATTAGTATAATAATTGTTTCTTTGCCAATATCCCCGAAAGCTAGTCCTTTATTCGATGTAAATGAACTGATAAGATGAGTTTTGTTTTGTGAATTTACAGAATTACGACAGTGGTTTGAGCAGAAGAGTCCCAATTGGGGTCGAGCATCCATGCTGCCTCTTAATGAGCTCAACGCCAAAGATTCCGGATTTCTTGTAAACGGGGATCTCAAAATTTTGGTTGAGATAGATGTTCTTGAAGTTGTTGGCAGATTAGATGTGACAGAAGAAACTTCAACAATAATAGAAAGAATGGATGTTAATGGGTTTCAGATTCTTCCTTCACATGTAAGTGTTGTGTAGAGTTTTAAGCCACGAGAAAGAACATAAAGTTGAGGCCTTAATGGTCTCCCAAAACTATTTTAATCTGATATGATTTTATATGTCACAGGCAGAATCTGTGAGCCGTATGTTTGAAAGACACTCGGAGCTTGCATCTGAGTTCCGACCAAAGAACCCAAATCTAAGGACAGCTTACATAAATTTTCTACTCAGTCTGATTGAGACTATGTGCCAGTCGCCGCAAGATCTTTCCCAGGATGATCTGTCTGATGCTTATGCTGCAATGGGATTCATGAGAGATGCTGGATTTAAGCTGGATTGGTTGGAGAAGAAGCTTGATGAGGTGTCAGAGAAAAAGAAGAATGTGAAATCTTCTGAGGCTGGGCTGCAAGAAATGGAGGAAGACTTGAGGGACTTGAAGCGGAAGTATTCAGCCATGGAAGCTCTAGTGCAGAAAGAGAAGGTGAAGATTTCGGCTGCAAAAGCTCCTCTCTCATTTGATGATGTTGTCTAATGTTCTTAAGATCTTGAAGCACTTGGGAGTTTGGTTCTGGTTTGTTCCTGAGAGAACTCTTAAGAGGGACTCATCTTGTGACTTAAAATTTCTACAAAAGTTCTTTAAGTCTGTCAAGGGATTGAGATTGACCATAGAATATATAATCGAAGATAACATAAAAGTTATAAACTACAAAACAGTTACTATGTTTATTATAACTCATTCATCAGGATGAATTAATTGCATATGAAAGCGATGACGTGTGAATCAAGTAACAACAAACTTTTTTTTTTTCTGGTTATGGTAATGTTTGATAACAGAAGATATTTGCTCATTTTATCAAATCATCAAGTTTTGCCTTGTTTCTGTCCACAGCTATTTTCTTTCTTTGACTTGTGAGACTTTCAGCTTTCAAACTCCAATATAGAAAGAGAAAAAGTCAAACTAGAAGTTACCAAGGAACCATGCATAGCACTAAATAGGGAGCCGCCGAATACACCAGCTACACCTAACATGTGAAATGGGTGCATAAGAATGTTGTGCTCAGCTTGGAATACAATCATAAAGTTGAAAGTACCAGAGATTCCTAGAGGCATACCATCAGAAAAACTTCCTTGACCAATTGGGTAGATCAAGAAAACAGCAGTAGCAGCTGCAACAGGAGCTGAATATGCAACAGCAATCCAAGGACGCATACCCAGACGGAAACTAAGTTCCCACTCACGACCCATATAACAAAAAGTAAGTTTATTTTAGGTGAAATGATTTGAGATAATTTTTCTAAAAGCCAACGCTTCGTGCCGTTTCTTTGTGCGCTTGGTAGACATGTGTGTCGGTTTAACAAAACCTAAACGAATAGTTTTCAACATTTTTTTCTACTGGACGGACTTTCGGTCCAGTCAATCTCACGTAAACATTGCCATGTCTAATAGTCCTCATCCTTTTTTGGTTTGAATTTTTCAATTTTCAGTTTATCGAATATAGATTATATGAAACTTTTCAAATTCTATGAAATTCGATTCAGCTTCGGTTAAATTATTTCGGTTTGAAACCAAAGTAAGACTTAATCCTATTTTTCTGTCATTTCCGTAAGACAACAATGTGTGTCGTTTCTTTCTACGCTTGCTAAACAACGTGTCAGTTTTACAAAACGTAAGCAAAGCTTTCAAGAGTTTTCAACATTTTTATTTTTAGTGGGCCGGCCTTTTCGGCCCTAAGTCAATATCACTAAAACAACAGCGCCATCATTCGTCTTCATCCTCGTATATATTTCCTCTCGCGCATGCCATAATCTCAGTTTCTTATGAGAGCTTCGCCTTCGTGAACGTTAGATCCTTCTACTCATTTATGTTTTATACTCTGTACGTCATGTCGATTCTGATAACCTGTTAAAATTTTAAAATTGAAGAGTGTGTACAAGCTTCTAAAATCTCGAAATTAGGGTTTTTTTTTTTTTTCTGATCAAAATCGTTGCTTGAAAAAATAAAGAAATTGTTGCTTGATTAGGAATCTCCTTCAAGATCTATGGGGGAGCTGGAAGTTGATAACCAGTTCACTTGGGTGATTAGTAACTTCTCCTCTCTGCAATTCAGGAAAGTTTATTCTGATGTTTTCACTGTCGGTGGCTGTAAATGGTGGGAACTTTGTCCGTCGGTATTTACCGAGGAACTTTGTCCGTCGGTATTTACCGAGGAACTTTGTCCGTCGGTATTTACCGAGGAACTTTGTCCGTCGGTATTTACCGAGGAACTTTGTCCGTCGGTATTTACCGAGGAACTTTGTCCGTCGGTATTTACCGAGGAACTTTGTCCGTCGGTATTTACCGAGGAACTTTGTCCGTCGGTATTTACCGAGGAACTTTGTCCGTCGGTATTTACCGAGGAACTTTGTCCGTCGGTATTTACCGAGGAACTTTGTCCGTCGGTATTTACCGAGGAACTTTGTCCGTCGGTATTTACCGAGGAACTTTGTCCGTCGGTATTTACCGAGGAACTTTGTCCGTCGGTATTTACCGAGGAACTTTGTCCGTCGGTATTTACCGAGGAACTTTGTCCGTCGGTATTTACCGAGGAACTTTGTCCGTCGGTATTTACCGAGGAACTTTGTCCGTCGGTATTTACCGAGGAACTTTGTCCGTCGGTATTTACCGAGGAACTTTGTCCGTCGGTATTTACCGAGGAACTTTGTCCGTCGGTATTTACCGAGGAACTTTGTCCGTCGGTATTTACCGAGGAACTTTGTCCGTCGGTATTTACCGAGGAACTTTGTCCGTCGGTATTTACCGAGGAACTTTGTCCGTCGGTATTTACCGAGGAACTTTGTCCGTCGGTATTTACCGAGGAACTTTGTCCGTCGGTATTTACCGAGGAACTTTGTCCGTCGGTATTTACCGAGGAACTTTGTCCGTCGGTATTTACCGAGGAACTTTGTCCGTCGGTATTTACCGAGGAACTTTGTCCGTCGGTATTTACCGAGGAACTTTGTCCGTCGGTATTTACCGAGGAACTTTGTCCGTCGGTATTTACCGAGGAACTTTGTCCGTCGGTATTTACCGAGGAACTTTGTCCGTCGGTATTTACCGAGGAACTTTGTCCGTCGGTATTTACCGAGGAACTTTGTCCGTCGGTATTTACCGAGGAACTTTGTCCGTCGGTATTTACCGAGGAACTTTGTCCGTCGGTATTTACCGAGGAACTTTGTCCGTCGGTATTTACCGAGGAACTTTGTCCGTCGGTATTTACCGAGGAACTTTGTCCGTCGGTATTTACCGAGGAACTTTGTCCGTCGGTATTTACCGAGGAACTTTGTCCGTCGGTATTTACCGAGGAACTTTGTCCGTCGGTATTTACCGAGGAACTTTGTCCGTCGGTATTTACCGAGGAACTTTGTCCGTCGGTATTTACCGAGGAACTTTGTCCGTCGGTATTTACCGAGGAACTTTGTCCGTCGGTATTTACCGAGGAACTTTGTCCGTCGGTATTTACCGAGGAACTTTGTCCGTCGGTATTTACCGAGGAACTTTGTCCGTCGGTATTTACCGAGGAACTTTGTCCGTCGGTATTTACCGAGGAACTTTGTCCGTCGGTATTTACCGAGGAACTTTGTCCGTCGGTATTTACCGAGGAACTTTGTCCGTCGGTATTTACCGAGGAACTTTGTCCGTCGGTATTTACCGAGGAACTTTGTCCGTCGGTATTTACCGAGGAACTTTGTCCGTCGGTATTTACCGAGGAACTTTGTCCGTCGGTATTTACCGAGGAACTTTGTCCGTCGGTATTTACCGAGGAACTTTGTCCGTCGGTATTTACCGAGGAACTTTGTCCGTCGGTATTTACCGAGGAACTTTGTCCGTCGGTATTTACCGAGGAACTTTGTCCGTCGGTATTTACCGAGGAACTTTGTCCGTCGGTATTTACCGAGGAACTTTGTCCGTCGGTATTTACCGAGGAACTTTGTCCGTCGGTATTTACCGAGGAACTTTGTCCGTCGGTATTTACCGAGGAACTTTGTCCGTCGGTATTTACCGAGGAACTTTGTCCGTCGGTATTTACCGAGGAACTTTGTCCGTCGGTATTTACCGAGGAACTTTGTCCGTCGGTATTTACCGAGGAACTTTGTCCGTCGGTATTTACCGAGGAACTTTGTCCGTCGGTATTTACCGAGGAACTTTGTCCGTCGGTATTTACCGAGGAACTTTGTCCGTCGGTATTTACCGAGGAACTTTGTCCGTCGGTATTTACCGAGGAACTTTGTCCGTCGGTATTTACCGAGGAACTTTGTCCGTCGGTATTTACCGAGGAACTTTGTCCGTCGGTATTTACCGAGGAACTTTGTCCGTCGGTATTTACCGAGGAACTTTGTCCGTCGGTATTTACCGAGGAACTTTGTCCGTCGGTATTTACCGAGGAACTTTGTCCGTCGGTATTTACCGAGGAACTTTGTCCGTCGGTATTTACCGAGGAACTTTGTCCGTCGGTATTTACCGAGGAACTTTGTCCGTCGGTATTTACCGAGGAACTTTGTCCGTCGGTATTTACCGAGGAACTTTGTCCGTCGGTATTTACCGAGGAACTTTGTCCGTCGGTATTTACCGAGGAACTTTGTCCGTCGGTATTTACCGAGGAACTTTGTCCGTCGGTATTTACCGAGGAACTTTGTCCGTCGGTATTTACCGAGGAACTTTGTCCGTCGGTATATACCGACCGATGTTCGTCGAATTAAGGGTTTTATACAAATTAATATTGCTTTTATATATTATTTTAAATTTTAAAATTAATTAATTAATAAATAAAATCTGAAATTTAAAACTAATAATATTATAGAATTTAAATTCATACAAACCGAAATAGAAAAAAAACATTCAGAAAGTTTACAAACCGAAATAAAAATAAAAATATTCATAAAGTTTTAAAATGCCAAGAAAAACTAAGAAGTCGAGGTCGAAGCCATCAACCTGTTCAACAGATTATCTCCTCGTTGAACTTCTTTTGAGTTGCGAGCTCGGCAAGGATTGTGGCATTCTCCGAACGGATAGTGGCATTCTCGAAATGATAGTGGAGTTTTGCTCCTCCAATATCCCAATTCGCTCATCTTTGTCATGTAGCTCCTCGATGATCATGGGATCGCATACCGAGCTATAAGAAGATGTCGGATATGAAGAAGCACGGCGGCCAACCCAACTAAACGGCCTCCTTTCCTTTTAGGAACCGCCACAAAATATTTAAAGTTAGTAAATAGTAAAATTACTAATGACATTATAATAAAAATTTTGAATTAGAAAATTACCTTTTCGACCATCTCATTTATTTGCATTTGGGACAGTTTGTTGAAGCTCCGTAGAACGCCGCCATCGATTGAGAAACCATTTCAGTTTGCACCAAATCAACGACTTCTCGATCACGGCGCCCTGAATCTGGCCCGCCTTCTTGTTAGTGTGAGCTTTAATGAGTTGGAGACAATCAACGGATTACCGCCATTTGCTTCGACCTGAAAAACCACCAATATTAATTAGACAAGAATATATAAATATTTATTTAAATAAATATAAAGATAAATAATTTAAAAAACTTACAAGATCATCCTCCTTAGTAGACATGGAGCAGCGAGGTTATGCACATACATACCTTTTCCGCCACGATCGCCCTCCGGTTCTTGAGTTCCTAGTAGACGCCTCGGCAGCTTCTCCTTCTCCCAATGAGCTATCAGCTGGTCCCACACCGCCCCGTTGAGGTACCGTGGCCTCTTGTTCTTCTCGCCAAACCGTTTCCACGCAGCATTCGCTTCGTATAAGAGTCCATGGCCTTCGTTGAATTTCTACGGACTGTTTCCGTAAGATCGGGATGCCATTGAACTCTTGCTACAAAAACATAACATTTAATAAGTAGATATTTTTAAAAAAATGTAAATACTTTTAAAAAAAATTGAAGAATTACTATACCGCAAACTGACGAAACCACAACTCTCGTTCGTCCTTAGGGATCACACTCTACTGGATATCCATAATGCAGCATGGAATACATCATCCGGTTGATGCACCGCTAATGCCATTCCTCGACTTGGTGAACCTTTTAAAAAATACAAGTTAGCAAGATAATTAATGGGAAAAAAACATAGTACTACAAATAAAAAAATACTAACCAAGTGCTTTGTCCTCGTCGTGGGTATTGTTGGAGAACCGGGAGATGCTCTCGACCTGGTTGTTGAACCAATAGTTCAACTGGCATGACTCCAGGGAGGAGCAGCGGAGCTGGAGCGGAGGTGGAACGGAACGGAACGGAGCTGGAGCGGAATATAGGCAGGTACGGAGTTTTGTTCCTGACGATACCGATCCACGGGATACACGGAACTGCTCCCGAACTGGCCGCGAACCAGTAGGGGACATCGTCCGACCTTAAAAAAACGCTTATTATACATAATTTATAGTAACGTTTTTAAAAATAAAAAAATGTTTATAAAAATCAAAAAACGTTTGAAAATTCATAAAAACGTTTTTAAAAATCATCAAAACGTTTTTAAAATTCATAGAAACTTTTTTAAAAATCAAAAAATGTTTTTAAAAATCAAAAACGCTTTAAAACTTGAAAACGTTTTGAAATCATAAAAACGTTTTAAAAATCAAAAACGTTTATAAAAATCATTTAAACGTTTTTAAAAATCAAAAAACGTTTATAAAAATCATATAAACGTTTTTAAAAATCAAAAAACGTTTATAAAAATCATAAAAACGTTTTTAAAAATCAAAAACGTTTTTAAAAATCATAAAAACGTTTTTAAAAATCATCAAAACGTTTTTAAAATTCATGGAAACGTTTATAAAATTCATAAAAACGTTTTAAAAATCAAAAATCGTTTTAAAACTTGAAAAACGTTTTGAATTTCAACCAAAACACAAAACCCAAACAATAATCCTAACTTATTCATCCTAAACTATCCAAATCAACCTAAAATCATAGATCTAACTTCCAAAACCCTAGAAAATTGAGATAGAACAAGGAGGAGGTTGAATCTTACATGATTTGGAAAGGAGAGAGAGAGGGGCGGTGAGAGAAGGTCGGCGGTGAGAGAGAGGGGCGGTGAGAGAGAGGGCCGGTGAGAGAGAGGCGTGAGAGAGGGGCGGTGAGAGAGGGGCGGTGAGAGAGGGGCGGCCGTGAGAGAGAGGCGGTGAGAGAGAGGGAGGGGAGAGATGCTCGCCGGTGAGAGAGAGAGAGAAACGAGAGAGAGAGGCGGTGAGGGAGAGAGAGAGAGAGAGAGAAACGAGAGATAGAGAGAACGCATGGAGAGAAAGAAGAAGGGTTGTGTACTTAATTTAACGATTCGACGAACTAGGTTCGCCACTATTCGCCGAATCCATAAATATAAACCGAATAGCGGTTTGCGAAAAATTTCAAGCGGTTTGGTTTTCCGGTAAATTAGATATTCGACGAACATGGGTCCGCCGAAATTTCCGACGGAATATTGACGAATATTGTGACGAATTCGACGATTTAGTGTTTAGGGTTGATTACAATTTGTAAATGCAAAATCCAAATATTTGATAATATATATAGTATTTGCATAAAGATTTAACAAAAAAAATGTTTTCATACCATATTTTTATACAAAAACATTTTTGTAGTGTAAGATTATATGAATATGATTGTATAAATATATGAATGTTAAGATGAGATGTTATGAAAACAATGATATGCATACATAAATGTTTTAATGAGTTGTTATATTTGAACGGTTATGATCTAATATTATACTAAACACTAATTATGTGTTATTTTTTATGATCTAATATCTAAATTTATAGATTTTGATGTTTGATATTTTTGTTAGAATATGTATGAAAATCGATGACATTCCGATGAACCATCCAAGTTCGTCGGAATGTCGCCGGTTTTTCCGACCAATTACCACTACATATTTACTTCATTGAAATTTATGTCGTCGAAAACCGACGACATTCCTCACTAACTGGATGGTTCGTCGAATGTCGCCGTTTTTCCGATTTAATTACCCACGACCTTTCAAAACTTTATTGAAACCTTATGTCGCCGTGATGTCGCCGAAATTTGTGAGGGAATTCGACGGACAAGAAAAAAAAAAAAAAAACTACTCAGAATCTTCGAGTCTTCATCAAACTCCCCAACTTCAGCTTCGGTTCGAATGTACAACCGCATCAAGTCCAAACTCAGATAAATTCTCAACGAAGTTCAACTTCGCCAAATCTTCAACCGTCAAGCGTGGTAGACTCTGGTTGCATTGGTTCATCATCATCAACAGTTCCATCGACTTCGTCCTCTTGGGTTGATTTATGCTATGCTGACCCATGGATCGTCAGCACGTCACCGAGGGTAACTGATGTAGCACACCTATACATATCAATTATAATTATGCAAGTTTTAGTACTTAAAAAAATATATATAACATTAATTAATTATATTATGAATAGATATCATACCGATCAGCTTGTGAACCAAGAATGAAGGGATCATAATATTGAAGTTTCCGCCTGAATGAACCGATGTAACACCAAACGCATCAATCTTCACCTCTATCCGGGTGGTGTCATACCAATCACAATAGAATACTACACAACGCAAGCCAACCATTCCAGAAATTGAATTTCCAATATTTCTTTTATGTTGCCGTAGTAGACATCGCCACCTAAGAAGATGAAACACCGAATCATATGTTGTCTTAGAATGACCTTTCCTTGTGAATGCATATCCTCGCATACAAAATTTTGGATATGATTTGACCACATAGTTTGGTCCCTGCACAAATTCAGATCCAATCATCGAACACAAAACCTCTCGCCAAACCATCATTCACCTGTAAATTAGAATTAAACATATATATATGAGTGAAAAGTTAATTAGTTTATATTAAACGATATATGACTTACATAACTACTAAGCCACGCAGCAACCGTTATCTCTAAGTTGTTGAAGCTCATCTTCCGTCGCATGCCTGAGTCATGCGAACCCGCCATATATACACTATATACAAAAAATTATCAATATGAAATAAATTTATTGAATATTATAATCTAACAATGTAAACGAATAAATATTTTTACCTCTCATATTGTAGATCATCTTCACGGTTGGTGAGCAAATATGTTTGCAAATGAGCGTTCGTCTCAGTAAGTCTCCGCCGTGAATTTTCCACTAAGTCGCCCTATTTCGTGAACATGCTTGGGACAGTAACATGATATGTTGCTCTCTCCCTCGTCATCATGCCGAGCAGGTCTTCGTGTTTTGTATGCAATTCTGGTGGAAAATAATTTTCAGCAAAGATTGCGTTTCTTCATTGATCACCTGTGCCACTATAGATCCTTCCACCCTGCTTTGATTTTTGACCATCTTCTTCGATGATACATATAACGCCGAAAATATACATCCATCTCAGATCGCACAGACCACCAAGTTCCAATTCTCTTGCGAGATGAATAGCAAGATGTTCCATTACATCAAAGAATGATGGAGGGAATATCTTCTCGAGGTTGCACATGCTGACCGGTGCTTTTCTTCAAATTATCAATACCCTCTTCATCAATACTGCTGCACAAGTCGCGAAGAAAACACTTATCCCTACATAGATAAAAGACAAAATTTTCATAAGTATTAAGTTTATATAAGCATAATTGTTAAATATAAAAATAAATTAAATTATAAAAATATAAGATACCGCAATTGCTTCATGAACATTACGCGGCAATAATGCTGAAAAAGCAAACGGAAGGAGGCGTTGCATAATTACATGACAATCATGACTCTTCAATCCAAGAACTTTCCTTCGCTTCTATCGACGCAGTTCCCAAATTTGATGCATATCCGTTGAAAAATTTTACTTTATCTCAGTAATCCAATCAAAGAACTCTTCTTTGCCCGCACCATCCAACCGATAAATGGGAAAAGGGGCCGCACTGCTTCATCAACATGAAGTTCGAACGATCACGATATCGACTAAATCCAACCTTGACTTCAAATTATCCTTTGTTTTACCTTGGATGTTAAGGACTGTGTTCATCGATTGTCAAGAAGTTCTTCTCAATATGCATGACATCTAAATTATGCCGCAATAGATGACTCTTCCAATATGGCGATCCCGAAAATACTCTTTTGTGCCGTTATGTAGCTCTCCAACCGCATTAACTCGAATGTTTTCATGTCCACCTACATCCGCCCTTTCTCGCACCAAAATCCCTAAACTGTTTCAACAAATCTTTCCCACTAACTTCCTCGTGGACCATCAAACACCTGCTTGTTCTTCCTAAACGAAGTCTTACTCTGCGGTATGGATGATCGTGGTAGAAATCGTCGTGGCGATCAAACCAACACGCTTCCTTCCGTTCTTTAGTTGGAAAGCATCCGTGTCATCTTGACAATATGGACATGATAGCCTCCCATGTGTTGTCCATCCAGATAACATACCATATGCTGGAAAGTCACTTATTGTCCACATAAGTACTGCCCGCGATCTGAAAGTTTTCTTTGCACGAAACATCGTGATGTCTCAAAACCATGTGCCCATAGTTGTTGCAACTCATATATCAGTGGTTGAAGAAACACATCTAGTGATCTTCTAGGATGATCGGCCCGGGACGAATTGAGAGGAACAAAACTCGCCGCATGCACAAGCTCGGCGGTGTTGTACGGTGTCACAATAACGGCCATAGAGAATACCGCCTTCCATGCTTTCCAAATGGGCTGAAACCATCAGTAGATAATCCAAGATAAACATTTCGCTCTCTTCCGCAAATTCGATATGTTGACCGGAAATGTTTCCAAGCCTTCGCGATCCGGGATGTCTAATCTCACCATTTGTGGAATGCTCGCATGCCACCTCATTGCTTTTGCTGTGCGCCACACTGATACAACCTCTTCAATCTTTCCACAAAGGCAAATACCACATTCTTTTGAACGGATCGAACTCTTCCCTCGCTCTCGATAACGAGGTTTACCACAAAATTTGCATACATTTCGTGTCTCATCCTCTTTCCAGATCATGCAGTTGTCAATACATACATCTATCACTTCGCACGGTAGTTGAAGACCGCAACAAGTTTCTGAACCTCGTAGTATGAACCCGTGCAAGATTATCCTCGGGTAGAATACCTTTGACAAAATCGAATCGCATCCATACATTCTTCACCAAATTATACCGTCTTAATACCCATTAATCTTGTTGCATGATAAGACTGAATGACCATCTCTACAATTTGGATACAAAGGCTGTTTTCCTGCATCCAACATGTCAAAAATCTCCTAGATTCGGATTTGGTTCTTCCCTCTATAATGATCATGTACCATCCGCCAGCACCTACACCATAATCTATATCCATTCTAGATTCTTCTAACCTAATATCAGTGAGGTTCGCTAACAGGCTGAGGTTCGCTAGTACTACCATATTCATAACCAGTTTCTCCATGAAGGTACCAAACTTTATAATTACGTGAAAACCCTTTCATATACAAATGAGTCCAAACATCAAATTCTTTTATAACCTTATTATTATTGCAAGTAGAGCAGGGACATCTTAACATACCACTTTTTGCATCCGGTTGCTGTTGAACAAGCCTCATGAATTCTCCAATCCCTTGAAAGTATTCATCCGTAAGCAAATTGGTGTTGGGATCCAAATGAGGTTTATCCATCCACGAACGATAATAAGCTCTTGAAGACATGATTATTACGGAATTGTTATGATTAAAGAGAATGAGGAGAGAATGAGGAGTGAATGAGTTGAATGAGGAGGGGTTGCTTTTATAGGAAATTGCTTACGGCTTTCCGACGACTTTCTGACGGAATTCCGGCGGACATAATGTTGATCGTCGGAATTCCGTCGGTATTTTCCAATCTCAAACGGCTATAAAAAACGGTCACAAGGTTCGTCGGAATATTCCGACGGAATACCGACGACCCTAACGGTTATATTTTTCATCGGAATATCGTCTGAAAGTCGTCGGAATATTCCGACGAACCACGTTTTGTCGGAAATCCGTCGGAATATTCCGACGGAATTCCGACGACAGCAATATTTTCTGTTTCGTCGGAAATTGGTCGGAAATCCGTCACAAATTTCCGACGACCTTTGCTTCCGTCGGAACCTCCGTCGGAAATCGGCGTGTTTTCTTGTAGTGAATCATTGCCCTATGGATGGAGAAGACGTGCAGAACTGGGCTTACGTGTAGTGAATCAATTTTCTGAAATACTCTCCCAGTATAAAGGTGAATACTTATATTTGTTTGCGAACAGTTGTCTCCAAACTAGTATATGTGAGTGACAGTATGATATATACTAATCATTTAGACAGTAACAATGCTATCGAACTGGAGCGTGTTTGAGCTTGGTTGGTTTAGATTTGGTTTCATAGTTTACGCTCCCAGTTAATTGTTAACAGACATGTTTGCTACTCTTGGAGTATAGCTCATGTATGTCTTGATTGTGAAATCGATGATAAGATGTTAGTTTTTTTTTTAAACAGTTACAGAGCACTGGTTTGATGCGAGTGACTCCCACTTTGGTTTTCCATCAATGCTTCCACTTGACGAAATTTATGATGAAGATGGTGGATTCCTGGTAGACGGAGACCTCATTATTGTTGCTGAGGTCGATGTTCTTGAGGTTATTGGAAAACTAGATGTACCATACGAAACTGAAGAGGAAACCGAATCTTTGAGCAAGGTTGAAGAGGAAGATGGTGGTGTGGAGGCTATTGATTTTCTTCATTCAACGGAGGTCAACGGCTTTCAAGTTCTTCATTCACAGGTAATGGTGCCAACGTTTTTGTTACTCACAGGACAAAGATGTAGTTTTCTGTTTTGTATATGTATGTGTGAGCTGTAGAATCTTGAGGGAAACTGTAACATTGGAGTATGCTGTGGTTTGCTTTGAGTGTTTTGTTTAAGGTTTTACGTTATTCATCGTCTTTTTTAACTTGCAGGTAGAATCTGTGAGCCGTATATTTGAAATACACCCTGATATCGCATCACAGTTCCGTCCAAAGAATCAGCATCTGAGGACAGCTTACATCAACGTCCTCCTCAGCCTAATCAAGACGCTGTGCCAGTCTACTCGGGAGCTCTCCAAGAATGATCTGAATGACGCATATGCTTCTCTTGCGTACTTGACAGACGCAGGGTTGAGTTTAGACTGGCTGGAAGAGAAATTGGAAGAGATGACAGAAAAGAAGGAGAAACAGGAAGCTAGTGAGAAAAGGTTGCAAGAGATAGAGGAAGAGTTGAAGGATTTGAAGCAGAAGTTCTCAAACCTGGAAGCTGAGCTGGTGAAGGAGAAAGCAGATGTGTCTGTGGCGAGAGCTCCTCTATCATTTTATGATGTTGTTTGATAGGGTTTAAGTTTGTGTTCTAAGTCTGCTTGGATTTTTTTGCTCTGTTTGGTTTTCTAGTCTGTGCTCGTGTGTGTCTTGGTTTCTATTTGGTAGTCGTCTTCGAACTATCATCCGCATCTTGCAAAGCAGTAATTTTGTGGTTGAGGATTCGTTAGGCTACTTTAATGCACGTATGTTTCTTGATGGATAAGTAAAGTCTCTGTAGGTTTCTATAATCCTCTAATATTTTGACATATGTTAGAATTCTATCATGTAGATGCTCATCTTCGATATTATCAGTTTTTCTTTTAGCTTTTTTTAAATATATTTTTTTTCAAATTCGGTCCTAAATAATATAACTTCCTGTGAATCATTGACATGTTAGAAGAAGCTTAAAAGCCTAAGCAATTTACATTCCTTGTGTGTGTGTGTGTATTCATAGCCAGTGTCTCTTTTCACATGATTCTAAGTGGTAATTTGAACCAATTATCTTAGCTTTATTGCTCTTTAGGTTTCCTTGAATGCAATGTGTTTCTTGATGGAGAAGTACATATCTGTGGGTGTCTGAACAGAGCATAGAGTCAAATTTTCAAAGAAGTAGCTTGACGTGTGACGCCATTAATATTCACATGTTAGATAATTATGACTAGGGGAATTAAGTTACGATTGGCTCATGTTCATTTGAGATGCATGCATCTTCTTTAATATATATATAGTTCAGTTACAAGAAGACAATCCTCAGACACACAAAACTCCATTTGCCTAATCTGCAAGTAAAGCTTCTCTGTGTCAAGAAAAACTCAGCACGTATCATGTGGAACGGTGATGGAACAGTGGAGTTCAATGGCTTTCGAGTTCTCTATTCAGAGGTAAGAACACTTATTATTAACACTTAACAATGATCACTTTGGACCTTTGGTTGGTGTGTTTTCTACATCAGACTTGTTCTCAGGTAGAGTATGTGAGAAGAATCTTTGAAAGACACCCAGAAACCGCATCGAATCTTGGTCCAAAGAACCAGTTAGTGAAGAATGCGTACATGAACACCCTCCTCGACCTCATCGACATAACTTGCTTAGCTCCTCAAGAGCTCACTGAAGAGGAGCTAAGAGATGCTGAGAACACGCTTATGGATTTGGTAGGGGTAGGTTTCGAGTTGGATTGGTTGAAGAAGAAGCTGGAAGAGCTTTGCGTGAAGAAGAAGAAAATGGAAGCACGTGGTGCACGCATGAGAGAACTCGACAGAATGATCGTGGAACAGAGACAAGTGTTGCTTGAGCTTGAAGTCGAACTGAAGAATGAAGAGAAGGAGGCTGTTTCCGACAGTGCTCGTCTTGGTTTCGAGGATGTTGTTTGATCCAAACTCACCCAGTGAAGAAGCCTAGATGTTTTTAGGCTTCCACTCACATGGTTAAGAATATGTGGCGTTATTTATATGTATTTTGGTCTGTTTGTTGCTGAGCTCTTTCTAGGTATATGTATCGCACCGTGTGTGTTTCTTGATTGAAAAGTAAACAGTAATGTCCTGAATCGGTGTTTCAAAAAAAGAAAGACTCTTCTACTATCCATGTGGCATGTGCCACTCTGTAACCACCTGTATTGAATCTGATATGTTGGTGCTTTGCACTAAGCACAGGCCAGACTTTCTCTTCTGAAATCGCACTTATGAGTTCCTTGGAATCTGACTCAAACAGGCCAAACTGAACCTGTTTGTGATTGACAACGGTACTATCCTGGAAGAGTCTGATTCTGGGCAGTCTACAAAACTGTGTAGAGGCTAGCATACGAAGACTGACATTTCCAAGGAAGAGCTGGAACCGAGGAGATAGCCCATGAAAGTCAAGCATACAGGGGCATTGAATCTTTTGATAGATGTCTCTGATTCAAGTTCACTGCCACTGCTAGACAATTAATTACTCAAAACATTTCCTCAGTACGTGATGGACATTGAAATTTGTTTCCTTGGTCTTTTTAAGATTTCACAAATTTTATACCCTACTAAATTTTTTTTTACTCTCGATTAAATTGTTCTAGATTAACCATTGGTTCAATTCTCTACCGTTCTATGTTTGTTTCTCGACGCACAAGTAGAAGACATCGATATTTATTCACTGGTCAACTAAATATGGTTCCATCACATAGCTTTTTGCTTTGAAGATTCATATCTGAGTATAAGATAAGACTCTCTCGGTGAACAGACTTTGGATGAACAGGTGACTAAATAAAGCTTGAAGCTTGATAATTTTCAAGTCTATGAGAAAATATGATCGACTAACATCACCTCAGGTTAACATATATACTTGGCCTAACATGTCACAAGAAACGAATTAAAAAAACAGAGGACTGGAGTGAAGAGAACGGGATCAGATAGAGCTAATACGTAAGATGCCATCATCTCGGCTATCAAACCAATAGGGAACAATAAAGTTCAACATTCATCATTCCATTCTCTTTCTCTCCAACCCTCTTTTGTGAGCCATAAGAAACACACACAAAAAAAAAACAAATTGACTAATAAACTCAGAGGAGAAGGAAAAGATCAGATAGAGCTAATACGTAAGATGCCATCATCTCGGCGAATCAAACCAATAGGGAACAAAAATAGTTCAATCATCATCTCTCTCTTTCTCCTCTTTCTAAATTATCTTCAAAAACCTCATAAAAAAAAAAAATCGATCCTTTTATTTTAAACAGGATTAACAAGACTACAACAATTAAACGAACACACAGAGCTCGAAACTTGAAATCTAAAATCTCAATGGGGATTAAAACAGAGCCGTCGTGATTTTGAGTCAGGATATAAGCCTATTTATACATCTATAAACTTAGGGCTTCCTCTTCAACAGACGTAAATAACCCCAGCTGTTTTCTTTGATTAACAAACTATAATGGGCTACGAAATGGGCTACTGTTTGTAACCGTGAAGCTTTTTTATGGGCCGAAAAATCAAACTAACTAAGCTCTCTGTCTCCTTCTTCACAAGCTTATGTATGTTTGGTCTTGGTGCAACGCTCTCGTTCTTTTGATTCTTTTTCTTTCAGTTGGTGGGTCGTTATAGTGGCGGTACCTTGGAAAGAGGAGTTATAGAAAGAACAGGTTCAAAATCAAGATCAATTCCTTTTTAAAATCCTGCTGCCGCTGCCTATAGACGAGTGACACTTAACGATAAGAACAAAGCCACCAAACCCCTCTAGAGCCCAAACCTCCATTGATTTTCCTACCCCCCCAGAGGGAAAGGTCTTTCCCTTTTGGACCGGCGAGGAGTTATCGGTATTGGAAACGTCTTCAGTTCTTTGATCCATTCTGTAATTTTACAATAGAAAAGTAAATTTTCTTAAAATTTACATCATTTTGATTTGTGTTAACTAAATGTTATGCATCATGTCCCACATCAATCTATCTTTTTAAAAAGAATTATCCAATTTGTGTGTGCATTGAGTAAAGTGCTCAGGTACTCTTAATGAGACAAAAGTGATCTAAGATACTCTCACGCGATCCTACAGACTTTCTCTATTCTCGATACTCTTCACCTCGATGGTCAAAGTCGAAAGTGCCCTCGTTACTGACCAATGAAAACCCTCTCTACTGACCAATCAAAACGCCTCTACTGACCAATCAAAACCGCGGTTTCTCTCTCTCTCTCCGTCTGTGGATTTTCTTATTTAGTTTTAATTTTTCTCTTTCCTCCTAATTCTCTCTTCTTTCTCGACGGTTTCACGGTTTCACGGAAGAAAGGGAACGAAAACGAGCGATCGTTGATTGTGGGTCGCGTGGATGCGAACCTCGTGGATGCTGATTCAAATTGATCCCTGCCAGGTCAAATAAACTTCGTGCAAAAGCATTATCTAGTTCAGATCTTATAACTCAACCCCATCATAGTGGACTCAAGTGAATGAAATGCTACTCGCTTGGTTGGGATTGTTGACAAGAGATTTCAATAGTTGGGTTGTCAATTGGGAGCTGGATGGTGTGTTTGTTATGGAATGGATTATGGAATGGATTATCAATCGAATCAAAGCTGAACCGAATGAATAGGTGAAACCGGTAGACTAGGTGAAACTTTACTCTTGACAAAAATGTAAAAAGTATAACTTAGTATTACTTTAATAGAAAAACCGTATAACTAGGATTAACTTTAATTGTATAATTTTTATTTGGTACAACATATAATGGGTTACTCTTCTACAAACATACACTTTGACTATGATGGACAAGATGCTAAATCTGGAGATGATTATGAATGGATTCCTAGCGATGGTCGTTTGTATGGTATATCCTTTAAGACATCATCATTGGATGAGATCACTTATTCGTTTTGAAGGAGAGGATATGCAAGAAGAAGAGCATAGATCCGTGTTTAAAGGGGCTGAAGCTGAGTTACATTCCACCGGTAGTAGAACCCAAGAGGCAATCATATATTTTCGATGATGAAGATGTGTATGTGTATCCGACATCGCTGGATAAAGAGGGAAGAAGAAGTATTTTGCATGTAGAGGTCATTGAAGGAATGGAAATAGTTCCAAAGAATGGAGCAACAATCAGAGTTGAGAAAGAAAGCTCATATGGTGGAAACTATAGTGAGCTTGCGAGTGGGTTACCCGGTTGAAGGTAATCCGGTGCACTCACTCTATTTCCTCGCATGAAGAAGCAGAACTATATCTAGCGGGGCTGAACGGTGGAGAATGTTGTAAATGGAAAACCGTGGAAGGGGCATTAACGTTATTAATGGAGAAGCCGACGAAAGGGCATTATTGTTGTTAATGGAGAAGGAGCCGCGAAGGGGCTGGAAAATGAGGGGGCGTGGAAAATGAGGGCGACGTGGACCACTCTATGGGTGTTCGGCCCTAGTTGGGACTATGTTGAGCTCCCACGTGTTGCAAAAGAAATTCCAGTGGTTAAGGAGTGGGAAGATGGTTTGGGTCTTCAGTTGTTTCAAGAATTTCCGAGTAAAGACGCTGTGAAAGATATTATTGATAGGGCATCACAGGAGAACTGTTTCGGAATCAGTATCTGCAACTCGGACAAGAGTCGATATGTAGTTAAATGTCGGGGAGCAGCTGAAGGTTGTAAATGGAGTGTGAGAGCTACAAAGATAAACAATTCTGAAGTGTTCTCGATTAGAACATACATGAAGATGCATTCATGTTCTCGCGCAACTTCAAGTACTGGAAAGAAAATGAAAGTTACACCAAGATGTGTTGCAGCTATAGTGCATAAGGATTATTCGGGACTATATGAGACAACAACAGCGAAAATCCTGGTCGGTCTGGTGAAATGGAGATTGGGTGTGGAAGTGTCGTATGACATGTTTGAGAGGAAAAAAACAAGCTGTTGCGGATTTGCGTGGTGATCCCGAGAAAGGATACAAGATATTGCCTGCTTATTTGTATATGTTAGAGAAGGTGAACCCGACACAAGAACAAGTTTGTTACTGGATAAACACAACCGTTCAGATACCTATTTATTGCGCTGGGAGCCTCCATGAAGGCTTTGAATACATGAGGAAAGTCATCACCGTGGATGCAACTTTCCTGAAGACCGCTGAAGGTGATTGTTTAATTATTGCCACGCTCAGATCCAAACCTTCACCATTATCCAATAGCCTTTGCTGTCGTTGATGGGGAGAAAACGAAAGCTGAACTGGTTTTTCAAGACGCTGAAAACTGCTATACCGATTCGACGGAATTGGTGTTTGTTTCGCATGAAATGCAAGTCTGATAAAAGCGGTTGCTGAAGTGTATCCGATGTCTAAACATGGGTATTGTATCGGCATCTATCGCACAATGTCAAAGCTCATGTCAACCGTGGCAAGGACGCAGGTTGCACAACAATTCAGAAAAATTGCCACTCGTATTCGAGCCCGAGTTTAAAATGGCATGCACGATGATTTTAGGGAGAGGTATCCATCGTGTGCTAAGTATCTTGATAAAACAGCCGACGCCAAAAATGGGTGAAGTGTCATTTCCCGCTGCAAGGTACAACATAGACACCTCTAATTGTGCGGAGTCTTTGAATACGCTATTTGAGAAGCGCCGAAGATGTCTTTATTGCCTATGCTTGATACGCTTATTGACAAAATGGCTTAGTGGTTCAACAGACATAGGAAGGATGCAGCATTAGGACCGTCGTCTCGAAAATTGGTTCCTTTAGTGGAGAACAAAATCCATGACAGAGTACCGAAGGGTACAAAACTTACAGTGACTTCGCTGAACACTTTTCAACTAGAATACAGTGTTATTGGAGCGGACGGGAAGACTTATTTAGTGGATTTCATGCGAACAAAACGCAGTTGCAGGAAGTTTGATATAGATAAATTCCCATGTAGACATGCAATAGCGCTGTCGTTAAGTGTTTGAAGCATGATAGACCATTAGAGTTGAGTGACATGTATGATTTCATCTCGGGTTATTACTTCATTAAAGTGTGGGCTTTGGCGTATCGAAGGACTGTGTATCCAGTCCCTCATATTACTGATTGGATGGTTCCACAGTCAGTCGTAGATGAGTGTCCCTTAGCTCCAAAGTACGAAAAAAGGAAGGGAAGACATAAGGAAAAAAGGTATCCTTCGGCAGGAGAAAGGCGGTCCCGTCCTAATAAATATATCCCTAATAGGTTTGGCTAGCTATTTCAACCGCCGCAGGGAACTCAAGCAAATGTAAGGCTCGCAGGGATCTCAAGGCACTCAACGACCGGGCGAACGAAGGAACGAAGGAACAGAAAAACGAAGGAGCCAAGGAACCGAATGAGTGAAGGAACCGAATGAGTGAAGGAACTGAAGGAGCTGAAGGAACCGAGGGAAATCTTTGAAAACTGTGTGAAAACTTATGAAAATTTTATGAAAACTTTGTGAAAACTTTGTGAAAACATGCGTTATATGAATGTAAGAATAAAGGTGATTTCGTTATATGTTTGTGAAACTTGGTGAAACTTACGTTATGTTATTGTTGATTTGGAGTAATTGATGATTTAGATTACAATTGCGATGACATGTTCTTATTCATGTCCAACGGCCGACGCGGATTTATTAACATGTTCTCAACTCCAGATCACGCCGAGTGAAATTTTTATAATCTGGAACACATTTTCTATCGATTGGGAATGGAAAACATCATTGTGAGGTGTTTTTTTGTATATACTACCAGGTGGGATTACAAAAGTTACATATGTTACGAAATCAAAATTTCTTCCACATGAGCACATCTAAAACGTTGATATAAAATAGAATATATCTGGTATAACCATAAAATTATTCATCTAAGTACAGTAAAACCAACAAAATCGCAAAAAATAGAAAAGTAAAACTTTAAAGGTTTTGTATAACTACAAACTAAGTGAAACTTCAAGCACGAAAATACTTTACAAATTGTTCCCTACCAAAGATTTTGAATTTTTCCACCCATTTTTTGAATTTTTACTTTCCCCAAAATCGATGCCGAAGTCTTCGTAGACGGTATTAAACCCAATTTTTTTGTTTCCCCATTTATCTCAAATAATCTCTCTCTCCACTTTTCAATATCTCTACATTTCTCTCGAGAACCCGATTTACATTCGGTCCCTCTTCTTCTTTCTAGATTTCGATTACTCAGAATCATGACTCATCCGACGAGGAGTATAGGCAGATGAAGGCTTGAAGAGAGAAAGCGACATGCTTGGCTTCGTGGCGGATGCCCAGTGTGGGATTCCGACTAGATGCCCTTGTGGGGACAATCATCAACGAGGTGTCAAGGGACCAAGTATCCAACCGATTTTGATACTTTACCGGGAGAAAATACTTCACTTGCAAAAATTTTGAGGTAATTTATGGAAACTTTCGGTTTTATGTGCTGATTTTGAGATTTTGATACTTTCCCCGCTTTACGCGGTAATGACGTATTCCATTTCCGCCAACCATGGGTCTTCGGAGTCCGGAAGAGGTTGAAAAGTTAAGGGACCGTGTGGATGCGATGGCTGCAGAGATTGCTGAACTGAAGTATAATCTTGCCCGCACGAATCCTACCACGCCATGAGATGCGTCCGTCCATGACATTTGACTACTATCTGTTGTTGTTGTTTGCTTCATATTATGTATTTCCCTACTCTCTCTCGTTCACGATCTACGAATCACGTTAGATTCACAAAGTTATACTAAGTTGAAGGTGAAACTTACTAAAGTTTTCCCTACTCTCTCGTTCACGATCTACGAATCACGTTAGATTCACAAAGTTATACTAAGTTGAAGGTGAAACTTACAAAGTTTTCCCTACTCTCTCTCGCTCACGATCTACGAATCACCTTAGATTCACAAAGTTATACTAAGTTGAAGGTGAAACTTACTAAAGTTTTCCTACTCTCTCTCGCTCACGATCTACAAATCACCTTAGATTCACAAAGTTATACTAAGTTGAAGGTGAAACTTACTAAAGTTTTCCTACTCTCTCTCGCTCACGATCTACGACTAAGTTGACAGTGAAACTTTGAAAGTTTCTCCTAATCTCCTCCTTTCGAGATTTCAAGGAAGTTAGGTTTACGGTTATACTAAGTTGACAGTGAAACTTTGAAAGTTTCTCCTAATCTCCTCCTTTCGAAGTTAGATTAAGTCTTAAAAGAGTTCGCCTTAAAACCACACAAGTCTTAAATAAATTAAGTTTTAAACAACAAAATGCAAGTCATAATGGAAATTCAAGTTCAAATATGTCATACCGACCGAATAGAGTTCAACCACATTAAAAACTACAAACGGATTTTCCGCCTTTTACCTACCTTCATTGTTTTTCTTCTTCTCACATGCTGCCTTCTTAGCTGCTGCTGCCTTCTTAGCTGCTGCTGCCTTCTTAGCTGCTGCTGCCTTCTTAGCTGCCTTCTTTGCACCTCTGTTCTTCTTTCCTGCTGCCTTCTTAGCTGCCTTCTTTGCACCTCTGTTCTTCTTTCCTGCTGCCTTCTTAGCTGCTGCTGCCTTCTTAGCTGCTGCTGCCTTCTTAGCTGCTGCTGCCTTCTTAGCTGCTGCTGCCTTCTTAGCTGCTGCTGCCTTCTTAGCTGCCTTCTTTGCACCCTTGCTTCTTGTAAAACGGAGTCCTCACTTTCCTAAACCTTTTGCCTTTTGACTCGCTTCTTTCCATCATCTATTCTCACCCTTTTTTTCTTCTTTGCCTTTTCAGCCTCTGCCTTCTCATGCTTCTCAACATCTGCAATCATCATGCTTCATCTTCATCCATGGTACCATGTTCCTCCTGCGCCGTTTGTAACATCGTGAATGTAATTATTTACGCCATCTTCTTCCTCCGACTCCTTAGTCTCCTTATCACCACCATCCTCTTCCTCCGATGCCTTATCAACATCATCCTCTTCGTCCGACTCCTTATTCTCCTCCGACTGATTTTCACCACTGACCTAAGACTTTTCACTTCGCCTTCTAGAAGAGTTACCTTGTCGACAATGAAGAGACTGTTTTGTTCAATTCCTTCACAGCATCCTTCACAGCATCCTTCACAGCATCTTTGATCGCTTTCATAAGCCGATCGTCCATCGCTTTTAAAGCCTCATGTCCAAGATCCTCCACCGAATCTTCATGAGCCTCAGATTGCACATTATTCGATGGTCCTCCGATAGGATTGGTGGGACCATTAAGCAGCTATCGCGAGCCTCACAATCGATGCGGAACCGTTCTTCAAAGAAAACTTGTGTCGAGCCTTTCTCTAATATCTTCGACCAACTATCAACTGCTACCAAGATACTCTCAATATCCTGTGACAAATACACAAAAACATTAATTACCTTAATTTCACCAAGTTTTAATAGTTTCACCAAGTTTTAATAGTTTCACCAAGTTTTCATAAGTCTCATAAGTCCCTTCACCAAGTTTTAATAGTTTCACCAAGTTTTAATAGTTTCACCAAGTTTTCATAAGTCTCATAAGTCCCTTCACCAAGTTTTAATAGTTTCACCAAGTTTTCATAAGTCTCATAAGTCCCTTCACCAAGTTTTAATAGTTTCACCAAGTTTTCATAAGTCTCATAAGTCCCTTCACCAAGTTTTAATAGTTTCACCAAGTTTTCATAAGTCTCATAAGTCCCTTCACCAAGTTTTCATAAGTCTCATAAGTCCCTTCACCAAGTTTTAATAGTTTCACCAAGTTTTCATAAGTCTCATAAGTCCCTTCACCAAGTTTTCATAAGTCTCATAAGTCCCTTCACCAAGTTTTCATAAGTCTCATAAGTCCCTTCACCAAGTTTTAATAGTTTCACCAAGTTTTCATAAGTCTCATAAGTCCCTTCACCAAGTTTTCATAAGTCTCATAAGTCCCTTCACCAAGTTTTAATAGTTTCACCAAGTTTTCATAAGTCTCATAAGTCCCTTCACCAAGTTTTAATAGTTTCACCAAGTTTTCATAAGTCTCATAAGTCCCTTCACCAAGTTTTAATAGTTTCACCAAGTTTTCATAAGTCTCATAAGTCCCTTCACCAAGTTTTAATAGTTTCACCAAGTTTTCATCACCGAATTAAGACATCGCCATAAGTTCTCACCTTTGTATCAGTACCAAGTTTATCGCTCATAGCATTCGACTGAATGCCTTGGTTCCACTTTTCCGCTTGTACTCCATCTTGCACATCCGCTGGCAATGAGGGCTGCACCAATCACATTTTCTGTAATGGTTCCTTAAGCTTGGGATTGCCTCAAAGGCCAACAACTACTTAACACACAACAAATAAACATTAACTTCAATTTAACAATAACACAACTAAGTACAAGAGATCTTAAAAATACCTCCAAAGGAATAGGAAAGCTTGTAAAACCCAACTCGTCGGGCGAACCCCGCTGGATTTCTCCAAGAAGCTACTCACATCCTTCAAGTTATGGTCGAATGCATACCGCCCCAAGGAAACGTTAAACACGCATCTAGGTCATCAACAACATTCAGGAAGAAACTGTCCACACGCGATGCTGCATCATCGCCTTTCGCCTCCGACGAGGATGCTGGCTAACAAGTACGAACGGTCATCTTCTTACGATCCTCGATGGCTTTGATTTCATTGACAACATCTGCTTCTCCACATCAGCGTATGTTACCCTTTTCCTCCAAAATACTTGTTCATGAATGCTGTACCACCCAACCTCTCATGGTTGTGGATACTCATGGCGATAGTTCGAAATGAGTCATAATTCTCTCGAGAGTATCGGATTGGGACGCCATTAACGATAAACCATAACTCATATTTCTTTGCTACACAAGCTGATCGCGAAACGAGAATCCACAGTCCCATCCACTTCGCTTTCGGTTTTGATATGGAAGAAATGTTGAACCGTGGGTGCTCTATGAACCATGCCATCTCCTTCTCTTTTCTCCTTCTTTTACTTCTCTTGATTCCTCTCCTTCGTTTACTTCTCTTGATTCCTCCCTTCATCTTTCTTACTGACTCTCTTCTTCCCTTTCCCACTTGCATTTTCTTCGCTTTCATCTCTATCTCGACTTTCGCCGGTTCCCCGGCGACAGATTTGTCGATGCCGCTGGTTTGCTTCAACCACAGCCGCCTCATCTCCTCCTACACTACTCGAGCCGCCTTTGACTTCGATCGCCTCGATTCAACATGATTTGGTTTTGATTCTCGATTGAGGATTCATGATTGAGTAGGGTTTTCAATATTCTTGTGCGAACGTCGTCAAAGGGAGAAATTCGAGAAATTAGGGAAAAATTAGTGAGCTCGAGACAGTGAAACCTTTTATTTTTAGTAAAGTTACATTTATTATTTATTACTCGTCTTTTCAACTTCAACCTCATTTTCAACCAATAAGGGAAAACATATTCGGGAAT
Source organism: Brassica carinata (assembly GCA_016771965.1). Lineage (NCBI taxonomy): Eukaryota > Viridiplantae > Streptophyta > Magnoliopsida > Brassicales > Brassicaceae > Brassica > Brassica carinata. The sequence continues at coordinate 8,615,826 of CM028688.1, forward strand.
TCAAAATCTGGAAGTGGGTATCCGATTTCTTTGGGTCGGTTCAGGGTCCGAATTTGGATAGTCGTAGGTAGAGTTGTAATTATCTAACTTTCTCTTGATTTCGTGGTCATTTAATAAATTTTCTGATTTAAATAAAGATATATTAAATTTCAAATCCGGTCAGTTTCGGACAGAAGTATCTCAGATCATTTTTTTTCGGGCAATAGCACCTGAGCGTTTAATTCGTGTGCATTACATAACATCATGGTAGAGAGGTAGCTCACAGGCACAAGTAGAGTTGGGTTTTATACATCAACTAAATGGTAGAAATTAGAAGACGTGCAAATCTTTCCCTTTCTTTAACAATGGAAAGCGACAATCTTATCTTAACCTTAAACTCAATACAGAGAACTATAACAATCATACATAAACAAGATGCCAAGAAGCGGTCCAATCTCTCTGTGTATCAAAAGGTTCGCTTGCTGCAACAGCTTGTGTGTCCTTTGTTGGTAAATGATCGAAGAATGGTTAAGAAAGATCCTTACGCATTCTTAATGAACAAGCGGGTCTTGAGTGAAAAAGAACTGCCAAAAACCAGGTTTCGTTACAGATTCACCGAGTGCAAGAGTTTTGAGACCAAAGTATTTACCTCAAATGATTTGCCGGAATTTTCAAATTCCAGCATGCTCAATGCAACTTCACAGCTTTGCGAAACAATCGGCTCAGGGTCCCTTGAGAATTCCTGTAGCAACGCGATGCTCTGCTCATCTGAAAAAATAGCCGGACAATGCAAGAGAGTAAGTAAAAGTTGTCATAGTTCATGCGATGAATTGCATTTCAAGAAAGATACCTGCAATAGAACCAAGCGCTTCTGCAGCCTCGTGTCTAACCATCGGGTGCTCATTCACATCTCTCAGTATTTTGCTTAGAGTAGCTAATGCAGCTTTATTTTGCAATTGCCCCAAGACATAAGCAACCTACACAAATCGTATCAACAACAATAAATTCAGTTTTGTTTTAGAGAACAATGAAACAAAGATTCAAGATAAAAAGATCTTAACACACGCTGGACTATCTTTTGAAAGAAGTCCTCACTAGCAAACAATGACTAAACTGAAAGTCATCAAAAGAAGGAAACTTGACAAACCTCATGACGTAGAAGAGCACTATTAGCACTCAAAGAATCAACAATAGCAGAAACAGCTTCGTCTCCACCATGATTCCTTAGAGCAAAAAGAGCAGCATATCTCTCATACATGCCTTTTGTTTCATCCATAAGAATCTCCCTGTGCAATTCAATGATCTAAATCAAATAACCTGTCACAAACTAGATAATAATCTTCTAGAAGTTGTTGAGTTGGTCAAGCTTAGAAGAACCTCAGTTGGTGTACAGAAGAGAAAGCAGCAGCTGGAGCCGCTGGGTCAACAGACATGAAAGGTGATCTCTCGGTCGTGTCTGACTCCTTCTCCGCATCAACAACACTACTCAACTCTTCAATCCTTTTGAGAGCTAACTCGCATGTTTCCCGAACCTCCTGAGCTGGATCAAAGACCAAGCTTTTCTTCAATATCTCAGCATTACCAGCTAAACCAATGGCTCCAAGAGCTTCTGCTGCCTGTTAACACAAACATCGCATCAGTAACATAAACTGACACAGAAGAAACAATTGACTCTAGCGCAAGGATCATCAGCTATACTCAACTCATGGCGTACTATGGGATGCAAAGACATGTCATTAAGAACCGACTCTAGAGCAGGAACTGCTTCAGCATCTTGCATCTGCCCCAACGCAAACGCAGCTTCATGTGCCAACAAGTTGGACGAGTCTCTGGATGCTGCAGGAGAAGGAAAGACAAAGCTTGAATCTTTACAATGTTGTTTTGCATATTCAATAAAGAGAGTCAACACAAACACACTAAAAATCATACTCAAATAATATCTCAAATGTTAAACTCAAAAGTAACAATCTTTTTTGGTTCGTTCACGTGCAAATGAAACTGAAAGAAGAAGAGAGAGAGCAGAAGAGATTGAACAAACCGAGGATTAGAGCGTTGCGAGGACCAGGGCCTTTCAAGTTGCGGAGAGAGAAGAGAGCTCTGAATCGCTCTGAGATCGGCTGCGAGTGATCCAACAATAGCTCGCAGAGAAACTTCTCCGAGTTAGTTACGCCGCCGTTTTCCGTCGATGAAGCTGATCCCTTAGCTGCCATCACAAAAAATCTGTTTGATCGGCGGTTGAAAGACGACGGAGTAACAGAGCCGAGGACTAGGGTTTTTGTATACAAGAGGAGGAGAGAATCCGATTCGTGAGAAAAGAGGAAAAGACGCGGGACCTATTCCCGTAATAACCAAATTTATTGTTTGCTCCAATAATAATCTTATAATTGTAAATTGACCCCGTAGTTCGGATAAGTTATCTCTTTTATCCGTAATCCAATTCGAAAATTATAAGAAATGTGCGGTACTATTTTCGATAATAAACATATTTATGATCTGCTCCAATAATAATCTCATAATTGTAATTCAACCCATAGTTTCTATTATCCCCCGCGAAAGTTTAACATTTGTCGTCTGTCTGTTGAGTGTTGGATTCGCTGTGAAGAGATTAACCAGAGCGACGTTTCAACCGTCTTATTCCTCAATTCGCAGATCCTGAAGGTGATCGATATCTGGCTGGAATCATCTCGAGAATTCTCGATTGATCGATGAATCCTAGAAGGTTAGATCCACAAACTCCAGATTTTTCTGTTCGATTTGGGAAGGAAAAATGATCCGGCTAGTCATATGATTGTATATGCTTTCATGAGCTGTGTAATTCGTACATTAGGATTCATCGGGCGAATCTGAAGATACAGATATCGATATTGTAGGACTGTTGCTCTGTATAGATCACTCCAGATTCGTGTAGTTTAGTATTTGGTTATATTGTTCAAAAATCTGGATCTGAAATTAGCTGCGATTGAAGCTGTAAGAAGAGGTAAGTTTAATACTTGCTAATGACTCATGGTGTTTGCATAAGCTGTGAGTTTTCGAGTAATCCGAGTGGAAGATGGTAACTGTTTCGTTCTTGAGGTCTGATGTTGTGTGGGGTTTTGCAGGGAGCCACGTGGTGGAAGAAGTGCGCTCTTTGATGGCATTGAAGAGGGAGGAATCAGAGCTGCTTCTTCTTACACCTCTCATGAAATCAATGAGCATGAGAATGAGCGTGCCTTGGAAGGGTTGCAAGACAGAGTCATTCTCTTGAAACGTGTAAGCCTGATTGATTCTTCTATCATTTTTCAAAAAATTTCGTTATTTGCTGTGTGAATGAAACTTGCGAGCATAATATCACTTCAAGCTTTGTAACAAATATTCTGTAGATGGAACAAAGCATGATAAACTTAGTAGTAGTGACATACTATTGCAATACATTTGAGACAAGTCCCCATAGTTGGGTTCTGTCATGTCCAGCTTGTGTTCTGTCAGTGTGAATGAAATTTGTTAAGCATAATATCACATCATGCAGGAACGATGAACAAATCTTTGTATATGGAACAAAACATCATAAATGTAGTGGTAAAATTTGAGGCAAGTCCCCATAGTTGTAGTTTAGAGGCCCTAACATAGCTTCACATTTCTCGTTTAACATTGTTACATGTAGTTGGACTCTATACGATTCTGATTTGTCTTTTTCTTAATGAACAGCTTTCTGGTGATATAAACGAAGAGGTAGATGCTCATAACCGCATGCTTGACAGAATGGTATTTCCCTACCTTTTCTTCTATTTTTTTCTTCACGTTTTGGATATGCCATTGTTACTGAGCATTCTGCAATGTTTCTAATATGTTGTAGGGTAATGATATGGATTCGTCAAGGGGAATTCTCTCAGGAACCATGGACCGGTTTAAAACAGTAAAATCTCCCTTACTCTAGCTTCGCTATGTGTTGCAAATACGAATTGTAGAGTCTCTAAGCTGTTGAATTGAATCATTTCAGGTGTTTGAAACAAAATCAAGCCGAAGAATGCTGACACTCGTGGCATCGTTTGTGGCTTTATTTCTAGTCATTTACTATCTCACTCGTTAGAATTGGCAAACCAGAGTACTCTAAACATCCATCCATTGACCTTATGATATTTCCAGTATCTATGCTGGCTCATGCATGTGTAACGAATGATATGCCTCCAGTGTTATTGTATGATCCTGTGCATATGATCTTATACTGTTTCGTACTTCATTGTGTAATAGCTACTACATTATAGCAACTGGAGCAACGAGGCTATGGAAAAAGTAGAATATTGCCAATATTCCGCAAATGCCCTAATGAAATGAGCAGGCAAAAAAATGACAAAAATTCATGCACCAGCCGGGAATCGAACCCGGGTCTGTACCGTGGCAGGGTACTATTCTACCACTAGACCACTGGTGCTTGTTGAGCATACTCAGCAGACTCGATTTATCATTTATAACTCGGCCTGTCTTATTGTATTCGTGAATCTACAAAGGGCTTTCAAACTCATAAGAAAGCAAATGAATCATTCTAGAATTACGTAGCAATTGTATTAGCTGAAGAAACAAACATAGCTTTTGTATGCATTAAACACAGAACCTGAACTAATTGCAAACACTAAAACATTTGCCCTCTGGCACAACAATGAAATAAAATTATCAGCATTTCAAAATATCTGCTGAAGAGATCAAATCGGTGGTGCATCACTAAAAGTAATCTTCAAACCCCCTTTCCTTATCATTGTCATAGTTCTCTGTTCCTGCAATATCAGTGTTCTACGGAATGAGAAGATGGATGATTCCATTCTATTAACAATGTATACCTTGTGCAAAATTTTTATTATATTAAGGTGGATTTAGAGGCTAGTGTAACCACAAAAACAGATCAAACATCTATACTTCTAGGTGAAGAAACTAACCAAGTGCTTTCACTTTGGAAAACAATCCATTTTGTTGTGTACTCTAATTATCTATACTGTACCCATTTCGTTTCAAATACATGTGATTATAGTGCTATTACCACTGACCTTTGGCTTCTGTGGTTGATAAATCTTGAACAATGACTTGCAGATTTGAATTATCTGCAGAAGAAGTAGATGGAGCCGGAAAAGTGAAATCAGAATCACTTGATGAAGCTTCAGAGTTCTCAGAGCTGTCAGCTAGATCATCACGTACAACTGGCACAGTAGCCATCGTTGAAGACATAGAAGGAGATCTTAAGATGGACTTTAGTTGCGAGAATTGGTCCGACATAGAATATAACAACCTGGAATACACTAAACAAGACTTAGCATCAGGAAATGTACACCTAAAACCATATATTAAGTTTTTCACTATTATATTTGATGGAATATAGATCTAAGATTATCTCTGGTTATTGTTAAAATTACTAATCAATAATACCTGTTCAAAGAGTCTTGTAGTTGGTAAACTCTTCTTTCTGTTTCCTCTAATCTTTTGCGTCTTCTCTCACCAAGTTCTCTGGCTTCAGCACATTTTCTTTCGGAAATGTCAGCTCTTTGTTTCTCAACTACCAACAAGGCCTGAAGAGTATAATAAACAGAACATCATGATAATCTGGAGAGAGCTAGCATTCCATGTCTAGAAGCTGTTCAAAAATGTTGGTGGGCATAGAAACATTACCTTCAACATCTCAACTTCGGCAGTGAGGGACTCAATTTCTGTATCACGAATAGGATTCGTTACGTGGCTTACAACAGAAAAGTTGTTGTAAGGCTTCTCTGATTCGAGAACAATGGACTTTTCAGTTCCATCTTCTGTTAAGATGGAATGGTCTGAATGGAGAACAAAGGATTTTTCAGTTCCATCATCTGCTTGGATAGAACGTTTTGTCTGTCTTTCATGCTCTATCTCTTCATCACCACTTTGTTCTGAAGGCATTACAAAGGACTTATCAAGTCCACTATCTGCTCGGACGAAAATTTTCGGATATTGTTCGTCTCCAGTCTCCGCATCATCACTTGACATATCAACTGCCTCTTCCACTCTATTGGAAAGTTCCACCTCTCTTTCATGTTCTGTCTCTTTCTTTTTGTCAACCTACACCCATGTTTTAATATCAATACTTCTTCCTCTAATGAGAAGAGCCATGTTCTATTTCTCTCTAGATACTGCATAGATCTAGAATACCTGATTTGACTGTCCCAACTGTTTTCTGGCAATTCTTCCTCTGAGTTTACTTTGATAAACAAGAGAAGCTTTTTTCAGTTTCTTGTAGTCAGATATAGCACTGTAACCACGCCAGTACGCCTGCAAGTTTCTTAGAGTTATCAGTCATTTCTGTTTCTTGAACTAGAATGGTTCCGTAAGAACTTGTTAAGTATGGAGACAGAGTAATGAGAAAAGGACCTGGATCACAGTTGCTGCCTTAGACTTCAATTTAAAACGGAACTCATGGCGTGCAACCATTGTCCGGACTCCACTTTGCAAGGTGACTGCCGAAGATTTGGTCTTTCCATACTCTTTCTTTGCAACCTGTCTACGTAAGTTTTTCTGTATTTTGATGGCAGCTTCCTCCCTTCTCATGTGCCTGCATATGTTTCCTGCAATATTTCCTACAATACGAAAGAGAGACTTTATCAGCATTACTTATTTCCTGAAAGCTAAGTGAAACCATAAAAGCCATAACTCACTTCTCCAATTAGCCTGTATTTGAACTGAAGCCCTCCGCATGAGAACATATCGCTCTCTTGTCAGACGAGTTCTAACTTGCCCTTGAATCATCCTCGCTGCTTCGCCGAGCACTCTTGTTCTGTGTGCATCTAGCTCAGCCATCTGACCAGCTCTCAGGAAAACTTTACTTTTTCCAATCTGCAGGTTAGATATGATATCAACACGCTACCTAGGGGAATATGCTATCTGAGACACTCAAATTCCATAGCATACTGAAAGTTTGAGAAGCATTCAATTCAGGCAAAACTGGGATTCCTTCTAGTCAACTTCCTAGGAACCTTACCTGGTAACCTGTGAGCCCCTTTTTCTCCAGAATCCACTTGCATGCAACATCTGCTTCGTACCTGCTTACAGTGTAAGGTAAGGAAACTGGGATAACAAACTCCAGGAGCAATAAGGCAGACAAGAGCAGAAGAAAGTTCAGCTTGACGGGTAGAACTGATACATACTCTCCTTTCAGAATCTCCGGAGCAAGAATGATAAATCGATTCAAGAATTCAATGAAAGTCCTATTTGTTGGATATCCAGCGCATTTCACTCTGATGGCCTCAAGAACACCCTGCATAAGACAAATATCATAAAACACCTCAAGACATCATCAAAACACATTAATATGAACAATTAAAATGAAACACTGACCCCAGAGCGTAACTGATGCAAGACATTGGCATTGTCAAACACGGTTGGCTGCAACAAATTGTTTGGCTTCACACATCTGATGTAGTGCGGTTCCGTATAGTTCAGCGTCTCCATCAGCTGTTGCAATTGTAGCTGTACCAATTACTTAAACATGTCAGGCCATACAGATGATGAATGTGGCATCAAAAGTTCAAAAACAATTCTTATGTAAGGCCCAATCATCCAGTCCTACTTATTAGTTAGAGCAAAGTCTCAATGGATTTGCAGAAAAGTCACCTTGAAACGAGCGCCAATGGAGGAAAACTTAGATTTGCTACTCTCTTTAGGAAGAGGAGGAAAAAGGCCTGACACAAAAGAACACTTGGAAGCATTTAACAAATCCTGATGCTCGGCAACAACATAGTCTTTGTTTTTGTCTAAAAATTGATCGGACTGGTATCGAACCTGAAAAAAGAAACATGTAAAGACAACTTAAAGATCATAATAATATCTACTTTTAGTTCTGAGAGAAGAAGAGTGTGAAATGCAGCTTACATCCCCTGCATAATGAACTAATGTAAAATCTGATCGAGTCAATTTTGGTTTTATGAAGCGCTTATGATCCCTGAATGTTTGATACAGCTTCTCAGCAAATGTTTCAGGAGTTGATTTGGGTAGCATGCTGCAGAGAGAATAAACGTTTAATGTATTACACATAATATAGTGGTTGGAGACAAAACACTAAAGTACAGCGGCAGGTAGAGAAAGTTTTACTATACCATGCTTCATCTAGAAGAGCAATAATACCACCGGGCTTCTGAAAAAGATTGAAATCAAAGTTTCAGAAAGAAAAAAACGCAGCACGAAGTAATGGAAATAACAGACCATTCCATGAATAAAAAGACCCGCTACTTCTTGTGTTTTCAAGGCAGAACAATGCATAGTGATCTAAGACACTTGAGCATACATGAAAACAGATAAAACTCTTGAATGCTTTCATGAATCTTTCAGGTTTAGCAAGGAAAGATATTCAACACTACATGTGAAAGCTCTTTCGATAATCATATAGGTTGAGCTGTAGGATAATGTACTCTGGGTGATGCCAGAATGCTCTCTAAAGTGGATTTCTACTGTCCAATCGCACACATCAAGAGATGAATCTGTCTTTATAAAACAGATAAAAGGATAAAACAAACCTTTTCAATCAGATCGACGACTTCTTGATTATCAACAAACTCCACGTAGCTCCAATCTATTTCTTCTTTCTCATACTCACCTTGTTCCATTTTGAATACATGCTGTACAATATTAATGATTTTAGATTAACTAACCGATCTTGAGCCAAATCAGCAGTCATAACCTGCTGGCCTATACCTGGTTGAAATGCTGTTGCAGCTTTTCATTCGTGTAATTAATACAGAATTGTTCAAAACTGCATGGACAATATAAACAAGTCAGTGAACAGCTGAATTAGAGGTTAGCAGGGCCGGGCCATGCCTAGTGAAACATTTGCAACAGGCCCCTGAAATTTTTGAAAAAAATTACATTGACTTAAACCCCCAAAAAATATTTTTAGGCCCCCAAATTCGTAAAAAAAAAATTTTACATAGACATGATTTCAGACCCCCAAAATTTCAGGACCGGCCCTAGAGGTTAGAATATTAGGTGATGTACAGATATCTCTTTAAGTCCTGGAAACTTATACAAAGACATCATTTCCTAAGGTCGCAGTTTTGGAGAAAGTAATGTGTTTTATCATATCTCATCTCAGAGTAAATGAATTGAAAATTCATCTATTAGATTCGAGGACACTTGGTGTATTTTGACAATTAAGATAATCACCCCTGTAGAGTGAGCCATGTATGCTCTCGGCCATCACCTGTTGGCTTTAAAGCTCTCAAAACCATAAATGTCAAGGACTCCGATCAAGCGCCTAGAGTTAGAATCTTGGCCGATAGATATATTTATTTTGTTCACCAACCTGGAAAATAATAATGAGTCCTGGCTTAGCAGACGTCCCCTTAGTGGCATGTGAAAAGAAAAAAATAGATATTTGAACATTGACATAGAAAATTACCAATCAAAAAGTCTAGAGTATATTGTCTTTGCTAAACCATCCCTACTAACGGCAGCGCCAAGAGGATCAAGACTTCTTTTGATAACTTCTTCTGGGGTCACCATAATACGCTTACACAAAGCATCTTCTAAGGAATGAGAATCACACCTAAAATAACAAGTTGTAAATACATGCATTACAAGAACCAGAATTTAGTTGGAGAAGTAGAAGAGCTATATAATACATGAGCAATTCTGACGTCATCTGGAGATGAAACATTGACTGTTCATCTTTTAGAGATGATGAATCAGCATCTTCTCCTTTGCAAAATTCAATATTTCCAAGATGGAGAATGGCAGCCACAATTCTGAAAATTGCATCCTGAGGAGACAAAAGAAGATAAGTCGTTCCTATATAGCAATCATCTGGTGATAGGCAAACTGCAAAGAAGAGTTTGCAAACCTGTTCTTTTTCACTTATTCCAACAACATCCATAGCTTTTCTAGTAGCAAGATACTCCTCCGCATCATTTACACCATCAAGTTCGAAGCAGCTAGATTGGTTAAGATAGCGAAATGACTTAGGGTCCCCCAATTTAAATCTCTCAACATCCTGCAAAATTTAATATCATTTATCACTTCAGAGATTCATCCGATTATAGGTAGGGACAACTTAGATGGAACTACCTCTGGAGGAGCAGCACACAGGAGGTAAAAGCAGTGATAGTTACGCTCAGGATCTGAAACTTGGCAAACACGAGACCTCTCCAAGAGGTAGGTTCTGATGGCTGCCCCAGATATTCGACCAATGTCATCAAACTGAATCTCCACAAACTTCCCAAAACGACTGCAACAAGAAAAGGCATTAACATCCACCAACAGCAGGTAAAAGAGAGAGGAGGACAACCAAAGTGAAAGAAGGAGAAAAATGGAAGCATTCGGTAACTCTACCTGGAATTGTTGTTCTTAACCGTCTTTGCATTTCCAAATGCCTCGAGAACTGGATTTGACTGTAACATGATCCAATCGCCATAGAGAAATAGATCCAAAACCAAAAGAAGAGACCAAGTGGAATCACATAATGAGAAAGGTACAATCTAAGTATGTCAATGCAGGAATATATCTCAAGACTGTATACTCAAGACTCAAGAAAGCCTAACAAACAAAAATGTCTAGTTTTCTAAAGCAGGTAAAGGGGAAAAAGTCTTCCCACATAGCCTTAAAATTTCTTACAGCTCATCACAACTTACTTCTAAAACTTGATTTTCAACAGTCCTTCCTTCACCCGCAGTATGCCCTCCAAAGAATGCAAGGTAACGCATGAGCACCTTAGTCGTTTCCGTCTTTCCAGAACCACTTTCACCACTGACCAATATACATTTATTCCTGCCCTCATTGATCATTTCCCTGTTGCAAATTTTCTCAAACCAATAAACAAAACACTTCTGACACTCTTATAGAAAAAAAAATGATAGAAATGAACAAACAAAGACTCGGAATCACCTATATGCAATGCCACCAATTGCAAAAACATGAGGACTCAGCTCTTTGAACGAGGCTTCCTTGTACTTTTCCATAACCTCAACATCATAAAGATGCGGGAGTCCTTGAAAGGGATTGACAGCAATAAGAATGTTTCCTGTATAAGTCTGTCATGATGTCAAGATATTATAACAGACTCGCCTATTACTGCGGTTTTTACCAAGGAACAGGATGAAAGTATTTGGTTTTGCAAGCAGAAATGAAATATTTTCTTACATAAATTTCATTGAGCCCATATCTGATAGCCAAGTTTTCGAGAACTGCAGGCTCGTGCAGATAAGACAATCGTGTCATGTCCTCTACTCCCTCTGAAGGAGCTTCATCGTCTTTTATATAGAGTTTTGATAAATTAGCAGTAACCTGATCAGTAAAAGGAATCAGAAGTGTGAAAAGCAAAACAACACCAGCAAGATCCAGATATGGCATTAAAATGAACTAAAAGCAATACCAGCACTTTGAGCATATTTGTGAAAACAGATAGTATAACAAGAACAAAGATGAAACCATGCTGAAGGATGTATTCATGAGGAAATAGTCCGATGACCCTTACTCTAACATGACAAAGGACTGCAAAAACAACTTACCCTGAAGATCAGCAAGTGATGAATTCTAATCAAATGGAAGCAACAAAAGCTACAAGAGTAGTCATGCAGATAACTGGAGAAAGAAATAAAAGAGAAAATGTTTTTGTACCTCACGGTCATCATTGGTTTTAACAGTAGCTTCGTCACCCTTTATATCAACAACAACGCCATCAATCCATGCCACTTCTGGGTCTTCCACCCATACATGAGAATCCACCATTATGTTTTCAGCCATTACGTAAGAATCCTCCTACCATTTTTAGTACATATACAAAGATTCATTCTTGTGAAATGGCTTCACACAAAATCTCTTCCACAATAAACAGAAAGGATCAAACACCATTCTCGCACTGTAACTAAATAGCCGCGATGAATCTAACGAAAGCTAAAAGCCCATGAGAACAATTACCTGTGGATATAGCTCCCCCTTGAGCAGTTACGATCAACGGAGCTATAAGAACTTTCAACAAGACGAATCTCAGAAGAAACAAGATTGGATTATTCGTATAACACCAAACTGGCGAAGCTCGAATTTGAAGGACTTTGATGATCGCTTGTTCTTCTGGATTCAAAACGCAAAGTTTGTAAAAATGAATTTTTTTTTTCTTTCTCGTGGCGTATGATCGGTTTCTGAAGAGAGTGATACACAAGCTCCCCTTCGTTTTCGCCATTCTTGTGGACGCCATTGTCTTCGTCTCTCTCTCTCTCTCTTTTCTCTTTCCCTCCCATTTTTAGCGGAAGAGTCTTTCACTTGCAAAAACACCAGCATACCCGTTACCCTACAGACCCGAATTTTTGACCCGACAGGCCAATAAAATCCGAACCAGGATTTGAATCTGGGAAATTCATAATTTTCCGAGAAACTTATATCCAAAAAATCTAAATTTTTTTGCCGGCGAGTTCTTTGATTGTGGTTTTGTCCTATCCTTTTAAATACTAATCAAATAATCAGGGTCTTTATTAAAATAAATCCAAGAATCAGGGTCTTGATTAAAACTTACAGTTCAATACGTGATGTACAAAAAGCATAAGGGTTCATTTTGCAATTTACTAAATGTAATCTAGAGAAGGGGGGTATAATAGTAATTTACCGAACTCAATCCATTTACACGTCCTCGCTCCCCCACTAATCGACGATTTTTCGCAGCCGCCAGTCGCCACCGCGATTCTCGTCGTCGGAGGTTTCGTCTCCTCCCCTCTTCACCGAAAGTTTTTCTCGATAAATTCGTGTTTACTCATCTCCGAGCTCGAGACGCCATGACTATTTTCTCAGTCCAGTCCACCATCTTCACCAGAGCTTCCGTCGCTCTTCTCTCCAGCAACGGACTCAAACGCTTCTCTTTCGCTTCTTCGTTCTCCTCCAACGCTCTATACTCCCCACCTCTCCCCAAAACGAAGAAGCGCCGTTTCCCCATCGTCTCTGCCGTTGATATCGGCGGCGTCACTATCGCTAGAAATGGTTCCTACTGATTTACAGAATCATTATTAGATTTGATAACTCATGAAGAAGTTGAATGTTAAACCTTTTTGTCTGCAGATGTGGTGAGAGATGATGATCCTACAAACAATGTCCCAGACTCCATCTTCTCTAAACTAGGAATGCAGCTACACAGAAGAGATAAGCATCCTATTGGGATCATAAAGAATGCTATCTACGACTACTTCGAGTCCAACTACGCTAAAAAGTTTGAGACTTTCGAAGACCTTTCACCCATTGTTACCACCAAGCAAGTGAGTGTACTTTCCCCTTACTCAAAGGTTGCGTCTTTACCCGGAAACACTTCAACTTTTGTTGTTTTTTTGGTGTCAGAACTTTGATGATGTGCTAGTTCCTGCTGATCATGTAAGCAGGAGCCTTAACGACACATACTATGTAGATTCCCAAACTGTTTTGAGATGCCATACAAGTGCTCACCAAGCTGAGCTGTTGAGGGACGGTCATAGACGTTTCCTTGTTACTGGAGATGTTTACCGTAGAGATTCTATTGATTCTACTCATTATCCGGTTTTCCATCAGGTGCGTCTACTCTCTAGGTCCCTGTGTTTTTTGCTTCTTCTTTCACTTTGGCTGTTTTGGTTGACACGTGACATCATTCATGTGTTTCTTATACTTGATGCTTATGGTTTTTCTTAAAATCTAATGCAGATGGAAGGCTTTTGTGTCTTTTCTCCTGAGGACTGGAACGAGTCTGGCAAGGATTCCACCTTATATGCTGCTGAGGATTTAAAGAAGTGTCTAGAGGGTTTGGCACGTCACTTGTTTGGTAAGCTAAGATCCATCTATTCAACAATCTACGGAAGTAATCTTCAGATAGTTCGCAGTACTTCTTTGGGAGTTTTATATAGGATGATTATAGAATCGACTTTAGAATGAAGATGCAGATAGCTAGATGAAACGATTTAACATTAAACAAGCTCGTGAATCTGTTACCTCTTCGATTTAAGCTTTCTTTGGCTGCCAGGTGCTGTGGAGATGAGATGGGTTGATACATATTTTCCATTTACTGAGCCGTCTTTCGAGCTTGAGATATATTTTAAGGTAGTCTTTTCCCATCTTATACATTTCTCATAAGAATACTTGCTTTGCTTCAAAGAGACATACCTTTTTGTGTAGTCTCTCACACAAATACTGGAATTGTGTTTTGGCTACCAATCTTAACAACCATTATCTGGTTATTGATTCAGGAAGACTGGTTAGAGGTTTTGGGCTGTGGGGTGACAGAGCAAAGGATTTTGAAGCAGAGTGGATTAGAAAACAATGTTGCTTGGGCCTTTGGACTTGGATTAGAACGACTTGCTATGGTTTTGTTTGACATCCCTGATATAAGACTTTTCTGGTCAGACGATGAACGGTTTACCTCCCAGGTGATTGACAACTTACAAAATTGGATGATGAAGTTTACCCCACCCTCTCAAACTTTTGAGTTCTTTTCTCACATCAATGTCTAATGATGTTATGTGCAGTTTGGAAAAGGAGAGCTTGGAGTCAAATTCAAGCCATTCTCAAAGGTTATACAAATTTTGCCTTTTCATGTCTATCAGTCAAAGACTCATTTGTCCTGTCAGTTTTGACGGTGCTAAGCAAAGCATTGTTTTGCAGTATCCTCCTTGTTATAAGGACATCAGTTTCTGGATCAGTGAATCATTCACAGAGAATAACTTTTGTGAAGTTGTAAGAGGAATCGCTGGGGATCTTGTTGAAGAGGTACGTAAACATATCTTTCAATCTGTATTTAGTTGGGAAGGAATGCTAACTCTCTGTATCTCAGCTTTACTTGTATCATCATCATGTTCTTCGGAGGGATTGGTTATAGCGTTTTACAAATTTGTTTCACAGGTGAAGTTGATAGACAGTTTCACCAATAAGAAAGGGATGACAAGTCACTGTTACAGAATTGTGTTCCGTTCCATGGAGCGTTCTCTTACAGACGAGGAGGTCAATGATCTACAGGTAATCATTAGTGCTTCTCCTTTTCATCATCGATACACCAAAAAAGAAGGCAATTAAACTTGTTAACAACTCGAAACCTTTTGTAGCTAAAAGACACTCTCCATATAACCATAAGAAGATTCGTAATTAGGAATGTTGCATTGGGCTCATTGTTTGTAAGTGTTAAAAGTGGTTATGTTTTTCCAAATGCAGAGTAAGGTGCGTGATGAGGTGCAGAGGAAGCTGAATGTTGAGCTGAGATGATTTTTGTTGAATACTAGAGTTGTTGCAGATGATGATGAACTACATTTCAGGTTTTCATACATTGTAACTCCTACATGAATTTGTTTTCTTCTGGGAAAATTATACTACCCTCGAATAAAATACATGTACATTGTTTTCATTCGAAAGGAAAGGAAATGAAGTATCGTTATAATATTGATGCAAACAAGCTGAAGCAACGAGTTGCTTAATGATCCAACATTACAAGCTACATCTTTCATTCAAAACTGTTTCACCTTTGCCTCGACAAGAGCTTGTTTGCTGTATGGCAGTCATCAAGTGTTAACCAGTTAAGGGTTGATCTTATTAAGTGTATTCGCGTATGTATAGCTTGAAAACGAAACAAAAAGCTTCCGGAACCTGCACGATCACAATAACAACAACAAAACGAAACTTTCATATTCAAAAGAAAGCAACAGAGATTCACGTTTCGGTTCTTATCATGCTTCACAATCATCATGGTAAGCGATAAGAACATAGCTCATATTTGGGGAATGAAACATACCAAACCCATTGGCTTAAATGTTTTGCCATTGCTTCATAGCTTTTCAAAGGCTGCTCGTTGATGATGATTGCCTTGCTCGGATGTCTTTTGGAGGATAAAAGTGACAACCAAATGTCAATAGGTCCACTGTACTTGCGAAAGATATTAAGACTCACCTGATGTACAAAACCATGTAAATATTTTAGCTGAATAGAGTTGATAATAGGAGCTTGAAGATACGTTTTGAGAGTAAAACTTACGAGTTCCCAAACTTTGATATTTCTTTCTGAATTAGTCTTCAAGAACTTCCTGCATAGACAACAGTCATGAGGAAGGATTTTTCGGTTTCAGGACTGAAGATCATGGATATAAACAAGGTCTTAACGTACAATACTCCATGGCGCACATCACGGTGATTGCAATGACCCGAAACACCATAGTTGTCAAATGTTATGATCTGAAAGCAGTACATGGTGAATAAGGTGGAAAAATATTCCAACTGTGTATCTTGATGAGTGTCTTTAACTATGATTCAGGAGCCAAGTTATACCGTCTGAATATCGTGATTACTGACTTCTTCACCAATGATCTTTGCTAACAAATCATGGCTCCATACTCGCCCAAAACCATCCTGAGAGAGAAAATAATGGACTCAGTGCCCTCGAAACGAATACGGTGAATGAAAAGATAAACATGTGCTGAGGAGATATAATAACAGTGACCTGTAAATCTGGATGGTCCAGAACTTTTAACTGTTGAAGAGGAACCTGCATCACATATATATCTATATGTATTAGCAAACACCTTCTTCACTGCAATAACAAGTAAGACTATAATAGATCCCTTCTTTGAAAATTTCTGATATACCCTGAGCACTGCACACGCCTGATGCAGCTCATTTTTCCTAATGCTTCCCATACCATCAGCATTACCTGAAACAGTCCAAAATGAAATTGTTTCAGGACTTATGTTGCCTTCTGGCTATTTGGACAATCATTTTACCAACTCCACAACTCTGAAAAGGAAAGTGATGCACCAATCTAGAAAGGTACCAGTGGAGAAGCATAACATGTGAAGGTTGTAGCCATTGGAAGCTAAGTAGTTTATTGTTGGAGAAAAGAACCTGTCAACAACGTAAAAAGCATAATCTCTCAGTCCAACACAAACAAAAAAAAAAACAATCTTGAAAACATTTCATTGATTCCAACAACAGCCAGAGAGAAATAGAGATACATCCTCAAATCTTACATTGACTCATCATCAGGATGTGCGATGACGAACAACACATTTTTCTTGTTACCTGAAGTCCAAGACAATGAGATATCATCAAATTGTTGCATAAAACTAAGCACTAAAGGGAAGAAAGTAAAATACTTGCCATCATTAAGAACCACAGCTTTGGAACTAGACGTTGCTCCAAAGAAAACTTTGAAAATAGAAGCGATCCAGATAACAATCAGCGAAAGAGCAACCACTAGCCATGCCATCTGACAACATGAATGATACTGAATCAATACAAATGTTTCAGTACACTCGAAAGAGATAGTGTGATTAATGAATAAACAGTGATCAAGTCCATAGTTAAGTGCTTCTTGCTGAATTCAATTCATCCAACTTAAGAAACGGTAAAGATCAGCGTGTATTTATAGAAGATATGCTTCTGTATAAGTTGATTTGACTCGTTTCAGATGAGTAGATCAGGAACATTCTCATATTCGAACTGATTTGTTCGAAGGAGAATCAAAGACTGAAACGGTAAAATCAACGAGGAGCACCTGTCGAATCTGTTTCAAGTAGGTTGGACAGAGACGTGGCGGCGTCGGAGGCTTGTTCGACGGCGACGCGGTGGCGTATGAGGCTGGGCGACGGCGAGAAGGATGAAGAAGAAGAAAGTTGTAACCCGACGAGATATTGCGAAATTATTCAATATTGGGCTTTGACGGCCCAGTTACGGCCCATGTTATTGGTGATTTTAAGCGAATTATCTATTTTATTAATTCAGAAGTACACTTTAAAAATATCCCTTAGTTTTTTAACTTATTTACAATGGCATGCCACTAATACTATTAATTAAATTTCCTATTTTAATGCTTGTGTTTTTCAGTTCCATTAATGTGTTGTCTTAAAATAAAATTTAACTTCCCTTCTCTAATTAAATCAATTTCAATTTTATCTTTATTATTAAAATAGTTTCCTAATATTTCCTAAAATAATTTTAGCATTAATATGACGATTTAATAATTTCCTAAAATAACTATTTGTTATATAATTCACTTTTATTAATTCTTTACAAATCTTAAATCAACATTTTAATATATTATATATCCATAAAATCTGAATAAATGAATTGATGTTACAAAATCTATACTTTATTTATCTATTTCATGTATCTTACTAACTCATAGTTATTTATTTCGACATATTTAAAATTATCGAAATTGAATAATATATTTCATATTATTTATTTTGACATATTTGAAATTATCAAAATTGAATAATATATTTCATATATAATGTATCATTATCTACCTTTTTATTTATTTTCCGTATTCTTTATATAATACTAAATATTCGTGACACATTTGATTGTTAATAAAAATGCAAAAAAAACTCAATATAATAAAACTAACTATTACAAATACATCATTGGTATAAGCAAAAAAATAAAAAATAAAATAAACACCCGCCCGGGCGGGCGGGTCAAGGTCTAGTATTACTTATTTGTTTAGTTCAGAAAATCACATGAATATTGTTTTTTATTTTTTTGCAAATAAATATTGTTTTTTATTGTAAGAAGTTCAAGGCCAAAAACTCATAATCTCTTTAGGTTAGTTACAAGAGTCTGTTATATCTTTTTCATCTTTTTTCTTTTATCAACCTTCATCTCTCTTATTAAAACAAGGACTTGACTTTTTTATAAATTTTTAAATTAAATACATCTTTCTACTTTATAGTTAAACCTACCTTAAATCACAAATACTCCTTTTCATATTACTATTCATGTTTTCAAACAAACATTATATCTCATTTCTTTAATAATTTTAACAATTTCTTTCAAATAATTTAGATAAATTAAATAATTCAAAAAAGTTAAAATAATTTATAAAACAACAAAAATGTGTAGAACTTATTTTTGCAGATTTAGATACTACAAAAACATTTCAGTCAATAACAAATAAATTAAATTAACAAATTATTTTATTTATATTTCCTAAATAATGGTTATTTAATTTATTTTAAGTAATACAGTAATTCAATAATAGCCATTATATGAAAATATATATATATATATATATATAAACACTATACATTGAAAATAAATACACTGTACATTAAATATAATAACAAAATAATTATGAAAAAAGTTCAAAATATATATTATCTGAAGAAAAATACTTAACACTAATTGTAAACAGCAAATTTAAACCGATTATAATATAAACTAAATTATTAACAAGATAAATTACACAAAACAATTATAACAAAGTTAATAAAGCTATATTAAAGATTAGTATGATCAAATTTTTAATTATTTTATACTAATCATTTTCTCTATCAAAATTTGTAAAAACATAATAATTTCACAAAATTGCAAAACAGTGATCTTTAAAGTTTGGATTAAAGATGACAAATTATGAAACTATAGCAGTTTAATTAAAATTAGAATACATATCGGTCATCTGTCGGTTTAATCGATTAGTTTTGGGTTTTAGTGATTTTTACAGGTTTTAAATATGGATATTTTAAAAACCTAAACAAAATTATCGGATCAATATTAACCAATTTACCACGGGTCCTGATCGAAATTAAAATCACTGACTTAAATGTAAAACTATTTGAAATACACAAAAATTCTACAAATTAACAAAATATTTATTAAATTATTAACAAAATTGTTTCATCATAAAATATTCCGCACTTGCAAAATACGGATCAAGATCTAGTAGCTATCAAGACTTAAACATGGTATTTTCATCATTAGAGCAACTCTGTCAATAGTTTTAGGAAAGAATTCTTAGCATTTAAAATCATAATATTAATAAATTACAAAAGAGAATGCTCAAAAGTTCTCAACATAAATAATTTGATTGAGGGAAAATAAATACTTTAACTGTTTCTTTAAAAAATAACATATATAAATAATTATAATATTAATATTTGTATTTTAGAAACTTACATGGTCTCTAATAGTAGATGGAAGTGCTCTTAGAACAGAATACTTTATTAATAGAGATATCAGTTCAGGGTTTTTCTAGTATTGTTTCAGCATTTACGTTTCAGTTCAGAAACTGAAAATTTTGTAGAAATGATGAGTTCACGAATTTAGCTTAAAACTACTTTACTTTATCTAATTGGATCATTAGGACCATGAAGTTCAAAATATTCCCGACAGATCAAACTGTGTTCACGTTACTTCTCCCCACATATATATCCTATTATATACAAACTGCCTTTTGTTATTATTCATTCAGATCAAAGCTTCTTCAATTAACCGACTCACCGTAACATGCATAATCATTAGTCACAAGTTGAACTATACTAAAATTTGATGCTTTTCTTCTCTTGTATATATATATATATATATATATATTCCATTGGCTGTGAATGTTTAGTTTCCGTATAAAAATATTTCAGTTGAGGAATAACTATATAATATCATTTTATAAATTAATAATCACATAAATAACTAATTTATATTTTTAACTAGTTATATTTTACAAATTAATTTATTAAAAGTTAATTTATGTTTATGATAAATTTATCGATTAGAATTTCTTTAATGCTATTTTAAAGATAAATTAATAATTCTAGAAATGTAAAATATGATCATCCTAAAATTATTAGTGTATAAAGTCTTTTTACATTTGTGTAACTTTAGTTTATATATGTTGATATCACAATAAGGATTTGAATGGAAGTGCACTTTAAATACAAAATAAATACAGTTCATTTATAAAGAAGAGTAAACAGTATTTGTTAACCATTCACCATTTTAAAGGCATAACTAAAAAAGTCATTAAAAACTAAATGATCTGAAAAAGATAAATGCTACTAATAAATTATTGATCCGCATGTAAGGAAAAAAAATGGGCTAAACATTTAAAGGTGACCCAATGCATGAAGATTTAATTATTTTTAGTAATTATTTATAAATAGTTTATTTTATTAATTCAATTCATTTACTTCCAAACCAAACAAACAAAAGAATCCTTAAATGTAAGATTTAATAGTCTTTTTTGTGATATAATTTATCTTAAAAAATCCATATAAGAAATAATATAAATATATGTTATAAAACATTTAAATTAAATTATAATATATAACAAAGCCATAATTTTATATATTCTGTTTGTAATAAATATTCATACATGTTATTTTGTATAATATAAATTTTCTTACTCACTAAAAAAACATATATAATATTTACATTGATAAAAAAATATTATAGTAAATTTTATTTTATTACTCAATAAAAATCATATATAATATTTACATTGATAGTAAAACATTAATATTATAGTCGTATAAATAAAATCACTAAAACATGTTTATGAATTATTTTTTAATAATTTTCTATATATTATAGTTTAATGAATTCATATATGTTATTTGATGATTTATAGTTTATTATTTATACTTAAGAACTTGTATTTTTAGTTTAGTTATTTAATTTACATCATTTGTATTTAACATTCCAAATATGATAATTTAGTAAATTTGTTTGATAAACATCAGCTGCATTTTTCTGCATAATCTGTTTCATTTGCATTTATTATAGTTAAATTTTCTTCGTCTGTTTGATTTATATATTTTATATGTGTCACTATCCATTTGATCAAAAAACTGCAGATCAATACCCAGTTATCTTGAAATAAACAAGTAATAAAGACATTCATTATATAATAAAAGTGTGATTTTCTTGAGAAAAAAAGAAAAGAAAAGAAAAGAAAAAATAATGTGAGAAATGAGAAAAAAAAAAGAAAAGAGAATTGTGATGAGAGTAATTAAAAATAATTTGGATGGGAGAAATGTGCAGACTTGCAGTGTTGTGATATATGTAGATGTCAGCGAAAACATGTACGAATCGTTACGGAAGATTCAGTATGTTTTTCCCCCAATAATATGGGCTGGAAATTAGTCGAGCTACATTTTTCTATTAATAGTTTTATCACATCAAATTATTTTACTTTGTTGTTGTTTTTTTTTTGAAACTCTTATTTCGTTTTTATTCACGTCTGATCATTTTAGATGAAAGACCCCGCTAGGATTTATTTTTTGAACTACTAACAGTAGGGGTGCGCGTTCGTATACCCGTTCAGGTTCGGATCAGGTATTTCAGATTTTCGGGTATTTCTGTATAGGGATATAATATCCATTCGGGTATTTCTATACTTTGGGTCGGGTTCGGATATTTTTAGTTTGGGTTCGGTTATTTCGGGTCGGGTTTCAGATATTTAGATTTTGAAAAAAAAAACAAAATTTTCATTGCTCAAGTTTCTTGTATTTAAAAATACACCTTTAACTTAATTGGTTTTTTAATTTTCAATAGATTAATAGATTTGGAGAAAAAAAATTTAAAATAAAAAGACACTAATTTGGTTATTGTTTTGGAATTTTAGATACAATTTTTGTTAATGCACGAAACAAAAAGCTTTACATGTTTTTTAAGTGAGTAGCAATCCGTGATTATATGTATATTATCTGATCTTAAACTATGTGTAGCATTAATAAGAATATTTTAAATAAAATGAGAGGAGTAAACTAGAAATATAAGGTTAAATATACATATGTTCGGTTATCTTCGGATATCCATTTGGATTCGGATATTACCCGTTCGGGTTCGGATATCCAAACTCTCCTAACTCAATACCCATTCGGGTATTTTACTACTTCGGTTCGGATTTCGATTCGGGTTTTTCGGATCGGATTCGAGTGCCACTTCGGATATCGGGTAAAGTGCCCATCCCTAACTAAGAGATAGTAAAACTGGTCTGGTAAGATAGCTACCCTAAGAATATTCAATAACAAAAAAAGTTTTGGCAATAATTAGTTACCCTTTACTAAACCCGAGTTAGCTTCTTTTATAACAAAGAAAAAAGCAGTTTGGTGTGATGAATACTTAAGCCTATGCTAATAACTTTAACTAATACTCTGTCACATTTAGTTTTGTCTTGTCAGATATTCCGATTCTCGATACTCAATCATTTGGATGGTTTCAAGATATTATTAAGCTAAATCCAATTTTGAAATTTGTCTAAATCCAACTTTGAAAATTGTGCATTTGTATTTTGATTTCTCCATGATACTTGGAAATAACACCCCTCCCCCCACCCTCCCTTCGTTATTATTTCTAATCAACCAATTATATTTCTAAAAGATGGATTCGTCTAAACGAATGTGAATAACTCACTTGCTTGAGAGTATTTGTTTTACGTAGGATATGATGTTTATCTTTCATTTTTAAATATAAGTATCTGTCAGGAGTAACTAGTTGTTGGTATATTCAACTCATTTTATTTGTGTGATTAAAAATCACAAATAATAACGTTTAAAGAAACATTTAATGGTCTTAAACGATAAATACGGACCACGGTATGCTATTATATATTATGCATGGAACGTATAAAACAATATATATGTGCATATATATGCACATGTGAAGCAGAATTGGATGGATTGAGAATGAGAGGACAAGCACATGGAAGCACACTTGCATGAATATGTTTGTATTCACAGGCAAGCCACTTTCAATTTTATACATTAAATTATAAGTTGCAAACATCACTATACTCCAACATTATTTCTTTAACTATGGCATAATTTACTTTTGTTGTACCGGTATTTATAAATATATATATATATATATATGTAAACTTTTCGAAACGAAAGAGGGGTTTTATAAGTGTAATCTGAATAACAGTATCCTTGCAAAAATAACAATAACAATAAAAATTTTCTCTATGGTTAGATTACCCACTATCTTTTTTTCTATTTCTTTTTAATTAATCTGAGAGTATATATCGTACTTATGAAATGACCCAAACTAATCTCTAAAAGAAATTTCTACAAAAAAAAAAAAATCTTACAATCCTGACTTATATATTATTCTTTTACCTTTTAATCTTATATTTCATATGATCAACACATTTATACCTCTTTCTAAACTAATCATATGATTAGTAAATATTGTATATATATACTAAACTTTTCCACTAATTTTTTAGATAAATATTTTCCTAAACAAAAAAAAGCTTTAAATTCGTGGTCAAATTTGCCTATAAGCCATTCTTCATGCAGTATTTTGATTATAATGATATTTCAATTTCTGTAACTTCTCGTTCAATGTTGTTGTTGTTGCTGCAGGCTTGTTGTAGAAATTTGAAGATTGGTCTTATGTATAAAATTTAAGAGAATATTCCTAGAATACTTTGTTAGAAGACAACCACTACTGTTTGGGTTGTTTTGAGTAAATTGTGTACTAACAATAAAAAATGAATTGTATGTGTCATTAACAATATCTATACTATTAAAACAATAGTTTGCGCCTCTAAAAATTTAGAACAAAGTAACACTTATATGTAATAAAAAGAAATATTTAAATAAATACATAGATTTTTTTAGTTACTTACATATTAGCACATAAATATTGTACGATAAAACCTTATTGCAAAAACAATGCTGCCAATAAAGAGGAGAGATTGAACTGAAAAGAAGCTTAGACTTTAAAAACTCCAAGATATATCGAACCAAGTTCTTACATAATTTTTTGTTATATAATTAACAATTAATTTGATACAAATTTGTATTTTTAAGGTTCCTATATTTATTATCATTACAATTATAACCTACATAGTAGCTTCAATCAGATAAATTATCTTCTGTTTCTAAGAACAAATAATACAAGGGTTGGCCTACATGGGGCATTGGTTTGGGGACAAAGCAAATTAGAGAGGGAGAGGCCTCACAAGTCACAAAATATTATAGCAAAAAAAAAAAAAAAAAAGCAAAGCACATGTGCTGACACATGAACATGGTTCCCTTCTTCAACTCTTTTCTTTTGCTCTTTCAACAGCTCATCTCTCTCTATCTCCCACTCTTCCACTACTCTCAGCCTCCCACCTATTCATTCTTTCTATTTCCTTTTTTTCTTTGGTCTAAAATCATTCTTTTCTTCTATTTCCTTTGTAATTTATTTTAACTCTTGCTTCCTTAAATTATCATTGCACTGCCATAGATTCACAGTGCTGATTAATCTTCT
Source organism: Brassica carinata (assembly GCA_016771965.1). Lineage (NCBI taxonomy): Eukaryota > Viridiplantae > Streptophyta > Magnoliopsida > Brassicales > Brassicaceae > Brassica > Brassica carinata. Next base: position 8,640,740 of record CM028688.1, read on the forward strand.
TCCTATTTTGATTGTTAATAGTAAGAGATCGAGCTAACTTACATATATATTCATGCTTCTCTACATTAACTAAATTGTACATGTGAAGGACAAAAAGAGATATGTATTAATTATATTGGACTATTCTTTTTTGTCATTTGATTCAGTGGCCACTCTCATGCTATCAACTCATTAATGTCCATACAAAGTTATAACTATTCTTCTTCGTCATTTGATAAAGTGGTCACTCTTAAACTTGTGTCAACCATATACGACTGACATGGTAGCATTTATAAATGATAGATATGAATCTATAGATTGGGAAAAAAAGCAGTTGCGGTAATATTCAAATCACACGTAACATAAAATGGATAAAGTGCCTACTTGAAACCATGTTTAAGGCGTGTAAACATATTACTGTATGTAAATATTTTGCATGGAGACCACTTGATCATATTTTGGTTCCCGCTCAGATCTTGCATATCGATAGAGAGTAAATACTAGCGTACGGTAGCATTGGCCAAGTGTCAGCTCTGAGCCTGGCTCCGAGGACGGCCAGGGATCAAGTGTTCAAGACGGAGGAAGGAGGAGGGAAAAGCTGGAGCATGTAGAAGAGAGAAACATAGTTAACCCAGAATTTTTAGGATAGGGTTTTTAGGGAAATATAAGAAACTGTTTTTTAACTTTTAATTAAAAAAACTATGAACCGATTCTTAAGAACCTTATTTAAGAATCGGTTTAATAACCTTATTTAAGAACCGGTTCTTAATTTTTTTAATTAAAAATTAAGAAACAGTTTCCTATATTTTTCTAAAAATCTCACCCTAAGAATTCAAGGTTAATCATGGTCTTAATGTTTCTAAATTAATGTTTCTAAAGGGTGATTATTATAAGCAAACAAATTAAGAGAAGAGGGGTTCACTAAGAGCACGTGCTGTGTGCTGCTTCTCCATTTTCTCTTATGACCTCAAAGCTTTTTTCTTACCAAACAGCTGTTTCATAGCTGTCTGATCTCTCTCCCTCCATGTGACCCTAAGCCTTTGAGATCGAATCCATATATAATTAATTTTAGCTTTTTCTATTATAAAATTATCTTATCTTATGCATCCTCTCTCTCTATATCTCTTACTTCTGTTTTGTATAACTACTCGTTGTAATACATAGCCATTTTAGTTACTCTTGTTCGTTTCTCATTCCTCCTCTCTCTCATTCTTGAAACTCTCATAAATAAAAAGTTTTTTTTTTGTGTGCGCCATTACATCTCATTAATGGCACAACTCCCTCCAAAAATCCCAACCATGACGACGACTACGACGCCGCATTGGCCTGACTTTTCATCCCAAAAACTACCTTCCATCGCCGCAACAGCTGCCGCAACCGCAGCAACCGCGGGACAACAGAACCCTTCATGGATGGACGATTTTCTCGACTTCTCAGCGACTCGTCGTGGGACACACCGGCGTTCAATAAGCGACTCCATTGCGTTCCTAGAAACTCCTTCCTCAGGCGTAGGAAGCCACCACTTCGACAGGTTCGACGACGAGCAGTTCATGTCAATGTTCAACGACGACGTACACCAAAACCACAATAACCAACACAACAACGTGGGTCACACGCGTTCTTCTTCCAATACATCCACGCCGTCCAGCGACGATGACAACAAAGAACCACCACCGTCCGATCATAATCACATGGACATCACACCTGATCCCAGCAACGTCGCCGGTAACGATAACAACGAAACAGACGAGGTTCAAAGCCAATGCAAGACTGAACCACAGGATGGTCCATCGTTAGATCAAGACTCCGGTGGAAGCTCCGGTAATCGGATTCACGACCCTAAAAGGGTAAAAAGGTAAGTTAATCATTTTCTGTTAAATTACTATTCCCGGAAGGAAAAAAAAATATCAAGGTCATGCATGCACGTACCATTATAATATACAATTCGTTTGTTATATAAAAATAGCGTCACGTCGATAACAATAAATTTGTTTTGTTTTTTTCTGCTGAAATTTTCTACAGAATTTTAGCAAATAGGCAATCAGCACAGAGATCAAGGGTGAGAAAACTGCAATACATATCAGAGCTTGAACGAAGCGTTACTTCACTGCAGGTAAAATTTGACACACGTATATAAATGCACCATAACATGTTAGATAATCAATTAAATAAAAAATACTAAATTTTAATTTGTGGAATGAAGACGGAAGTTTCAGTGTTATCGCCACGAGTTGCGTTTCTGGATCACCAGCGACTGCTTCTCAACGTCGACAATAGCGCAATCAAGCAACGTATCGCCGCTTTAGCACAAGACAAAATTTTCAAAGACGGTAATTTTCCTATTTTAACTTCCAATTTCTATGATTACATGATTTTTAACAAACAAAATAAAAATTTAATATAGAGAAAATGTCAGGGAAATAATAAAATTACAGAATATGTGTATCTTACTACTATTCCTGCCACTATTTTTACTCCATGTATTTGATTATCACTGACAATATATAGGCTCGACCGAATCATTATTCTTTAGCAATACGACTATACAGAGAAGTGCTTGCGGCAATGCATGCTTCATAATTTAAAAAATTACATGAAATATAATATATGTTCAAATCATGAATAACTTTAACTAGTAGTTGTTTTTTCATGATTTGAACATATATTATTCATGATTTGCTAATTATTATATAATATGGGTTTAGCTACCATAGATGATATAGATCACATCACATGGTTGATAAATAACAGCCTGATTAATAAGCTAGAACAACTGTCCATGTGTGCACATATGACATAAGTAAACAAAAACATGTGAGTACTCATTAAACATGTAGGTTTATTGATAATCATAACAATGATTGTAAATTTAATAATTTCAGCTCACCAAGAAGCATTGAAGAGAGAAATAGAGAGACTTCGACAAGTATATCATCAACAGAGCCTCAAGAAGATGGAGAATAATGTCTCCGACCAATCTCCGGCCGATATCAAACCGTCCGTTGAGAAAGAGCAGCTCCTCAATGCCTAAAGCTGGTTCATTCATTAAGATCTTATATCTTTATCGTGAAATAATTCTTGACTATAAAACCTCTTTGTGTCAAGAAGTTATTTTATCAAAGAAGAAGACATTTTTATTAAACCCAATCACATTTTTTAAGTTGTGATGATGACTTTGCTTTTGATGTATCTGAATTTTTTTTTTCTCTAATGGATTGGGAGGGGGAACTGGGAAAGATATGTAAAAAGAACTTAGCTGATTTGTTGTTTATTAAATATTTTGCTCGAGTGTCTAATCAAGCATTATATTGTGTGCTAATTGATATTGTTTCTAATATTTTTTTCATCAGTTTCTTGACAAACTTGGGGTAATCGAATAATTAAAGATTCTTTTTTTTTGTGTGTGTGTGTCACATGCATGGATCACATTTTGATGTGTGCCAAGCATCCACATAATACAAGATATTAATTTATACTTGGTTCTATTGACATAAAACACCCACAGTTTTAAGATTTACATTTGAAGTGACTGAAAGCAATTTCACATTCCTCAAACTCACATATAAAATCGTTTCATTATAAGAATACAATCAAATAATATTATAATGATTTTGACAACAAAGAAAAACAAGTAAGAATGTGTAGATTGTAGAATGTTACTTCCTTACGTAGATGTAGATGATCTCATATAGAATCTAGATGGTAAGAGTTACTCCAGCAAGGAGTTCTAATAGTTATCTAATGTTTATTTTTAAAAGCAAAAAATTACAAAATTAGGAGAGAAGCTAACAATAAGTTCTCAAATTAGAATTTTGAAGAGACTCATAAGAACTTTTTCTTCCACTTGGCAGCATTCAATTCGACTAATTATTTTATTTTAATTAAAATTTCATTATTAATTTACAATTAATAAAATAATGATATTTTGATGTTAAGAATCTCATTTTGAGAACCTATCCAATAATGTTGCTCTAATACATTCATATATCTCATATACAATTTACAACACATGTTGCCCAAAAAAATAATTTACAAACACATACCGAATAGTATTAATGGTGAAGATTACAGAGAAAAAAGATACTGGTGAACCTTTTATTTTGTTCCAATCAAAGCCTTTTGGAGAAATTAGGTCAAAGGGGTCAAATCTGAAAATGTGGGGTGAAAAAAGGAAGAAAAAAAGGAAGAACGTGGAGACATCTGAGGCTAAGCTGTAAGTTCACGTGCTGTGTTCCTTGGGCTGGACCACGATGGTCTCGCTACATGATTGGCTTTGTCTCCCACTGTATTTTAATTAACAATGATAAATAACGTTTGATCAATGCAATTTATCTTTCAAGTAATTTCCAAAGTAGAATGAGACGGTCGAGTATAAAACGGAGGAAAAAAATAAAGTTACAGAGAAAGCTCCAAAGATAGGAAGATTAATTTAAGTGTTAAAATAAGAAAAAATGAAGAGGATAATTTAAAAAAGACAGAGGTTTAGTGACTTGTGGTGCTGTGTTGGATATGTATGAAGATATTGTCAGTTTCAATGTTTGGACTCGTATGTCAGTGCCAATACCAAGGCCTTCCTCTCATTGCGTCTTCTTATTTATTTTACTCCTGTCAATCCTCTCATTGAGTCTAAAATACATATTTACACTTTTATGTGTGTTTAATCTTTATACTACAAAAAGAAGTTAGTTAACATTTTTCTGTTATCTTCTTTACATTCTTCATCTGTTAAGAACAATTTTAATGATATATCATCTCCTCTTTCAACATTAAAATGAAATGAAAAGAGACCAAATCGATTTTAAAACGAAAAACTTAGAAAATAACTGAAATATTCTAATACTAGTTATCATTCTAAAAATGGTATAATCTTATTTATAAATCAATTATATCATTGAAGTAAAATATAATTGGAGTTTTTTTTTCTATAAAATATCCCCGACACATTTCTACATTTGACTATAAATGTTTATATAAAAAACATTCTTTTTCCACTACCTCTATTTCCTCAAATTTATAGAAAAAAATAAAAGAACATATCTAAGAATGAATCAATTAGAACTGATATGTAAACTACCGACCAGCAGACCAGGCACGCACTCCGAAACACCAGGAATCTGACAAATATTTTAACGGATTTGAAGATGTTTAGCACTAGCTAGCAAGTCTCAAAGATGACTAAATGTTGATGCAATTAAGACTGGCACTGGTCACAACCGTTGATTACATATCCTAGAACGAGATTAAAAGAGATTCAAATCAACATTGTCTACATCATACAAAACGAAGCTAAAATAATATATGTTCCAATGATCTTCAAAGCTTCACTGATTTGCAGAAACCTGCAAGGAAAGGAAAAACAATATAAAATTAAACTGGACATTTGAGTAAAAGAGAGTAGTAAAGTACCTTAAGAGCTTTCATGTCTCTTCTGTAGCAGCAGCAGCAGCAACAGCAACTTCAGGAGTCTCATCATTCTTGCTTTCAGAAAGTGTTTCTCTACAGATCTTCACTTCATTTTCAACCTCGATCAATCTCTCGTTTAGCAACTCTACAGCATCCATATGCCCTTGAAATACTTGAAGACAATCACTTCCAAACTCCTCGATCTGTCTCTATCCGAGCTCGTGTCATCCTGTCTTCCGCTTCGCTTCAATCTCAGCTTTTCAATTTCACCAATGCTCAGAACTAAACCTCCAGAGCCTTTTACATCTTTGTACACCGGTTTTCATCGCGCAAAGGGCAGCGTTTCCTGTGCTCAGCTGATGCCTTTTGGTTTCTTTCAAGGCCTTCCTATACCCTTCTAACACACTTGTCATCATCCGTAGCTCGCTCTCAAGCCTATAGATCATTAAGTCTTTTCTCTGTTGCTCCTCGTACTTGCTTCTTCGAGATCATGAATCATTTCATCTTTCCTTTGCAGCTCACTCATCATATACTCCTGGTTCATCTCAGACTGTGCACGCCGCTTCTTTTGAGCACATGACATCCTAGCTTTCTCAGCCCACAACGCAATCTGATCCATGCAAACCTCAACTGGAGGTGGTTTTTCATCCCAAGTTGGTTCCTCTGTCCTCAACCTCTTACTGTCAGGGTTGTGATAGGACATATCATTCTCATGATCAATCTGCCTCTTGTTGTTGGTATTACTACCTGAACCCATAGCCATATGCATGTCAACCCTAGAAGCAAGGAAGTGACCACCAGTTGAGTTGCCATGCATCTGTAACCCAGAGGCATAACGTAAGGGAGATGCATCTCCTAAGATGAGATTCTCTTGGCCAACTCCATGAAGAGAGTCCCCATTTGGAAAAAGGAAACCCTCCTTCATGCCTTTCTTTATCTTCCTCATCCTCTTCCTCAAGATCTTCAATCTCTTCGCTTCTCCCATTTCCATGGTGTCTTCTATATTGTTCTCTTCGTCTCCTTCTGTAGCAATACTAAGATCACAGTGGCGAAGGAAATGGGAACTACCAGCATTCCATGACCACTTTTCATCCTCTTCCTTCTTATTTTCCTCAACATCCATTGGCTGTTCCTCAACAGGACCTTGCTGCTGCTCCTCAGCGACCATTTCAGACACAGTCTCTTGCCCGAGATTCAGTTCAATCATATGTTCTTCCACGTGATTCTCTTCTTCCTTTGAGTCAATGGCACAATCACCTCTCCCTAAATCTGTAGCACCAACATCTTCCTCCTCCTTAACCTCCAAACAATCTTCTTTTGGAGACTTCACCATAAACTCAACCTCCTTAACATCATCCACTTTAGATTCTTCCCTCAGTAAATCTTCTTTTGGAGACTTCACCATAAACTCAACCTCCTTAACATCATCCACTTTAGATTCTTCCCTCGGTAAATCTTCTTTTGGAGACTTTACCACAAACTCAACCTCCTTAACATCATCCTCCTCATCATCAACTTTAGATTCTTCCTTTAGCAAATCTTCTTTCTGGCTTCTAATCAACAGCTGCAGATGAGAAGCAAAGAAACAATCACCAAGCGGAGGATCAGCTTTAAGCTCTTTCTCAACCATGAACCAAAGCAGTGCAGCCCAATCAAGCTTCTCCAAATTCTTCTCCTTTACATCCTTTCCCCATTCAACCACCTCCACAGGCATTATCCACATATCATCAGTATGCAGCAGAACCCAAGTCTCCAAAATCTCATCAACAAACTTGGCAGACTCATCCGTCTCCAAAACCTCCCTCTCCTCATCAGTAATAACAATGTCTTTCTTCTTAGGCAGCTTCAAAGCCCGAGCCAAATCAGCACGTGTCACGTTAACCCTCGCCCCGTTGACATAACTACACCTCCCCTCTGGACTGTAATAAGCCACGAGATTCGCCACAAGATCCTGACGGATGTTCTGGTCGAACTCCAAGTGAAGAAACTCCCAGATCCCTAACGTCTTCAGTAACTTCTCGTGGCGTGCAAAGTCTAGGGCTTTGCAGGGAACGAAAGGTATGGGCTTTAGGGTTTTCAAGAGTACCTCGAGCTTCTCCCTTGACTTCTCTTGCTGCTTACGTTTCTTGAGAAGCCCTTTCTTACGCTTCCCCCCACCACCTCCGCGGCGGTAAATGGAAGAGGTCACGGCTTGTGCGGCGTCTGTGTCGTCCTCTTCGTTCTTGCTTTCTTCGATCGATGGATCTGGTTGCTGCTGATCTACGGCGTCGGAAACCTCGAGATCTCTCTGCGTTGGTTCTGGATTTAGGGTTTCGCTTACTTGCTCTACGGTGGGTTTTTGGGTTGGAGTAGGGTTCGAGGGAAGATTTTCTGGGTCTGTAACTGGATCTCGAGATGAATCGGTGGGATCTGACGGCGGCGAAGCCATGGCTGACTTTTTTTTTCTCCGGGGAAGATACAATGAGTTCTCTCTTTCTCGGTCGCGACGACAAAGTTTCGAAGTGTTTCACGATGAAACTAGTGACACGTCATTAATCCGAGCAAACTCGAATTATTGGAAGTTAGAGAGTCCAGCTCCTCATGTGGGCCCCATTATATTCCTTACCCTCTTTTTAATGGGCCGAAAATCGCAAGAGATGCCCAAATCTAAAATCCAAAAATTACATAGTACACCATACTTTTCGCTCTTTCGCGAGAAAATCCCAAATGGTCTCTCGATTACTCTGACAGTGAAGCCATTGCTGTTTTTTTTTCTTAGGAAAAGCTAACATCACAAAAATATTCGTTTTAGACGACAGTGAAGCCAGGTCGGTTTTTTAATTTAGCCAATCACAAAAGACACATCATTAATCTGAGTCTAACTTCCATTCCTCAAACTCACATATAAAATCGTTTCATTATAAGAATACAATCAAATAATATTATAATGATTTTGACAACAAAGAAAACAAGTAAGAATGTGTAGATTGTAGAATGTTACTTCCTTACGTAGATGTAGATGATCTCATATAGAATCTAGATGGTAAGAGTTACTCCAGCAAGGAGTTCTAATAGTTATCTAATGTTTATTTTAAAAGCAAAAATTACAAAATTAGGAGAGAAGCTAACAATAAGTTCTCAAATTAGAATTTTGAAGAGACTCATAAGAACTTTTTCTTCCACTTGGCAGCATTCAATTCGACTAATTATTTTATTTTAATTAAAATTTCATTATTAATTTACAATTAATAAAATAATGATATTTTGATGTTAAGAATCTCATTTTGAGAACCTATCCAATAATGTTGCTCTAATACATTCATATATCTCATATACAATTTACAACACATGTTGCCCAAAAAAATAATTTACAAACACATACCGAATAGTATTAATGGTGAAGATTACAGAGAAAAAAGATACTGGTGAACCTTTTATTTTGTTCCAATCAAAGCCTTTTGGAGAAATTAGGTCAAAGGGTCAAATCTGAAAATGTGGGGTGAAAAAGGAAGAACGTGGAGACATCTGAGGCTAAGCTGTAAGTTCACGTGCTGTGTTCCTTGGGCTGGACCACGATGGTCTCGCTACATGATTGGCTTTGTCTCCCACTGTATTTTAATTAACAATGATAAATAACGTTTGATCAATGCAATTTATCTTTCAAGTAATTTCCAAAGTAGAATGAGACGGTCGAGTATAAAACGGAGGAAAAAATAAAGTTACAGAGAAAGCTCCAAAGATAGGAAGATTAATTTAAGTGTTAAAATAAGAAAAATGAAGAGGATAATTTAAAAAGACAGAGGTTTAGTGACTTGTGGTGCTGTGTTGGATATGTATGAAGATATTGTCAGTTTCAATGTTTGGACTCGTATGTCAGTGCCAATACCAAGGCCTTCCTCTCATTGCGTCTTCTTATTTATTTTACTCCTGTCAATCCTCTCATTGAGTCTAAAATACATATTTACACTTTTATGTGTGTTTAATCTTTATACTACAAAAAGAAGTTAGTTAACATTTTTCTGTTATCTTCTTTACATTCTTCATCTGTTAAGAACAATTTTAATGATATATCATCTCCTCTTTCAACATTAAAATGAAATGAAAAGAGACCAAATCGATTTTAAAACGAAAAACTTAGAAAATAACTGAAATATTCTAATACTAGTTATCATTCTAAAATGGTATAATCTTATTTATAAATCAATTATATCATTGAAGTAAAATATAATTGGAGTTTTTTTTTCTATAAAATATCCCCGACACATTTCTACATTTGACTATAAATGTTTATATAAAAAACATTCTTTTTCCACTACCTCTATTTCCTCAAATTTATAGAAAAAAATAAAAGAACATATCTAAGAATGAATCAATTAGAACTGATATGTAAACTACCGACCAGCAGACCAGGCACGCACTCCGAAACACCAGGAATCTGACAAATATTTTAACGGATTTGAAGATGTTTAGCACTAGCTAGCAAGTCTCAAAGATGACTAAATGTTGATGCAATTAAGACTGGCACTGGTCACAACCGTTGATTACATATCCTAGAACGAGATTAAAAGAGATTCAAATCAACATTGTCTACATCATACAAAACGAAGCTAAAATAATATATGTTCCAATGATCTTCAAAAGCTTCACTGATTTGCAGAAACCTGCAAGGAAAGGAAAAAACAATATAAAATTAAACTGGACATTTGAGTAAAAGAGAGTAGTAAAGTACCTTAAGAGCTTCTCATGTCTCTTCTGTAGCAGCAGCAGCAGCAACAGCAACTTCAGGAGTCTCATCATTCTTGCTTTCAGAAAGTGTTTCTCTACAGATCTTCACTTCATTTTCAACCTCGATCAATCTCTCGTTTAGCAACTCTACAGCATCCATATGCCCTTGAAATACTTGAAGACAATCACTTCCAAACTCCTCGATCTGTCTCTCTATCCGAGCTCGTGTCATCCTGTCTTCCGCTTCTCGCTTCAATCTCAGCTTTTCAATTTCACCAATGCTCAGAACTAAACCTCCAGAGCCTTTTACATCTTTGTACACCGGTTTTTCATCGCGCAAAGGGCAGCGTTTCCTGTGCTCAGCTGATGCCTTTTTGGTTTCTTTCAAGGCCTTCCTATACCCTTCTAACACACTTGTCATCATCCGTAGCTCGCTCTCAAGCCTATAGATCATTAAGTCTTTTCTCTGTTGCTCCTCGTACTTGCTTCTTTCGAGATCATGAATCATTTCATCTTTCCTTTGCAGCTCACTCATCATATACTCCTGGTTCATCTCAGACTGTGCACGCTCTCGCTCTTTTTGAGCACATGACATCCTAGCTTTCTCAGCCCACAACGCAATCTGATCCATGCAAACCTCAACTGGAGGTGGTTTTTCATCCCAAGTTGGTTCCTCTGTCCTCAACCTCTTACTGTCAGGGTTGTGATAGGACATATCATTCTCATGATCAATCTGCCTCTTGTTGTTGGTATTACTACCTGAACCCATAGCCATATGCATGTCAACCCTAGAAGCAAGGAAGTGACCACCAGTTGAGTTGCCATGCATCTGTAACCCAGAGGCATAACGTAAGGGAGATGCATCTCCTAAGATGAGATTCTCTTGGCCAACTCCATGAAGAGAGTCCCCATTTGGAAAAAAGGGAAACCCTCCTTCATGCCTTTCTTTATCTTCCTCATCCTCTTCCTCAAGATCTTCAATCTCTTCGTCTTCTCCCATTTCCATGGTGTCTTCTATATTGTTCTCTTCGTCTCCTTCTGTAGCAATACTAAGATCACAGTGGCGAAGGAAATGGGAACTACCAGCATTCCATGACCACTTTTCATCCTCTTCCTTCTTATTTTCCTCAACATCCATTGGCTGTTCCTCAACAGGACCTTGCTGCTGCTCCTCAGCGACCATTTCAGACACAGTCTCTTGCCCGAGATTCAGTTCAATCATATGTTCTTCCACGTGATTCTCTTCTTCCTTTGAGTCAATGGCACAATCACCTCTCCCTAAATCTGTAGCACCAACATCTTCCTCCTCCTTAACCTCCAAACAATCTTCTTTTGGAGACTTCACCATAAACTCAACCTCCTTAACATCATCCACTTTAGATTCTTCCCTCAGTAAATCTTCTTTTGGAGACTTCACCATAAACTCAACCTCCTTAACATCATCCACTTTAGATTCTTCCCTCGGTAAATCTTCTTTTGGAGACTTTACCACAAACTCAACCTCCTTAACATCATCCTCCTCATCATCAACTTTAGATTCTTCCTTTAGCAAATCTTCTTTCTGGCTTCTAATCAACAGCTGCAGATGAGAAGCAAAGAAACAATCACCAAGCGGAGGATCAGCTTTAAGCTCTTTCTCAACCATGAACCAAAGCAGTGCAGCCCAATCAAGCTTCTCCAAATTCTTCTCCTTTACATCCTTTCCCCATTCAACCACCTCCACAGGCATTATCCACATATCATCAGTATGCAGCAGAACCCAAGTCTCCAAAATCTCATCAACAAACTTGGCAGACTCATCCGTCTCCAAAACCTCCCTCTCCTCATCAGTAATAACAATGTCTTTCTTCTTAGGCAGCTTCAAAGCCCGAGCCAAATCAGCACGTGTCACGTTAACCCTCGCCCCGTTGACATAACTACACCTCCCCTCTGGACTGTAATAAGCCACGAGATTCGCCACAAGATCCTGACGGATGTTCTGGTCGAACTCCAAGTGAAGAAACTCCCAGATCCCTAACGTCTTCAGTAACTTCTCGTGGCGTGCAAAGTCTAGGGCTTTGCAGGGAACGAAAGGTATGGGCTTTAGGGTTTTCAAGAGTACCTCGAGCTTCTCCCTTGACTTCTCTTGCTGCTTACGTTTCTTGAGAAGCCCTTTCTTACGCTTCCCCCCACCACCTCCGCGGCGGTAAATGGAAGAGGTCACGGCTTGTGCGGCGTCTGTGTCGTCCTCTTCGTTCTTGCTTTCTTCGATCGATGGATCTGGTTGCTGCTGATCTACGGCGTCGGAAACCTCGAGATCTCTCTGCGTTGGTTCTGGATTTAGGGTTTCGCTTACTTGCTCTACGGTGGGTTTTTGGGTTGGAGTAGGGTTCGAGGGAAGATTTTCTGGGTCTGTAACTGGATCTCGAGATGAATCGGTGGGATCTGACGGCGGCGAAGCCATGGCTGACTTTTTTCTCCGGGAAGATACAATGAGTTCTCTCTTTCTCGGTCGCGACGACAAAGTTTCGAAGTGTTTCACGATGAAACTAGTGACACGTCATTAATCCGAGCAAACTCGAATTATTGGAAGTTAGAGAGTCCAGCTCCTCATGTGGGCCCCATTATATTCCTTACCCTCTTTTTAATGGGCCGAAAATCGCAAGAGATGCCCAAATCTAAAATCCAAAAATTACATAGTACACCATACTTTTCGCTCTTTCGCGAGAAAATCCCAAATGGTCTCTCGATTACTCTGACAGTGAAGCCATTGCTGTTTTTTTTTCTTAGGAAAAGCTAACATCACAAAAAATATTCGTTTTTAGACGACAGTGAAGCCAGGTCGGTTTTTTTTTTTTAATTTAGCCAATCACAAAAAGACACATCATTAATCTGAGTCTAACTTCCATTCCTTAATCTCGTTTAAATGGGCCGAAAGTTCTAAAAGAAGCCCAAATAATTAATCGCTAGAAACCAAAAACTGCATAAAAAGTCCAAAAAAGTCTCACTCTCCCCTCTCCTCTCCTCTCACTGCATCGTCACTGTTAGATCTTCCAGCTTCCTGAAACCTTTAACGGTAACTTTCTGGCGAATCAGCGACTATAAAACTCTGTTAACCTTCTTCGTAACGACGCTCACTTGCTTCATCTCCTCCTACTCTTCTTCTTCTCTCTCTCTGCCGAAACGATTATGACTCTTCTCCCCAAGTGTTTCCACCTTTATCTCTCTCTCCTCGCCGCGACGGCGACAATGTTGATAGCCGTTGCGGATGCGCAAGCCGGGGGTCAAGTGCTGCAGGCGGAGCTCTGGTGCGTAGCGAAGAACAACGCGGAGGATTCGTCGCTCCAGACGGCGATCGATTGGGCTTGTGGACAAGGCGGCGCCGATTGCGGCCCGATCCAGCAGGGTGGAACGTGTAACGACCCGACGGATATCCAGAAGATGGCGTCGTACGTTTTCAACAACTACTACTTGAAGAACGGATTGGCCGACGAGGCTTGTAATTTCAACAACAACGCTGCTCTTACTTCCATCAATCCCAGTAAAGTCTTCCTTTGAATTCTCTATCTTGAGTTTCAGATTCAAAGTTGGTACCTTTCTTGCAGCTTGTTGAAGTTGTTTCTCGTGTGTGTGTGTGTGTTTTCAGGTCAAGGAACTTGCAAGTACCCTTCGAGGTATGGTGTTTGAGTGATGTTTTCATACTGCTTTTGATCAGATTTTTTTTTTCGTTTTTTGAGTGATGTGAAAGATTGTTTGCTGCTGATTCGACTTCTTAAAAGTTTCCTTTTTTATGCTCAGCAGTTTCCTTATAGAGAACAAATCTTGTTTTGATAAGAATGAACGTATCTTTGGTTTTACTTGTGGGATTCTGCTTTGTTTTTTTGGTGATTCACATCTTTAACTTGTTTCATTTGTTCTGTATTTCTTATGTAAAATACTCTTGTAAATATCATGGATGTGCAGTAAGAGACTGAGCAATGGTCGAGTCGCGGATGACACTTCAATGGGTTCAGGACAAGCAGATATGAGCCGTGGCAAACGTGTTTCCACCACTTGGATTTTGTTGGCCTTCAGCATATTGATGGTGACATGGATAATTCATCTTTAGGCCACAAGCAGATTGCTCCTTGATCTCTCCCAATGAAGATAGGTCCTAATATCTAATTTTCTGCCATCTTTTGACTTTGTATCCTTCCTGTTCATCCCAATTGGAGTGTGTGTTTCAGCATGTTTTGATAGTTTCAATTGTAATGTGTATTCATATTTCTCCTTGTCAACGAAATATATAATAGTTCAATGTTATCAACCAAAACTAGCTGATAGTTTCATCTGAGATTCATGATTCTGTGGCTCTACAATGCTATAACACCTTTACTCGACTGTCGAGCCAAGGAGTTGAAACCCTAAATATCCCGGGCAATACTGTAATGTTGGGCTTGGTGCCTTCTGCAATGGCTTCACCTGCGAGGCCCATACGAGAGACTCCGGTCCATGTTCCGGGTTTATAGTAGTATATCACAACTTACAGTCTAAAAAGTCTATAGCTTTCAATGCAGTCTAGTAGACTTAGGTAGAGAGACGACTTAGTTGACTACGTTTTCTTCATACGGTTTCTGAAGAACCGCAGATTGAGCAAAGGAAGAAACTACATACGTTCATGACTTATCGCAGGAGAGAATCAGTGAGGTAACTTGTTCATTTTTTGTTGAAAAATTGCACGAGTTGTTGTTTTAGTGGCTTCTTGTTGCTGCAGGTATGCTACTGGGAATCTTCGGAGATCTTCAACCATGCAATCTCTATCTGGGAGTTTCGAGAATGTTATAGGACGCATAGAGAAACTGTACAAGGAGATGAAAACCCTTGAAAACTGGAGGAAGATTGTCTTTTTCGTTTGCGTGGTTGCTTTAGCCTTTGATCCTTTGTTTTTCTTTATCCCTGTGATCGATTCTCACAAGTTCTGCTTCACTTTTGACAAGAAGCTTGGTGCAGCAGTTTGTGTCCTTCGTACTTTTATTGACACTTTCTATGTGATTCATATCATTTTTCATTTTATAACCGAGCGCATCGCTCCTCGTTCTCAAGTATCCCTAAGAGGCGAGTTAGTCTTGCATTCTAAGGCTATACCAAAACGACGTTTCCTTTTCTACTTCATTGTTGACATTGTCTCTGTTCTCCCCATTCCTCAGGTGGGTTTCGTGTGTTCTCTTCCTTATGACATCTCTGGTAGTCTTGCATATACAAAAATGGAATGATAAGTAGAGAGATCTTGTAGGTGGTGGTTCTTGCTTTCATGCCAAGAAAGGAACGGATTGCATCGCTGGTGACAAAGGAGATACTGAAATGGGTTATGTTCTGTCAGTATATACCGAGAAGTATCCGTATCTATCCGATTTTCAAAGAAGTGACGAGAGCTTCTGGTACGGTATCTCAAACTAAATGGGTTGGAGCTGCTTTAAACCTTTTCCTTTACTTGCTGCCAAGTCATGTAAGTAACAACAAGAGCTTCTCATATCTTCCCGCACACTACCTTTGTTACAAATATAATGATTGTTGGTCAGGTGATTGGTGCTTTCTGGTACTCGAGTGCAATTGAGAAAAAATACAGATGCTGGCGTGAAGCGTGTGCTAAGACACCCGGATGTAATCTCACGGGTCTGTACTGTACGCTGCGTAGCGGAGGCAACAGTCGTTTTTTGAACACTTCATGTCCATTAATCAACCCTGAACAAATCACAGACTCCACAGTCTTCAACTTTGGTATGTACATTGATGCATTGAAGTCTGGGGTGGTAGAGTCAAGGGATTTTCCCAAGAAGTTCTTCTACTGCTTTTGGTGGGGTCTCCGAAATCTAAGGTTGGTGCATCTACACTTCAAAGCTGAACTCATCATATCTCTTTTAAGTAACGCTTACAGTTTTACGTTACAGTGCTCTAGGCCAAAACCTGGAGACAAGTAACTCTGTAGGGGAGATAGTGTTTGCTATCATCATCTGCGTCTCTGGTTTACTCTTGTTTGCTGTTCTCATTGGAAATGTTCAGGTAATAAACTCACACCTCACTGTTTAGATTTTGATCTTGTAAATCTGATTCTTTTGGTGGTGATCACAGAAGTACTTGCAATCAACAACTATTAGAGTAGATGAAATGGAGGAGAAGAAGAGAGACACAGAGAAATGGATGTCCTATAGGATGCTACCAGAGAGTCTAAAGGAACGCATTAGGAGATACGAAGATTACAAATGGCGTGAAACCAGAGGAACTGAAGAGGAAGCTTTTCTCCGAAGCCTTCCTAAAGACCTCAGGCTTGAAACCAAACGCCACTTTTATCTGGAGTTATTAAAGAGTGTAAGCAAGCTCCCTTTTGTGATCAATATGTTCTCCTGGGTATAGTTGTTAACTTCTTGCTTTTGAGTTTTCAGGTTCCTTGGCTTCACATCATGGATGATGGTTGGCTACTAGAAGCACTGTGTGACAGGGTGAAGTCTGTTTTCTACTCAGGAGATAGCTATATTGTTCGCGAAGGCGACCCGGTTGAGGAAATGCTAATTGTAAATAGAGGCATTCTGAGAAGTACAACCAGATCTAGTGAATACTACTATTCCACCCTCAAGGCAGGTGACATATGTGGAGATCTTCTCTTTTGGGTTCTTGATCCACATCCTTCTCCTCGCCTTCCCACTTCAAGCATAACCGTAATGACTCTTACCGATGTTGAAGGCTTCACTCTCTTGCCTGATGACCTCAAGTTTGTAGCTTCTCATTTCAATCGCTTTCATACCGTTAAACTCAAGAACATGTTCAGGCAAGGCTTCAAAACAACATTATTGAAACCGTTGGATGTTTTACTACCTTATTAAGTAAAAAGGTGAGACTCAAGTTACCTTTCTTTTTGCAGGTTTTATTCAGTGCCTTGGCGATTATGGGGAGCATGCTACATACAAGCAGCTTGGAGGCTATATTCGCAAAGGAAGCGTAGTGAGACCTTAAGGACCGAAGTAGAGGAACACCAGATTCCACAAGACACACAACTTAGTCTGGGAGCAACTATATGTGTCTCGAGATTTGCTGCCAAAGCTTTGCGTACTCGACATCGATGGGTACCTCAAAAGCCAGCCGACCCTGAGTTTTCAAAGCCTGAAGCATAGTGTAATATAATTGAAGGGAAATGATAGTAGTACTAGTTAGAAAATGAGAAAGGTTTACTCATCAATCGTCATGAAGACTCATTGTCCTAAGCTTATTACAAGTTATTATTAATCATGTGAAACATAAACATTTTTGTAGTTATTTTTAGCGGTTTGGGTACGTTACTTCAAAGATTTTTTTATGTGGTCATGTGCTGGTATGTTGACAGTGTGTAAAAATAAATCTTCAAGAAAGATAAAATGGGATTCTTTTTGCTGCTTTGCTCTTTGATGATTCACATCTATATAAGACTATAACTTGTCTCATTTGCTATATATTCTTATGTACCTCAAGAATACTCGTTAAATGACATGGATGTGCAATAAAAGAGTGAGCGTTGGTTGAGTTGCCGATGAAGCTTCAATGGGTGAAGGACAAGCAGAAATGAGCCGTGGCAAACGAGTTTCCAGTAGTTGGATCATGGCCTCAGTGCCGTTTTTTGGGCACAACCGGATGAAACGTTTGTATTGGTTTCCAAATTAAAATAGTAATCCTATCTATGTAGTACGGTTCTAATTATCTATACTATTAATACAATATCACAAAACTTGTTCCTTGTACTTTTTCTCTATGACCACTTATGCTTAAAACATTGTAGCATGATAACTAACATTGGAAATATCAGTGACACCAACCTAAAGTAAATAGATAGGTTTGAGAGGCTGCAGAAAGTGACATTTGCAATTTTCCTGACCTGATGCTGCAACCTCAGCTTGAGATTTAAAAAGGAAGTGATAAGGTTCTTGAGGCAATTTTTTGTGGACAGGTTTGAACATAACTTTTGCAATAAGGATGTTTCAGTTGTCACCAAGAGTAGTATTAACACAAAAGATACAGAAAGAGTGAAAGAACACACCTGCCCTCCCGGAACAGTTCTCAGCTACAAACAGTACTAGTTGAGAGTTGAAGTTTTAGGAAACTACCTACTAGGATAATACTGTCAAAAGAGTTAACATCAGTAGCAGCTGCAAGTGGACCTACCAGTCAATCTAATTGAGTAGGAAGCAAGTGATGAGAGTATACACAAGTATAGACATTGCACACAAGTAAAGACATTGTATAAATCTTATATGACCACTCTTCTTTTGGTGATGTTGAATCACTCCTAATCCTAAGAAAGTTATACCGGACTGTAGGAAAAATTGGAAACCGTAATAGCCAAAGCAGAAAAACCCATAGGTCAAGTTAGCTACCGAGGCTCATGTAGTTCTATAACTATTTTTAACCTGGGGTCAGTAAGATACTGTAGTGAATTAAACAACATGAAGGCAAAGAAACAATACCAGCAGAGAAAGTGGAGTTATATTTTTTTGATGGACCTGGTTCTCAATAATGCAAGTTACAAATACCAAATAAAAGAAGAGATGACAGATCTTGAAATCTTTGCAAGCGGGATATCAAATCCACAGTTATGCAGCAGGTACATATAGTTTCTTACTTGGCAACTATGCATGAGCATGACTCTACTTTAGTTACACTTTCTGAGTTCAAGCACTAGGTGTGTTTCTTTTTGATGACATGACTAGTACAACAGTGAAAGTCCACTACTGTGAAGCACTTGATGAGGCTTTAATGTGAGGTGATTGTTAGTTGGAGAAGCTTTTGAAGTGCCTAACCAACACATGCCAGTATTCAGAGAAAGTTTTAAACTTCAGGTGCTTTATGAAAAGTCACTGATGTCTACAGAAAACGAGAAAACACACATGTAACGGTAGCAGCTAATATCAAACCACCACTATCAAATAGAAGATGTTGCATTTTGTATTGGCACTGACAGAGACACAAGATTAATGAATACTGTGGGGAATGTGAGTTTATTGCGAGTAACTTCAACTATTACTTTTATGTAACATGTGCAGTTTAACAGTGTATAGTAGGAGTCAGAAGCCTTAATATCTACCAGAACATGACAGGTAATCATAAAGCTGAAGCTTCTGGACGTTTTATAGTTGTCAAAGAATGATTAGAGTATCCATTGTAAATGTTTCTTACACAAGAAACGTGGATGAGTAAGATGATCATCTTTTACCTCAAACAGTTCCCCTTCCAGTTCAGTATCCAACAACACCTATAATCAAAAGAAAGAGATGAGAAGCAAAGACACTCGATACAAAAAGACACCCCTTAAGTTGACCAACGAACCGAACGGTTAAATTAAAAGGCACGGTTCGTGAATTTAAACCAGTTTAACAATTGGACTGGTCGAACCGTATAAAAAAATCTGAAAGCGTATTAGCCGGCTGAATAATAGAATCCCACAAAGGCCCATGAAAGCCTAACTATGGTGTCCTGCGGAAACAACAATCTGGTTGTCATCCGGTTTGAACAATCTAGCATAACAATAAAAATCCTTGTAGGCCTATAAGAGCCCACTACATGGGCCCATACACAGGTAGATAAGGTTTTCAGGATTTTTTTTGCATCTAAAAGATTCTAATTTGTATTTCTGTTGAGACAGACACACATGTGAGCATAATCCTAGACTAGTCTAGGGTTCGGAAACTTAGGTTCATTCTGTACTTTGCAATTACAACCATGTAACTTGCACGTGTGTCCTAGCAAATACTAAATTGGCAATTGTAATTTACCAAGAAGACAAAATCGTCAACGGGAAACTCCTGATTGTGGCGTGGATCAGACCAGCGTTGTTGATGCTTAGGCATGGGCCAAGTACCAGGGTCGTCTTGTCTGTCTCTATCATCAACATCATTTTCTTTATTTCATTACAATATTTTACTAACTGATCCAAACGAAATTCAACAGAAATTCTTATATTCTATCTATAAACACCAATCTTTGTGTACCATCATTTATCCTCTTCTTTGTTCATCATCTACACGCATAATCATTTCTACTGCAAATCATCTCTATATAATCTTTCTGTTGTTTTTTTCATTCTAAGAGGTTTTCTTTTATCAACTTCAAGTTCAACCACTTAACTATTCATGTCTTTATGGTACGCTTATTTGACGATGATTTTATTAACACTTTTTCAGAAATGGAAGTCAATTCTATGGAAACACCGTTGCTTCCATCAAACGATCACGAAGAAGTACACAAACCAAACATAACCGGTTTGGTATCTACAATGAAATCGAATTTCTTCGCGGGTTTACCTCGAAAACTTCGGTCTAAAATCGATCCGGAAGACCCTTTTCACATTGATTTCAACAAAGTCGTCGGTCTTACTAGAGGTAAGTATATATACACATCAAGGTGGTTTACTTTATAAGTTAGATCATAATTTTCTCACAAATATTCTAAGGAAAACTCCTCTCTAAAACAATATTTTGACCTTCAAAAGACGAGAAGAAATACTACAAAGGACAATTGGCGACACTAAAATCTTTTGAGGAAGTAGAAAGTTTCATAGCTCGATCTGAAGAGTATGTAATCGATGAAAAAACAGAAGAAGAAGATCGAACTGAGAGAGCTGCACAAGAGATGGCCATGCAAATCTCTAATTGGGCTAACATATTTTTACTTGCTCTCAAGGTATATGACTTTCTGTTGACTTATTTTATACATTGACTCTTTGTTCATCAAATGTTTTATAATTTGTAGGTATATGCTACGATAAAGAGTGGATCAATAGCAATTGCAGCATCAACACTCGACTCTTTGCTTGATCTAATGGCAGGAGGAATACTTTGGTTCACACATTTATCAATGAAAAACATAAATATTTACAAATATCCCATTGGAAAGCTTAGGGTGCAACCTGTTGGAATCATCATTTTTGCTGCGGTTATGGCCACTCTTGGTATATTTATTTGTACTTATATCAAAACTATTATATATTATAAGTTTCTTGATTAAAATGTAATATAAATTAATTAACTATATACATTTGCGTAGGGTTTCAAGTTCTGCTTGTGGCAGTTGAACAATTGATTGCAAATGAACCTCCAGAAAAAATGAGGCATGACCAATTAGTTTGGTTATATTCAATCATGCTAAGTGCAACAGCTATTAAACTGGCTTTGTGGATCTACTGCAAAAGTTCGAGAAACCATATCGTCCGTGCATATGCAAAGGTACATATACATACATGTGCATGTAGTTTTACTATTTCATATTAGATTAATTGAAGAGTTCTGATATAGGATCACCACTTTGATGTGGTGACGAACGTTCTTGGACTAATCTCGGCCGTTCTTGGGAATGCTTTCTATTGGTGGATCGATCCTTCTGGTGCTATTCTCTTAGCCATCTACACTATTATCAATTGGTCGGGGACTGTTATGGAAAATGCAGGTAACATTTCTAATTCAATGTTGTTAGTTTTATTTTTAATCTAATAAAATATATCATTTGAGTTTTCACTATCATTTTCTTGTATATATTTAGTCTCATTGATCGGACAGGCAGCTCCTCCAGAAGTTTTGCAGAAGTTGACATACTTAGTATTGCGACAAGTCGCGGATAATATTAAATGTGTTGATACTGTCCGTGCCTATACATTTGGTGTTCTTTACTTTGTCGAGGTTTGTTTATATATAGCTTAAGTATATTTATAAGTTATATATCAACTTCTGATTGCACTTGACCATAACATAATTCATCATTGCATCATAATAATATTTGGTTAATAATACATAATTAACTTTGCGTATTTTTATATATTCAGGTGGATATAGAACTCCCAGAAAATTTGCCATTAAAGGAAGCTCACGCAATTGGTGAATCTTTGCAAATAAAACTCGAAGAACTTCCAGAAGTGGAAAGAGCTTTTGTTCATCTCGATTTCGAGAGTCGTCACAAGCCTGAACACTCTGTTCTTTCTACAATTCCAAACGATTTGTAATAATATATATTTATATATGTGTGTGTGTTTTCTTGATTTTTATGTCTTTGTACTATCTAACATTTGTAGCTTGAGTTATTTACTGTTGAGTTTTTGCTTTAATAAACTTTTGGTTCATATGGAACTAGACATTTTACGTTTATTTTCAATTCATAAAAAATTATATGTAAATTGACATTTTATATAGTTGGCACTAACATAATAATATGTCACCAGGACCAAACATTTACAGGATTGAAAATATATTGGATAAATGAACACAGAAGTAAACCATCAAGCTAGTAAAGTGTTTTGGAAATTGGAACCACATTTCTTTGACTCCAATATGAGAGACCAGAGACGGATCTACATGCATTAAGAGCAACCTTATTGGTTGATACTCAAATTAGATATCTCAAAACAAAAAAATATTATTAGTTTAATCAGTTTTCATTTGAAAATTAATTTTTGTTTTATGTTTTAAAGCAAATCCAATTAAGCAGAGACATGTGGACATGTATGGTTTTAAAATTTGTGTCAGAAGTTGGCCTCGAGAAACTTCTTCCCTTCTCTTTCATAATTTTTGTATTTTTGAATTTTCTTTTTCTTAGAAACTCTATCTAGAAACGATTAATGAATATGCTCTAATGGTAGATCAGCTGACACCCTTAAATTACAAATACTGAATATTGATATATTTTTAATATTCCATAGCCATGATGTAATCCCTTTGATGATTCTCCTAAGTTGTGGTTCGAGACCATAGTGACACCATAATTTTTTTTGTTTTTTCTGAATCTAAAGCTCATTTAATTTTTGACCCAGTATTAAAAGATAATGGTAGGTTGGTTGACACCCATAAATTATAAATAATTACTAAGACAAATCATTTCTACAGAAAAGAAAAAGAATATATGCAATATCAACATTTCAAAATTAAATAATACTTATAACATTTTCAAATATATTCAGTTATTTATTAATCTAACATCAAGAATGGATATGATACTAAAAGAAATGTCGCAAAAATGACAGTTTATATTATTTGTTTATGTCTAACATTTGTCAAGGATTTGCAAGAAAAAAATTGTACAATGTTTGAAAATACATAACTCAAACTACTAAATGTTTATTTAAAGTGAGGTTAATCTTCTTTGGTTACCGGTATATTATTCGATCTTGAACCTACTAAGGTAAACTTTCTCTTACATTGATTCAACTCATGTTAGAGATATGAGTTCAGTTGATAACTCAGCAGCTTATTGGTGATATGTGAAAAAAAAATTCTTTAAATGGAACTTTGTTAATTATTTTAAAAGAGATTACTAAAATTTACTTAGAAATATTATTTCTTTCTTATCGTTGAGAATTACGTCTGTGCTTCGCAATGATAACACACTCCTAGTAATAAGAATATTCAAACTCATTTTATTTGTTTCTATAGTAATATATAAAAGTAAAATTATTCTAACCCATTTTTATTCTATTTTTCTCTATATATAGTAGAAAATCAATTATCTATTCTTTACACTACATTTAAAACTTGCTATTTTAGATAAATACATTAAAATAAATATATCTCTATTATAGAATTTCTCAATTTTTGGAAAAATTAGCAAGATGTCCAAGATAAGATATGATCTCAGGAAAGTCTTTGATACACATAGAAAATGATAAATGTTGGGAGATTTAGAACAAGAACTAACCAATGCTGTGCAAGTCCTTTTGTTATTTCATGTTTTGGACTTGTTGTCACCTGCATAACATTTCTCCCCTCTTCAAATCTTCAAGCTTTTTTAGTGTGTCTTTGTGAATTTGGCTTATTCTTGTTTAATTCAAATGTATCTCAGCAATAAAGAGTTCTTGTCTACTTCCTGTGGACACTGACATATGTAGACTAAGTTCCAACGATGCTCTTAGATCACATTTGTAAACACAAAAAGGTGCACCACACTGTTTAGGTCATGGTTTTCCAACAAGTACGTAGCCAAAATCAGGTCTTACTTCCCTACATTCCCTGTCTGAAATCACAAAAACCCAACAGAAAGAAACCAAAAAGAGTACAGAGATAATAGGATTCTTAAAGCCACAAATAGTAACAATGGCTCTCTCCAGAATGATTCATCGTAGAAGAATACCATCATCATCATCATCTCATCTTCAACCCCATTGGAGAAGAATCCATTATAGCTGTCCATGAGGCTTCTTATGTACATCAATTCTTTGTTTGCTTCGTTTCGGTTTACTCTTCTTTCCAGATTCGACCGGTCACCCTCAACTTGAGTTCTTGCCTATCACCTCCAGAGAAGTAGAGTGCGAGGTTTCTAGGGATGATGAGACCGTCTTGACTGTCCCTGACTTTCCTGTGACTGTCACGGATGCTTCTAGGGATCCCTTGCCATGTTAGTTTACGTCCATGAGCTCCCACTTCCAAGCTGTAACTGAACTTCTTTGCCTCGTTTTCATCTCCCATGAAACGAAGAAACGCCATGTAAACTGGAGCCATCCCCAGCTGGAAAGCCTCAAAGTGTAAACAGAACTGTCTCCCAAAACAGTTGAACACCTGAAAACAAAGTAACCGAGATGCGAGTCAAGAGTGTAACATGAAACAGAAGAAAACATAATGAAACAAGAATGTTATTACCGTAAGCATCCATGTAGCATTCTCAACTTCATGTGGGTTTGATTTAACATAACGGTGGTTGAAAGTGCAACCGTCATGCATATCGACTTTATGATCATCTTTCAGATGAACAACAAGCGTGGGGATATCACCAGTAACTGAACACTCAGAGCCAGCGTAAGGGCAAGCGTAAGGCCTAAACCTGCAGTGCTGCTCGTGCTTAAGCTTGCTGTAGTAAGGGAAAATGTCATGACAACCCAAACTTTGGTACCGGCATGGAACTTCCAAGGACTCTGCAACTTTCTCAAGAGCTAAGCATCTTATGTTACCAAGCTCGTAGCGACACGTAGGACAAGTGTTCTGCACTCTTGCTTTGCAGTTTGAACATAAGGTGTGGCCATTCGGACACTGTAGACATAAGAAAAAACCGTTAAACTTTGCAATTACAAATGTTTCAAGGGAGAAGAAAAGTGACAGACCTGATGAATTGGAGGGTACATTAGATTAGTACACACTGGACATTCAAGAAGCTCGTAGACACCATTGTTTGAATGCATCCCATATTTTCCAACTCCTGCTCCCCCTGACTTTGTAGGTCTGCTATTAGTATTACTATGAACTTCGGCTTTCGCCATTTTAACCTCGTAATCCATTCCTGTTGAAGTAGATTCAAGAACTTCTTTCAAAGCACTGCCTCCAGGAGCCATGGTGAGTCAAATGAGATGCCCTTGTATCGCACTTGTAGTAAGATGATTTGCTCCTTTTGGATCTATTTGTTATTCTGCAGGAGGGAGAAAAGGAACAAGGCCAAAACAATAAGCTTTATATGATTCACATGTAAAACTTAGCAATCATATATCAAATAAACTTGATAACGGCAGATAGTTCATTTGATCAAGTCTTTTTACTTTATTTATGGATTTGTAACCTTCCCAAGGAACAAAAACAAATTCAAAAGAAAACAAACAATTGGAGCAAAACATTAAATGCACTTTCAGATAGGCACCAAAGCACAAGGCCTAAAGCTATGAACAATGCTAGTAAAAGCTAGACTTTTGAACATTCCAATGACTTCAACTGTTAACAGTAATCAATTGCAGAACTATCAAACATCAATACTGACCATTCTTTTCAATCGTAGCAGCATAATAATGGATCTAACTAGAACAAAAAAAAAAGAAAGTAAACTAAGGGCAGATACTTAGTTCACTTGATCAAGTTTGAGGAACAAAAAAAAATTCAAAAGTAAACAAATAATTGGACCAAAACATTAAATGCACTTTCAGATAGGCACTAAAAGAATAGGCCTCACAAACTATGAACAATGCTAAAAGCTAGGCACTTGCAACATTCCAATGACTTCAACTGTTAACAGTAATCAATCGCAGAACTATCAAACATCCGTTGAGAAAAAAAAAACAAACAAAAAAAATAACTTATCTCTTTGCAGAACATTCTTTTCAATCTAACCAGACAGAGAAACATAAAAATGGATCTAACTAGAACAAGAATTACAAATCTAATCAAATGGCAGCCAACAACGAACGTGCAAGCAAGGTTTCAATTTTGCAATCAACAAAAAGAAATGTCTTTGATTCGAACCAGGTTTCAGCAAAGTCTATAGAAAACGGTGACCGAAAATGCAAACCTCAATATCTTAAATCTCAACATTATATCCTATACAGATTTAAAGACAACAAAAAACAGAGAAATGGTTTTCCCAAAATTCGATCTTTTTTACATTTCGAGATATATATTTTCCCCACACGACGATGCAATATACCAACATAAATCATCGACCCGAGAATCCTGCCCATAAACCCAGATTTCGAAATTCGGTGATTCTCGATCTTTTTCCCTAATTTCAAAAAAAAAAAAACAAACAAAAAATAACTTATCTCTTTGCAGAACATTCTTTTCAATCTAACCAGACAGAGAAACATAAAAATGGATCTAACTAGAACAAAAAGAAAGTAAACTAAGGGCAGATACTTAGTTCACTTGATCAAGTTTGAGGAACAAAAAAATTCAAAAGTAAACAAATAATTGGACCAAAACATTAAATGCACTTTCAGATAGGCACTAAAAGAATAGGCCTCACAAACTATGAACAATGCTAAAAGCTAGGCACTTGCAACATTCCAATGACTTCAACTGTTAACAGTAATCAATCGCAGAACTATCAAACATCCGTTGAGAAAAAAAAACAAACAAAAAATAACTTATCTCTTTGCAGAACATTCTTTTCAATCTAACCAGACAGAGAAACATAAAAATGGATCTAACTAGAACAAAAAGAAAGTAAACTAAGGGCAGATACTTAGTTCACTTGATCAAGTTTGAGGAACAAAAAAATTCAAAAGTAAACAAATAATTGGACCAAAACATTAAATGCACTTTCAGATAGGCACTAAAAGAATAGGCCTCACAAACTATGAACAATGCTAAAAGCTAGGCACTTGCAACATTCCAATGACTTCAACTGTTAACAGTAATCAATCGCAGAACTATCAAACATCCGTTGAGAAAAAAAAACAAACAAAAAATAACTTATCTCTTTGCAGAACATTCTTTTCAATCTAACCAGACAGAGAAACATAAAAATGGATCTAACTAGAACAAAAAGAAAGTAAACTAAGGGCAGATACTTAGTTCACTTGATCAAGTTTGAGGAACAAAAAAATTCAAAAGTAAACAAATAATTGGACCAAAACATTAAATGCACTTTCAGATAGGCACTAAAAGAATAGGCCTCACAAACTATGAACAATGCTAAAAGCTAGGCACTTGCAACATTCCAATGACTTCAACTGTTAACAGTAATCAATCGCAGAACTATCAAACATCCGTTGAGAAAAAAAACAAACAAAAAATAACTTATCTCTTTGCAGAACATTCTTTTCAATCTAACCAGACAGAGAAACATAAAAATGGATCTAACTAGAACAAAAAGAAAGTAAACTAAGGGCAGATACTTAGTTCACTTGATCAAGTTTGAGGAACAAAAAAATTCAAAAGTAAACAAATAATTGGACCAAAACATTAAATGCACTTTCAGATAGGCACTAAAAGAATAGGCCTCACAAACTATGAACAATGCTAAAAGCTAGGCACTTGCAACATTCCAATGACTTCAACTGTTAACAGTAATCAATCGCAGAACTATCAAACATCCGTTGAGAAAAAAAACAAACAAAAAATAACTTATCTCTTTGCAGAACATTCTTTTCAATCTAACCAGACAGAGAAACATAAAAATGGATCTAACTAGAACAAAAAGAAAGTAAACTAAGGGCAGATACTTAGTTCACTTGATCAAGTTTGAGGAACAAAAAAATTCAAAAGTAAACAAATAATTGGACCAAAACATTAAATGCACTTTCAGATAGGCACTAAAAGAATAGGCCTCACAAACTATGAACAATGCTAAAAGCTAGGCACTTGCAACATTCCAATGACTTCAACTGTTAACAGTAATCAATCGCAGAACTATCAAACATCCGTTGAGAAAAAAAAACAAACAAAAAATAACTTATCTCTTTGCAGAACATTCTTTTCAATCTAACCAGACAGAGAAACATAAAAATGGATCTAACTAGAACAAAAAGAAAGTAAACTAAGGGCAGATACTTAGTTCACTTGATCAAGTTTGAGGAACAAAAAAATTCAAAAGTAAACAAATAATTGGACCAAAACATTAAATGCACTTTCAGATAGGCACTAAAAGAATAGGCCTCACAAACTATGAACAATGCTAAAAGCTAGGCACTTGCAACATTCCAATGACTTCAACTGTTAACAGTAATCAATCGCAGAACTATCAAACATCCGTTGAGAAAAAAAAACAAACAAAAAATAACTTATCTCTTTGCAGAACATTCTTTTCAATCTAACCAGACAGAGAAACATAAAAATGGATCTAACTAGAACAAAAAGAAAGTAAACTAAGGGCAGATACTTAGTTCACTTGATCAAGTTTGAGGAACAAAAAAATTCAAAAGTAAACAAATAATTGGACCAAAACATTAAATGCACTTTCAGATAGGCACTAAAAGAATAGGCCTCACAAACTATGAACAATGCTAAAAGCTAGGCACTTGCAACATTCCAATGACTTCAACTGTTAACAGTAATCAATCGCAGAACTATCAAACATCCGTTGAGAAAAAAAACAAACAAAAAATAACTTATCTCTTTGCAGAACATTCTTTTCAATCTAACCAGACAGAGAAACATAAAAATGGATCTAACTAGAACAAAAAGAAAGTAAACTAAGGGCAGATACTTAGTTCACTTGATCAAGTTTGAGGAACAAAAAAATTCAAAAGTACACAAACAATTGGAGCAAAACATTAAATGCACTTTCAGATAGGCACCAAAGCACAAGGCCTAAAGCTATGAACAATGCTAAAAGCTAGACCTTTGCAACATTCCAATGACTTCAACTGGTAACAGTAATCAATTGCAGAACTATTAAACATCAATACAGAAAATGCCAAGAGAGGGAAAAAACACAACTATTTTTGGAGACCATTCTTTTGAATCGTAGCAACATAATAATGGATCTAACTAGAACAAAAAAGAAAGTAAACTAAGGGCAGATACTTAGTTCACGTGATCAAGTTTGAGGAACAAAAACAATTCAAAAGTAAACAAATAACTGGACCAAAACATTAAATGCACTTTCATATAGGTACTAAAAGAATAGGTCTCACAAGCTATGAATAATGCTAAAAGCTAGACCTTTGCAACATTCCAATGACTTCAACTGTTAACAGTAATCAATCGCAGAACTATCAAACATCAGTTGGCAAAACATAAACAAAACCAAAACATTTTTCTCTTTGCAGAACATTCTTTTCAATCTAACCAGACAGAGAAACATGATAATGGATCTAACTAGAACAAGAACTGCCAAATCTAACCTACGGCAGCTAGCAAAGAACGTGCAAGCAAGGTTTCAGTTTTGCAATTAACAAAAAAGAAATGTCTTTGAATCAAACCAGGTTTAAGCAGAAGTCTATAGAGAAGAGAAGGGTGTTCAAAATGCAAAGCCTCAATATCATAAATCTCACCATTTATCTTTTTCCCCAATTCAAAGACAACAACAAAAACAGAGAAATGGTATTCCCAAAAATTCGATCTTTTTTTACATTTCGAGATATATTTTCCCCACACGACGATGCAATATATCAACATAAATCATCGACCCGTGAATCCTGCCCGTAAACTCAATTTCGAAATTCGGTGATTCTCGATTTTTATCCCTAATTTCAAAGAACAGAAAAAAACTCAAAATTCAAAAAAAAAAAAAGAAAGAGGAGAAGAAAATGTTTGTTACCTGGAAACAAAACTCTAGACTTGGTGTTTTGTTTGATTCAGCTTCAAATCTAAGACAAGAAATCGATGGATTTTTGAAGGAAAACGAAATATTTTGAGAATTACCCAGAAAATGAAAAGAGACGGAGGAGGCGGAGGAAGAGGGATGTGTCATGTCTTCTTGAAAGATATTAATGGTGTTCTCTTGTCTTTTGTCTTTATTCCACTTTTAAAACACCGAATCACACAATTCACGAAGGTGGTGTTTCTTTTAAGAAATACATTGATCATTCCTTAATTACATTATTTATATTTAATGATTTTGTACTATATTCATACTTTTTGACAGACTATATTCATAATTATTATTACTAATTTGATTTATTTATTTTTTGGTTACAAATTTCAACGCTCAGTTTCTTATTTTATATTTTCCATACCTTTCATGTTTTCAGTTTTATTTTTTAACAACACAAAGAAAGAAAAAAAATATTTTAATTTTTTTTACATTCACCTATACGTGTGTGCCATATGACTTGTGACTTGTGAGTAAAAACAAAAGAAGCAGTAGAATAGCAGGTAAAGTGCGCACACAAAAAAAAAGCAGGTAAAAGACTTTGAAACGGGAGTCTCCAAAAGTCAACGTCTATCGAGGAAATTACGAAAAGTAATGACCAATTACGAAAAGAATAATAACCATTTTTTAAATTAACTACTATCTTATTGGCTCGAGTTCGTGCATCGAATAAAGAGGTTTCCTGCATACATCATCTTTTAAATTACCAAGAGATGGAATATCGTAAATTCAAAAGAACAATTGAAGTGTCGGATGTTGCTGCGCGCATGTGACATGTACACTGCTCATAGTATTTTGGATGTTTGTTCGAGGACAAAAAGTTAGGAGTTACGGACGTGAAGGAAAAGCAACATTTTAAAAATAATTTATAAAAATACCGTCGCCTGAGAGATTCGAACTCTCGCGGGGAAACCCCATGTACTTAGCAGGCACACGCCTTAACCACTCGGCCAAAGCGACTTGTTGACAAAAAGACTACCACAATAAATAAAATCTATATAACCACATGAACTACTAGTTGGCTACTACTGGTGACATGTTTTGCTCTAAGGAGGTTATTGATTTATTATAAATCTTTCTTGTCAACTTTATATTTGTTATAAAAGGAACTGGAATTTTATTGTATCGAATTTAAAAAGGCAAAATTTATACCATTAGATTTTATAACACCGATAGAAAGTGTTTATTATAGAGAGAAGAGTGAATGATAATTTATAAACGATCGAATCGATCGTTTATATAAGTAGAATTTCTGTGCAAATAGTGCAGCGGCCCCACATCTTTTATATTTTTCAACGTTTGGTGAGCTTTTCTTATTGTCTTTCATAACACTCCCTGAGGACCGGTTATCACTATCCTCTCGCTACGTCTTTGTTGCCTCGTTAAAACCTTTCGGGAAAACCCAATGGGAAAACCATAGTAAGGTAAAAGAGTACAACCACGTAAGCTCCCCTCGAATAAGCGTTATATATCCCGATAGGCGATTCCATGTTATGGATGTGTTTTCGAATCTGAGGTAGGCGATCTTTTTTACATTTCGAGATATATATTTTCCCCACGACGATGCAATATACCAACATAAATCATCGACCCGAGAATCCTGCCCATAAACCCAGATTTCGAAATTCGGTGATTCTCGATCTTTTTCCTAATTTCAAAGAACAGAAAAAAAATTCAAAAGTAAACAAATAACTGGACCAAAACATTAAATGCACTTTCAGATAGGCACTAAAAGAATAGGCCTCACAAACTATGAACAATGCTAAAAGCTAGGCACTTGCATTCCAATGACTTCAACTGTTAACAGTAATCAATCGCAGAACTATCAAACATCCGTTGAGAAAAAAACAAACAAAAAATAACTTATCTCTTTGCAGAACATTCTTTTCAATCTAACCAGACAGAGAAACATAAAAATGGATCTAACTAGAACAAGAATTACAAATCTAATCAAATGGCAGCCAACAACGAACGTGCAAGCAAGGTTTCAATTTTGCAATCAACAAAAGAAATGTCTTTGATTCGAACCAGGTTTCAGCAAAGTCTATAGAAAACGGTGACCGAAAATGCAAACCTCAATATCTTAAATCTCAACATTATATCCTATACAGATTTAAAGACAACAAAAACAGAGAAATGGTTTTCCCAAAATTCGATCTTTTTTTACATTTCGAGATATATATTTTCCCCACACGACGATGCAATATACCAACATAAATCATCGACCCGAGAATCCTGCCCATAAACCCAGATTTCGAAATTCGGTGATTCTCGATCTTTTTCCTAATTTCAAAGAACAGAAAAAAACTCAAAATTCAAAAAGAGAGAGAGGTTTGTTACCTGGAAACAAAACTCCAGACTTGTGTTTAATGGTGTTTTGTTTGATTCCGATTCAAATCTAAGACAAGAAATCGATGGATTTTTGAAGGAAAACGAAATATTTTGAGGATTACCGAGAAAATGAAAAGAGACGGAGGAGGCGGAGGAGGAAGAGGAGGGATGTGTCATGTCTTTCTTGAAAGCCTATTAATGGTGGTGGTCTCTTGTCTTTTTGTTATTCTGCAGGAGGAAAAAGGGAATCATGAACAACGTAAACTTATATGATTCACGTGACAAACTTGGCACTCATGAAATAAACTTGATAAGGGCAGATACTTAGTTCATTTGATCAAGACTTTTACTTTATTTCTGGATCTGTAACCTTCCTAAGGAACAAAACAATTCAAAAGTACACAAACAATTGGAGCAAAACATTAAATGCACTTTCAGATAGGTCCCAAAGCAAAAAACCTCAAGCTATGAAAAATGCTAGAAGCTAGAGACCTTTGCACATTCCAATGACTTCAACTGTTAACAGTAATCAATCGCAGAACTATCAAACATCCGTTGAGAAAAAAACAAACAAAAAATAACTTATCTCTTTGCAGAACATTCTTTTCAATCTAACCAGACAGAGAAACATAAAAATGGATCTAACTAGAACAAGAAAAAAAGAGTAAACTAAGGGCAGATACTTAGTTCACGTGATCAAGTTTGAGGAACAAAAAAATTCAAAAGTAAACAAATAACTGGACCAAAACATTAAATGCACTTTCATATAGGTACTAAAAGAATAGGTCTCACAAGCTATGAATAATGCTAAAAGCTAGACCTTTGCAACATTCCAATGACTTCAACTGTTAACAGTAATCAATCGCAGAACTATCAAACATCCGTTGAGAAAAAAACAAACAAAAAATAACTTATCTCTTTGCAGAACATTCTTTTCAATCTAACCAGACAGAGAAACATAAAAATGGATCTAACTAGAACAAGAATTACAAATCTAATCAAATGGCAGCCAACAACGAACGTGCAAGCAAGGTTTCAATTTTGCAATCAACAAAAAGAAATGTCTTTGATTCGAACCAGGTTTCAGCAAAGTCTATAGAAAACGGTGACCGAAAATGCAAACCTCAATATCTTAAATCTCAACATTATATCCTATACAGATTTAAAGACAACAAAAAACAGAGAAATGGTTTTCCCAAAAATTCGATCTTTTTTTTTACATTTCGAGATATATATTTTCCCCCACACGACGATGCAATATACCAACATAAATCATCGACCCGAGAATCCTGCCCATAAACCCAGATTTCGAAATTCGGTGATTCTCGATCTTTTTCCCTAATTTCAAAGAACAGAAAAAAAAACTCAAAATTCAAAAAAAAAGAGAGAGAGAAGAGGTTTGTTACCTGGAAACAAAACTCCAGACTTGTGTTTAATGGTGTTTTGTTTGATTCCGATTCAAATCTAAGACAAGAAATCGATGGATTTTTGAAGGAAAACGAAATATTTTGAGGATTACCGAGAAAATGAAAAGAGACGGGAGGAGGCGGAGGAGGAAGAGGAGGGATGTGTCATGTCTTTCTTGAAAGCCTATTAATGGTGGTGGTCTCTTGTCTTTTTGTCTTTATTCCACTTTTTTAAAGAGTAATTCTTGGGTTCACTCGCATGGTGAGCACAAGGTTCAATGACAAATAGTATTTGGTATTTGATATTTGATATCTTTTAAAAAGAAACAAATTAATAAATATTTTTTAAATTATATTATATTTTTAAAATAAAAAGATAAAATACTTAATAGTAATAGTTGCAAAAATAAATAAATTAATATTGTTAATGTCATAAGCATAATACTACGCCCTAAACCCTAAATCATAAATCCTAAACCCTAAAACATAAACAATAAACACTAAATCTTAATAACACTAAACCCTAAATCCTAATCGTTAAACCACAAATCCTTGGGTAAACTATGAATCCTTGGATAAATCGTAAACTCTAGGGTTCATGGTTTACCAAAGGGTTTAGGGTTTAGTGATTAGGATTTAGGGTTTAGTGTTATTAAGATTTAGATTTAATGTTTAAACCCTAAAATATAAACATTAAATTTTAATAAAACTAAACCTAAATCCTAATCGTTAAACCCTAAACCCTTTAGTAAATTATGAACCCTTGGATAAATTGTAAATTCTAGGGTTCATGGTTTACCCAAGGTGTATGGTTTAGTGATTAGGATTTAGGGTTTAGTGTTATTAAGATTTAGGAGTTAATGTTTATGTTTTGGGGTTTAAGATTTATGATTTGTGGTTTGTATGTAGTATTATATTGACGACGTTAACAATATTAATTTATTTATTTGCAACTCTTACTATTTTAAGTATTTTATTTTTATTTTAAAACATAATATAATTTGAAATATCTTTATTATTTTGTTTCCTTTTTAAAAGATATCAATAAATAAATTAATATTGTTAATGTCATAAGCATAATACTACCTCTAAACCCTAAATCCTTGGGTAAACTATGAATCCTGGATAAATCGTAAACTCAGGGTTCATGGTTTACCAAAGGGTTTAGGGTTTAGTGTTATTAAGATTTAGGATTTAATGTTAATAAGATTTAGGGTTTAATGTTAATAAGATTTAGGAGTTAAT
The DNA here is from genome assembly GCA_016771965.1 of Brassica carinata. Taxonomy (NCBI): domain Eukaryota; kingdom Viridiplantae; phylum Streptophyta; class Magnoliopsida; order Brassicales; family Brassicaceae; genus Brassica; species Brassica carinata. The sequence continues at coordinate 8,675,776 of CM028688.1, forward strand.
GTTTATGTTTTGGGGTTTAAGATTATGATTTAGGGTTTAATGTTAATAAGATTTAGGATTTAATGTTTAAACCCTAAAATATAAACATTAAATTTTAATAAAACTAAACCTAAATCCTAATCGTTAAACCCTAAACCCTTTAGTAAATTATGAACCCTGGATAAATTGTAAATTCTAGGGTTCATGGTTTACCCAAGTGTATGGTTTAGTGATTAGGATTTAGGGTTTAATGTTATTAAGATTTAGGATTTAATGTTTAAACCCTAAAATATAAACATTAAATTTTAATAAAACTAAACCTAAATCCTAATCGTTAAACCCTAAACCCTTTAGTAAATTATGAACCCTTGGATAAATTGTAAATTCTAGGGTTCATGGTTTACCCAAGTGTATGGTTTAGTGATTAGGATTTAGGGTTTAATGTTAATAAGATTTAGGAGTTAATGTTTATGTTTTGGGGTTTAAGATTTATGATTTAGGGTTTGTATGTAGTATTATATTGACGACGTTAACAATATTAATTTATTTATTTGCAACTCTTACTATTTTAAGTATTTTATTTTTATTTTAAAACATAATATAATTTGAAATATCTTTATTATTTTGTTTCCTTTTTAAAAGATATCAAATATTAAATAATAAATACTATTGGTTGGTTGATTAAAGTGTTCACCCTAGGGGGTGAACCCAAGAATTACTCTTTTTTAAAACACCGAATCACAATCCACGAAGGTGGTTCCCTTTTTTTTAAGAAATGTATTAATCTCGCCTTAATCCCCCTGTATATTAAAAATAGAAGTTACTTTAGTGATTTCTCATTGGTACTCATGTAAGATATTCTCGATTAATTCTCTTAATTCTATTGGTTGATTTTTGCTAATTTCTTTTGATTTATTTTTAAATCGCCAGAAAGTGTTAACCTGAACCACTTAATTTAGACTTCCAAACACTCTCAATGATAGAGTTAACCTAGAACCACTAATTTTAGGCTTCCAAACACTATCAACTACTTATATAAACTATTCACATACATTACTACATATATATATACGAATAAATTATATTTGTATATAAAATATAATTATGTTTTTCAACATGAGATAATATATTTTCATAAACCTAAATTGTATGTGATTTCTTATCCTGGTAAGAAAAACACACACATGCATTTTATACTAAAATATGTTAAAAAATATCTTTGAGACAGAAATTATATTATTTCTATTTCAAAATGATTTTAGATCTTATATTTTTAAGAAAATTCATTTACTTACATTTTCAATAAACTTTTATTAAATAATAATAGTACATTATAGATTTGAATTATAATAATAATAAACTATAATCTTAGAGATATTATTTGTATTTACTAAAATTTATTCGTTAAAGTTATAGAAAATAGAGATATATAAAAATAAATACATTTATAATCAAAAAAAAAATTCAAAATAAAAGTTTCTAAATTTTGTTAAAGTATTTATTTAAATATATTTTCGTACCTATAAATAAGATTATTATTGTTATTTATCTCTTTAGCAAAATATATTTTGGTCATTTTAATTTTTATATGATATTTTGTGATAAAAATTTAGTGTTATACTTAGGTATTCCTCTAAGGGTTAAATTTATGATTCAATTGGATCTATAAAACTATTTAAAATTGATTATGTGGTTTTAAAAAATCTAAAATTATTGGATTCGCTATTTGTAGAAATAATTGATTTTTATTTATATTTTATCTTATATATTTTAGATTTTTTATCATCGACATACTACAAAGGAAATCAACACTAAATACATACCTTTTGTGTTTTCTCGATTGAAAGGTAAATGTATTTTAATCATCGACAATACTAAAAAGGAAATTAACACTAAATACAAACTAAAAACGAAATCAGTACTCTTAATTGATTGGTCGATCACTAATTATTTACTAACCTTACTAATAATTAATACATGTATTAATAATTTTCCTTATTAGATATTACTTATGAAGAATATTAATTAATACATGTATTAATAAATTTTCTTATTACAAATCTGGAAAACAATCCAATCTTGATATCATATTGATTACATTGTTTAGTGTGATTTATCGATTTGTATCTAATTAGGTTGTTTGTTATTATTAACTTACCTTACTAATATTGAATATCAGTTTCTAATATATAGTTTCTATATACAGTTTCTCATATGATTAATCGTATAGAATATATAATATTCTCAATAATTTATTAGAGAATATTATATTTGTTAGCTTATCATGCAAGCTAAATCATTGAGAAACGTCCACCAATTTACTATATATAAGACATTCACAAGAAGAGAAACAAGCCACCGAACTTTTATGTTGATATTGTTTTGTTATTTTACATCACTAAGCTTTTATATATATATATTTCATCGAGCTGACTTTTCTTTTGGTTTATATGCAGATGCCCTATTATAACGATTTCACCACGATGCAGGTAAGTTTTGATTATAAACCACAACCTTGATACTATTTTTACAAGCTATGGTTTTGAGAGTTATTACTTGGATCCTAATTTGTTTATGTTTCCTCTGTAGATAAGAAACTTGTTGAGCACGAGCCATGTATCATTATCAACAACGATCTCAGCACCATGCGCTAGCTAGCTCACATGGTTCAAGTTTCAAACCAGATCAACAACGATCTCAACACCATCGAACAAGGTAATTTTTTTTAATCACACAACAAGGTAATTTTGTTAGTGTTACTGCTAAGTAATGTAATATAGTGATTTAAATTTAAATTAAACCCAATAATTGAAAAAGCTACACACTAATATATATTTCTAATACTAATGTTAGAATTAAATCGGTTATATACAAATTTTTATATTAAATATAAGTGATAAAACATAATTATTATATATTCCTATAGATTTACAATATATCAAAATCAAAACTATTTATTATTCTTTAATTTTATACCCATATTATGGTATTAGGAAAGATATACTTTGTTGGTAAAGGCTTTTAATTAGTTAATTCGTTTATTAATAACTTGTCTTATTTTATTATCAATTACTTGCGCAAGTTGATATGATGATTACCTTATTTTGCCATCAATTACTTGTCTTAAATGGTATGTTAATTATTGCAAATTTATGACAGTCAATTTTTAATATCTTTCTTTAATTGCTTCATGCTTATTAAAAGGAAACAAATATTACAAGAACCATACGACTTTATATATCACAAGAAATGTCTTTACAAGAATTTTTATAACAAATATTTCAGGAAACCATAAGACTTAATGATAAAATATGATTATTAATTCGTAATTATTCTTTAAATTTGAAATATTCTAAATTTTTTATTATATATAATTCTAAACGAAATAATCTTTTTAGGAAGTATTTTTTAAATATATATTTAGTTGACAAATTTAAAAGTTAAATTTTCGTGAAAATATATGTCTATCAATTAAATTTCTTATTCTTTTATGATGTCATTTATTGGTAACTATATACATGTGATATTGCATTAAATGTGTATGTTCTTTATTTTCCTAATTAGTAAATTCGGAAATATGATGATTACCTTATTTTGCTATCAATTACTTGCACAAATTTATATGATAATGGTGATTTGAGTTAGAAAAGCCCAAAACTATTATCCATTTAGAAAACCACAAATATAATGGTGATTTGAGATTAAGAAAAGCCAAAACTATTATCTTTATTATATTTTTATATATATATATATATACATATAAATATATGGATCTTAAAAAATGTAATTTACTATATATATACATTTGTTTGTTTTATTAACAGATAAATAACACAGATGAAAGACGGTTGTAGTTGACTACAAACCATTTTCGATCTGTTTCAATAGCGATATGGAAATTTAATATTATTTTCGTCTCAATAAAAAATCTATTAAACTATTTTATATTGTACAATTGCTAAAAAATTTGACAATTTTTGCAAGTTTCTATGGGATTTTTAATTCATAATTGTTCTTCTTATTTTATATTACTTATGAATTATATTTAAATTTTTATCACATTTTCTTTGAGGTTTCTATGGGATTGTGATATCTATGAGATTTTATCACATTATTTAATGTCACTGTCTCTTGTATATTTTTCTTACATTTGTTTTTTATAGTTAACTTATATTAAAAACATACTAATGATGTTAATTTTTTACTTTAGTTAACTTTCATTTGTTTTATTCTTATATACTTTTGTGACTTTTTAGTTTTGTTTCAGTTTAATATTGAATTTAGTTCACATACTTTATGTGTATATGTTTTAAAACATAATTTTTCTTTTAAAAATTAGGCAACAAAGAGCCTAATTAAACCGATCTAAAACAAACCGAACCGAATATAAATTAAACTGGACATAAACCACACGAATGAGACTAAATAAGGTTTACTTTAGTTGAAAAAAAATATTAAAACCGAACTAAACAAACCAAACCGAAAAAGTAATTGTCCATCCCTCTTGCATCCTGTAGATTTGCACAAATCTTGTTTCAGCTTTGAAACTCTCACTTGTTCCACTAACTCCTACATTTGAACTTCGATCTTTCACTGTCACCGTTATCTTATATTCCAATACGAAAGCAGGAGTATTCGGTGTATATGTGATTTAGTTACCATTTGGTATCAGCAAATGCATCGTAGCTGATTTGCTATATTTTGTAAATGCATGATACGCCGAACTTCTAGTTCGATCGTTTCGTAGAGGATCAAGGTGTAATAACGATGGTACACTCCATTTGATCTCTTTTCCTACTTGTTTATTGTCTCCCCACAGAGTTGGGAATTCTTTCTCATTGAAATGACAATAAGAAATCGCAAACACATCACCGGTTGTGGTTCTGTATCTTATTATTGATGGAGAATCATAGCCAATATATATTTCCAACCATTCATGCCCCATTTAGACGTTGTGGTGGTGCTATTGGAATATAAACCGCACAACCAAAGATTTTTAGATGAGATATTTGGTTCTTTCCAAATGCTAACCGTAATGGGAATATCTATGGTATGCACTTGGTCTTATCCGAATTAGTGCTTCGATGCAAAATAGCATGTCCCCATACAGAGGTTGGGAGTTTTGATCTCATGATCAATGGCCTCAATTAGTCAGTAGCTTTAATTAATGATTACGCCAAACCATTTTGTGTATGAACATGAGCAAATGTAATGCTCTACTTCAATCCCTCGATACCATACAATAATCATTAAAAGCTTGGGATGTGAATTCACCAATAATATCTAATCTAACTCTTTTAATTGGATAATCTCGAGAACTGCGCTCTTAATTTGATTATTCAGTTAAATCTCAAAATGCCATATTTCGAGATGATAACAAACAAACATGTGACCATCTACTCGATGCATCGATTAATACCATAAAGTAGTAGAATGGTCCACACGGTGGATGTATTGGTCCACAAATATCACCTTGGATTCTTTCCAAAACTTTGGTGATTCTTTGTCAACTTTGGTTGGTGATGGTCTTATGATTAATTTCCAAGAGACACGATCACATGTCATTTTATTACTTTGGTATATATCTTGGGTTTTATTGAATGACCATGTGAGCTTTCAATGATTTTTCGCATCATTGTAGTGCTCGGATGACCAAGGCGATCATGCCATAATGTAACATCTTCCGATTTCTTTTTATCACAAGATGTGATTCTATAGCATCAATATAAGTGTGATGCAATCCGAAGGAAGTTTTGGAAATTTTTCCAAGACAAGGCCTTGCCTCGATTTTTCGAAGTTATATACAAATACTTTTTTCCATTCTCGTCACAGACCGAGTGTTATACCCTTGACGGTATATATCTTTGAAACTCAAAATTTCTCTTAGAATTTGGAGAATATAAGGCATTATCTATGGAAAACTTTGTTCCATTAGGCAACATAAAGTTCGGCTTCGCCAATTCTTCGATCAGTCTCGTAGGACTGATATTGTGTTTATAGTCATTTTATCGACTTTAAAGTAGAAATATCTCTTATCCTTCAAGATAAGAAGCGTTGTGCCACTATCCGGTATGCAAACTTCTACCAATTTGCTTAGTTGTTGTTCCATTTGCTTTCTTATCCATTTCTCAGAACTACGTTAATATCAATAAAGAAAATAAACTTTCATAAGTAAACATATTATGCATCAATAACAAGTACACAATAATTATACATTAGATATTTTGAAATACAACATTATTCGAAAGTGAAATACATAATATTTTATGGCATCACTAGGCATTATTAAGCTTGATAAGTACAAGCACTTCAATTATTTTGATGAGTGGCCTCGCCGAAATCTCCCATAAAGTCGAGGATTCGAGGTATGTCGATGTTGTACCCACAGGTGTTCATTGAGATTTACTTCCTTTGCCTTGCCATTAATAGATTCTTGGTACAATTGGCATGATGCCGAGAGTTCGACATACTTGAGACCGGTGTCCTTCGATCCACATCTGAATGACGCTCTCATTTTATGAGTAGGGTTTTCGGTTTTCCTTTTACCCGATCAGATCGATTTCATGTGTTGGATCCCCTTCCTTCGGTTGTTACTCTTTTCATGGTTGCGGTTAAATCGATAACCACGACCACCGATTAAAACCACGATTGACCACGCCACGCACGCCCACGATAGAATAATTTTTCCTGATTTTTATATCCGCTGCATTTACCTCGTGAAATGCTTTGGTTCTCGTGGGTCGGGCATTGTGGTTTTTAATGAGGAGTTCATTATTTCTCTCCGCTATTATAAAATGCACAAATGTTCAGAGAACCTCGTGATACCCACAATTTCTATATTGTTCTTGTAGAACATAATGATTTTTGTGGAACGTTTGTAAGTTTTTTCGAGCATTTCGCTTCGAGACAGTGCTTACAATAATCTAATTGCCGCTATTCTCAATATATAGACCAGACGTTTCCACTTTTTCAAAATCTTGAAATCAGATTTTTCCACTCATCGAGTGCATGGGGAGAGTAATTTTCTTTTGGTTATCAAACCTCCTTCAGCTTCCAAAGATCTAAGGGATCTTTGGTTCTCGTGATAATCACGCGTAAGATTTTCATCTAGATGCCTTCTCGTGAAATATCACGGCCTTAGCCTTTTCATGAGAGGTTGATATATTGTCTTCTTATTGTTTCGGTATTTTCTGGATCTAGATGAAGCTCCATGTTTGTGACCCATGCCGGGTAGTTTCAGGCTACATTTTCAATGCCTGAACCTCATCTATTTTTGCCATTTGAATTTCTAAAGCACATAAATAAAAATTATTAGAATATTATTGATATTAAAAGAAACCGTTTACATTAATCATGCAAGCAATTACAAAGAAACGATGTAAATAAAATTAAACCGATATTCATCTTAAATTCACTCGAGTAAATTCTCCAACTAATAAACCATAAATAGAAACACAAATAAAAATGGCACATAAAACAAAGTGTGCGAATCATCTTTCTTGAAATGAAAAATCTGAGGAGAGCGATTGAATATATTTCGGAGAAGATGAAATGTTTTGGATGAGAAAATGGAGTGAAAATGAGTTGTATTTATAGATGAAAATTACTGTTCATGACCGTTGGAGAAAGGGAAATTTTGAAAAATTTTTTGTGACCGCTGGGGTTAAATCGAGTGCACTAAAAATCACCAAAATATCGTGATTAAATGGTCAATCAAATCTATAAAATTTCATAAAAGAAAAAATTATGGCAATGAAATATTTATGTTATGACAACAAATCACGACCACCGATCAATGCAGAGTAATAAATAATTATACACGTGTTCTGACCAATTAATAATAAACGAATATATATGCCCGCCACCAATAAATAATAAACAGAATATATATGCGCTCACCGACCAATAAATAATAAACAATATAATATGCTCTACCGACCAATAAATAATAAACAATATATGCTTTCTACCACCAATAAATAAAATTAAATTGCTAAGAAATAATATAGCGTATTCCGCCATTATAACATGATATAAATAATAGTATAAAGCGATACCGACCATTATAACAGTGTATAAATGATACAAATAAAATTTTACCGAATCGCAGAGTGATCGTACGATAACGGTTATGGAATTGGAATTTTATTGTATCGCGGAATTTAAATAAGGGCAAAATTTATATCCAGTAGATTTTATAACACCGATAGAAAGTGTTTATTATAGAGAGAAGAGAAGAGTGAATGATAATTTATAAACGATCGAATCAATCGATTATATTACGAAAGTTAGACCAGTTACAAAAATATCTAATAACCATTTTTAAAATTAACCGCTAGTATCTTATTGGCTCGAGTTCTTGCATCGAGTAGAGTGTCGACACTCGTGTTCCCGAACACACAATTTTAATTAATCACATCATCTTTTAAATTGCCAAGAGAGAATATAGTAAATTTAAAACAAGGTTTCTGTTCTAACCAGAACTATCGACAGGAAAATATAAAAAATTAGATAATTTCTTTATCTAGTGACTAATTCAAAAGAACAATTGACGTGTCGGATGTTGCTGCGCGCATGTGACATGTACACTGCTCATACTATTTTGGATGTTTGTTCGAGGACAAAAAGTTAGGAGTTACGAACGTGAAGGAAAAGCAACATTTTAAAAGTAAATTATAAAATTTACCGTCGCCTGAGAGATTCGAACTCTCGCGGGGAAACCCCATGTACTTAGCAGGCACACGCCTTAACCACTCGGCCAAAGCGACTTGTTGACTATAAAACTAACAGAATAAATAAAATCTTGAAGCACATGAACTACCGTTAGGAACATGTTTTGCTCTAAGAAGTTTATTGATTTATTATACATTTTTCTTGTCAACTTTAAATTCAAATACTTTTGTAATCTTGTACCTATGATTTTAATATTTTAGATTCGACTAGCAATTTGAGATTAAAGTATTAAAATAGACTCAAAATGTTGGCGTTTTTTGCATGTATAATCGAGTCATAAGAAAGACATTTCAATGGACTGAGAATAGCCAGGTTCCATCAGAATAGAAGAACTGAAAAAAGATACGGAACTTTTATTAAAAATACCATCCCTATTAAGAAAAATACAAAATCAAAATACGACAAACCAACAAGCAAGAAAATAAAAGTACAGTTACAATCTTCATCGTCCTTCCCCATCATCATCATCTTCCACAGATTGAGAGCTTCTGTTTCAAGTAAATCTCCTTCTCCTAGGCGGTCGAGAATCTGCACTGTCTACATCAGAAACCCTTGAGCCATTCTCATTCCTTCTCCTCGATGAAGATGTCGAAAGAGTCACCATGGAATCAATCTCAACAGCAGTATCCACTTGACTCTCAGAGTTTATCACAGCTGCAATGCTTGAGAAAGAGTCTCTATCATCCACCACAACAGGAGAATGGTGGTTTAGCTCTTGGTGGTTCCTCCCCAATGTATGAGTTCTAAAATACGCGTCTACAAGCCGCTCAGCAGAGCTCAATGCAGATGTGAAGTTCGAGATCCTTGCCACTCTGTGTGACTGTAACTGTCTCCGTATCAACAGAGGGTGGAATCTCGTGGTGGTCTCTCCTTCAAGATCAGGAGCAGCAATGTCCGGGTTTAGATTAATATCCTCTGATGCTGCTGCAATGGCTGCTGCTGCAGCACTAGTCTGGTTCTGCTCTGATCTAACTCCCCTAGAAGTCATCAACCGGTTAAGAATCGAGTTGGCTCGATCATTCCCTCTTTCTGATGCCTCGCGGTTAGTAAAATCAGGGACAGGGGTTGAATCCCTCTCGAACCTATTCTGTATACGTCTAATCATCTCTTCCATTGGTATTGTAAAAGGCGACCTTTGAATAGTATTCCTCAAACTCTCAATGCGTCTCGCATGGGGTCTCATAGGGATCTTGGTATCTAAACACTCTTCAACTTCTCTTTTATGGTTTCCACGACCATATATCGGTGTCACGGTCTTGGGTGTCACCTCTCCTTTGCAGACCGGACATTCTTTTGCATCCGAGATTTGTAGCCATTGGAACAGACAAGGCCAACAGTAAAGATGGCCACAACAGGTGAGAACCGGCTCCTTTGACAAATCCAAACATATATTACAATCGAAGAAGTTACCATCGCTGCCACTGCTTTTCTCCACATCCGCATTCTTCTCTGACACACCTTCTCCAATGGTTCCATCTCCGTTCTCACACATTTTCAGATCCTCATTGCCTCTTTCACTACCCTCCCCAGTCTGCAAAGCAGCTCCAGTTACAGGACTTCCCATCAACTGGTTAAGTTCTATAGCCATATGGGTTTCAGATAGAATTGGTATGGGGAGATTAAGCTGTCTGAACCGGGTCCTATGCCGAGTTCTGATCCTTGTCACAGCGTCCGAGGATCTCTCAGACGGCTCATTGGTCCAATCGGCCAGATTCACAGTTTCATTAAGGGCCGGCTGGAGATCTGACTCAGGACCAGGCCCAAGATTCAAATCCAGGTTCATTGTGTCAGCTAACTCCTCACCCATCAATAAACAAAAACAAAAGGCTCTTGCTTTCACTTGTGTAAACAAACGAAGTCTACTCCGTGGGATCTTTACTCTGCATAAAAGAGAAACAATTACCCAATATTAAGCTTACCCGATTCACAAGCTGCTTAGATAAAACTTCAAATAGGGTGAACAAAGAAAGCAACATCTCATAAAACAAATCAATCTAGCTTTCTTTGTAGATAACACGGTTATCATTCTAAACTAGACATACAAGAAACACCAAATATAAGTAAATAAGCAAACAGAACGTTTAGGAACAAGAGCACAAAGTCCAGACATTTGGAAGCTAAGAGGTCGTGCATCAGAAAAGCAAAAGGCCAAGTGAATTAACAAATATAGAAGTAAAGATCCGAACAAGAACACAAAGTCTAGACTTTTGAAAGCTAAGGCGAATTGAATCAACAAATGGGGAAGCACAAGTTCCGAACTTTACAATAGAGGAACAGCTGATTCAATCCTCAATTCAAAATCCAAACAAACACAGAACCAGATGAAGAGATGTTTACCGTGAAAGCAATTAACAGGCGTGAGGAGTTGGTATATTCTCAGATTCAGGAAGAGACGATGAAGAAACCGAGTCTCTCTATGAACAAGTTTCTAATTACATGACAAAGAGCCCAGCCATTATTCCATTACTGAGCCAACCCCCAATCTGAAAACCCTAATTCGCAAATCCTCGCCTGAGAGATTCCCAACCTTCTAACAATCAAAAGAACCCAGATTGAGGAAAACCCAAGCTTTAAATTCTCGATCCAGAAACAATCAGCTGAGAAAAAAAACCCGAAACCGATACAAATCTTACCCGAGCAAAATCTGGAGCTGGACGAAAGAGCAATCAACGACCTGGAGCTTGATTAAGTCGGTGAAAATCGTAAGACCATGGTTGATCAATCAGCTAGAAGGCCAAGCTCAAAGCTTCAGCTGACGACGCCATGGAAATTCTCCCTTTTCACCTTTCGATTACGAACGAAACCGAAACCGAAACCTCTAAGCAGAGAGAGAGAGAGAGAAAGAGACAAAGAGGAGAAGGAATCTGGTACGCTCCGGTTTAGGAAAAAGACCGGTCTAAAAGTTCCACGCGATGATCACGTTCTCTTGTGATCGGACGGCTAGGGAATTTTGAGAATCAATTGTAAGACGACGAGCTAAATTATGTGCACCTCTCCATATAAATCTTTGAAAAGTAATTATAATTTATAACTAGAAGAGGACGAAAGTCGAGAGATACCGAATTGATTTCTATAAATGTTATACCAAATCTCATTAGGTGTCCTTCATCTTTTGGTGTGAAAACCATTGTTAGATGCTAACCTTTTATGTTTTCACTTTTCATATACAAAAAATTTATTGACAACTCTTTTCACTCAACTAAGTTCCCAAGGCCACCACTAACTCTGTTAAATTAGCTTCACAAAGTAAGATCTTGCAATGTCTCTGCAGGTAAATAAGTGTGAAAAATAGACACCACCTAGAGAGATCTCTCTTTTTTTTTTTTTAATCTCTAAACTAACGTTTTCACATATATCTCTGTTTATGTTTACTACAGTTATTATTATTTTTATTACCTATCACTTTGAGAAACGAAAATAAAAGTTACAATATGTTTGTACTTTGTACACAGTAGGCACACCTGAATTTCCCTATCCGAAAATAATATTTTTATGCATTATCAAGAAAAACTACACTATGTTTAAAGTATCCAAATCCGAAAAAAAAGAATATTAAATTATATTTATAGTAATTAGATAATTTTCGGCTGGTGGTTAAGGTAGCTGGTAAAAATTTTAAGGATCGTGGGTGCGAAATTTTCCACTCAGATTATCCATCCTTGTGACTAGGCGATATGAATATCTAATTTTCTTTGTAAAAAACCGGATCTGTCTAGCGCAGTGGAAAAAGTTTATAGGAATTAGTCGATTGGGTCTCGATCTAGAGAATATCCTAGATCAAAAAAAATTAGATAATTCTTCTTTTTCTTTTTCGACAGTCGATTATTAGGTACCGTAATAGAAAGAGATTAGGGAAGGTCGTGGACCTCGTGGTTTTCCACCTCGTTTTCGCAGGTCAAACTTTATTTTAAAGCGAGTTTGGTCATTGCTTTAAAATGACAATTATACCCCCGAGATAGCGCCGAACCTTGAGTCTAAAGAAGGGCATATATCGTCTCCAGCCTTCAAGACAGACGCCAAAACCATCTTGTTCTCTCTCTCCGTGAATCTCTGTTCTCGATCGATAACGACGACGTCGAGCACCGCTCTAACTCCACCGGTAACCCAAATTCCGTCGTAGATCTTATCAGGATGAGTAACGAGCTTCTCGACATCGATCCTATCGACCTTCAATTCCCCTGTAAGCTCACTTATCCAATTTTTTTCCAACGATCTTCGCATGTCTTCCATCTTGTAGATCTGCCTTCTTCCGATTAAGTCTCCTGTGTGATCGAACGATTTGTGATTTTCCTGTGTAGTTGAATTGAAGAAGCAGATCTCTTCGTCTCTGTATTTGGCTAACAAGACGGACGATTATGTCGCCTTCAAGGTGATTACAATTTACAATTCGAATATTCTCTAAGAGATTTCGTGTATCTTAGGGTTTCGGATGGTTAATTTTCTAGGTTAAAACGACGAATCCGAAGAAGTATTGTGTTAGGCCTAACACTGGCGTTGTTCTTCCGAGATCATCTTCTGAAGTTCTAGGTTAGATCGTTTTCTCTGTTATTACGATCCTGCCAGGTGAAGAACTCACCTGTATTTGCGATGATGAGTTTGATTTGTTGTTGTCTTTTGAAACTTAGTGACCATGCAAGCGCAAAAGGAAGCTCCTGCTGATATGCAGTGCAAGGACAAGTTCTTGCTTCAGTGTGTTGTGGCTAGTCCCGGAGCCACTGCCAAGGAAGTTACTCCAGAGATGGTATTGGTTCAACCTATTTATGTTTTTGGCAAGTTTGGATTATGATTACTTAAACGCGTTGTTTTGTTTTGTGATGAGCGCTGCAGTTTAGCAAAGAGGCAGGGCATCGAGTTGAGGAGACTAAATTGAGAGTTGTCTATGTTGATCCACCACGCCACCATCACGGTTCGTGAAGGATCGGAAGAGGGCTCTTCACCAAGAGCTTCTGTCTCAGACAGTGCGAACGTTTCTGATTTTACTGCTGTAAGTATAGACCTGCTCTGATTGAATAGCCTAGAAGTTAGAACCTTCAAGTGGAAATGGAGGGTTTATATGGTAGGCGTTTCCTTTGGTAATCGTGTTGATTTTCTTGTTTGCATTTAGGCTCCAAGATTTAGCGTGGACAGGCTTGAACCTCAGGAAAATTCATCTGAGGTAAACTTTTTAATTTTTTGTATAATGCTTTCAACTGGCCTGCCTTGACATCAGAAAGAGTGTATGAGTATTATACAATTACGGGACCTGCATTGGTTTATCATCCAAAACTACAGACTTATCTTTTCTGTTAGGTCTTTCTGGAGCTGTTTGTTCCTTCTTTAATGGCTCGTATTCTACACTTTATTTCTGTAACTTATTAGACCAAGAACCATAGTCGTTCTTTTTATCACTGTAGAGAATCTTTACCTTGTTTGTAGTTTTACTTTTAACCAATGTTATAGCTGTGGTCTAGAGGAAAATTGTTTTTTTTACCTTGTTTTAGCTTTTTACTATTCAGTTTATGAATTTGCAACGAACTTAGTAGCTACTAATTGGCAAATACTGACCGTTGGAGTTAGGTGATATGGTCATTTTTCTGTCTCATGTATGATTTGGCGTCTATCGGCTTGTGTGATTTCAGGCGAGAGCCCTCGCCACAAGGCTCACCGAGGAAAAGAACTCTGCGCTTCAACTAAACCAAAACTTCAACAAGAATTGGTAAGGAACTTTCACTTGATCCTTGTAATTTTTTTTAACTATTAATCCCTGCAATCTTTACGAGCACTTTCATAGCTAGTTTCCCTGGTTTTAGAGAAGCAGCTGTTTTTTTTTTGTGTGTATTTTTAGTAGTAAGATTCTATAGCTTATCACTTGCGTTGGCCTTCACTTAATCCTTGTATAGCTTTCATCCGACCAGTTTTGTGTATTTTTATGTTGCCTCCTTTTACTTACTCCATCATTTAAGATGTGGAATCGCTATAGAATTGCTCCTAGGATATCTGCACGAGTTGAAGAAATTAGTACCAAATTTGATTTAAAGTTTCTTCACTTTTGCAATTTCCAGTCATCTCTATATGTCAGACAAGCTTTGTGTGTTCAACGTCTGTTATCTTTTTGCCAAACATGAACTGCTCTGATAAGAAAGACACATGTATGATTGCAGGAGCAGTTGAAGCGTGAAAGCAAGAGGAGTCAGAGTGGTGGTGGAATCCCGTTTATGTACGTTCTTCTGGTGGGATTAATCGGTCTAATCTTGGGATACATCATGAAGAGGACATGATCACGTTGAATTGAAAGGAAAAAAAAAAACAATGTTCCACAACCCACCCCACAAAGTCTCAAAAGTAGCTCGGACAAACCAAAAAGACATGGAAAAGAAAAATCAAATTGTGTCGGAAAGGACATTCAGTCTTCTCTCTTGTCTTGTCGTCGTCAGTTCACCTTTTGGTTGAATCTTGAACTTAGTTGCGTTAGAGAATTGTTAATTACGGTTTATCATAAGACTTAGAATTTTCATCCTTTTGTAATCCAGAAGACATTTTTTCAGTGTGTTTTCTCCCTCCACTAACTTCTTCTCGTCTTTGTTTGCGTCTATTATAGAAATAAATAAACATTTTCATCGAACAAGACTCTAGCAGGGTTCCCAACCTCTAATTCTATTTCTACCTCGCACGTCTACCAAGTATGTGATTCAGAGATTGTGTGTGCTCGGTTATATTTACCCTTATGCCCCCGCAATGTAAAGAGAAATGGTGCGGTGTTCAGTGTTGCCACTTGGTTCAATGTAATCGCCGGTTTTATTTGACAGTTGGTGTTGCCACAAAAAGGCTGTGGTGTGGCTTGTATATATGAATAATAATTTTAGTATTAGTTAAGTTAGTAACTCCATATATAAATATAATAACTATTCTTGATAAATTAGGTCGGACCATTTAACCTGGACCCAAAAATTTGAACAGGCCACTCAAAAATACATGATCTGAAACCAAAACAAAATTTACAGGTATCTATTAGGTTTAAAATTCTTTTATCCGAAAGAACCGGAACTGTCCGAATAGGCTTGACCCGATAATAACCGATTTATATCCAATTTAAAAACATGAATATCCAAAACTATGAGTTTTTGTATTTTATTTTCTATATTTTATTTTATTATTTAGTTGAAATATTTTTTGTTAGTTGTTATTATTTTTGTAACATTTTCAAGTAATATAATGCTTAAATGTAAAATTTAGAGTTTAAAATGTTTTATTTTAGGTATTAATACTTTATTTTAAGTTATTTTGTAAAATTATAGATATATATGATATATTTCGACTAGATTTGATCTGGTTTAGGTACTTCATGTCTTTTCAGATCTTAAATATCCAAATTCGATCTGGATATGAAATACGTGTATTTTAATAATAGATCTGAACCGACCAATTACCGAAAAGAATCGAACCGAACCCAAACTAAAAATTTACAAATATCTATTGGATCTAAATATGTAAAATTCGAAGAACCTAAACCTGAAAGGAACCAAATCCGATCCTAATCCTAACT
This sequence comes from Brassica carinata, assembly GCA_016771965.1. Taxonomy (NCBI): domain Eukaryota; kingdom Viridiplantae; phylum Streptophyta; class Magnoliopsida; order Brassicales; family Brassicaceae; genus Brassica; species Brassica carinata. The sequence continues at coordinate 8,692,010 of CM028688.1, forward strand.
CGACCCGAAGATCTAAACCTAAGATAAATTATTAAGAACTCCTTTTGTTACGATAGAGTTTGACCTTATTATATACTATTACCCTAAAACTATTACATGATTGACGCCGAATTGCAATTATTTTGATGGTGATAGGTCTACCACCACTCCATTGATGCTGATCAGCCCAATTGCACCCACGTTTTTATTTTATTTGTACACATGCAAATATAGTCATGTTTCATGGCTCCATTAATCGGTACACATCTTCTAAAAATCCTGATATCAGCTACGAAAGCTAGAGAAACCTCAAATGTACGCGTTTGTGCAAACAAAATATTGAAGAGATTTAGAAAATGTAGCGAAATACTGAAAAAATATACTTTGTTTATTTTATCTCTATCGATTACATCATGACTATGTAGAGAGTAAAAGAACAATCTAGAATTGAGCTCAGCTCACCAGCCTTAACCACAAAATATATGATATATCAAATTAATATCTCACAGATTACAATTTCAATCTAAACCATATTAAATTTATACAAGCCCTTCTAAAACACAAAATTTAAGATTTTGAAAATTTACGATAGCAACAGTAATTGAAAATTAGTTTTAGAACCCTTAAATGCTCTATTAACAAAAGACAAGTGATACTATAAAATTGTTGATACCCCAATATTTAAATTCACAAATGATCCATGTTTGTGACCCATGCCGTGTAGTTTGTGCAGTTACTTTCAATGCCGGAAACTGCAGTTTCTCTATTTTGCCATTTGAATTTCTAAAGCACATAAATAAAAATTATTAGAATATTATTGATATTAAAAGAAACCGTTTACATTAATCATGCAAGCAATTACAAGGAGAAACGATGTAAATAAAATTAAACCGATATTCATCTTAAATTCACTCGAGTAAATTCTCCAACGAATAAACCATAAATAGAAACACAAATAAAAATGGCACATAAAAACAAAGTGTGCGAATCATCTTTCTTGAAATGAAAAATCGGAGGAGAGCGATTTGAATATATTTGAGAGAAGATGAAATGTTTTGGATGAGAAAATGGAGTGAAAATGAGTTGTATTTATAGATGAAAATTACTGTTCATGACCGTTGGAGAAAGGGAAATTTTGAAAAATTTCTTTGTGACCGTTAAGGGTTAAATCGAGTGCACTAAAAATCAGTCCGAAAATATCGTATTAAATGGTCAATCAAATCTATAAAATTTCATAAAAGAAAAATTATGGCAATGAAATATTTATGTTATGACAACAAATCATCGACGGCTCACCGATCAATGCGAGTAATAAATAAATTATCACGGCTCGGTAGACAATTAATAATAAACAGAATATATATGCTCGGCCGACCAATAAATAATAAACAGAATATATATGCTCGGCCGACCAATAAATAATAAACAGAATATATATGCTCGGCCGACCAATAAATAATAAACAGAATATATATGCTCGGCCGACCAATAAATAAATTAAATTGCTAGTAAATAATAAAAGCGGTATTCGGCCATTATAACATGATATAAATAATAGTATAGGCGGTATACCGACCATTATAACAGTGTATAAATGATACAAATAAATTTTACCGAATCGCAGAGTGATCGTCGCGATAACGTGTTATAAAAGGAATTGGAATTTTATTGTATCGCTGGAATTTAAATAAGGGCAAAATTTATATCCGTAGATTTTATAACACCGATAGAAAGTGTTTATTATAGAGAAGAGAAGAGTGAATGATAATTTATAAACGATCGAATCGATCGTTATATAAGTAAATTTCTTGTCGATAGTCGCAAATGCACACCTTATATTTTTAACGTTTTCGGCTGGTGCTAGCTTTCTTAGCTGTCTTTCATAACAATATTCAAATATTTTGTAATTTTGTACTATGATTTTAGTATCATAGATTCGACTAGCACCTTGAGGTTAAACTATTAAAATACACTCAAAATGTTGGCATTTTGTGCATTTATAATCGAGTCAAAAGAAACACATTTCAATGGACTGAGAATATACAGCTTCAATCAGAATAGAACTCCTGAAAAGATAAAAACTTTTATTGAAAAATACCATCCCTATTGCGAAAATTACAAATAAAAATGCAACAAACCAACAAGCAAGAAAATAAAAATACAGTTACAATCGTCTTCTTCCTCATTATCATCATCATCTTCCACTGATTGAAAAGCTTTTGTTTTAAGTAAATCTCCTTCGCCTAGGCGGCGAGAATCTGCACTGTCTACATCAGAAACCCTCGACCCATTCTCATTCCTTCTCCTCGATGAAGATGTCGAAGAGTCACCATGGAATCAATCTCAACTGCAGTATCCACTTGACTCTCAGAGTTTATCACAGCTGCAATGCTCGAGAATGAGTCTCTATCATCAACCACAACAGGAGAATGATGGTTTAGCTCTTGGTGGCTCCTCCCCAATGTATGAGTTCTAAAATATCGTCCACCAGCCGCTCAGCAGAACTCAATGCAGATGTGAAGTTCGAGATCCTTGCGACTCTGTGGGACTGTAACTGTCTCCTGATCAACATAGGATGGAACCTTGTGGTGGTCTCTCCTTCAAGATCAGGAGCAGCAATGTCGGGTTTAGATTAATATCCTCCGATGCTGCTGCAATGGCGGCTGCTGCAGCACTAGCCTGGTTCTGCTCTGATCTAACTCCTCTAGAAGTCATCAACCGTTAAGAATCGAGTTGGCTCGATCGTTACCTCTTTCTGACGCCATGGTTACTAAAATCAGGGACAGGGGTAGAATCCTCTCGAACCTATTCTGTATCGTCTAATCATCTCTTCCATCGGTATTGTAAAGGCGACCTTTGAATTGTATTCCTCAAACTCTCAATCGTCTTGCATGGGGTCTCATAGGGATCTTGGTGTCTAAACTCTCTTCAACTTCTCTTTATGGTTTCCTCGCCCATATATCGGTGTCACGGTTTTGGGAGTCACCTCTCCCTTGCAGACCGGACATTCCTTTGCTTCGAGATTTGTAGCCATTGGAACAGACAAGGCCAACAGTAAAGATGGCCACAGCAGGTGAGAACTGGCTCTTTGGACAAATCCAAACATATATTACAATCAAAGAAGTTACCATCGCTGCCACTGCTTTTCTCAACATCCGCTTTCTTCTCTGACATGCCGTCTCCAATGGCTCCATCTCCGTTCTCACACATTTTCAGATCCTCATTGCCTCTTTCACTACCCTCACCAGTCTGCAAAGCAGCTCCAGTTACAGGACTTCCCATCAACTGGTTCAGTTCAATAGACATATGGGTTTCGGATAGAATTGGTATGGGGAGATTAAGTTGTCTGAACCGCGTCCTGTGCCGAGTTCTGATCCTCGTCACAGCTTCCGAGGATCTCTCAGATGGGTCAGTAGTCCAATCAGCCAGATTGACAGTTTCGTTTAGGGCCGGCTGGAGATCTGACTCAGGACCGGGCCCTAGATTCAAATCTAGGTTCATTGTGTCAGCTAACTCCTCACCCATCAATAAACAAAAACAAAAGGCTCTTCCTTTCACTTGTGGTAAAACAAAGTCCACTCCGTGGGATCTTTATTACTCTGCATGGAAGAGAAACAAATGAGCCAATATTAAAGCTTATCCGGTTCACAAGTTGTTTAGATAGGGAACAAAGAAAAGTAATACTATCTCATAGAATAATCAATCTAGCTTTCCTTGCAGGCAACACAGTTTTCAATCAAAAATAGACATACAAGAAACAACAAACATAAGTAAAGCAAGAACAAACAAACACAATGTCAAAGTCCATACTTTTGGAAGCTAAGGCCAAGTGAATTGACAATGGGTGAACAAGAAAAGCAACTTCTCAAAGAACAATCAATCAAGCGATCTTTGCAGGCAACACAGTTTTCAACATAAACTAGACATACAAGTAAAACCAGAAAGAAAGCATACACAACGCTTAGGAGAAAGTAAAAGATGTATCAAAAGTTTCAACCTTCACAATAGAGAAAGATTTGGTTCAGTACTGGATTCAAAACCAAACAAAGACAGAATCAAATGAAGAAATATATACCGTGAGAGCAATTAACAGGCGTGAGGAGTTTGTATTCTCAGATTCACTTCAGATTCAAAATGATAACAGAGTCTCTGTATGAACAAGTTGCTAATTACAGGTAGAGATGACAAGAGCCCAGACATTATTCCATTACTGAGCCAACCCCAATCTGAAAACCCTAATTCTCAAATCCTCGCCAGAAATCAGCAACCTTCTAACAACAAAAGAACCCAGATTGAAGAAACCCCAAGCTCTCAACTCTCGATCCAGCAACAATCAGCTCAATAAAACCGATACAAAATCTTACCCAAACAAAATCTGGAGCTGGGAGAGAACCATCAACGCCCTGTAGCTTGATTAAGTCGGTGAAAATTATGAGACCATGGTTGATCAATCAGCTAGAAGGCAAAGCTCAAAGCTTCAGCTGACGACGCCATGGAAACTCTCCTTTTCACCTTTCGATTACGAACGAAACCGAAGTCTCTAATCAGAGAGAGAAAGAAAGAGACAAGGAGGAGAGGAATCTGGTACGCTCCGGTTTAGGCAAAGACCGGTCTAAAAGTTTCACGCGATGATCACGTTCTCTCGTGATCGGACGGCTAGGAATTTTGAGAATCATTTGTAAGACGAGCTATTATGTACACCTCTTCTCTACATAAATCTTTTAAAAGTAATAATAATAATCTATAATTTATAACTAGAAGAGGACGAAAATCGAAAGATACCGAATTGATTTCTATAAATGTAGTATATACCAAATCTCATTAGGTGTCCTTCATTTTTGGTGTGAAAACCCTTGTTTAGATGCTAACTTTTATGTTTTAATATAAAGTGGGTTTTATATATAAAATTTGACAATTATTTTGGCTCAGCTAAGTTCACGAGCTCACTCCACTACTCGGAATAAACCGCTTTTAAACTTCTAAATTAGACCAGATACAAAACCTTAATAACCCAATAACAATAAAGTCTAAACTTGAGTACATGTTAAATGCGAGTCACTAATCACCAATGATCGAATGTTGCACTTGGACTAGAATTTCTTCACCGTGAGCATCTCAAGTATGGACCAATCACTACCGAGGTCAAAGTCTCGATCCTAAGCCAAAACCAGAACCGTCGGACTGAAAAATCGGGTCTTGACTAAACATGACGCGATAATAGTTGCATCCAAAGGTGTGGAGTAGTACCACTGGACTTCACAGTTGAAACGCTGCGGAGCTGGGATGTACTGCTTTACCACGACCCCAACCAAAGCCCACGCTCGGTTGACAACTCCGTCGGTGTGGAGCCTTGCGTCGTGGCGTCTCCGAAACCGAAGAGCATGACCATTATCCGCCGTCGTTGATTCAATCCTCCAGTCATCGCGCCGCAAAGTGTAGTAGATCGAGGTGGAGGAGGGTCCCCAGCGAGTCGCGGCGTCGTCGCCGTGAAGCTTCGCCGAAGATCTGAAAAATGCAAAACTAGATCTGAAGTTGCGCCGACCCTAAAAGCCGACCTTCCCGCCTCCACCTTTCCACAAGCCTGCCGCTTCTCCATAAATCCACCGGCTGTTCTTCCCTTATCTCGATAGAGAACATTGTCGGCGACACGAGAGGAAGCTTGCAAATCGGCTGGGATTGAAAGCGAAAACAAAGGAAGGCAAAGGAAAATGAGTTAAGGAGGAGAGGAGTAGCCTCCAGGCCAAGCTACGGGTTGGAGTTAGGGTTCTTCTTCTTTGAGTTTTCGAGAGAGGCGGCATAGTCCACCTTTTACGTTCTATTGTTTTGGTTGGAAATAGCTTAAAGCTTGATTTCAATGTAAATTTTTTTTTCTTTTAAAATAGAGTAAAATAGAATCGGAGTAAAAGTACTTTAACTCTATCCTATTTCTTACTTCATGATAGAGTAATAAACAAATAAAAATAGATTACTCTATTTAAGAGTAACTCATTGTTTATTCTATTAAGTGAGAAATAGAATATGATTGAAGCATTTTTACTCTATACTCTATTTTAAAGAAAAAATGAAGTGAAGTTTGAAATACTCTTGTAGCCGAGAAAAAATTTTTAAGAATTTTGGGTCCAGTAGATTTTAAGAAAATTAAACTGAAGCATGCCACAACATTTTGGTTATTTCTAATGTTTTTAAAACTTTTTAGTTTTACCATTTTATACAACTATCTAAATGTTTAATCCATAATCTCATTTGATCTAAATCATATATATTTGATAAGCATACCTATTTACAATCAAATATTAACTAGGTATGGTTTCATTGTTTTTGTTTAGTTTAATTTTAACATTATTATTATTACTATAAAATTAATAAGTTTCACGGTTAATTGTTTTTTTTTTTTTCACGGTTAATTGTTTTTTCATTATTAGTTTCACGGTTAATTGTTGAAGTTTTAACTTAGAGATAAAAAGTTAAAACTATTACAACAAAGACATATTAAATTTCAGAGTATATTACTTTACAATCAAGCAGTAACACATCAGACTCAGAGCTTTCATCATGTTTTAAGTAAGTATATCCGAACTTAAGATTGTTACTACTACAGACTTAATAAATCACATAAATTAATTTATTTTTAACAAGAAACAGTAGATGTAATGTTTGTAAGCACGTAGACGTAGGTATGCATGAACCGGTGCTTCTCAATTAATTCTCAAAGAAAAAAATTGAAGCTTTCTTTGGCAGTCATGGAGACAAAGTGTCTGTTGTCGGTTTGGCTCCAGGTTAGTTTACGTTATTATATTTCTATTTCAAGTTCTCATATCTTATAGATGACGTATATGTCTTTTTAGTTTTAAAGCTGTACGTAAAGCTGATGCTTTTCATATTGTCAAAAGCTGATAATTTCGAAATTAGGCAACCAAAACAAAACATTTCATACGAAGTAACATGCAAACCTCGATCCGCTACTAGAACCTAGAGGTGTCACAACCAAACTTTTAATATTTATAAACAACGAAAACCATGACTATTGTAAGTTCTTGCATGGGTTTTAGAAAGAAAAAAATCATAATTGGAAAAAGTAGGAGAGAGACGCAACAATCGATCCTTAGTTAGTGTCAGAAAAACATGTTCTTAAGGCAGTAGCATTAATGAACCAGGGTTCATAATTTAATTTTTATTATTTTTTTCATTTTTGATTTTTAAAAAAAAAAAAATAATGCGATAGCGTCACGTCATGGTGTGAGCCAGCTGACGATGCTGACCGGGTTCATGCGAAGAAGCGTGAGAGCAGTAGTGGTGGCAGCATAATATAATAAATTTTTTTGAGAATGTGAGACCCTATAAACTTACGTGCTTTAAGAGCTCTTCCACGTCAACATAATGGTTTTAAACATTTTAGTTTTATGATTTAAATAAAACAAATTAAAATAATAGTATTATTTTACTTTTAAGAATTTGTTTTTAAGAGTTTGACCGTTAACGATGATCTAAGTATCTTTTTCTTTCGTTTATGTTTGCTCGAATTAACAGAACAAAGTTTTTTTTTTTTTTTGGTAAAAAAAAAAGTGTTTTCACTTTTTTGCCGGAAACCCAAGCAATGTAAATAGTCCATCCCAGCGCGAATCGAATCCGGGTGGCGGAAGTTACAGCCGCAACCCCTTTAACAGAACAAAGTTTAGCATTGTTTTGGTAAACAAACACTTAAAAGTGAAAGTTTCAAAAAAAAAACCATTTAAAAGTGTTCTACTAGTAGTTAGGTAAAATGCTAGTGGATTAGATATAAATCACAGTAGTAAACAAAGACGACAATAATTGATATGAATATATACAGTACAGGGTTAATAAATCCATCGTTTGTTTTTCTAATCCAGCCAACCTACAAAATTACACGTTTCTAGCGACTATATGGACTATGGTCATGATTAAGAAATATTAATTTTCTACACCGGCGTCATAAAACTAGATCGATATTAGTTTAATGAAGCAGTTGGTCGCAAATCAATACCGTCCAATTTAGTTAGCGTATAAAAACGGAGACTGTATAATATTAAGCACAAATGACTTTAGGACCATGTGACTTCACAAACAAAAGTCGTATTACAATAATGAACTGGTATACTATATCCGAAAGCTAAAAGCTTATGAATACATTTAAGGACTGCATTTAATCCTTACATTATTATATACAATCTGTACGCAAATTAAAGTCCTAATCTTTTCTATGACAGAAAAAGAAAACTTTATCATGGCCAAGCATTAAAAGAAATCTGTTAGGTACCCGAGACGATTAAACAAACATTCAACATTGGAAGCTCCAAAACCTAATGATAAAACCAATTAGCTAATCTACTTTTGGTTAGAATCTTTACTCTCTGTAGGAATGTGTTAGTGTGTTACAACAGCACCTTGCATGTACCGTGAGTATTTCACTAATTCTGAATTACAGTACATTCTAAAGGCCTAATATAATTGTTTTTATTGATACATTATGTGTATATAACTTTTTCAAAATACATGTAATGATGTATGTATAACCTAAACACTAGATTAGGCTCTTAAACAGAGTTTTTCACAAGTATATTTCAAGTAAAAAATTAGAACCAGACCAAGATTAAGTAGTCCAAGCTAGTCTGTTTATACTCAAATTCAAATGTATATACTCTAAAACAAATATTTCATTTGTTTGATGTTTTGATTGAAACATAACTTTTATGAGAAAAAAAAAATTCAATCAGTTATATAAAGTTGTGAAATATAATTAGTTAAACTATTTTCAAAAAGATTAAAATCAACTAAGAAATGTAAAAACAAACACCAACCATTCTCTAAAACGTCATTGAACATTTTTCAAACACTGGAATAACTATATCTCTTTTGAGATTTATCTATTTTGGATAAGAGATATAAGTATAACCTCAAAGAGCAAAATAAAATCTAACAAAAGGAGATTTTGATTATATATATCCTTACTTCCTTAAAATGTTAACATCAAAGTTGAAAGTTGAAACTAAGAACATCACTGAACAACATAACAAACATTCAAAGAGAATTAAATCATAAAAAGAAAAACATTAGATTCATTTGGTTTCTTCTAACACTTCCACGCAGAGACAGTAACGAGTTCTTTACTTTGCCAACACATAACAAGTGAACCCTGTCTTTTCTCAACATGAAACCCTCTCACCGGACTCCTCTGCAACAAACACTCCGCCTGAGCCTCCGCCGTCTGACTCAAACTCGCCGGAGAAAACCACATTGTGTAAACAAGCTTCTCCACGGCGGTGATCTTTCAATCCAACGGTGTCGTTTCATCAACAGCTTCTCAATCGAAGGCTGCACCCAAAACCTCTCAACACTCTCATCCCCGTGGCCTTGATTAGCATCGAGACTCGAGCAGAGTGGTGTGGTACTGAAGCGCGTGGATCACAGCGTTAGGAAACGGCGCGTCGTTACGGTCACATCCTCTGTCTGAACAAACGACGACGTTTGGAGATCTGTTTGAGAAACGGAGGATTAAAGGAAGGTAACCGGACACGACGGGTTAACGGGAAGATTCACCGCAACAGCTTCTTTCTCCGACGAACGGAGAGACAGGCCAATAAGCTGGGTTCAGAAGAAGCTCGAGGCTCAACAGCTCGATCTCAAACGGAATCTTGACTTCTCCGGCGAAGCTTCTGAGATTCTCCTCCGTGAATCTAAGCTCGAACTCGTCGGACACCGTCGACGGAGGAGGAGCGAAGACCGTTATTTTCAGAGACGATGCTCTGTTTCTTCTCCTTGAAGCGAGCTCTTGCATCAACGACGACCATTGTCCTCCGTATCCAACGTCGAAGTCGATAATGTGGATCCGATCAAACCCTAGCTCGTCGTTGCATGACTCAAGAATCGATTGGTTCGCTGTGAAGTTGACGAATTGAAGAAACGGCGACGTTTCGGAGAATGTTCTGTACGCAGCGATTCGAAGGATCATATTCTCTGGTGAGATTAACGGTGGGGATGCGTTGTTGATGAGTGAGAGAGAGCTTCGGTTATGTGAGAAGCCGCTCTCTGAAACGGAGGGTTCTTGTTGTTGTTGTTGTTGCTGTAGTTGAGATGGTGATTGAGCCGCGCCAATATCCCTTGCGCGAGCGGTGTGGTCGCCGTTGTTGTTATTGTTCCCGATTAGCTCCGCCGCGTTGAACAGCTGCTCGATGATGACTGTTTGGTCATCGCCGGCCGTTCAGGAGTTGTTGCTGGTGAAACTGAAACGGAAACTGGAATTGCTGTTGACGGCGGACGAAAACAGGTCGTGACGGATCCGGAAATGGGAAAACGGGTTGATGAGATCCCGAATGAACCGTTTCGACGGCGGAGATGACGGTGGGTTCGAGAACGTCAACTCTTCTTGATAAGGGAAGCGACTCGATAACAAAGGATTCACCGGGACAGACCCGGATCCGAATCCGAAACTCGGGTCAAAACACCGAAACCTGAACCCGGGTCCATGATAAGCCTTAAGATGCTCTGTTCCTGACCTCCGTCGAGATCATCTAGACCGATTTGACTACATTTATCGTCAACGGCGGTTGCGGTGGCGGTGACGGTACCACCGCCGTGAGAGGAAGAGAGTCATGGTGGTGGTGGTGGTGGTGGTGGTTGAAGAGTGAAGCGAGAGGGCTAGGACTCCTTAAAGCGTCGAGAACAGACGTCGGCTCCGGTAAAACACCACCGACGACATAACCAAGATCTTGTTCTGCTCCGGTTTTGTCTTGATTAAACCAGATTTTCTGAGGATCTGAATAGAGAGAAGAAACAACACCAAACCCCTCCCTTGAAATCTTTCAAAGATAAGGGCATCGCCTCAACGCACAGTAAAAAGAACAAGACGAAGAGAGAGATCTCAAGAACCGGAAGACAACAAAAGAAGGAGAGGTTATGTTCAGAGGTTAAATGTACGGAAGATAGAAAGAAACACATGCAAAGCTCAAAGCTTGTAATTGGCGCCTCTACTTTTTTTCCCTTAAATCACTTTTCTTTCTTTTTTCTCTGATGCTGTTTATGTGGATGCGTGCAATATTTAAAAAGTGCTCTTCATCAATGCTTGCTAAGCTTTCTCTCTCCTTCTTCTATGTGAGGCTTGTGTCTGTAGATGTAGTTATCTACATATGTACCGTGTTCCTGTGACATCTTTGTCTAGTCTCTTCGCATATGGAGCGCGTGACTCTACTCTCTCTTTTTTTGGTTGTCACCACATTTGTCTTTTTTTTTTTTTTGAACAACACCACATTTGTCTTACTCTTTGAGTTTTGGACACAAGCTTTCATTCAAATGCTTTGTTTTGAGAATGTTTTTTTTTTTTGAAACTTATTAAGGGAGTAATTTATTTTAGAATGTTGCCTTCTATAGTATTAATAAATCACCCCTGCCACTTTCTAGGTTCTTATGTGGGCTCGACCGCAAACATAAAAGGGTATTATAAATCTAGTTGCTCTGTAAAATATAAGCTCTGAGGTTTATATAGGCTCTAATTCTATCTACTTGTAAATTTCAAAGCAGCAAAGTAGTAGTTGAAATAGATATGATGACCAAAAAGACTTTAACAGTATTTTTTGAATAGATATTAGTATTAAATAGATACTCTAGCCGGCTCACCTCAACCGGAGTTAAGAAAATATTAGTAGTATACAATTAAGTTTCCTTTAAGTTTTTTCCTTAAAAAAATTCAAATGTTTTCCCATTTTCACGTACTTTATACTTTTATTTGAGTACCTTTAAAAACTATGAAAAAGGCGCGTAAAAAATCATTGATCAAAAAGACTTGAACAGTATTTAAAAAAAAAAAATACATATGCCGAGGAAGCAGAGCAAAAAGACGAAACTGACGCAGATGGTTCATTACCAGAATTCCGAAATTTACCCTCTTAGACTCGTGAAGTTCAAACGAGAGAGGGATATATTTGTAATTTAAAGAGAAACAACTCTGGCAGGCGACTCTGACGGACCGGTGCTCTATTTGAGTGTCTCTCTGTGTGTGGCTTTTTGAAGATTTTCTTGAAAACATCGAGACATAATCTATCAACGGTTGATTCTTTGTCTAGATATAGATCCAGCGGCTCTAGATTGTGTATTCTTCACTTTTTGTATTTTTATACTCTCTCCGTTTAAATGTAATATCCGTTTTAAATGTAAGTAGTTTTAGAAAAAGTTTATTTAAGTAGGTAAGTAGTTTACATATTTCAATCATCTTTTTCGTTTATTGGATATTGTGTGCGATGAAAAACCAATAAATAATGTTAATTTTTAAGAATTGGTTGAATTAATTGGTTAAATGACATATTTTTTAAATAATAATTTTTAAATATCCGTCTTTTAAGCAAGCTACTACAATTAGAAGCGAAGAAGGAGTAACATTTAATAAAATGTCATTTATAATCCTTGACTACAAAGCCTAAGACGGTGGTGGATTACTTTAACTCGTGATTTAAAACTCGAAATATTTATTTATAAAGAACTCAAAGTTGTTAATGATAACATGTGTTTTAGTTAAAGAACTTACGTATTTTCATTGGGACTTTATGCCCACTCGTTTCACTTATAATGCATGTTTTGAAAATGAGAATGCTATGCTCAAAACTTAAATCTATATTTAAATAGTGAGTCGTTAATTATTATGTCTATATTGCCGATCGTTAATAATACAGCTAGAATATTATATAATCGATGAACGTACAAAAATAAACGTAATAAACTTCTTACATTAGGCATAAGGTATTATTATTAAGGGACACTAAACAACATATTGGAAACCAAACTTGTTTTAATTATAAAACAATTATATGTTCTTGCCAACATAAATCAATTCAATCGCACGGTCCCGATATGTTCACAATTTCTAAGAAAGTTCGTGGTAGTGAAGCACCTCGATGATATATATTTTTTTCTCATTTTATTAAAGACCTAAAAAACCAACAAAACACATATAATACATAAAGACCAAAAGACTAGACCCAAACAACATATACAAGCCCAAAAAGAGGATGAAAAGGGCTTATTCTCAACCGCTTGAAACACGAAACACACAGAAAGGAGACGTGAACTGGACACGCCACCAACTTCACCGAAACTGCCGCCGGGACTTCCACCGGAATCACACCGGAATCACGAGCCTTCACCGGAAGTTAACGATATAAAATCGTCACCGGGCCATTCAAATCACTTGACCATCGGAAAAACACCGGGAATTAACCACGACCACTGAAAACCACCTCCAACGACTGTATTGGAGGTATAGAAGATCATGATCCACCACTTAACCGCCTGAGCTTCGAAGAACGTCAATCAAATGAAATCGTGATTTCATCCAAACTCAGGCCACCATACACTACAACGAAACGTGACACAGCTCGAGCACTCACGATTGAAAGATGTGATGCGGAGTCGGAAGCCGGATGCTCATCACCAACAGAAAAGGAGAGCACCGGAGGCAGAGGCCGGACGACCATCGGAGGGACAGATGCGACGCCGGAGTCAAAATTCAGAACACCACCGGCGAGGACAAGAAGATTCATCTCATCCTATTTCCCCTGTGAAAGATTTTAAAGAAGAAAAGAGGAAAAAAAAGATCTTCAAATCATCGTGGCGTTGAGATGGATTCCTTCTCTACAACTTTTCCTCTGTAAAAGATCCTAGAAAGAGAACAGAGAAAAAGGAGAGAGATGAGCAAGAATAAGTAGAAGCACCTCGATGATATATCATCGATCACGCTAACATTTGTTTATTCCATAACAAGGAAAAACATTATACAACCATAGCACACAACAAAATATAAATAACATTTTATTTTGTAACTTGAAAGATTATCAATTGTGTTTCAAAAAAAAAAGATTATCAATTATTTTGTTAAGTTAAAATCGAAAGAGAAACACACAAAATGCAAAACCAAAACCATTGTCCGATTCTTGGTCCCCGATGTCAATTCTGCCAATGTTCAGGAAAAGGATGTCGATTCTTGGTTTCCCAGGTAAAATTTATCTATTTATATAATATTTTTCACTCATGATACTCTAACGGTCAACTTAATACCTTATAACATGGATTGAGTTGCATGTTGTGTTCCAAACCGAGTTAGATTTTACTTGGAGTACCAAAAATACATTGGATGTGTAAAAACAGTAATAGTTAATGACAAATAGTAACAATTATTTGTAAATGTGTAACTCATGATTTAGATTTAGAAAAACAGTACCAAATTTGAAATCAAATGTAGTATAAATGAGGCTCGATAATGTTTGAATCTCTGTCTGTATGATATATTCAGATTTAATAATAAAGTACCCTTGATTCTTTCTCTTTGTGTAGAAGTTATTTTATTTTAGTAAAACTCTGAATTTTTTAAAACTCACTGAATATATCTATGACTTAATTTAGATTGTATTAGGTGTTTTCCTATTCCATGTGCAACAATAAAGATTATAATTTTAAATTATTTAATAGTATTATTCTAGAAAATTTCCTTTTAAAACTCCTATACAAAACTTATTTTAAAATAATATATTTAATACTAATTTTCCTTTTTAAATCATAAAGAAAGATAATTATAAATTATTATTTGATAGTAATTTCCTTTGAAAATTCTGACATTTTTAAAATATCTCATGATTAATAAAACATATAAGATAAGATAATAAAATCGATTTTTTTTTAAAAAGTAATTTTAAAATTATTTAAATTAATTTTTTCTAGACATATTTCTTTTTCAAAATTATAAACAAAAAGATTTTAAAATAATTTATCATAAAATAAAATATATGTGTCACCAATCTTAAATACTTAGAACCCCTTCTTACACATATAATATGTTATTATCAGAATTTTATTATATTTATGGTTATTTTAGAAAATAAGACAAAATATATGATTTTCATAATCCGTTAATTTTATTACAGTTAAGAATAATTAATACATGATCCCAAAAAGTAATGGCAATGCATTAATAAATTTACCACATCATACGTTTTAACAGTATCACTCTTTTAGGTCAAAATTCACTGTATTACTCTATAAATAATGATTATTAACAAAAGGATCAATGTAAGTTGTATGAGTTTAATTTAAGTACAAAAATATTTATTTATTTTAAATCAAATGATTTCACGTCAGATTAATGTCTCATCAATTTAACTATATATTTTGATTTAAAATAGTAAAAAAAATATTAATCATGCGTTCAAAATGAGATGTATTATCATTAACTCGTTTGTTATTACCAAATATAGCCTTGTGTTAGGCTCTTCAATCGATAAGGCAGTATAAGTTTTATATATACTCTGTCCCACTTTAAATTGTTTTAGGGTTTTATTTTGTTCAATTTTAAATGAATGCCTCACAAATCTAGATAAAATTTATTGTTATTTAAAATTTTTGACCAATTACAAAATACTACATCTTTTTATTATTTGAATTAGTTGAATTTAATACTAACGATAAAAACTTCAGATTTTCTTAATATTGTAAAAACCTTAAACACCACTTAAAGTGAATGAGTATATTGATCAGTAGATAGCACTGAAAAATTGTAACTTGAAAGATTATCAATTGTGTTTCAAAAAAAAAAAAGATTATCAATTATTTTGTTAAGTTAAAATCGCGAAAGAGAAACACACAAAATGCAAAACCAAAAACCATTGTCCGATTCTTGGTCCCCGATGTCAATTCTGCCAATGTTCAGGAAAAGGATGTCGATTCTTGGTTTCCCAGGTAAAATTTATCTATTTATATAATATTTTTCACTCATGATACTCTAACGGTCAACTTAATACCTTATAACATGGATTGAGTTGCATGTTGTGTTCCAAACCGAGTTAGATTTTACTTGGAGTACCAAAAATACATTGGATGTGTAAAAAACAGTAATAGTTAATGACAAATAGTAACAATTATTTGTAAATGTGTAACTCATGATTTAGATTTAGAAAAACAGTACCAAATTTGAAATCAAATGTAGTATAAATGAGGCTCGATAATGTTTGAATCTCTGTCTGTATGATATATTCAGATTTAATAATAAAGTACCCTTGATTCTTTCTCTTTGTGTAGAAGTTATTTTATTTTAGTAAAACTCTGAATTTTTTTTAAAACTCACTGAATATATCTATGACTTAATTTAGATTGTATTAGGTGTTTTCCTATTCCATGTGCAACAATAAAGATTATAATTTTAAATTACATTGTAAAATTTAAATTTTGTTAATATTTTAAATTTTACTATTTTCTTATCAATAATTTCATATATATTTAAATTTAGTTAAACATTAAATTAAGATAAAAATTATTTATTTTAAATTATATTTAAGAAAGATGTATATATTTAAAATTATAATTGCAGGTATATTTTTATCTATTTCTTTTGGTTAGAATATATTAAATCAACTTATATAAAATTAAGAACAATATTTTTGATATAAATTGTATAATTATCAAAAATTAAAACTAAATAGTATTTTAAAATTTGTAGACATATAAAGAAAATTGATGATATTTTGACAAAAATTATAATTTAAAATTATTTAATATGAACTAGAAATAATTATTTGATAGCAATAAGATTTTTCTGAAATTCTAAACAAAAGATAATTGTAAAAGTTTATATGATAATAATTTTCTTTTCTATAATCCTAAACAAAAATATAAAAAGTATTTGATAGTTTTTCTTTATTTAATTTTAAATAGAAATGAGATTTATAAAATATATTTTTTTATTTTTGAAAAAATCCTAACAAAAGTAAACATACCTACTTAATAGTATTTATACAAAAGAATTTGATGACAAGTATGATGCTAAATCTATTAATTTAACAAAAATCAAAACTTAGGATATTGTTGATTGATATTTATGTGTTTGGTTATACTGAAAATCAAACACATGTTTGATATGCAGTAGTTTATAATTCATTTAAATTAAAATGTTATTATGAAAATATATCATTAATAAATAATGAATCAAGAAAATTATTTAACATCAGATAAGTTTAATAAAACATTAAATTAGTACATAAGAAAATGTATAATGTTGTCATTGCTTTTTTGTCTTATTTAACTTCTAAATTCCTTTTTATTTCATTATAATTATTATTTTGGGTTGGATCCGGTTTAAATTTTTACGTTTGGATATTTTTTCTAGCTCTAACAAATATTAACTGAAACTTATGGTGAAAAGGTTCTTAACTATAAAATAAATTTCACATAACATATGCAAAAATAATTTTTTAAAAATAATAAAATGAGTTTTAATATTTTTTATTAAATTAAAATATCAAATAAAGCTCATTGCATACATTTAAATCTAGTCTAATATAAAATATAGTTTAATCTAATGGTGTCACATTATTCCATAATTATATAACACTAAAGAACATTATATTAACCTAAAATATACTGAAGTGTGTATTCTTTCCTTAAATAAAAGCTACTGAATTACCTAATATGATTTACATATATATGACAATTAATGATTATGAATAATAAAGATTTGATAACAATTTTTGCATCCTTCTTCATTTTTGTTTAAATTATATTATTAAAAAATTAAACAATCACATTAACCATATAATAAAAAATTAGATTTTTTCTTATATGTTATATTTTTAATTTTTAAAATTACTTTAAATTACAAAAATGTAGAAACCTTATATGTTATATATATATTTTTTAAAGCGACTTTAAAATACAAAATGAGGATACCTTATATGTTATATTTTTCTTATATGTTATATTTTGAATTTTTTAAAACTCACTGAATATATCTATGACTTAATTTAGATTGTATTAGGTGTTTTCCTATTCCATGTGCAACAATAAAGATTATAATTTTAAATTACATTGTAAAATTTAAATTTTGTTAATATTTTAAATTTTTAAAATGACTTTAAATTACAAAAATGTAAGTTTTCCTTAAGTATCCGACTAAAAACATTAAAATGACATGTATCAGTTCGATGGTTGATTTGAAAGCTTTCAAAACCGTATGTAAGATAAAAGTCAAAATAATTCAACTGTGAAAACAACACTGTTCACTTTTTCAAGAATGTGTTCGAGGGAAAAAATAAGGTTTTTATGTCATAATTTGTTTAATGTCCACTAGAGAACATTACATTAACCTAAAATATAAGAAGTGTGTATTTTTTCCCTAAATAAAAGTTACGAAATTACCTAATATGATTTACATATGTATGGCAATTAATGATTATGAATAATAAAGATTTGATAACAATTTTTGCATTCTTCTTCATTTTGTTTAATTTTATATTATTAAAAAAATAAACAATCACATTAACCATATAATAAAAAAATTAGATTTTTTCTTATATGATATATTTTGAATTTTTTAAAATGACTTTAAATTATAAAAATGAGGAAACCTTATATGTTATATTTTTTTTAAAAACGACTTTAAAATACAAAAATGAGGACACCTTATATGTTATATTTTTCTTATATGTTAGATTTTTTCTTATATGTTATATTTTGAATTTTTTAAAACGACTTTAAATTACAAAAATGTAAGTTTTCCTTAAGTATAGGATTACAAACATTAAAATGACATGTATCAATTCGATGGTTGATTTGAAAGTTTTCAAAACCGTATGGAAGATAAAAGTCAAAATAATTCAACTGTGAAAACAATCTCGTTCATTTTTCAAGAATGTGTTGATGGAAAAATAAGCTTCAATCAGAATAGAACTCCTGAAAAGATAAAAAACTTTTATTGAAAAATACCATCCCTATTGCGAAAATTACAAATAAAAATGCAACAAACCAACAAGCAAGAAAATAAAAATACAGTTACAATCGTCTTCTTCCTCATTATCATCATCATCTTCCACTGATTGAAAAGCTTTTGTTTTAAGTAAATCTCCTTCGCCTAGGCGGCGAGAATCTGCACTGTCTACATCAGAAACCCTCGACCCATTCTCATTCCTTCTCCTCGATGAAGATGTCGAAGAGTCACCATGGAATCAATCTCAACTGCAGTATCCACTTGACTCTCAGAGTTTATCACAGCTGCAATGCTCGAGAATGAGTCTCTATCATCAACCACAACAGGAGAATGATGGTTTAGCTCTTGGTGGCTCCTCCCCAATGTATGAGTTCTAAAATATCGTCCACCAGCCAGCAGAACTCAATGCAGATGTGAAGTTCGAGATCCTTGCGACTCTGTGGGACTGTAACTGTCTCCTGATCAACATAGGATGGAACCTTGTGGTGGTCTCTCCTTCAAGATCAGGAGCAGCAATGTCCGGGTTTAGATTAATATCCTCCGATGCTGCTGCAATGGCGGCTGCTGCAGCACTAGCCTGGTTCTGCTCTGATCTAACTCCTCTAGAAGTCATCAACCGGTTAAGAATCGAGTTGGCTCGATCGTTACCTCTTTCTGACGCCTCGCGGTTACTAAAATCAGGGACAGGGTAGAATCCCTCTCGAACCTATTCTGTATACGTCTAATCATCTCTTCCATCGGTATTGTAAAAGGCGACCTTTGAATTGTATTCCTCAAACTCTCAATGCGTCTTGCATGGGGTCTCATAGGGATCTTGGTGTCTAAACTCTCTTCAACTTCTCTTTTATGGTTTCCTCGCCCATATATCGGTGTCACGGTTTTGGGAGTCACCTCTCCCTTGCAGACCGGACATTCCTTTGCTTCCGAGATTTGTAGCCATTGGAACAGACAAGGCCAACAGTAAAGATGGCCACAGCAGGTGAGAACTGGCTCTTTGGACAAATCCAAACATATATTACAATCAAAGAAGTTACCATCGCTGCCACTGCTTTTCTCAACATCCGCTTTCTTCTCTGACATGCCGCTCCAATGGCTCCATCTCCGTTCTCACACATTTTCAGATCCTCATTGCCTCTTTCACTACCCTCACCAGTCTGCAAAGCAGCTCCAGTTACAGGACTTCCCATCAACTGGTTCAGTTCAATAGACATATGGGTTTCGATAGAATTGGTATGGGGAGATTAAGTTGTCTGAACCGCCCTGTGCGAGTTCTGATCCTCGTCACAGCTTCCGAGGATCTCTCAGATGGGTCAGTAGTCCAATCAGCCAGATTGACAGTTTCGTTTAGGGCCGGCTGGAGATCTGACTCAGGACCGGGCCCTAGATTCAAATCTAGGTTCATTGTGTCAGCTAACTCCTCACCCATCAATAAACAAAAACAAAAGGCTCTTCCTTTCACTTGTGGTAAAACAAAGTCCACTCCGTGGGATCTTTATTACTCTGCATGGAAGAGAAACAAATGAGCCAATATTAAAGCTTATCCGGTTCACAAGTTGTTTAGATAGGGAACAAAGAAAAGTAATACTATCTCATAGAATAATCAATCTAGCTTTCCTTGCAGGCAACACAGTTTTCAATCAAAAATAGACATACAAGAAACAACAAACATAAGTAAAGCAAGAACAAACAAACACAATGTCAAAGTCCATACTTTTGGAAGCTAAGGCCAAGTGAATTGACAATGGGTGAACAAGAAAAGCAACTTCTCAAAGAACAATCAATCAAGCGATCTTTGCAGGCAACACAGTTTTCAACATAAACTAGACATACAAGTAAAACCAGAAAGAAAGCATACACAACGCTTAGGAGAAAGTAAAAGATGTATCAAAAGTTTCAACCTTCACAATAGAGAAAGATTTGGTTCAGTACTGGATTCAAAACCAAACAAAGACAGAATCAAATGAAGAAATATATACCGTGAGAGCAATTAACAGGCGTGAGGAGTTTGTATTCTCAGATTCACTTCAGATTCAAAATGATAACAGAGTCTCTGTATGAACAAGTTGCTAATTACAGGTAGAGATGACAAGAGCCCAGACATTATTCCATTACTGAGCCAACCCCCAATCTGAAAACCCTAATTCTCAAATCCTCGCCTGAGAAATCAGCAACCTTCTAACAACAAAAGAACCCAGATTGAAGAAACCCCAAGCTCTCAACTCTCGATCCAGCAACAATCAGCTCAATAAAACCGATACAAAATCTTACCCAAACAAAATCTGGAGCTGGGAGAGAGAACCATCAACGCCCTGTAGCTTGATTAAGTCGGTGAAAATTATGAGACCATGGTTGATCAATCAGCTAGAAGGCAAAGCTCAAAGCTTCAGCTGACGACGCCATGGAAACTCTCCCTTTTCACCTTTCGATTACGAACGAAACCGAAGTCTCTAATCAGAGAGAGAAAGAAAGAGACAAGGAGGAGAGGAATCTGGTACGCTCCGGTTTAGGCAAAAGACCGGTCTAAAAGTTTCACGCGATGATCACGTTCTCTCGTGATCGGACGGCTAGGGAATTTTGAGAATCATTTGTAAGACGAGCTATTATGTACACCTCTTCTCTACATAAATCTTTTAAAAGTAATAATAATAATCTATAATTTATAACTAGAAGAGGACGAAAATCGAAAGATACCGAATTGATTTCTATAAATGTAGTATATACCAAATCTCATTAGGTGTCCTTCATTTTTTTGGTGTGAAAACCCTTGTTTAGATGCTAACTTTTATGTTTTAATATAAAGTGGGTTTTTATATATAAAAATTTGACAATTATTTTGGCTCAGCTAAGTTCACAAGGCCACTAACTCTGTTAAATTAGCATGTTGACCAAGTAAGATCTTGCAATGTCTCTGCAGGTATATAAGTGTGAAAAATGGACACCACCTGGAGAGATCTCTAAACTAACGTTTTCACATATATCTCTATTTATGTTTACTACAGTTATCATTTTTATGATCACTTTTCAGAAACGAAGATAAAAGTTGCAATATGTTTGTACACGGTAGTACACACACGAGGCAAAGCTGAATTTCTCTGTCCGAAAATAATGTTTTATGAATTATCAAGAAAAATACACCATGTTTAGTAATTACTAGTAATTAGATAATTATCAAGGCATATTGAATAATACTCTCTGTTTTATTTGTAAGTAGTTTTAGTTAAAAGTGCTAATATTAAAAAAATTACTTTTGAAAAAATAGCATTTAATACATAAATTCAACCAATAATAAAATGTATGAATTATTTAAATGGTCACACAACATGTAATAAATGTAAAAGGTGTTTTGGATTATGTAAACATCTTACATTGTGAAACAAACATTTTGTGCTAAAACTACTTACTTATCGAAACAGAGGGAGTACGTAGAACTCTTTCTCTCTCTTCTCTCCTTCCATCTCTAGAAACCAACCAAACCTTATCCTCTTTCTCGCAGCTGCTGTCGAGGCTCGGACCCTCGTCTGGTGCCCAGAGATTCGGCCGGAGGCTCCTCTTCTTCCCTCGCCTCGTTTTCCTTTTGATCCTCGATTGCCTTGTCCTCCTTACCGCCTTGCTTGTTGCTCTCAGTGTTTGAAGCTCGCTGCGGCGCCTTCGCCGAGAAGCAACGCTGCTGGTCCGAGTCCATTAATCATGGTGTTAAAGGCGGTGGGTGCTGGCTGGTGCTGTCGGAGGTGTCGGCGTTGGTTTTGTCCCTGTTGCTTCCCGAGTTGGCGGCGCTGCGGAGGTGTGACTTGGGCTCGTTTGCAGATCTTACCCGGTCCTCCGGATGATCTGCGGTCTCTCTGGTTCATGGGCGCTTGGGCGAGGCTACGGTTCAGTTGCTCTATCCTTGGTGTCTTGGTAAGGGCGTACTGTTTTGTCTTCGCCTATGGTGTATTGGAGCTCTCTAGCTCGATTGCAAGCTTAGCCAATGGCGGTGGTGCGTATCTGCCGGTGTTGGGTTGTGGTAGGTTCAATGGTGTGGTGTCGGCGTTGGTCGCCTATGGCGCCCGAGACGTCCGCTGTGACCTCCCTCCTATCTGGACTCTCTTCCGGTTCGTGTTCGACCAGTCCCCCAAGCTTTGTCGACCGGCTTTTTGGTCTTGCTCGTGTGGTTATATGGTCTCGATTGCCGTTGTCACCGGTCGCACTGATCGATGATAAAGTTGTTCGCTTTAGGTTCTAAGGTGGCGTTTGGCGATGATGCTGAAGGCTCGAGTGGTCTCATGGTCTTCTTGGTATCGCCGGTTTCCAGACGGTGTCATGCACATCCCAGTACCGAAGGCCCCTTGGTTGCTCTCGGTAGTGTTAGCTCCACTAATGCTTTTGGGCCTCCAGCGCTTCTCACGTGGCCGGCCTCTTCATTCCCAAATTTATGCACGCTCTTGGTGTGGAGACTTTGTATCTCTATCGATTACATCATGACTATGTAGAGAGTAAAAGAACAATCTAGAATTGAGCTCAGCTCACCAGCCTTAACCACAAAATATATGATTTTCATAATCCGTTAATTTTATTACAGTTAAGAATAATTAATACATGATCCCAAAAAGTAATGGCAATGCATTAATAAATTTACCACATCATACGTTTTTAACAGTATCACTCTTTTTAGGTCAAAATTCACTGTATTACTCTATAAATAATGATTATTAACAAAAAGGATCAATGTAAGTTGTATGAGTTTAATTTAAGTACAAAAATATTTATTTATTTTAAATCAAATGATTTCACGTCAGATTAATGTCTCATCAATTTAACTATATATTTTGATTTAAAATAGTAAAAAAAATATTAATCATGCGTTCAAAATGAGATGTATTATCATTAACTCGTTTGTTATTACCAAATATAGCCTTGTGTTAGGCTCTTCAATCGATAAGGCAGTATAAGTTTTATATATACTCTCTCTGTCCCACTTTAAATGGTGTTTTAGGGTTTTTATTTTGTCCAATTTTAAATGATGTTCTCACAAATCTAGATAAAATTTATTGTTATTTAAAATTTTTGACCAATTACAAAATACTACATCTTCTTTTTATTGGTTGAATTAGTTGAATTTAATACTAATGCATAAAAACTTGTATTTTCTTAATATTTGTGCAAAAACCTTAAACACCACTTAAAGTGGGACAGAGTATATTGATCAGTAGATAGCACTGAAAAATTGTAACTTGAAAGATTATCAATTATTTTGTTAAGTTAAAATCGCGAAAGAGAAACACACAAAATGCAAAACCAAAAACCATTGTCCGATTCTTGGTCCCCGATGTCAATTCTGCCAATGTTCAGGAAAAGGATGTCGATTCTTGGTTTCCCAGGTAAAATTTATCTATTTATATAATATTTTTCACTCATGATACTCTAACGGTCAACTTAATACCTTATAACATGGATTGAGTTGCATGTTGTGTTCCAAACCGAGTTAGATTTTACTTGGAGTACCAAAAATACATTGGATGTGTAAAAACAGTAATAGTTAATGACAAATAGTAACAATTATTTGTAAATGTGTAACTCATGATTTAGATTTAGAAAAACAGTACCAAATTTGAAATCAAATGTAGTATAAATGAGGCTCGATAATGTTTGAATCTCTGTCTGTATGATATATTCAGATTTAATAATAAAGTACCCTTGATTCTTTCTCTTTGTGTAGAAGTTATTTTATTTTAGTAAAACTCTGAATTTTTTTTAAAACTCACTGAATATATCTATGACTTAATTTAGATTGTATTAGGTGTTTTCCTATTCCATGTGCAACAATAAAGATTATAATTTTAAATTACATTGTAAAATTTAAATTTTGTTAATATTTTAAATTTTACTATTTTCTTATCAATAATTTCATATATATTTAAAATTATAATTGCAGGTATATTTTATCTATTTCTTTTGGTTAGAATATATTAAATCAACTTATATAAAATTAAGAACAATATTTTTGATATAAATTGTATAATTATCAAAATTAAAACTAAATAGTATTTTAAAATTTGTAGACATATAAAGAAAATTGATGATATTTTGACAAAAATTATAATTTTAAATTACATTGTAAAATTTAAATTTTGTTAATATTTTAAATTTTACTATTTTCTTATCAATAATTTCATATATATTTAAATTTAGTTAAACATTAAATTAAGATAAAAATTATTTATTTTAAATTATATTTAAGAAAGATGTATATATTTAAAATTATAATTGCAGGTATATTTTTATCTATTTCTTTTGGTTAGAATATATTAAATCAACTTATATAAAATTAAGAACAATATTTTTGATATAAATTGTATAATTATCAAAAATTAAAACTAAATAGTATTTTAAAAATTTGTAGACATATAAAGAAAATTGATGATATTTTGACAAAAAATTATAATTTTTAAAGAAATTGTAGAAAGTTTTGAAATTTTAGTCATAAAATGGTAAAGTTATAAAAATATAAATAAATAATATTTCAAATTTTGTAAATTATTATCATATTTCTATTATTATATTATTTAATGTCATATTTAAATATATTTACTTTATTGATGATTTACGAATTATTACCATACTTTAAGAAATTTATAAAAAATATAAATCAACATTAAATGCAATTGTCCATGTAATATTTAACTATAAGCTATATTATCATTTTCGATATAACATATCTCACATTTTTAGTGAAAGTGATAGTAAAAATGTTATATAAATAAAGTGAATGAAATGATCTAGCAAATAATGTCTAGAAGATTATATTTGGATTACATGACGTTAATTTATTTAGAACATTCATTCATCGTTTCTGATACATTTTATTATCTAAATAAATGTGATGATTAACCAAATCATCAAAGCTTAAACTTAGAAACTTCTTATTTTTAAGAAACTTCAAAAGCAAAAATAATGTTGATATTTTTATCCAAACATGTGTAGTATTGTAAGATAATTGATTTTATGTAGAAATCCTAATTGACAAATATGTTTCTACAAAAAATAATACCATACTAGATTAGGACCCGCGCCTTGCGCGGGGTGAGAGTTATAAGAAATTATTCATACATTTGATTTTATAATTTTATTTTATATATTGGTTTAAATTGTAGTCAAAAGGTTGAGTACATATGGTATTGTGCAAGACGGCATTGAAATTTCGTTATATAAGTAAACTGTTTTCGATATGCAAAGACAAAGGATAACAATTTTCGTTATATAAGTAAATTACTGTGATTAAAGCATTCAGGTAATTGGCCAAGAAAAAATTTATAGCTGTGATCTTGTAATCAATATAATTTATATGACCTACCATATTTATCAAATTATATTGGATATAGAAGAAAGTACACGTTTGAGTTTTTAGCGTCTTCATTATGACTATAAATCGAATCGTAAAATTTAATTGTCTTTATCAAATAGATCTTGAAGTATATATGTCCCCCTATTGATTAAATAGATCGGCAGTTAATGGAAATAGTCGCTTTCTAAAATTTGATTTTTATTATAATAGATTTTTATAGATTACCTTGACTATTTATTATAATGATAAATGCGGTAGCTGTCAATTACTAAAAAGATTAGACTAAGTTTTTTATTTCAAAAAAATAAAAAATAAAACATTGGGGAAAGCATATAAAAAACATAGCATATGAATTGCAAGTAAAAACCAAAAGTATTACTGGATAAATATGACACGAATATTTCTTCTAATCATGGCATAGGACTTCAAAATGGTGACGGCGGAATCCTGAGTACATAAAATCACGACGTCTTTAAACCGTCAACTAATTAGATGTTCAACAAAAATTAGATGAACAATTGGGATGTTAGTACCTCATTCGGAATGACCTGATTTCAGGAATGTCAGGCTCAATCACTATTTTTGACATCCCTTCGATGTTTGTTACATTCTTGAAGCTACCTATATTATAAAACCCGTTTATTATTAACTGAAACTGAAAGTGAGTAGAAAAAAGAAACATTCCTTTGGAAAATAAATCTTCTAAGTTACCTTCCTCCCGTTCAATACGCCAAAAACTCAAAACACATAGAACAACAGAACTAACTGTAGAGTTCCATAAATGATAAAACTTTATAGCCATGTCCCCATAGACAACACACTTAATTTCATCTAACCTGTAAGCGAGGGTCTAAAATAAATATTCCGAAACCCATAACGATTCATTATTATATTTTTGAAAATATGTTTTTATGTTTAAACGCGGATACTCACCCGAGGTTGATCAATGAGAAATTTATTTTATGCCGCATCTCACCATAAATTTCATCATGATAAGGCTGGAGCTCCCAACCCCAACTAAAGCTCCATAAAGATCTAAGACATTAAAACACATGTTGCAATATTAATACATAGCTGATAATTTTATAATTTAAAAGTCCATTCAACTCGGACTATGTAATGTAATTAGATCCGAATACCTATACAAGACATTGGATGGGCAAGACCAAGGCAATGTCAAGAAACTTTACAAAACAATAGTAGTTGCTACATGTTTTTGGTTGAATTTGCACGACCACAGTAGAATTTGACGTAACAATGTGGTATCGATATTTGGTCAACGTATCAAACCTGAAAAATGCATTACTTTGAAATTTCTAATATCAAACCAATCACCTTTTTTCATAGTGATATGGTTTAAAGCTTCCAGCTCTTCGTATAGAGTTGCTTCTATCTTTGACCCCTTATTCAGAAAAATAAACAAAAATATTAATAAAATAAAAAACTTTAATAAAAAAAGGACTTTCGTTTGGCCCTGCCGCAGGACATGAACGAACTGTCCGAATTCATCCTTTTTCACGGTCCCATGTATCTTATCACCCTAGCAAATATGAACAGAATCAAGTAAGAAACAAAGACATCATGTAAGAAACAAAGGTATCTTAACCTAATATAGAAACAAAGATAGAACTTACTCTAGAATCCACGAAAACCATTTCAATGGTCTCACCACTCGCCGTTGAATACTGCTTCCACAACCGGATTATCTTAACCCTCACCTTCCACATTGACTTGAAAGGCTTCAAATCATAAACGTTGTTCATCGCCGCCATTTCTTAACTTTTATTCGCTTTTCTTGCTTTTGATGAGTGAATGCCTACTTCAAAGGGATTTATATATTAGTATTATTTGTCATATATAAATCGGCTCGATGCGCAATCTTAGGCAGTAAATAACAAATTGCTGACTAAGATTATACGTATAGATATAATTTAATATTTATTTGTATGAATATGCATTTAGATGTTTGGCTTGATCGATCTAGTGATTTATTACTACTTTACTTAATAATAATCCATAACGATATTAGCCGCTACCATGTTAATTTAGAATTTTCTTCTACATATATATAATTTGATTCGCAATCTTAGGCTCAATGCTAATCTTAGGCAAGAAATAACAAATTGCTGAATTGTCAATCAATGTTTAATACATTATAGGCACGAATTTAGTAGTCAAATACGTCAATCATAAAATCATGGACGTACATTTATGTTTTGCATCAATATATACGCGATTGACCTATAAATAGAAAAGTCGAGGATCAAAATTTGCATAATTTATGACTATGCAATGAGATTATGATCTTATTTGATTTAGTCATGCAATTATAACAATCAAAAAGGGTGGAATCATAATGGCAAGTCAGATTATAGCAATCTGATTCATAGCATTATTCTCGATCATCTTATACCATGATTTTTTGATTGATTCATAGCATTTCATAGATTATGATCTTATTCGATTTAGTCATGATTTTTTGATTGATTCATAGCATTATTCTCGATTCATAGCATTTCTTTTTCTGTCCTTTCTCTTTTTCAATGACTCAATATCTCCAAACATTATATATTATACGATAGAAAAAGAAAAAGAGAAAGGAAAGAAAAATTTATAATGTTTTAATATCTTCAAACATTATATATTATACTAAATATCTCCAAATATTATATATTATATGATAGAAAAAGAAAAGAGAAAGGACAGAAAAATCTATAATGTTAGCAATCCGATTCATAACATTATTTATAATTTATAATGTTTTAATATCTTCAACCAAAAAGAGAAAGGAAAGAAAAATCCAAAAAAAAGAAAGGAAAGAAAAATTTATAAAGTTTTAATATCTTTAATGGCAGAAAAATTTATATTTAATGGCGAATTTAGTAGTCAAATACGTCAATCATAAAATCATGGACGTACATTTATGTTTTGCATTAATATATACGTGATTGACCTATAAATAGGAAAGTCGAGGATCAAAATTTGCATAATTTATGACTATGTGATGAGATTATGATCTTATTTGATTTAGTCATGCAATTATAACAATCCAAAATGGTGAAATCATAATGGCAAGTCAGATTATAGCAATCTGATTCATAGCATTATTCTCGATCATCTTATACCATGATTTTTTGATTGATTCATAGCATTTCATAGATTATGATCTTATTCGATTTAGTCTTGATTTTTTGATTGATTCATAGCATTATTCTCGATTCATAGCATTTCTTTTTCTGTCCTTTCTTTTTTTCAATGACTCAATATCTCCAAACATTATATATTATACGATAGAAAAGGAAAAAGAGAAAGGAAAGAAAAATTTATAGTGTTTTAAATCACATGAGATTATGATACCAGATATCAATGAATGTATGCGTGATGATAATCATAAATCCGAGATTCAAATAATTATCATAATTTTTAGTAAGGATCTATAATAGGTAACAAAAACGAAATATTAGGAAACAAAAAAAAAACAAAAACATTGGTAATCAGATTAGCGTTAGATTTCGATGATAATCATAAATCGGCGATTCAAATAATTATCGCAATTTTTAGTAAGGATCTATAATAGGAAATAAAAACGAAATATTAGGAAAAAAACGAAAAAAATTAATCAAATGAGCTATAATCGCGAATAAGGGAGGTGCAGTCTCTATACTTAATGTTAATTATATAGTTACGTAATATTTGATTAAATCATGCAATAAATAGTAAACATTATGACAGCTTTATAGGTAGAGACGATTGCGTGATTGATGAATTTTTCTATTGTATTTTTTGAAAATTACGACATTAGGACAGTAAGTAGCGATTGTCATTATATTATTTAATCTTTTCAGTAAACCAATCATATTAGGAAACAAAATCATTCACGAAGTTTGGCAATGTCAAGATTCACATGTAGTAACGAATTTTATTCAAATAAATTATTACATATTCAACTTTTAAGATAAAAATTATCATAAAAATCGAAACCTATTTTGTAATATAAAATACAATCTCTCATTTTTTTAGAAAAAGCACATTCGTTGTCTATCTTCTCTTGAATTCCAAAATGTAAAAAATCCAAAAAGAAAGGAAAGAAAAATTTATAGTGTTTTAAATCACATGAGATTATGATCTTATTTGATTTAGTCATGCAATTATAACAATCCAAAATGGTGAAATCATAATGGCAAGTCAGATTATAGCAATCTGATTCATAGCATTTCATAGATTATGATCTTATTTGATTTAGTCATGCAATTATAACAATCCAAAATGGTGAAATCATAATGGCAAGTCAGATTATAGCAATCTGATTCATAGCATTATTCTCGATTCATAGCATTTCTTTTTCTGTCCTTTCTTTTTCAATGACTCAATATCTCCAAACATTATATATTATACTAAATATCTCCAAATATTATATATTATACTAAATATCTCCAAATATTATATATTATACTAAATATCTCCAAATATTATATATTATACTTAATATCTCCAAACATTATATATTATACTAAATATCTCCAAATATTATATATTATACGATAGAAAAGAAAAGAGAAAGGACAGAAAAATCTATAATGTTAGCAATCCGATTCATAACATTATTTATAATTTATAATGTTTTAATATCTTTAATGGCAGAAAAATTTATAATGTTTTAATATCTTCAAACATTATATATTATACGATAGAAAAGAAAAGAGAAAGGAAAGAAAAATTTATAATGTTTTAATATCTTTAATGGCAGAAAAATTTATAATGTTTTAATATCTTTAATGGCAGAAAAATTTATAATGTTTTAATATCTTCAACCAAAAAAGAGAAAGGAAAGAAAAATTTATAGTGTTTTAAATCACATGAGATTATGATCTTATTCGATTTAGTCTTGATTTTTGATTGATTCATAGCATTTCTTTTTCTGTCCTTTCTTTTTCAATGACTCAATATCTCCAAACATTATATATTATACGATAGAAAAGAAAAGAGAAAGGACAGAAAAATCTATAATGTTAGCAATCCGATTCATAACATTATTTATAATTTATAATGTTTTAATATCTTTAATGGCAGAAAAATTTATAATGTTTTAATATCTTTAATGGCAGAAAAATTTATAATGTTTTAATATCTTTAATGGCAGAAAAATTTATAATGTTTTAATATCTTTAATGGCAGAAAAATTTATAGTGTTTTAAATCACATGAGATTATGATCTTATTTGATTTAGTCATGCAATTATAACAATCCAAAATGGTGAAATCATAATGGCAAGTCAGATTATAGCAATCTGATTCATAGCATTATTCTCGATTCATAGCATTTCTTTTTCTGTCCTTTCTTTTTCAATGACTCAATATCTCCAAACATTATATATTATACTTAATATCTCCAAACATTATATATTATACTAAATATCTCCAAATATTATATATTATACTAAATATCTCCAAATATTATATATTATACTAAATATCTCCAAATATTATATATTATACGATAGAAAAGAAAAGAGAAAGGAAAGAAAAATCCAAAAAGAACTATATGTATCAAAATGGTTGTCCATATGTTGTCGATAGGGAGATAATCAAAAAAAATTGTATGTAGAGAATCATAACATATACATTATTTTGTATTTTCTTGTATTCAAAATAACAAAATAGTATAATGTGACAAATATTTTTTCGTGATAGTCTTATGTTGTGAATATGACCATATAAAACTTAAGTTGATAATATACGGCCTTATTAAATGAATTTAGCTACGTTACCTAAATAATATGATGCAATAGAATGTAATATATGAGAGTTGGACCGGTGGCATATATCGTAAATAGTCTAGTCTAGCAAGGATTATCATAATAGAATGAATATCAAAGCGACACATCATCATAAATGGCATACTTGTAAATAATTTACCTTTTGAAGGTTACTCTTCTTAATTGCTTCTTGATTAATAATAAGGGGATACGGTGCCAAAGAATAAATAACTGTAGTTGGTGTGTGCATGATTGAAGGTGGAGTGGCCAGAAAATGAGTAAGTGAAATCAAAGCAAAGAGAAAGATAAGAAAGTGATAATCCACATGTAACTGCTTTTATTTATTCTGAAGGTGTTTATCTACCGGATATCAATTGTTGTAATCGTGCCATCCTTTGTGTTCCAATCAAAAACTATCCCAACGGTCCAGTCACCAATCGTCCTATTATCAGATAATCAATAAGTTTCAAAATAATTTAATTTTGTTTTTTTTTGCTAAAAAAGAAATAATTTCTTGTTTTCAAGTATTCTCCCGAATAAAAATAAATATGAATTATTTATATATTTGTCTATATTTATATGTCTTTCTAATTGTTAGAACTAAAATTATTTTAGATAAAACCCCCGCGCATAGCACACGCACATACCTTATTTAGTCATAAATATAGGCTGTTTTAAGATTGTGCACTATGTTTTTTTTTAAAAAAAAATTAAGATATCATCTTATAATAATTGCAATATTTAAGATTTTTATAATTATAAATGTTCTTTTTAGCAAAAAAAATAATATAAATGTTCTTAATTTTCATTCATGTGTTTGCTAATGATCCTCTTGATGTGACTTAGTGTTGACTTATGATCATGCATGAGTGCTATGTTTAGTTTGCAAGTTAATGTATGATAAAACAGACTAATAATAGTATTATTTAGATATAATAGGATGGTATTTTTTTTTAAAGATAGTAATCTACTAAAATCGTCAAGTTATTTGTTATTAAACACATCAGTTGGAATATCTATTTGGAAGATCTTTATAACTTAATATTAATCACTTAATTTCTAAATATAGTAGACATTTGAACTAAAATTTATGATGAAAATGATTTTAAGAGTGTTATCAAATCTCAGTGGCACAAATTACCAATAATACATAAATTAAATGTTAATTTCATAATATACTTCTCTTGTGGATGGACATTTTAATTATGATTTGATTCGTTATTCGTTTGGATTCGATCTAAAAAATCCGGATATCCGTAAGTTTTCGAAGTAAATCAAATATTAAAATTCAATATCCGCTAAAAACGAAGCTAATCAATCCGAACTGCTCTGGATTTTATACAAATATATGTTATGTACAATTAAATATAAAAGTTTAAATGTATAATTTTATATAACTATTATTTTAACATATGAATTTATTAGTTTTATTTATAAAATTACTTATACAGTATTAAATGAAGATAGGAATATAAAATCTTTATAAAAACTATAATTCGTATAAAATTTATGCTTTATAAGAACATTTAATTAATTTTAAAAAATTTATGAAACCTATAGTTTCACTAATCTTTATTTTATATTCTATATTATATTAAAGATATTTTTTGAAGACAAACATGTATGTTTTTTTCTAAATTTATTTGTATTGAACAAAGTAGATAAGATATCCGTAAATATCAGTAAATATTCGTAAATACCTGTAAATATTTTTGGAAATTCGTATTTTTGCGAAGCAAAATAAATCGAAAAATTAGATTTCTGTAAAATTTAGAGTAAATCTCAAATATTTAAATTTATGGTAGTAGTTAATCTGCGCCCACCCCTACATGCACTAAATGGCTCCGCAGAAACAGACAAGTTTGATTTTCTTTTTGGTTTTATGTTTCAGTTTTGAGTTAGTAATTGTCCCATTTGCTATAAAATGGATAGAAACCAGAAAGAGGTCTACAAAAAAAAAACTAAAAAGAGGTCTTCAGAAAAGAAAGCTAATATTGTGTGGGGTTTATAGAGAATGCGTTGTTCCCAAGCAGACTTCAAGTTGAGTGAAAAAAAAAAAAAAAAACAGAAAAGGTAGCTTAATTTATCTTTAAAGAACCCAGAAAACAGTATTAACGATAAAAAAATAAAAAGAATAGATGATTAGAAAAGGAAGACATTGGTGGAGCCGTGGAGCAAGGCATCATAAGATGCAACCTGGTTTTGTAAGTAGCTTATAACCAAAAAAATTACAAAGAAATTTAGCTCCAATAAATTTTAGAAAAATTAAACTGAAGCATACCACAACGTTTTGGTTATTTCTAATGTTTTAAATTTTTAAGAGTTTTACCTTTTATCACAACTATCTAAATGTTTAATCCATAATCTCGTTCGATCTAAATCATATATATTGATAAGCATTCCTATTTACAATCAAAATATTAACTAGGTATAGTTACATCATTTTTATTTAATTTAATTTTAACATTAATATTACTATAAATTAATAAATTACACGATTAATTGTTTAAGTTTTTAACTTAGAGAGAAAAAAAAATTATTACAACAAAGACATATACATTACAGAAGTATAGTGCTTTACAATCAAGCAGTAACACATCAGACTCAGAGCTTTCATCATGTTTTAAATAAGTAAATCCATGTTCAAAAAAGTAAGTATATCCGAACCCCCTTTTTTTGACATAAACCGAACTTAAGATTGTTACTACTATAGACTTAATAAATCACATAAAATAATTTATCTTTTTTTGCTAAATAAAATAACTTATCTTTAATAAGAAAAAGTAGATGTAATGTTTCTAAGCACGTAGACGTAGTTGTGCATGAACCAGTGCTTCTCAATTAATTCCCAAAGAAAAAAATGGAAGCTTTCTTTGGCAGTCATGGAGACAAAAGTGTCTGTTGTCGGTTTGGCTCCATGTAAATTTACGTTATTATGTTTCTACTTCAAATTCTCATATCTTATAGATGACGTATATGTCTTTTTAATTTTAAAGCTGTACGTAAAGCTGATGCTTTTCATATTGTCAAAAGCTGATAATTTCGAAATTAGGCAAACCAAAACAAAAACATTTCATACAAAGTAACATGCAAACCTCGATCCGCTACTAGAGCCTAGAGGTGTCACAACCAAACTTTAAATATTAAAAAACAACTATCTTTTCTTTCGTTTATGTTTGCTCGAATTAACAGAACAAAATTTAACATTGTTTGGTAAAGAAACATTTAAAAGTGTTCTAGTGGTTAGGGGAGATGCTAATGGAGTAGATCATAGTAGTATACAGGGTTAATAAATGCATCGTTTGTTTTTTAATCCAGCCAACCTACGGAGTTACACGTTTCTAGCTACTACTATATGGATTACGGTCATGATTAAGAAACTATTAATTTTCTACACCGGCATCATAAAAGTAGATCGATATTAGTTTAATGAAGCGGTTGGTCGAAAATCAAGACCGTCCAATTTAGTTAACATATAAAAACGGAGATTATACAATATTAAGCACAAATGACTTTAGGACCATGTGACTTCACAAGCAAAAGTCGTATTACAATAATGAACAGGTAGTATATCTTAAAGCTAAAAAGCTTATGAATACGTTTAGTCACTACATTTAATCCTTACATTAGTATATGCAAACTGTACGCAAATTAAAGTCCTAACCTTTTCTATGACAGAAAAAACAAACTTTATCATGGCCAAACATTAAAAGAAGTCTGTTAGGTACCCGAGACGATTAAACAAACATTCAACCTTGGAAGCTCCAAAACCTAATGATAAAGCCAATTAGCTATCCACTTCTGGTTTAGAATCTTTACTCTCTGTAGGAATGTGTTACAACAGTATCTTGCATGTACCCATGAGTAGTTCACTAATTCTGTATTACAGTACATTCTAAAGGCCTAATATAATTGTTTTTATTGATATATTACGTGTCTATAATTTTTTCAAAATACATGTAATGATGTATGTATAACCTTGACACTAGATTAGGCTCTTAAACAGAGTTTTCCACAAGTCTATTTCAAGTAAAAAGTTAGAACCAGACCAAGATTAATTAGTCCAAGTTAGTCTGTTTATACTCAAACTCAAATGTATAGACTCTTGAGGATTCTAAAAACAAATATTTCATTGGTTTGGAGTTTTGATCGAAAAACAACTATTAAGAAAAAAAACATATAAAAATATTTCAATCAATTATAAAATGCTGTGAAATATAAAACGATTTTCAATAATATTAAAACCGACTAAGAAATGTCAAACAAACACCAACCATTCTCTAAAACATCATGATTGAACATTTTAAAAACACTGGAATAAAACTCTCTCTTTTGAGATTTCTGTTTTTAGATAAGAGATATAAGTATAACCTCAAAAGAGCAAAATAAAATCTAAAAAGGAGATTTTTGATTATATTTGATTATATTTATATCCTTACTTCCTTAAAATGTTAAACACCAAAGTTGAAACTAAGAACTTCACTGAACAACATAACAACATTCAAAGAAAATTAAATCATAAAAAAGAAAAACATTAGATTCATTTGGTTTCTTCTAACACTTCCAAGCAGAGACAGTAACAAGTTCTTTCCTTTGCCAACACATGACAAGTGAACCCTGTCGTCTCTCAACATGAAACCCTCTCACCGGATTCCTCTGCAACAAACACTCAGCCTGAGCCTCCGCCGTCTGACTCAAACCCACCGGAGAAAACCCACATTGTGCAAACAAGCTTCTCCAGGGCGGTGATCTTTCGATCCAACGGTGTCGTTTCATCAACAGCTTCTCAATCGAAGGCTGCACCCAAAACCTCTCCACACTCTCATCCCCTTGGCTTTGATTGGCATCGAGAGACTCGAGCAGAGTGGTGTGGAACTGAAGCGCGTGGATCACAGCGTTAGGAAACGGCGCGTCGTTGCGGTCACACCCTCTGTCCGAGCAAACGACGACGTTTGGAGAGATCTGTTTGAGAAAACGGAGGATTAACGGAAGGTAACCGGACACAACGGAGTTAACGGGAAGATTCACGGCGACTGCTTCTCTCTCCGACGAACGGAGGGAGATAGGCCAGTAAGCTGGGTTCAGAAGAAGCTCGAGGCTCAGCAGCTCGATCTCGAACGGAATCTTGACTTCTCCGGCGAAGCTTCTGAGATTCTCCTCCGTGAATCTGAGCTCGAACTCGTCGGAGACTGTCGAAGGAGGAGGAGCGAAGACTGTTAACTTCAGAGACGATGCTCTGTTTCTTCTCCTCGAAGCAAGCTCTTGCATTAACGATGACCATTGTCCTCCGTATCCGACGTCGAAGTCGATAATGTGGATCCGGTCGAACCCGAGCTCGTCGTTGCACGACTCGAGAATCGACTGGTTGGCGGTGAAGTTGACGAATTGGAGAAACGGCGACGTTTCGGAGAAGGTTCTGTACGCAGCGATTCGAAGGATGAGATTCTCTGGTGAGATTAACGGTGGGGATGCGTTGTTGATGAGTGAGAGGAGAGATTCGGTTATGTGAGAAGCCGCTCTTTGAAACGGAGGGTTCTTCTTGTTGCTGCTGTTGTAGCTGAGATGGTGATTGAGCCGCGCCAATATCCCTTGCGCGAGAGCGGTATGGTCGCCGTTGTTATTGTTGTTGTTTCCGATCAGCTCCGCCGCGTTGAACAGCTGCTCGATGATGACTGTTTGGTCATCGCCGGCCGTTCCCGGCGGCGGAACCGGAGCCAGAGACGAAGAAGACGACGGGAGTTGTTGCTGGTGAACCTGAAACGGAAACTGGAATTGCTGCTGACGACGAACGAGAAACGGGTCGTGACCCGGATCCGGATCCGGAAACGGGAAAACGGGTTGGTGAGATCCTGGGTTAAACCGTTTCGCCGGCGGAGATGACGGTGGGTTAGAAAACATCAGTTCTTCTTGATACGGGAAGCTGCAAGATAACAAAGGATTCGAATTCTCGCTCACAGGGACAGACCCGGATCCGAATCCGAAACCCGGGTCGAAGACACCGAAACCTGAACCCTGGTCCATGATAAGCCTTAAGATACTCTGTTCTTGACCTCCGTCGAGATCGTCCAGACCCATTTGACTACATTTATCATCGCCGGCGGTTGTGGTAGCGGTGGCGGTGACGGCACCACCGCCGTGAGAGGAGGAGAGAGTCATGGTTGTGGTTGACGAAGAGTGAGAAGCGAGAGGGCTAGGACTCCTTAAAGCGTCGAGAACAGACGTCGGCTCCGGCAAAACACCACCGACAACATAACCAAGATCTTGTTCTGCTCCGGTTTTGTCTTGGTTAAACCGGATTCTCTGAGGATCTGAATAGAGAGAAGAAACAACACCAAACACCCCCTCCCCTTGAAATCTTTCAAAGGATAAGGGCATCGCCTCAACACACAGTGAAAAGAACAAGACCTAGACAGAGAGAGAGAGATCTCAAGAACCGGAAGACAACAAAAGACGAAGA
Source organism: Brassica carinata (assembly GCA_016771965.1). Taxonomy (NCBI): domain Eukaryota; kingdom Viridiplantae; phylum Streptophyta; class Magnoliopsida; order Brassicales; family Brassicaceae; genus Brassica; species Brassica carinata. The sequence continues at coordinate 8,730,273 of CM028688.1, forward strand.
AGAGAGAGAGAGGTTATGTTCAGAGGTTAAATGTACGGAAGATAGAAAGAAAACACATGCAAAGCTCAAAACTTGTAATTGGCGCCTCTGCTTTTTTTTCCCTTAAAATCACTTTTCTTTTCTTTTTTTCTCTGATGCTGTTTATGTGGATGCGTGCAATATTTAAAAAGCGCTCTTCATCAATGCTTGCTAACCTTTCTTTCTCTCTCTCTCTCATTCTTCTATGTGTGGCTTGTGTCTCTGTAGATGTAGTTATCTACATATGTACCGTGCTCTCGTGACATCGTTGTCTAGTCTCTTCGCAAATGGAGCGCGTGACTCTACTCTCTCTCTGTTTTTTTTTTGGTTGTCACCACATTTGTCTTACTCTTTGAGTTTTGGACATAAGCTTTCAAATGCTTTGTTTTAGAATGTCGCCTTCTATAGTATTATATAAATCACCCTTCCCACTTTCAAGTGGGTTAAATGGTTCTTATGTGGGCTCGACCGCAAACATTAAAAAGGTATTATAAATCTAGTTGCTCTGTAAAATATAAGCTTTGAGCATTTGTAGGCTCTAATTCTATGTTGTTCAAAAAAAAAGGCTCTAATTCTATTTACTTGTAAATGTCAAAGCAGCAGAGTAATAGTAGTTGATAAGCCTTTGTAGGGATTTTAAACTTGGTAAACTCGTCTTTACAAAATCAGTGATAATATAAGAGTATTTAATAGAGAGAAAGAATGACAAAATTAGTGTGTTTAACATATTTATTTCACCTTTAACATTGTATCATTAATTTATTTTCCCCAAATTAAACAAATTATATAATAACTATTTAATTACTGTATTATATGTTGCTAGATACTTAGCCGGCTAAACTGAATCGGAATTCGAGTATTATTATAGTATTAAACAATTAAGCTTTTTCCTTTTACAAAATTCAAATGTTTTCCCATTTTCACGTACTTTATACTTTTATATTTAAGTACTTTTAAAAATTATGAAAAAGGCGCGTAAAAAATCATTGATCAAAAAGACTTGAACAGTATTTTTTTTTCTAAATTACATATGCCGAGGAAGCAGAGCAAAAAGACGAAACTGACGCAGATGGTTCATTACCAGATTTCCAAATTTACCCTCTCAGACGCGTGAAAGTTCAAACAAGAGAGGGATATATTGGTAATTTAGAGGGCAACAACTCTGGCAGGCGACTCTGACGGACCGGTGCTCTATTTGAGTGTCTCTGTGTGTGGCTTTTTGAAGATTTTCTTGAAAATATCGAGACATAATGTATCAACGGTTGATTCTTTGTCTAGATATAGATCCAGCGGCTCTAGATTGTGTTAAAAGCCGTGGGTTAAAAGTAGTACTGTCAATTCGATTAATCCGCGGATTATTAGTCCGCACATACGGTTTGTTTTTTGGTTTGTGGCGGTTCAGTCCATGGCGGACTCTGGTACTAAAATTAAAATCCTAATCCAAACCGTTTTAAATTTGCGGATAGGCGGATCGATCCGCGGACTAGTATTTTAATATATTTTTATTTATCTTAGGAGCCATAACTTCATAGAAAGCTTAATGTCAATAAGCATAATTGAAAACAAAATAATAGTTCGAGCTAGAGTAAACGAAAAACTTCAGAAACAAAAGAAGTTAAAAGCCAACGAAGTATAAAAAATGTAATAAAAACTTCAGAGCAAGAGAACTAAAGAATATCAAGTAATAGGCTGAGAATAACTTCATGATTTTGAGAGCAAGAGAAGCAACTACGGTGTTCCTCTTTGACCTGAAAAATTAATAACACTGTTAAAAGGTTTGCAAGAAAAACTAAATATCGTTTCAAGTTAGTCATGTAAAAAATAGATATAACAAAAACAAACCTTCATTCAACCAAATAAGAACATTTAGTTTGGTGTAGCCTCGTTGTTGTAACATCACCACGCATCTCATCATCCATATCTCGTAAAATATGAAACATAAAACACATCTTTCTTTTACATTCAAAGAGATTTATCTTAAAATTTTATATCAATATTCTTACCTTCAAACCCACTCACCAATTTCTTCCACAAATCAAGGCTTCTACGTTAGATGATAGGAGACAACTTCTATATTTGTTTAAAACACGGCTACCTAAGCTAAATGATGATTCAGAGGCCACCGTTGTTATCGGAATACTAAGAACATCACAAGCCATATAAGATAACTCTTGAAAACTTGTAATTGGCGCCTCTGCTTTTTCCTTAAAATCACTTTTCTTTTCTTTTTTCTCTGATGCTGTTTATGTGGATGCGTGCAATATTTAAAAAGCGCTCTTCATCAATGCTTGCTAACCTTTCTTTCTCTCTCTCTCTCATTCTTCTATGTGTGGCTTGTGTCTCTGTAGATGTAGTTATCTACATATGTACCGTGCTCTCGTGACATCGTTGTCTAGTCTCTTCGCAAATGGAGCGCGTGACTCTACTCTCTCTCTGTTTTTTGGTTGTCACCACATTTGTCTTACTCTTTGAGTTTTGGACATAAGCTTTCAAATGCTTTGTTTTAGAATGTCGCCTTCTATAGTATTATATAAATCACCCTTCCCACTTTCAAGTGGGTTAAATGGTTCTTATGTGGGCTCGACCGCAAACATTAAAAAGGTATTATAAATCTAGTTGCTCTGTAAAATATAAGCTTTGAGCATTTGTAGGCTCTAATTCTATGTTGTTCAAAAAAAAAGGCTCTAATTCTATTTACTTGTAAATGTCAAAGCAGCAGAGTAATAGTAGTTGATAAGCCTTTGTAGGGATTTTAAACTTGGTAAACTCGTCTTTACAAAATCAGTGATAATATAAGAGTATTTAATAGAGAGAAAGAATGACAAAATTAGTGTGTTTAACATATTTATTTCACCTTTAACATTGTATCATTAATTTATTTTCCCCAAATTAAACAAATTATATAATAACTATTTAATTACTGTATTATATGTTGCTAGATACTTAGCCGGCTAAACTGAATCGGAATTCGGAGTATTATTATAGTATTAAACAATTAAGCTTTTTCCTTTTACAAAATTCAAATGTTTTCCCATTTTCACGTACTTTATACTTTTATATTTAAGTACTTTTAAAAATTATGAAAAAGGCGCGTAAAAAATCATTGATCAAAAAGACTTGAACAGTATTTTTTTTTCTAAATTACATATGCCGAGGAAGCAGAGCAAAAAGACGAAACTGACGCAGATGGTTCATTACCAGATTTCCAAATTTACCCTCTCAGACGCGTGAAAGTTCAAACAAGAGAGGGATATATTGGTAATTTAGAGGGCAACAACTCTGGCAGGCGACTCTGACGGACCGGTGCTCTATTTGAGTGTCTCTCTGTGTGTGGCTTTTTGAAGATTTTCTTGAAAATATCGAGACATAATGTATCAACGGTTGATTCTTTGTCTAGATATAGATCCAGCGGCTCTAGATTGTGTTAAAAGCCGTGGGTTAAAAGTAGTACTGTCAATTCGGATTAATCCGCGGATTATTAGTCCGCACCGCGGCGGTTTTTTGTTTTGCGGTTTGTGGCGGTTCAGTCCATGGCGGACTGCGGTACTAAAAATTAAAATCCTAATCCAAACCGTTTTAAATTTGCGGATAGGCGGATCGATCCGCGGACTAGTATTTTAATATATTTTTATTTATCTTAGGAGCCATAACTTCATAGAGAAAGCTTAATGTCAATAAGCATAATTGAAAACAAAATAATAGTTCAGAGCTAGAGTAAACGAAAAACTTCAGAAACAAAAGAAGTTAAAAGCCAACGAAGTATAAAAAAATGTAATAAAAAAACTTCAGAGCAAGAGAACTAAAGAATATCAAGTAATAGGCTGAGAATAACTTCATGATTTTGAGAGCAAGAGAAGCAACTACGGTGTTCCTCTTTGACCTGAAAAAATTAATAACACTGTTAAAAGGTTTGCAAGAAAAAACTAAATATCGTTTCAAGTTAGTCATGTAAAAAAATAGATATAACAAAAAACAAACCTTCATTCAGAACCAAATAAGAACATTTAGTTTGGTGTAGCCTCAGAAATGTAACATCACCACGCGATCTCATCATCCATATCGTAAAATATGAAACATAAAACACATCTTTCTTTTACATTCAAAGAGATTTATCTTAAAATTTTATATCAATATTCTTACCTTCAAACCCACTCACCAATTTCTTCCACAAATCAAGGCTTCTACGTTAGATGATAGGAGACAACTTCTATATTTGTTTAAAACACGGCTACCTAAGCTAAATGATGATTCAGAGGCCACCGTTGTTATCGAATACTAAGAACATCACAAGCCATATAAGATAACTCTTGAAAACGACTAGCATTGTCTTTCCAATAATCCAAGACATTCAAACTCTCAAATGTCATCATATTCAGTGGGCTTCATCCAAGTACACATCTAATGGCGATTTTCCATTATCACCAACTTTTTGAGTAGAAAGCATAAAAGTCTGTTACATTAAAATAACTCTAAATCTAGATGTTTGAATATATTATATATATATATGTATATTGAAAAGAGATAAAATATATAACTAAGAAAATATGTGTAACTAACAATCTAACATATGCATATAAAAATTAAAAAGTGAGACCACGCATTAATCGTATCCCATTGGTGCGTTTCCATCAAAAGTTCTCGCAAGACCTTGTGAAGAACTTGTAGATGTCGCTGTCCTTGAGTTACTCTTATATGAATCAAAGAGCTTCTCCATTTTTGCGAACATGGTCTAACTTTTGTTTACAAGTCGATGCATCTAGAGTAGTGAAACAAAATTCTAGAAGTGCAAACTTCATCCTTGGATCGAACAGCACCAATAGCAAGAATATCACTATCTTGTTCCCAATATTTATCAAACTTAAGCTGCATAGGTTGAACCATATCTTTGATATCCCGACCGTACGGTGCATGACGCCGCAAACAAAGATTCAATATTCCAAATCTGCATAAAATATAAGTTTGATGTCGGATAAGTTGAGCCGAAAACAGTTTGGTAATCTCATCAAATGGCTTCAAGAGTTCACATATTGCTTTTCCTCTTTGCCACTCAATATCGATGGAAAAGATGTATATGAAGCTTCAATCTCATGAAGATTATGTAGAGCATCTCGATGTTTAATAGCTCTATCAAGCATATGATAAGTGGAATTCCATCGAGTTGCCACATCCAAAGTTAAACCAGCTTTAGTCCGAAGACCAACTGTTTCCTTACGGTTCTCATACATGTCCTCGACCCTCGGAAGCCTTCACAAACTTAACACTTTCCCTAATCTTTTGCAAAGCACCACTAATCTTAGCCAATCCATCTTGAACAATTAGATTCAGATATGCGGAACACCTCACATGAAAAATTCTCCACCGCATAACAAATCCTTTTGTAGTTTGTTCTTCAAGATTGTCTGCATAGTATCATTCGAAGCATTGTCCACCGTAGAGAGAATACTTTCTTCTAGTCCCCGATCTTTGAGTATCTCCATAAGCTTTGTCGCTATGGCGTAACGAATGTGGGCGGAAAAGGCGAGAATGACAATATCTTGCTTTGTAGGTTCCAATCCTTATCGGTGTAGTGAGTGTCAAACAAATATATCCTTCTTTAACTATTGATCTCCAAAGATCTGTAGTTAAACATACTACTCGATTTCAGTCAATTCTATCTTGAGTTTCGCTTTTCCTTCTCAAAACCTTGGAGCAATCAGAGTCACTGTGTTCGACACCAATATTTGATATCCGATTTGCATATGTCGGTGCACTTCTTATCCTCCTATACTCCACAAAGAATAGGAAGACCATGCTCAATTATAGCAATGGCAATCATCTCACGGAATATCTTCTGGTCAAGTTTTCGAGCTCTCATCTTTCCTTCATAATCAAGCATCATACCACCCACATCGTTGTCTTTGGGTCTTCTTTTGCAAGCTTTCCAATGATTATTCAGAGTAGTTGTTCCATTTCTGTAAATCCCAATGATAAATCTTTCCACAATAGTTACATCTCACATCTTCTTTACCATCGGTCCTTTTTCTCCAATAATTGTAAGATGTTTCCAACAATCAGCCGTCGATCTTCTCTTTTACCGTTTTCTTGTGATTCGTTGACATGTTTTCTTTGTGATTTTTGGCACCTCGACTTTCTTTAGGAGGAGACAGCTCTTCTGCTTCATCGAGAAGATCATAGTCTTCTTCTAAAATATCATGATTATCATCTTCCATATTGTCTCTCTGTTCAAAAGCCATGCTGAAAATATACAAAGAAACGAGAAGAATTATTAAACTATTGATGCTTAATGACAAAAACTAAAATTCAAAGTCAAATATAGTACAATTCATGATCGAATAAAGGCTCACACACGCTATTTATACAATCACCAAACACTATGATTCATTATATTGCTATTTATAATTGACAAAGTAAATAAATAAATTGATTAGCATGTGCGTTACATAGACACAAATATATGATTCCCTACGTTAATACGTGAAGAAAGTAATATTTACCGATGACAAACACGAAGAATGTTAAAGTAAGAAAACTATGGTTGAAAAGAAACTAAGAAAAGAGAGACGAAGAAAAATGAAACCAGAGCCGTAACCTGACGACAAAAGGCGAGTCTTGTTATAAAACCCTAATACTAATAACAGTGTATCTATATATACTAACTTATAAAACCGCGGTAAAGTCCATAAACCGCAAATATTAATCCATTACAAACCGCAAACCGCAACGGTCTCAGTCCGCTAAACCGCAGATAGGAAAAATGAAGTCCTAAACCGCTTATTTACATAGCGGACCGGACTATAATCCGCGGAGTTTAATCCGAATTGACAGTACTAGTTAAAAGGAGAATTCTTCACATTTTTGTATTTTCTTATAACATTTATAATCCTGACTACAAAAATCTAAGATGGTGGTGGATTACTTTAACTCGTGATTTAGAAACTCGAAATCTTTATTTATAAAGAACTCAAAGTTGTTAATGATAACATGTGTTAGTTAAACTTAAATAACTTACATAATTTCATTGGGACTTTATGTCCACTCGTTTCACTTATGACGAATGCATGTTTTGTAAATCCCAATGATAAATCTTTCCACAATAGTTACATCTCACATCTTCTTTACCATCGGTCCTTTTTCTCCAATAATTGTAAGATGTTTCCAACAATCAGCCGTCAGTCTTCTCTTTTTACCGTTTTCTTGTGATTCGTTGACATGTTTTCTTTGTGATTTTTTGGCACCTCGACTTTCTTTAGGAGGAGACAGCTCTTCTGCTTCATCGAGAAGATCATAGTCTTCTTCTAAAATATCATGATTATCATCTTCCATATTGTCTCTCTGTTCAAAAGCCATGCTGAAAATATACAAAGAAACGAGAAGAATTATTAAACTATTGATGCTTAATGACAAAAACTAAAATTCAAAGTCAAATATAGTACAATTCATGATCGAATAAAGGCTCACACACGTGCTATTTATACAATCACCAAACACTATGATTCATTATATTGCTATTTATAATTGACAAAGTAAATAAATAAATTGATTAGCATGTGCGTTACATAGACACAAATATATGATTCCCTACGTTAATACGTGAAGAAAGTAATATTTACCGATGACAAACACGAAGAATGTTAAAGTAAGAAAACTATGGTTGAAAAGAAACTAAGAAAAGAGAGACGAAGAAAAATGAAACCAGAGCCGTAACCTGACGACAAAAGGCGAGTCTTGTTATAAAACCCTAATACTAATAACAGTGTATCTATATATACTAACTTATAAAACCGCGGTAAAGTCCATAAACCGCAAATATTAATCCATTACAAACCGCAAACCGCAACGGTCTCAGTCCGCTAAACCGCAGATAGGAAAAATGAAGTCCTAAACCGCTTATTTACATAGCGGACCGGACTATAATCCGCGGAGTTTAATCCGAATTGACAGTACTAGTTAAAAGGAGAGAATTCTTCACATTTTTTGTATTTTCTTATAACATTTATAATCCTGACTACAAAAATCTAAGATGGTGGTGGATTACTTTAACTCGTGATTTAGAAACTCGAAATCTTTATTTATAAAGAACTCAAAGTTGTTAATGATAACATGTGTTAGTTAAACTTAAATAACTTACATAATTTCATTGGGACTTTATGTCCACTCGTTTCACTTATGACGAATGCATGTTTTGAAAATGAGAATGATATGCTCAAAAACTTATATCTACATTTAAATAGTGAGTCGTTAATTATTATGTCTATATTATCGAGCGTTAATAATACAGCTTGAACATTATATAGTCGATGAACGTACACATTACAAAAAATAAACGTAATAAACTACTCCCTCCGTTTTGTTTTATATGACGTTTTGCAACTTTTTTCTTGTTCCGAAATAGTTGACGTTTTCCAAAACCCAATGCAAAATATAATGTATATGACTTTACTTACCCTTGCATTATTATTATACATATAGATCAACACTCAAGTTACAATAAATTCTCATCATTGAAAATACAACGAGAAGGATAAAACTGGTATTGTATCAACTGCCTTAATCTACGTGAAATGTTCTGAAACGTCATATATAATCGAACGGAGGGAGTACTTACATTAGGCATCAGATATTATTAAGGGCACTAAACAACATATTGGAAATCACTTGTTTTTAATTATAAAACAATTATTTGTTCTTGCCAACATAGATAAATTTAAAGTTTAAAAAACATAAATAAATTTAATCGCACGGTCCCGATATGTTGTTCACAGTTTCTAGGAAAATTCGTGGTAATGAAGCACCTCGATGATATAACATCGATCACGCTAACATATTGTTTATTTCATAACAAGGAAAATAACATTATACAAACCATAGCACTAGCAGTGGACACGAATCGAATATTACCGTATTTTTCAGTATTTGTGATTTGTTTCGGATTTCACGGATATCTCTGATTTTCCGATTTGTTTTGTTTCGGAAAAATACGGATATTCGGTTTTACGGATATCCAAAAAAATTATGGATATTTGCGAATATTCACGGATATTTACGGATACCTTTTCCACTATGTTTAATACAATTAAATCTGAAAATATTATACAAATTTGTTCTTATAAAAGATAAAGTAAAACATTAATGAAGTTATTTATTTATAAATTCTTAAAAATTCATAAAAAAATTCTTATAAATTAAATATTTTAAGAAGAATTGTATTTTTTTATAAAGATCTTATAATTATTTTCTTCATATTATATTTTTATAAGTAATTTTATAAATAAAATTATATAAGATTATACATTAAAAACTCTATTTAACTATAGATATATAACTATTTATATAAAAGTCGGAGCGAATCAGATATTCGTCTCTAATGTTTTTAGTATTTGTGACTTGCTTTGTTTTTAACGGATAGTGATTTTTAATATTTGCTTTGCTTCGAAAACTTATGGATATTCAGATTTTTCGGATCGAATCGAAACGAATAACAAATCGAATCAAATTCAACGAATAAAATGCCCAGCCCTACATAGCACACAACAAAATATAAATAACTTCACTATCAATAAGTATTCAACTGGTCATATATACATAAGTTATTAAAAACAAGTGAAAATCATATAAGGAGATCTGCAGCTGGACTTCCAAGACAATTTTGAAATTTATGGTTGCTTGTGTATGAATGTAAAGTATACATGGTTATTATGTTATTTTGTTGAATCAGTTTTAAATTAAGTTAATCATACGTTTATATCTTAAACTAGAAAAAAAAAATTTATTATTGAGCATTGTCATTATGAGAGACATGGTTTATTTCCCAAGACAAACCACAAACCTCCATGTGAGTTTCCACCACTATTGTAACTCTGTCTTAAAACAAAATGTGAATGGCATTAAAATATTTTGTGCGTGTCTTTTTGTTAGTTTTAGCCTTTAGGATACAAATTACCAACTTGCTTATTCAATATTCAGGGGTGATGACTAGCTAAAGAAGGGTGAAGGGACACCACTAACGTGCCACTTGTGTAGATTTCAAGATATATAAATATACTACATTTCTTCTTCTTTTTTTGTAACACTTAATACTATATTTCTTCTGAATTTATATATTTGCGGTGAGTCACTATTATACATCACTTTTGTATTTTAAGAATGGAAAATTAATTATACAATTTTCTTAGTATTTTTTATTTTTCGAAATGAAATATGATTGAATAAATCAATAAGAACAGGGCATACATATTCATATCGATATTATTATGTTTGGATTTATATGTTTATGCAGAAAATATAACAGATACAGAAATACAATAATGGTTTCTTTTGTTAAGACAGCGACCAACACAACAATAAAGATGATCATCATCGATTAATACGTAAGGAAAACTTAATTACTATTGCTAAAATCTAGGGTTGGTTGACATATAAAATTGTAGGATGCATTATTACACACATTCTCCCTCTAATCATTTGGTAATGACGAAGAGTTCCTATAATACACTCCTTAATCTCAAGTTCATTTCTCATTTGTCGAATTAACTAATCACGTCTATTAATATCTCTATCGGTAGACAAGACAAGTAGACAACTATATGCTGTTTCCAAACTTATTTATTTCTGAATCATCCAAATGAATGAATAGCCACGAATATAAACGAAAACGCGAAAGGATTTGTATGATTTTGTATCAATTCATCTACATGCGTTACTTCAAATGGGTGGTGCATGAGGGAGTTATATATCGTACGTTACATAGTATTTGGGGCATGGCCTATTGTAGGATGCTTATAGTAAACCAACCACAGGCCCATTTACAACTTGATTTGGTCCATCAAAGCTCAGTAATCCGTATTAACCGAGGTCAATGAGCCACCACATATAGTGACGCAGAGGTAAGAAAAAGAATGAGAAACGGCTAATGAAGACGTGCAATCCACTACAAAAAGAAAAGTCTGAGGAAGAACAACAATAAAATTTAATTTGGTATTACTTTATAAATACTCCATCCGTTTCAGTTTAATTGTCGTTATAGGTTTATACACACAGATTAATAAAACATATGATTTTATATATTTCTAAAATAAAAACACAATTACCTATACAGCTAACCATATTTCAACCAATAGAAAAATAAAATGGAAAATATTATTAATAAATTTTGCATTGAAACTCTAAAACGATACTTATTTTAAAACACATTTTTTTTCTTACAACACAATTAAATCGAAACGGAGGGAGTACTAAATTAGTATAATACAGTATCTTAATTTGGTACGATTTAATTAAAAAAATCTGGTACTAGTATTATATCACGTAGTTGTAATAATATTATAAAATACCGAAATTAAAAAGAAGAAAATTAAATAAACTGAATGATTTTGTTTGGGGAACAAGCCAAACTTACGTGTCTTGTTACTCGACACGTCAGCGAATATATAATGGCATATAGGTAAGAGTCCACGGTAGTTAATCATTATTATCCAATCATAGAAGTAACAAGAAAACAGATTTTGCGTTTGTGACTTTCTCCACAAGAATCAAACATCTTCTTCCATTCCATCAATCCTCTTTCTGTAAGTTTTCCAATTGATTTTGATTTGTTACATACTCTGTTCGATCTCTCCACAATCTATTCTGTTCGTATAGATTATCAGAAGTAAAGATGAATAAAGGCAGCAGCTTTAAGCTGGACAACGATTTCGGTTAGTCTTCTTCTCTGATTCGATCTTTTTGTTATAAGCACATACATGATACATGAGAGTTGGTGTTCATATCTGTTTATGTGCAGAAAAGAGGAAAGCTGAAGCTGGAAGGATCACAGAGAAGTACCCTGACAGAATCCCGGTAAGCTCTGTTCTTTTAAGGGCTTCTTATGCTTTTATATCTATGTTCTGTATTAAATTGCACCAACATGATCATTAATCTTGGATTTGTATGTGCTGATCACAAGCTTCTCTTCTTGTTTTTTTTTTCTCTGCTAATAGATAAAAAAGTCGAACTAGATTATATCCATAAACCGAACATCAGATATGTCTGATAATCCTATACTGCTTCAACCCTCTGTTTCTTCTTGAATATTTTGTGTACTTATCTTACGTTATAATGATCACTCAATTAATGGGGGATCATGTGTATAATGCTGATCACAAGTTTCTGACTTTGTGGCATTCATGTTGTTGTATGTTGCTGATCAGTAATCACAAGTTTCTCTTCTTCTTTTTTGTCTGCTAATAGATAAAAGAATGAGAACTAGATTACACATTCAGACAACAGAACATTAGATTTGTCTGAGAATCTAATACTGTTTCTGCTTCAAGAGTTTGTTTACTATCTTACATTGTATTGATCACTCAATTAATGAATGGTGTGCGTTTTCTTGCAGGTGATTGTGGAAAAGGCTGAGAAAAGTGATATCCCAGACATTGACAAGAAAAAGTAAGTAATGACTTTTGTTCCCATCTTAACTTCGAGATTTGTAGTTTTATAAAATGGAGTTTCTGATTGGTCTATATATCGATTTGTTGCAGATACCTTGTGCCATCAGACCTAACAGTTGGGCAGTTTGTGTATGTGATTCGGAAGAGAATCAAACTAAGTGCAGAAAAAGCTATCTTCATATTCGTAGACAATGTCCTTCCTCCTACAGGAGAGATTATGTCACACGTCTATGAGGAGAAGAAAGACCAAGATGGCTTCCTCTACATCACTTACAGTGGCGAAAACACATTTGGTGCTTCCACAATCTAAACCTCCCTGATGTTCCCCTCTTTCAATTTGTGTATATAGTTCTAATAATAATTTATGGTTTCTATGTTCTTGCACTTGGTTCAAATGTATATAGACTAATATTGAAATATTCTCTTCCTTTGCATTATTAGTATTATCTTATACATTTTAAATAAATATCTTCTAAATTGTGTGCTTTGTCATGTTTAGTATATTTAAATAAGTATTTAACTTCTTCTATATGAGCCTTTCCCTATCTCTCCTTCACATTCATCCCAAAACATTCCTCAAAGACTTTATGGCTCCTAATGCTCTTGCAATTACAGCTCTTCTTCTCACATGAGATTTTGGTTAATGTTGATTTAACATTTATCAACTCAATGAAAGAAATAAATAACTCCAAAATAATTCAACTATAACAATTAACACATTATAATTTAAACACAAATTAAAAACTAAAACAAATCCATGATTATATTCATAACTCAAACTTAATCAAGTGTAACTCATGTCACCAATCAGAACATTAATCTTATTTTCCTCACTTTTGAAACTTTCACAAAATGTCCACCGACTACTCTTAAACCCCCGAAGAAGGACCCGGCGGTTGAACCCACTTGTCCTACCGACACACTTAAGCTCAAACGCGTACCTATTGGGTTTAGTTAACATTGTTCTTGGCTCTCCACCAAAGACTCCTTGCTGTGCACTTCTTATGGGTCTTGCTAATCATGAAGCTGCGTTTCTCTTAAAGCCAATTAATGTCTTGGTGATTAATCTTAATGCTCCTGTTGATCTGAGCTTTCTATTGAACAAGTGTGGTAAGAGGCTTCCAATGTGCTCTCTTTGTTGGGCTTTGTTCTGTTACTTTCTATTGTTTTTGTAAGATAAAGGCAAATCTCCAACCTTTGTTATTTTATATTGAATGGGGTTTGATTGTAAGGCTCGAACTTGTTAATGAAATGATCATTTGATGTAATTGTTTAATATCTCTCCTATATCTCGAAAAAGGCTTGAATCAAAGCTTGAATTCTTGAAAGTAGAGTACAAGACGAAGTTTGTGACAAAAAAAAGAAGACAAAACGAAGAACAATTTCAAAATGTGACCAAAAAACTAAACCATACACATTAGTCTACCATCTGCTTTCTTGTATATGTACTTTTCTTTGCTGTGGGTTACTAAACTTACGATTAAATGATAATTATGCATAAGTTATTTAAAGTTTTTGAAATGTAGCATTGGTGTAGAATTAAGTCAAAGACTTATAACAACTAGTACTACTTAGTTAATTCTGCTTGGGGTGTAAATACATTGTGCAAAGTTAATTATCCATATAAGTACAAATCGAAACTAACATAAAAACCTCATTAATTAGCAAGAATTTGATTATAACAACAGAAGAAGACGCATGCATGCATATATAATATATATAAGTTCAAGAAATAAAAAAAAAAACCCAACTTTTGGGCAACATAAACCCTACAAACTGGATTTCAAATCCACAAATACTTGTCGCTTATATTTATCTTTAATAAGGAGTCATACCAACGTTAGCCGCAGGAGCATAGAACCCTTCTTTCATCCCCATGTTCTCCTCACCTTCCTATACACCAGTTTTAAAGATATGATCATAATAGATTCGAACTTTATTTTTATCGTGTGACGGGTAAAGAAACTGTATGCATTAAAACAAATAATGATATTTGTAAGATTATTTTGAAGATGTAGGGTATCTCGACAGAACAGATTAGAGTTTACCTGTTGGGGCATGTTGGTTTTCTTCACGGGTTGATTGTCTGGCATGAGCCCGAAGTGTATGTGGGGGAAGTGGGCCCACTGCATAAACAACATACGCACAAGACACATATCAACTTGTGTTGTAACCGGACAAAACTCTTTACTACTAATCTCAGCTATATATTTTTTCTAGAACCTGACACTTATACTGTTATACATATAATATATATAAACATGCGAGAGTGTATCGGCATAGAAAAATTAAACCCTAGTTTCCGCCTGCAATCTTAATTAGTCAAATTAAGTTTGAAGTTTAATGTCAGTGACTTAATTTCTCTAGAAAAGAAAGCAACAAAACCCTTGAGATTTTAGCAAAAAAAAAGAAAAAACAAAACCCTTGAGATGTATACCACCATTGTGCCTTAAATGATAGCATTCTAGACGTTGAATTTACTGTCAAGCTAGGGGTTTGTTGTATATTTATATTTATATATGTATATATACTTATATATTGTGTATGTATATGGATTTACAAATAGATATTGGACAGTTTTGGTTATTATTTAATTGACCAAGGGATATACTAACAGAGTTAATATGTATGTTTATGATTGTTTGGGATAAGAAAATTAAGGTTCTTACATTCTTGGCAGCAGCACTAAAGGCTTCTCTGTGGCTTATATCAGGATTACCAGCTTTGATACGTTGGATCTCCTCCCTACGAGAAAGACGTGACAAGGAATTATATTTATGTTTTTAATACTAATGTTATATATATACAATTAGGATTCGAATATAGATCAATGATGCATATATGATAGTAAAAAGTTAATTAAAACTCACTTGATGAATCGGTTATATGCGGATGGGACTCTCTGTCTTTTCTCTGGAGCTGGCAATGGCAAAATGCAACGGCAAAGACAAAGTAAAAAAACAAAAACTCAGACAGAGAGAGACAAAGATTCATTAAAACTACTTTACATTTCTTTTGCTCTCTCTCTCTCTCTCTCTCTCTCAAACAGTTTCTCCCTCTCTAACCCATCATCACTTCATCATTTTTTAAAGACAAGCCCATCTTTTAACATCTCTTTTTTTATAACCCTTAAAATAACTTTAACATCTCTTTTTTTTTTTGAAAAGAACATCTTTTTACATCTTACATAGATTCTCTCTCTCTAGCTAGATTTCCGGGGGATCCAGGAATCTATCTCCCCTTTTAAGTTATTTTACTCTTACAAGCGCTAGAAGGAATCAAGATGTATAGACAGACAATCAACACACACAAAAAGTCATTAATCAATGAATATGTTAAATATACAAAACATCTACTTTTTTGTCAAGCATACAAAACATCTATTTATAGTCTCTTTTCCATGCGTAATTCAAAGTTGCTAGGGTTTGAAACAAGATCCAAAGAAAATCTATGCCTGTCTTAATGGCGATTCATATAATTACTACCAAATTATAAATATGCAAATCAATTTTTTTTTCAAACGAAAGAGAAATGAGAGGAAAATAAGTCTCATACGGCGGTTAGCGGTTGGTGCTTTAGGAATCTCATGATGTTGTTGAAGATCCATGAAAGATGTTATGTCATTCACATTAGGATGTTGATTTATCATCATCATATTCATGTTTGATGGCGGCTCTCTCAGCTCCTCCTTCGATAACATTTAATATCCTTGAGGCTTGATATATACTAGAGGAGAGCCTATTTAAAAGAATAATTATTTAAACATTGTTAGATACCAGAATATTTTGGGGAGCGAAGTAAGATTGAGGACCAAGCTGGAGCTGGAGCTGGTTAGACGCTGGGAGGACAAGCGATCTCATGTTCACCGAAAGAAGATTGGTACAGCAGCCACATCGGACGGTTACGGTCTTGAACAAGCTTGTGTAGGGAACGCTAACCTATAAACACACAAGAGTGAAACAGTGAAAAATAGAAGCCCCCATTTATACATAGATCAGAAAAGGAGGAGTTCAAGAAGAGAAAATAAGAAAGTAAAGAAGAGTGGTTATTTATATACCGCAAGAATAGTTTCGCAAAAGTTGCATTGGACATAGCAAAGATGTTCAGAAGGAGAGAGGTGCTCTTGTGAAAAAACAGCTGAGGAAGGAGATGACATAGACGACATAGACATTTTTTTTTTGTAAGAAGAAGAAAAAAGGATTTGGAAGTTGGAAGCAGATGTTCTTCTTTTTTGGAGTGTTTGGGGATGTGATTGATTGATGTGTATTTGACTGATCAGAGGATTCTTGATAAGGTTAAAATAAAAAACCCACCATTATCTGATCTTCTTGATTGTTGGGTTGCTGTGTATTATATACCACAAAGGAAGATATAGATAGAGAAGAAAAAAAGATATAGAGAGAGAAAGTGTTGAGCAAGGTAAGAGGAGGGTTAATAGCTCCTATTGTCTAGCTTAACTCTTATTCAGTAGAATTTGACTAAACCTAGTGATTTGTCTAAGGATCTTTTTTATCTTTTTTGGGGATTCTTAGATAGAATTTGCTTTCATAAGCAGCTTTAGATTCAAGTTAATTGTATCTCCTTGCCATTTCAATGAAATGAATTCACATTTTGACAAAGAAGGTAAGAGGAGGGCAAGAAAAAAGAAGATATTAGTGTGAGAGAGAAAAAAGAAAAAGCCTTCTTACTCTTTTTTTTGTAACACAAGCCTTCTTACTCTAGCCTCTAGGTTGTCTTCTAATAAGGTTTTGGTTTAGTATATTCTAAATACATTAAATAATAAAGCATAATATTTATAATAATAATTACACACCAGTTAAACACTGCAAATTGGTTCAAACGGCACGCATCACTTCTACATAACTAAAAATTCTCAATAATACAAGGTTTTGTGAATGGTGTGATAAAGCGCAGTTAAATTTACATTGCATGGCGTTTTGCTTTGTCAGTTTTTTACTATTTTATACCTTGATGAACCCGGTAATTGTTTTTGTTTTCGTACCTTATAATCAAAGTGTGATATTTGATAAGTAGATCTTGACATCACTTCTTATTAAACCATTAATGTATACAAGCACTTATTATGTGCTGAAGTTATTAATATCCAAATTGTCTACATCTTATTTGGCTGACCATACGGTCTCAAGCTTAGTAGAAAACGTGTCTAAAAATCACATCATACTAATTAATTCCTCGTACCTTTAATATCTATGTGACCTTGTGGTCACAAGAAGTCAAGATTGATGGCGAAACCGTTTGAGGATGGGATCGCTTAAAGACGGACATTATTCCACCATCTGAATCACTTCAACCTTAATGTTGCAATCAAATTTGGGGCTTTCCAATTAAAAGGAAAACTCATTAAATTATGGCTTTGTATAAAATTTCCATTTATATAGGTACAAAAGAAAATCCACAACTTTGTTTAATAGTGACAAAAAAGACTCATGAGAAAAGTTTTATATTGATAGGCTAATACTTCTTTTGTTAAACAAACTTTCTGTTATTGTCAAATAATAACATATGCTAACTAAAACTTAGTTATCTAAAAATACTACTGAAACCGAAACTAAACTCGCAGTAAAAATTTGGTAAGCTTCTCATGGACATTTATGTGTATTTTTTCCCAGTGACCACTGACCACACAATATATTGTGCTCATTCGGTCCTCTAAAAAGGACGAATGTCTGAAATACGTGAGCACCTTTTGACATTTTAATTTGACTTTGATCAATATAGCTATGATTGCTAAACTACAAGCCACTTCATCAGTATTCACAACTTAGATCTAAGGAGTACGTTGTATAGTGTGAACAAGGGACGATTCAGGCATATATAGTAGACGATTTTACGACCTTAGGGTCTTTGGATTTGCACGTGAACACACATATGTATATGTGTACACATGTAATGTGATGTGGTGTGTGTGTGTGTGTGTGTGTGTGTTTTTGCGAAGAAATGAATCTTTTAAATAAATGGGATTAAAGAGAAAAGTTACAACAGTTTGCAATAGAATTCGCACTTCCCAACGGAGGGGGCGGCAGAGGTCGGGAAAGAAAGGGACGTGTGCATGGAAGTGATTAAGCGTCGCCTCATTCACCTGTTGTTGTCATTCCTTAATTACCACTGCTTAACTACTTTTTCTCGTTTCTCTATACAATTCCTTTTTTATTCTATTTATACTTCCATTTTAGAAATTATTAATTTCATATTATTGTGTCGTTAGTATGTGGAGAGAAACATGATGATGATATTGATTGGTTATCATTAGCCTTTTTAGTCTATGATTGTTTTTTCCTCATTTGAATATTGGGAATCATCCAAGTGTATACTTTCCGTGAAAGGGAGAGTAAACTAATTATACAAATGTAGTTAAAATTTTCAAGTATAAACTAAAACTGGCCGGTTATCAATGTTTTATTGTAGTATTTACATGTATCAAGTTTTTACTTATACTATCTTTACAATTTGTACACATGTTTATATATCGAATTTTTTGTTTATGACACATCATATTATCAACCAGATCACAATTTAATCAAGGATTTTAAAAGAGAAACAACAAATATATTGTATAAATCTAACGAAATTCTTAAAGCGGCATGTATATGTACGTTTTTATAGAAGCACCATATTGGTGAAAGCCACAAGCAAAACTCTACACGTAATTAATTTCAAACCTACATATGTATTTTCATGTATTTCATTCTCATTTTAAGAATATTTTTCTAAGAAAATATCAACGCACACCTAGTTGCAAAATGATACTACTATCTATAGTTTTTTTGTTTGTTTGTATAGTCGTGTTTAACCAATTCTGTGTATGTCAACGATAATGATATTATATTGCAATTAGTCGTGTTAGATTGCGTAAATAACTGGAAAGATGTTATCCCAATCATGCATAATCATGAATCCGTATTACAATACTAGCTCTCAACTGCAACTGGCCATGTATAATACATGGAAGCTTCCACTTGATGATTGTTATTTAATAGGTCTAATATTGAAAAGACAAGCTTCCTTCATTTAAGATATTAAGATTTTTATCAGCGAATTAAAAATGTGAAAAATTGTTCCACTCGATGATTGTTATTAATAGGTCGTTATTGGTTACGGCCGGCCAATACTTTATTCTGATTAGATGTATACAGTATACATAATACATACTCGAAATTATTTTGCTTCCAACCAAAAGCACATGATTTTGTAAACTCAGCATAACTTAAACATTACATATAAAGAATCAAACCTAAAAATATTGTTACTAATATCTGGTTGCCTAAACTGAACATGTAAGTAGTTATATAGGTGTTAATTAGGTAAGGTCGACCAAAGACGAAAATATAAAGGCGGAAGTTTTGAGTAATTAAGGCGTGTATATATAGTTTTCGGCTGTAATGGAGGAAAAGTTGGAAATGTTGGTCTGATCATACTTTCCTAGAATCGTATAATGTTAGGGCTAGCCCACACTTTTGTCGCAATTTGGGCGATGAGAATGCTGAGATAGTACACACATGGCATGCATGTTTATGTATGTTGGAATTCTTATATGAAATGCAATATGTCTATTATAACATGCATACATGTACTGCGATCATAGGTGACATTGACATTTCCTTGTTCTTTTCTATTCTGATTGGTTTAGAAAAACTATTGCCATAAACCCCCAATCTATTGTACTTACAATTAAATTGAATCAATATATAATTCACTCTCACCAAATCTAGCACACACACACACAATATATGTATATATACAAATGCATGTTACGAAATAAGCAAGCACTAAAGCACACACATATTATCATGTACTCACATTTTTCACTGCTAACTTTATTTTTATGATGAAATCCATACTATTTCAGTTTAGTACGTATTAAGTTTTTTTTAGATACTAAAGACTTTGAGAAAAGACTTCTTGAATCAATTAAAATACAAGGGATGAGTTTTTTTTTCAGCAATACAAGGGATGATTTTTTTTTTTGTCATCAATACAAGGGATGAGTTAAAAACTTAGAAATTGGCTGTTGCGCAGAGGGGAGGGGGAGGATATAATGGCCTTTCAAAGTATAGTATTTAAATTAATTGTAAACATTTCTATACGCACATTCCTATAGACATACATAAATGTGTGTGAATAAAGCATTTACTTATTCTGTGCTTCAGAAAGGTATCAGATATGAAGACTAGAGGGTTTCTCCAGTTCTATTTTCTATCGTCTTTTCATACAAAACTACGAATTCTGAAAACCTATATTAAACATTATTTCCGAAAACATTTATAAACATATATTATTAATTAAAAAAAAACATTATTTCCGAAAACATTATGGATTTTGCAAGATTCCACTTTCTATTTCCTTCTTATATAATTGGTCTGAGTAAAATTAAAATAACAAGTTCTCGGATATCAAGGAGAGCCACACTGTTGGTAAAACAAAAAATTACGAGTGGATTCAAATTATAAAGTAAACAAAAGATAACGATGATTTCTTTTGAATGCCACATGTATGCATATATTATCTGATCGTATAAGTTATAATATATGGCTTCAACAATTCATGATCGATAATATATCGTTGATCCGTATTAATTATGAAGTTCTAATTTGTGTTCTTTTCTTATAAATAACTAGAAAAGCTAAACCCATTTATAGTTTCTTCTGACTTCTTAATCCGTTTTCCAAACCACATTCATTCTCAACTAATGAAAAAGTATAGATTTAACTTAGGTAGATATCGGGAAAAACATTCATTGAAATGATTAGTATACAAATTCCACTGTCCAGAAATATGAAGTTTTTTAAAAGACAAATTATTTAGATATTCATATTTTGATGAAAAAGAAGGTTAATCTTGTTAATTGCATACCGCAATTTTACTGCATGGAGTAGAAAATATAATTTAAAGAAGAGTACGGAGTGGAGAGCCAGATAGAGAATACGTAGGGCCACAGGGTGGAGTCATGTAGGCTAATAGACATAGCATGTTTATGGACTGTCCAGGCTCCTCAGCTCCGACCTATGGTCTATCTCTTTGTCTTTATGTCGCAGGCTTCTCTCTGCCACGTGCAATCTTTACTCTCACGTTTCTTTATCTAGGGCACAATGACATGCCAGAACTGGACAAACCTAAAGCCTTCTTTCTCTATGTATCTTTTCATAGTTCTTATTATTACTAATTGATAGTATAATAATTTTATCAAAACTTTAGTTGTTGCTTAATCATTGAAGCAGACATCTTCCTAAAGGACCAAAACCATTTTATGATGCTTAGTTAGTCACATCGGTTCATCCTATATTTTAGCTCAGCATGCCTGGATATGAGTCAACTAGATGAGTTCCGAATTCATCTCTCATTAGATTCAGGCTGTGAACATGTATACAAACTAATACGCCACCCTCATGTTTATGTTGGGATAAATGATGATTTATGAATACACATCGTCACCGATTAAAAATTCAAATTTAAAAGCCATTTAACTATATGTTTACATGTTTAAATTAATATTGTGTTTAAATCCATTAAACGCAATGCACGCTCTTTTTACAAATCCATTGAAATTTGCAACATTGTGAAACGTAAATGCGAAATGTAAACGAAAAACAAACACCACCAAGGTTTTGCGTTTGCATTTACAATCTAATATCACAATTATATCAAGTAAACCAAAAGGAATTAAATAGTGTGCGCGCGCACACACACACAAACAAACAAAACTATTTAGTATTTTAAACAGTCATACTTGACATACTAACAAATTAGTGAGTCGTAACAATTAAACATATAAGAATAACAGTTCTTTACCGGCGGATAGTCTTGCACGCAGTGCAAGGAAACAACCATCGTTTATTGTCCATATGGATGCAGTTTCCAGTTTGATTTACAGGGTCTATATGAGTCTGTTATGTTGCTGACAAAAAAAAACAGTTCTTTGAGTTTGATTTGTTGGTTTGAATCCCTGCTTCAGTAAGTTATCAAATATAGATGATGGTTCAATTTTTATCAGTACTATATACTATCCACCATATTATCATCATCTGTCTTCACATAAATTATAATGATTTTGTTTTCACTTTTAACCAAAAAGAGAAACTAAACCTCTTCTGATCCTCTCTAGTGTTTTATTGTCTTAAAGTTCGTCAGAGACGGTCTCCCATTGGGAAGCGTAGAATCTAACAAGCTTTTATTTCTAAAAAGCTTCTGATTCCTAGTCCTACATCCAGCCAAACGCTAAATTACAATCTCCTCGGAAAAACAGTATTCAAACCATAATTAGTTTTAGGGGCGGGCATTTGGGTACTCATTTAGATTCGGTTCGGTTCGGTTCGGTTTTTAAATACCAAAATTTTGAACCCATTCGGATATTTAATCAATTCGTTCGGTTCGATACTAATTTTTGGATCGGGTTCGGTTCGGGTTCGATACTAATTTTTGGATCGGGTTCGGTTCGGGTTCGGATAACCCATTTAAATATTTCTAAATTTTTAAAATTTATTATATACTTTAAATTTCTCAAAATCTATAAACAAAATAATATATTACATATAAATTTGAATAACATATGTCAAAATACATAAAACTAACATATAAGTTGGTTTGGTTTGAATATTTGGATAGAGAATCAAAACATATTTCAAATATTGTTGGTGTTGTAAGTATATATTTTAGCTATTTTAAACATATATTTTTTACTATTTGTATATATTTTCAAGTATTTTGAATAATTTAAAAGTATCTTATATATTTTGAATGTTTTCAGTATACATTAAATCTAAAAGTAATTGATATATATAGTTATATAAATCTAGTTCGGATATATTTGGGTACCCGAAATACTTCGGTTTGGGTCGGGTTCGGTTTCGGTTTTTTAAATACCAAAATTTTGAACCCATTCGGATATTTAATCAATTCGGTTCGGGTTCGATACTAATTTTTTGGATCGGGTTCGGTTCGGTTTTTTGGATCCGGATTTTTTGCCCAGCCCTAATAAGTTTGTCCAAAAAACAAACAAACAAAATTAGTATTACTAAACGAATCATATGTGGGAGCAACTCTAGTTACTTTCCTCGTCTAACCTATCTATATCTTTTACGACTACGAGACCACGTGCTATCTATATTTGGACATGATTAGAGATGTTACAATCCACTAACCCGATTTAATCAGAGTTGCTTCTGATAGTTACACATCTGACCATTTTTCTAGAGTTGAAAGCCAACGTAATCCTAGCATAGTCGAATCTACCTAATACTTAGTTTTTGTTGTTGTCGGACTAATCAGCCCGGTTTGGCTCTGACAAATCTAAGTCGATACGAAGACTTTGGACCATTACAATATGTCTAAACCGGTATGAACCAATTTATTAATACTTGTTGAAACTATATGTAGGACATGGGTTGTAAAATACAATATAAGAGCAACTCCAATGGTGTTACTTACTATTGGAGTACTTAGCATTAGTATATTAATTTTTGTTGTTTTTTGTATAGTTAAGGATTTGGCTCTAAAATGAAAGCCCAATGGTGTTACCCGAAATCGATTCACAACTCAAAGCCGAACTATAAATCGTGATGAAACAACATAAGATTATCGAAAAGGTCTTACAAGACCATCGACTCAAAAGCCCCAAATTTGAAAACCTTAAATCGATTTCGAAAACCCTAAATCGAATCAAAACCCCAATCACAAAACCTAAATTGCGACAAAACTACATCAACTCCATAAGCAAAAAATTGAGTTTAAACGGCCGGATTTACCTTCGGACGTTTGGATTACCGATCGCCTTTGCTATCGCCTTTCTCTCGAAGGTGTTTTTTTTTTACTCGAGACGCGAAGTGAAGGCTTTCTCCTTCCCCATACGAAACAACACCCTTCTCCCCACGAATCACATCACGCCAGCTCATCTAGGATCAACCGAAAATAATCCTTAGCTTAGGACCCTTCCTTAAGTTTAGCGAAAATTATATTGTTATTATACTTAAGGATTGTATTAAGGACTCATTTAAATTCCCCGTTGCATGTGGTCTAAGGTCTGGATCATCATCAGGGATGTGTGTCCCCACCCAAAGTAACGAGAGACATTTAGATTTTATAACCTGATCGGATGTAAACGTAGTCTGAAAGATCAATTCATGAGTTGGGTTATTTTTTGGTACTAGTGTTGTGGTCGAGAGGACCCAAAACAAAGGGATATGGACTCACAAATATCTAAAATTAAACACACAGCATAGTGTTTACTGGACCACAATGTATGTAGTATGACCACTGAGTGTGGAGTAAGAAAAACAAGTATCTAGCTAATGTCACAAGGATGTTGATCTTTGATGTTTAAGCTGTTTCATGATTAGGAGTTTTACATTAGAATATTATTACTTTTGGTGAAAGACTTCCATTGACGACCCCTAATGCGGATGACCTTATATCCTACAAACACGTAACAAAATGGCAAACGTACAAAAAGCAAGAAAAAACATGAAAAAAATCGATCCACGTATACAGAGGTTAGCTTGTTATTATAGTTTAGGTAATAAACACACTGTTTATTTTGAGAGCCAGTATATGATTATAAACAAGGTACAAGCAGCAATCACAACGTAGAGGATAAGTGTGTCCCGAGAACGTCTCCTTCTTCTAATCGAGCCTATAAATGGAGAAGAAAAGCTGCTCAAGGATAACTAGTTAGCCTAGTTGAGAATATCATATAGAGGTTGAGCAGAGATACCTAGTAAGCCAAGTATCACTGGGAACTTGTCTCCAAGATTTTTCACTTTCCCTTGAACATCCCAAAACAAAGATCGTTGAGAGTCAAGAACTGCTCTTGTCTTTTGAGCTTGACTAATGACTTCATCAATCTGCTGCCAAATTGATTCTAGAACGATTAGTATATTCTCCATGACATCATCTACATTACAAAGATATAACGTGAAGATTACATAAATCCATGACTGCATGCAGAAAACATCTTAATTACATGGATTAAAGCTCTCTCCCTTAACACTTGCACACCTGGTGACATACTACCAGAAACCTGCAGAAGCATAGAAGACAGAACTATAAGGCAATTGGATTCTTCGTACCTTATATTCACTTATGTCATCCCTGATAGAAGTAAGAGCTCAGCATGTTCTCTCATCGAGTTTATATTTCCATTTGTCCTTCGAAACTCCTATAAATTTACAATGTGAAAAATACATTATAGGTGAGAAGATAGATCTTATAACACGCATATAACTTCATATTGATGTGTATCCGTGTGCCTTGCAAGAAGGCATATAGGGTGAAAGAAAAACATGAGTATATTAATGAAGTATATCTTTGACACCTTGCACGCTTTTGCGTAACAGAGGTTGTGGCTGCAGCACACCTACTCACTGAATCTCCATCTCCATGGACTTCCATGATCCATCGTCAACTTACCCTGAGGGCCAAACTCTATAACGAAACTTGTAAGAAAAGGAACCCAAAACATTATATTTCAAGACTTCTTTTGGTGGTTCGTTGCAAACTGTGGACCTGTGGTACAACTATGTGATTCTTGAAAAGCTATATGAAGAATCGTACGGAAACGTTACAAAAGAATCGAACGAAACGTCACGAAACAATACTCGATCGGCCATTTCAGATAGATAACCTCTTTCGTTCTTGGATAACTTGCGAGACAATGCAAAGAAGAGCCACGTGATCTCGAAGCCTCTTAGCCAAATGGAAGGATCTGAAACCCAGGCAATGTGATTCGACTCGGAGTTGGAGTATCCTGACACCTATCCTGGAATTAAATATAAACAGAGTCCTCAAACCGAAATTACCAATTTGCCGTCCAACTCAAGTTACCTAGATAAGTTGTGTATAATCGCGAAGTAGTGTACTGAATGTGGATAACGTTTTGGAAACATAGATTATGTGATGACTCGACTCGTGTGGACAAAGGTTACTATGAAAGCTCCAAGAGCAAGTTTTGTCGAGACTTACTGAAACAACAAACAGATGACTCGCAAGATGTCAAAACAAACCTAATCACCAAAAGATGAAGTCATGGCGATGCCCAAGGAGGAAGTTGTGGTCTTGTCAGTGTCTATTATAGCTTGTCTGAAACGTAGCTCCTTGTCTGTTAGATGATCTTCTGGTCAGCCACTGAAGCGTTCAAGAAAAAGACTAAAACAGAAGATGAGGAACCCCTATTGTTTCCAAGTAGATGCATAGAGGGAGAACAGCCTCAGCAGCTAAAAAGGTAGGAAGATGAAAAGTTGGGACTAGTTTGGGTGATGGTTTCCCTAGTAAGTGCTGGTATTCAAACGAGAGTTCTGAGCAGAACAAAAATGATATAAGAAAATAAGGCTAACAACAATAATGGTGGCTCAAAAAAGGAGAGTGCTGCAAACTTTCTTAGGAGAATGAGAAGGGGTTTCTTCATTAGAAACTGTGCTAGAGGCAGTGAAGGCTAATTCCTCTTATAGAAAGTGGACCTGAACAGAGGAGAAGTACAAGGAGGTTATGAAAAGAAGGCAGGTTCTTCTTATGCCCCCGAAGAAGTGTACAAAAGAGGTTATGAATTATTGAACTAAATCTTTCATAGGATCAGGAATCTGCTAACGAGTTTATGAAACTTGGAAACAGATGATGTCAAAACCGACAAGTTAGAGTACTTGTTCACTATCAGTTGGGGTTTATGGTTGGTGTTTCTGTTCTTATTGGCAGTTTACACTTCCCAAGAGAAACAAGAACAGAACACACAACTTTTTGGACATGTGTCCAATTTCTCTCTAACATGACACGTTCGATGTTTTAGATGTGGTTCATAACAAACACGTGTAGCTGATATTTGCTAAAGCTACACGTCTAAAAGTGTCTTGGAACTACTATATGGATTATATATATAAATCTTCACAAACATGATGTCTAAACAAACCTCAGCACCAAAAGAATAAGTTACAGTCTTCTCTGAAAATCCAACAATGTCAATGTGTATTATAGCTTTGTCGAAAATTCCTTGCCAGTTAGTTAGATCATCTGCATCAGCCACTGAACCGTTCAAGAAAAAGACAAACAGTTTCAGAGGTGGAGGAGGAAGTAGAAGCCTCTAATACATATGAAAAACCTATTGCTTCCACGAATATGCGTAGAGGGAGAACAACCTCAGCAGACCTCAAACAAGAGCTATGAGCAGAAGAAAAGGGATGAAGAAAGGGAGGGTAACAATACAAGCGGTGGCTAAAAATAAAAGCACAGTGCCGCAAGTTTTCTTAGGAGAATGAAAAGAGCTTCTCCGGCTGAAACTGCGCTAGAGACAGTGAAGGCTGATTTCTCGGATGGAAAGAGAGAAGTAACACTAAGCATGATGCAGGAAAGCCATCTGCTATTAAGGCATTAGAGTTTTTAACCTAGCAATCTCTCTGTATATTGTACTTGTACATTCTCTAATACAATATAGAGTTTCACTTTCTATATCTGCTAGGTCAGAAACAAACAACTGAAAACGGTAGTCTTGCAGAGAAAAACACAGTGTCTAAAAGAGAGGATAGTAGTGTAAAGAAGGCAGGTTCTTATGATCCCCAAAGAAGTGTGGAGTTAGTTTGAATCCAAGACCTATTATTAATCAAATGGAGCTTCAATATGAGTTGAAGAGAGTTTCATTTGAAAAAAGAAGCAAGAGCCTTGGATGGACAAAGAGGGTTTTAAGGATAAGCTTATTAAACCCTTAACTCACGTGATCTCTCCGTTACGTATGAGATCATACGTTTGCAGGCTTGTCTCAGATGAGAGACAGAAAGCATGCTGGCATGTCACTACTTTGCGTGAAGGGTTAAAGGAGCAAGAGACAAAAGGAACCAAAGCTTAACTCTAGTTATGGTAGTAAGGGTTAACTCTATCTAAGGTTAGTTGTTGCTTTAGGTTAAAGCTCCAGCAGTATAAGAGCAAAGACAACAGTTCAGAGCTGTGTGTGCTTGCGTTAGTGTTGCGAGTGCAAAAGCACCAGAAACTTTAGAGTATATAAACACCTAGGGTTTGAGAGTACTATAAGCTCATAATTGCTTGGTAGTAGAGGTTGAGAGACTGTTTTGTATTCACACGAGAGGCTGAGAGACAAAGCTTGTAACCTCTTGATCTAGTGGATTCCGGGAGACAGATCCCAGCCCAGAAGATTAACATGTCGAACCTTATTCAATGCATACAGAAACTGGAACGTAAACTTTTTATATTTTTAAAAATTAAAATATTACAAATATTAGTTATCCGCTGCCGGGCTTCGAACCCAGAAAGACCTTCGATGAAAGAGTTTTAACCAGTGTGCCACAGCGGATCTTATTCAATGCATACAGAAACTGGGATGTAAACTTTTTATTTTTAAAAAAAATTAAAATATTACAAAAATTAGTTATCCGCTGCCGGGCTTTGAACCCGGAAAGTTTTTTGAAGAAAGAGTTTTAACTAGTGTGCTACAGCGGATCTTATGGCAAAGAGTTACTCTTGAATGTATATAAATTAAAACATTCCGTAGAGAATAGTTCAAGTCATTGGTTTTTGTAATGAAATAAAGTAGTTTGGGTTTCTAGCAAATCTGATCAGATGTCCGCGAAAACCACCATCTAGATATCGAATTTCTACACAACAAGTCTGGGACTAAGAAACGTTGCATAGTAGCTGTAGTTGATGAGTTTTATCGCCACTAATGGAGCTAATTAAAGAACACCAAAGATGAAATTAAGGGAGGCATGTAGACAAGAATTGATTCTGAAACACAATAATGTCACGAAAGTGAAACTCAGAATCAAAATCTTACCTCAGAAGCAAGAGCGCCATGAATGCTGCAGAACAAATGAACAAAGGCATATCAAAACTGTACATTAATTAGACTTTAATTTATTGCCCAATAAAGTGAGCATTAGCTGAGTTATTCATCAGCCCTCATGATGATGCTTGTTCCCCGCTTCACCATCATGTTTCTAAGATACTAAGAAAAGTTTGGGTATGTAGAGGTTATGGATTCAGATATCAGTAGAGAAGCGAGCAATGTAGCTGCTTGGCCGGTAAAACCTTTTTTTTTTAGATTAGCGTTGAGGTGCACATATAGGATGGAACTTAGGAGATACGTTGAATAGCATGATTCAAGTGGCTAAAGAGCTCAGACTGATTGAGTCTGAAACAGCATAGATCTGTTTTTTTTCGTCAGAGACAAGCAAAGGTTTACATATTTACTTCAGAAAGATAGAGAATCAAACAAGATGTTCTTACCATATTCATGCGTACTTATACTCTGACATATTCAATTATATGTATATGCTTGTATGAAATTATGTCTTATATTCTGATTCTCTTGCAATACTTTTTTTTTTACTTTTTTTGAAGCCTCATCTATTGAACAACCCATAAATGCTACGTTTGTGAAACAAACATGATAAAGAGAACGTTGGAACATAAGAATAGTTCATTTAAGCCCATCTTTGATTAACCAACCTTTACTTCTGAGCCGAAAATAGCTTGTGTGAGAGTTTGTCTCTGAGTTTCATTGAAAGGAGAAGACTTGCTTGACTCTCAAGCAATCAGAGTTTTGATTGAAGAGAACCCACAATGCCCAAAGAACAAGTCGAAGCCCATCTCGTTCAATACATTAAAGCGAAGCAGCTGCCGCCAAAGTGTTTGTTTCTTCTTTGATGAAGATGTACGTTCTGTCTCTACAAAAGCATGCTTGATCAAAAGAGGAAAGAGCAATAGACACAAGGCAGAGATACAGAAGATATGAAAATGACTGGTTTTGGACAGTAGCTTGAGCTGTAAAGCATTAGGGTTTGTAAGCTCAAGAGAGAGCTCCCTATATAAGTTGATTCTAGTGGATTCCGGGGTAATGAGCTCCCGGCGTGAGTAGGGTTTCACATCGTGACCCGAACACGTTAAATCTCCCTGTGTCTTTATCTTTCTTTCAACAACTCTTTTTCTTCTTCACAAGTTTCTTACACACGAGTGATAATCAATGTGAGAGAGAGTTCGGTTCAGTTTGGTAAAGCTCGCGACTTTATTATCATGTCTAACCTTCACAAGAAACGTACAAGATAATGTTGTCATGCTTTTCTTCTTCTTCTTCTTATTCATCGTCAACAACAACAACATGAGGAGGCGGAGAAGCTTGCTTCAACTTTAGTAGGGCTATTGCTGGACCAACCATCGACATGATCTCTTTTTCTGCAAGTTGCTTAGATCAATTTGAGCTCTAGCTTGTTTTATTTCTGCATCTTCTCCTGTTTTCATACTCAGACCGTGTCTTGCCATGCACCATGCGCCCTCAAATTTTCTATGAAGACAGCTCGTGAGAGATATGACTAGAGACAAAAAAAAAAAAGAAAAGTAATTACCTCTATATTGTAGAGCTTTCCCCTTTGAAGGCAGCTAGAACAGAGTCAATAGCTCTTCTTTGATTGGAACTAGAACTGGCTGCTCTGCTAAGAAGTGATTTTTCAGTAATTTTGTAAGTTTAGTTGTCTTTTAATTCTCTGACTTCCATCAGAGGGTGCAGAAAAGATATTGAAGACAGATCTCATCTTCTTGGGGACAAGTTTAAAGATTCTCTATCTCTACATTTCTCCATCTCTTCCTGTGAGTGGTTAGATTGCTTTGTTGGTGAAATCTCTGGTTAGATTGCTTTGTTGGTGAAATCTCTATCCACAGATGCAGTGAAAGCTCCTATGGTCAATCTCACTAAACTTCTCAACTCCTTTTCTCTTCCTTACTGGATTGATGATTGGTTTCGTTTCCTTCCAATGATCTGTCAGTTCTTGTATGATCCTAGCCTTCTCATGAGAAGAAACGAGTAACACAATTTACCTAACCAATAGAGAAGAAAAAGAGCTACAAGCGATTACCATTGCTGAAGTTAAAGCAATAAGTCTAAATTGTGCTTATTGCTTTCTCTTGTTTACTCACTCTTTTTGGGGTCTTCTGTATTTCGAGTTTGCGCACCACTGACAAATAATTAAGTCATTGTGTTTCATCTTGGCCAAGCTCTACCATTTCTTGTATGACCTTATTTGTATTGAGATGATATTAATATTGCATTATTTTGTTATGTTTTCCAATAAAAGTATAGGAATTTTGTTTTTCGCGATCCAAATTACTATAGCTATTATAAGTGCAAGTCTTGTTCATATAATTAGGTGAGTACACTTATAAAAATACATCTAAGTGAAAACAGAAAATAATAACATCAACTATTCCAATAAAATGAACATCACTAATTGTAAAAGAATGGAGTCGATGAAAACAATTATGTTAAGCTGAAACTGTATGCAAATACAAGATTGAAACAAATGTTTTGGCTCAAAAACAGAGGTATGTGATATAATCAAAGCTTTTTTACTTCCACTATGTGATATCTCCCTTATTTAACCTGTTTCCCCTTAGTTCTCTACTTCTAATATGTGATCATTTAGCTCAAATCAAAGGTTATTTTGCTACTTCAGTGTGTACTTAAGTCATGAGTTATCAAGATTACTCAAACTCATGCAACGAAAACGCTTTTAAGTTGTGAATGAACAGAATAAGTGATAACTAGAAGATATGATGAGCATGTTATTGGTTAAGAAAGTGTGACAAAAGAAATTTCTGGTTAGAATTGTAATCAACTTATAGAGTTAGAACATATTATGGAAGATGAATAACGCCCATGTTGATTTGTTGGTATGATACTTTTCCATATATATCATAGAAAATCAATACTATACATCTATATTATTAAAGCAGAAGTACAAAATCGATTTGTTTGGCTACTTGGATAGCATTTTGTTAGATAAATGTGTTTGGAAACAGGTTTAGGTGTTTTAAAAAAAATATTTAATTAATCCGAGATTAGTGTGTTTGGAAACATGGATAACAATATATTTACTTTCTTTTATTTACATATTTAGTCATTGAATTTATAATAAATCAAGTATTTCCTTTTTGTAATTCTTTTTATTTACAGATTCTACCACTACAATTCCATAATTTATCTAAATAAATCGATATTCATATATTGACAAAAGCAAATATTATTTTCTTTGTGAAAAAAATAAAAAAACAAACTGAAAATATATAGTATATATTATATAAATTTTTTTAAATATAGTATTACCTTATTTATTTTAGTCAAATATAAAAATTTCGAGAGTTCATTTTTCAAGAATACAAAATATCATAAAATTAATAAAATTCATAGAACACTAATGAATTATTTTTTTTCAAATTAAGTAATTACAATTCCAAACTTATCTAAACAAAAAGCTAATTCATATATTAATCATTATTAATATTGTACAAATATCACTAAATATTTTCTTGCTACAATCAAGGAATATCTAAATATTAAATATTTTAATTTAAACGTGAATCACCAAAAAATCTAAACTTTTTAACTAGATTACCTTTTTGAAAGATGATATCAATTAATATTGAAAAGAATATGCTTAATTGAATCATAGCTACGATCAAGGAATATCTAAATATTAAATATCTTATTAAAAGTTAATTCACCCATAAAATTGATCCTTCTTAATTATATTACGACACTATTAGATGACAATCGTTTATTATTTTGAAAAGGGAATATTTTTAATTATGTTATGCCTAACAATCAAGCAATAGTTTCCAGACCCGTATTTTATGTAGCCCATAACATATTTAATTTTATAGTACATATAACAAATCCAATTTAAAAAATTAGTTAGCATATATTTTTCCTGATTTCAAGTGATTCCTGCGCAAGGAAATTCAAAAATATCAATGATTCTTCTATAAATTTGCTTAGCAAGTAATTCTAAAAATAAAGAACGAATTAAATATATGTTACCTTAATTAGTTACCCTTTATTGCGCAAAATGACTGTAATATTTACGATTTTGTTAAAAACAGAAAGGATATTCTTGCGCAAGGAAATTCAAAATATCAATGATTCTTCTATAAAATTCGTTAGCAAGTAATTATAAAAATAATGAACGAATTAAATATATTGTACCTTAATTAGTTACCTTTTATTGCGTGAAACTGATAAATAAAAGTTTAACGATATATTTAGTTTAGAAAAATAAATCAGAATATCCTATAATTGAATCAGTATATACCAAATCTAAAAGATTTCGATTAAACTTGATCATCAAGATACTTTAGAATTTTCTTCTTATCTAACCTAACCAACCTAACTAGCAGACTAATTACTCTATAAATAGTCATTGAACCTTTTTTTTGAGTCGACCATCTTTGTTCTCTGTCTGTTTTTCTTTTTTGTTTAGTTCATAATTTTCTTTTTTGTTTCTTTGTATTCTAATTATTTGTTCATCATCAAATAAGCTAATAATTAGTGTTTGTTTGTTTTTTGTTTGTGCAGGGACTAAACTAACGTGAATGATATATGTCTGGCCAAAAGAAGAAGAAGAGGAAAAGTATAAGAATGATATTTCGAGGAAAATTTTCCTTAGGTTGGGAAACATATTTATGTTTTCGTGGTATTTAACTATTTGTTTATGTTAGTCCTTTTTAGGTTTTCTAATGATGGTAAAATTATTGTATGTATATAGAACAACTTATGTTTAAATACTCTAACTATGGAAATTATGTTGTCTTGTGTAGTTGAAAATGATCTTGGTAGACTCGTGGTCTCGGATCCACATTTCTGATTATTGTTTTATTTATGATCACACACTAATTAAAAATGCTATTTTGTTGTGTGTAGGGTGTTAAAATGCATGCTACTTGGAAAAGAGGAGAGGAGAAATGAAAACTGTTTAAGAGGTAATGTATTTAATATTTAGATTATTCCATTATATGTATAGTGAAACAGGTTGGGATTGAGAGGTAATGTATAAAAATGAAAACTGTTTAAGTTAGAATATTAAATATTATATATTGTATATATCTACATTGATAAAATATTAAATATTAATCAATAATTATACTATTTTATTATATGGTGAAACATGTTATTTCCAGTAATTTATTTTAATATTTTTGGTATTTTAATACAATATATTTTTGAAAAAACCCTTAAAACTATCATAGTAAAATTAATATTTAAAGGTATAATATTAAAGAATATATCAAAACATAAACCCAAATGTTAATCCACACTTTGAAATTTCGATATATATAAAATTAAGTTATCCTAAACTTTTATATATACAATAAGTTGTTATATAAACTGAAAAAACAAATCAATTATTTCAAAGAAATCTAGCGCTTTGAATAACGGGTCCGGATCATAAGAAATTAAATACAAAATAATTCTCAAGTATGTTATTTCATGCATAAAATATTGGTTTAATCATCAAAATCAAATTCAATAGGAAAAATTAAATACATAATAATAATCAACATATATATATATGATATAGGTAATGATTTGAAATAATTTGTTAATTAACAGCATAAAAACAATAAAGAGAGTTATTTTATATTTATAATGTTCATAGTTTATATGATTCCAGAAATAAAATCAAACAAATGAAAAAACCAGAGCTTCTTTGTGAAGTGAATATTGTGTCTATTTTCACTATCATGTCCCTTACATAAGCACAAGAAAATATTGATTCAATTGTAACAGTTTTAAGAATTTTTTTATTTTATTTTTGTTGTTTTATTATTAATAAAATTTCTTAGAAAACATAGTATTTAATATTTAGATTATTCCATTATATGTATAGTGAAACAGGTTGGGATTGAGAGGTAATGTATAAAAATGAAAACTGTTTAAGTTAGAATATTAAATATTATATATTGTATAATATTTACATTGATAAAATATTAAATATTAGTCAATAATTATACTATTTTATTATATGGTGAAACATGTTATTTCCAGTAATTTATTTTAATATTTTTGGTATTTTAATACAATATATTTTTGAAAAACCCTTAAAACTATCATAGTAAAATTAATATTTAAAGGTATAATATTAAAGAATATATCAAAACATAAACCCAAATGTTAATCCGCACTTTGAAATTTCGATATATATAAAATTAAGTTATCCTAAACTTTTATATATACAATAAGTTGTTATATAAACTGAAAAACAAATCAATTATTTCAAAGAAATCTAGCTTTGAATAACGGTCCGGATCATAAGAAATTAAATACAAAATAATTCTCAAGTATGTTATTTCATGCATAAAATATTGGTTTAATCATCAAAATCAAATTCAATAGGAAAAATTAAATACATAATAATAATCAACATATATATATATGATATAGGTAATGATTTGAAACAATTAGTTAATTAACGCATAAAAACAATAAAGAGAGTTATTTTATATTTATAATGTTCATAGTTTATATGATTCCAGAAATAAAATCAAACAAATGAAAAAACCAGAGCTTCTTTGTGAAGTGAATATTGTGTCTATTTTCACTATCATGTCCCTTACATAAGCACAAGAAAATATTGATTCAATTGTAACAGTTTTAAGAATTTTTTTATTTTATTTTTGTTGTTTTATTATTAATAAAATTTCTTAGAAAACATAGTATTTAATATTTAGATTATTCCATTATATGTATAGTGAAACAGTTGGGATTGAGAGGTAATGTATAAAATGAAAACTGTTTAAGTTAGAATATTAAATATTATATATTGTATAATATTTACATTGATAAAATATTAAATATTAGTCAATAATTATACTATTTTATTATATGGTGAAACATGTTATTTCCAGTAATCTATTTTAATATTTTTGGTATTTTAATACAATATATTTTTGAAAAAACCCTTGAAACTATCATAGTAAAATTAATATTTTAAAGATATAATATTAAAGAATATATCAATATATTTTAAATTAAAAAGTAATATTTAGTCAATACTTAGATTATTTTTTTATATAATGAAACGGATTGGAATTGAAAGTTAATGTATAAAATGAAAACTGTCTATGTTAGAAAATTAAAAATTATATATATATAATAATAAATGTTAGCCAATATTTATATTATTTTATAATATGGTGAAACATGTTAATTTTTTACGGTTACAACTTCTAGCAGCTTATTTTACCAATCTTATTTTTTGAAAAAGAAGAAGTGAATTTCAAATTTGATCTCATACTTTGAATAAACAGATAAAATCATTATATCAAAACATAAACTCAAATGTTAATCCGCACTTTGAAATTTCGATATATATAAAATTAAGTTATCCTAAACTTTTATATATACAATAAGTTGTTATATAAACTGAAAAACAAATCAATTATTTCAAAGAAATCTAGCTTTGAATAACGGTCCGATTATAAGAAATTAAATACAAAATAATTCTCAAGTATGTTATTTCATGCATAAAATATTGGTTTAATCATCAAAATCAAATTCAATAGGAAAAATTAAATACATAATAATAATCAACATATATATATGATATAGGTAATGATTTGAAATAATTTGTTAATTAACAGCATAAAAACAATAAAGAGAGTTATTTTATATTTATAATGTTCATAGTTTATATGATTCCGAAATAAAATCAAACAAATGAAAAACCAGAGCTTCTTTGTGAAGTGAATATTGTGTCTATTTTCACTATCATGTCCCTTACATAAGCACAAGAAAATATTGATTCAATTGTAACAGTTTTAAGAATTTTTTATTTTATTTTTGTTGTTTTATTATTAATAAAATTTCTTAGAAAACATAGTATTTAATATTTAGATTATTCCATTATATGTATAGTGAAACAGTTGGGATTGAGAGGTAATGTATAAAATGAAAACTGTTTAAGTTAGAATATTAAATATTATATATTGTATATATCTACATTGATAAAATATTAAATATTAATCAATAATTATACTATTTTATTATATGGTGAAACATGTTATTTCCAGTAATTTATTTTAATATTTTTGGTATTTTAATACAATATATTTTTGAAAAAACCCTTAAAACTATCATAGTAAAATTAATATTTAAAGGTATAATATTAAAGAATATATCAAAACATAAACCCAAATGTTAATCCACACTTTGAAATTTCGATATATATAAAATTAAGTTATCCTAAACTTTTATATATACAATAAGTTGTTATATAAACTGAAAAAACAAATCAATTATTTCAAAGAAATCTAGCTTTGAATAACGGTCCGGATCATAAGAAATTAAATACAAAATAATTCTCAAGTATGTTATTTCATGCATAAAATATTGGTTTAATCATCAAAATCAAATTCAATAGGAAAAATTAAATACATAATAATAATCAACATATATATATATGATATAGGTAATGATTTGAAATAATTTGTTAATTAACAGCATAAAAACAATAAAGAGAGTTATTTTATATTTATAATGTTCATAGTTTATATGATTCCGAAATAAAATCAAACAAATGAAAAAACCAGAGCTTCTTTGTGAAGTGAATATTGTGTCTATTTTCACTATCATGTCCCTTACATAAGCACAAGAAAATATTGATTCAATTGTAACAGTTTTAAGAATTTTTTTATTTTATTTTTGTTGTTTTATTATTAATAAAATTTCTTAGAAAACATAGTATTTAATATTTAGATTATTCCATTATATGTATAGTGAAACAGGTTGGGATTGAGAGGTAATGTATAAAAATGAAAACTGTTTAAGTTAGAATATTAAATATTATATATTGTATAATATTTACATTGATAAAATATTAAATATTAGTCAATAATTATACTATTTTATTATATGGTGAAACATGTTATTTCCAGTAATCTATTTTAATATTTTTGGTATTTTAATACAATATATTTTTGAAAAACCCTTGAAACTATCATAGTAAAATTAATATTTTAAAGATATAATATTAAAGAATATATCAATATATTTTAAATTAAAAGTAATATTTAGTCAATACTTAGATTATTTTTTATATAATGAAACGGATTGAATTGAAAGTTAATGTATAAAATGAAAACTGTCTATGTTAGAAAATTAAAAATTATATATATATAATAATAAATGTTAGCCAATATTTATATTATTTTATAATATGGTGAAACATGTTAATTTTTTACGGTTACAACTTCTAGCAGCTTATTTTACCAATCTTATTTTTGGAAAAAGAAGAAGTGAATTTCAAATTTGATCTCATACTTTGAATAAACAGATAAAATCATTATATCAAAACATAAACTCAAATGTTAATCCAGACTTTGAAATTTCGATATATATAAAATTAAGTTATCCTAAACTTTTATATATACAATAAGTTGTTATATAAACTGAAAAACAAATCAATTATTTCAAAGAAATCTAGCTTTGAATAACGGGTCCGATTATAAGAAATTAAATACAAAATAATTCTCAAGTATGTTATTTCATGCATAAAATATTGGTTTAATCATCAAAATCAAATTCAATAGGAAAAATTAAATACATAATAATAATCAACATATATATATATGATATAGGTAATGATTTGAAATAATTTGTTAATTAACAGCATAAAAACAATAAAGAGAGTTATTTTATATTTATAATGTTCATAGTTTATATGATTCCGAAATAAAATCAAACAAATGAAAAAACCAGAGCTTCTTTGTGAAGTGAATATTGTGTCTATTTTCACTATCATGTCCCTTACATAAGCACAAGAAAATATTGATTCAATTGTAACAGTTTTAAGAATTTTTTTATTTTATTTTTGTTGTTTTATTATTAATAAAATTTCTTAGAAAACATAGTATTTAATATTTAGATTATTCCATTATATGTATAGTGAAACAGGTTGGGATTGAGAGGTAATGTATAAAAATGAAAACTGTTTAAGTTAGAATATTAAATATTATATATTGTATAATATTTACATTGATAAAATATTAAATATTAGTCAATAATTATACTATTTTATTATATGGTGAAACATGTTATTTCCAGTAATCTATTTTAATATTTTTGGTATTTTAATACAATATATTTTTGAAAAACCCTTGAAACTATCATAGTAAAATTAATATTTTAAAGATATAATATTAAAGAATATATCAATATATTTTAAATTAAAAGTAATATTTAGTCAATACTTAGATTATTTTTTATATAATGAAACGGATTGAATTGAAAGTTAATGTATAAAATGAAAACTGTCTATGTTAGAAAATTAAAAATTATATATATATAATAATAAATGTTAGCCAATATTTATATTATTTTATAATATGGTGAAACATGTTAATTTTTTACGGTTACAACTTCTAGCAGCTTATTTTACCAATCTTATTTTTTGAAAAAGAAGAAGTGAATTTCAAATTTGATCTCATACTTTGAATAAACAGATAAAATCATTATATCAAAACATAAACTCAAATGTTAATCCAAGACTTTGAAATTTCGATATATATAAAATTAAGTTATCCTAAACTTTTATATATACAATAAGTTGTTATATAAACTGAAAAAAACAAATCAATTATTTCAAAGAAATCTAGCGCTTTGAATAACGGGTCCGGATTATAAGAAATTAAATACAAAATAATTCTCAAGTATGTTATTTCATGCATAAAATATTGGTTTAATCATCAAAATCAAATTCAATAGGAAAAATTAAATACATAATAATAATCAACATATATATATGATATAGGTAATGATTTGAAACAATTAGTTAATTAACGGCATAAAAACAATAAAGAGAGTTATTTTATATTTATAATGTTCATAGTTTATGTGATTCCGGAAATAAGATCAAACAAATGAAAAAACCAAACCTTTAATTGAATCGCATAAACTATCAACCTTTAGGATTATATTTAAGTTCACAGAATAATTGTATTT
Source organism: Brassica carinata (assembly GCA_016771965.1). NCBI lineage: Eukaryota > Viridiplantae > Streptophyta > Magnoliopsida > Brassicales > Brassicaceae > Brassica > Brassica carinata. The sequence goes on from CM028688.1 coordinate 8,770,491, forward strand.
ACAAAAGTAGGTTTTCAAATAAATAACCAAGACTAACATAGAAAATTTTACTATCTAAACTTAAAAATAAAATTCGAACCCGGGCGGGACGCACGGGTCAAAATCTAGTATTATATTAAGTATCAATTTGTAAATAAAACTATTATTTTCTTTAGAAACAATATATTCTTCAAAATATCAATGATGGTTTTGGAGCTTATTTGAGATGAAACGCACATTAATATCCTTTAGATTATTTGAGGATGCAATATTGCATATGGATCATGAAAATGATCCAATGCTGGTCTTCCTAATGGTCTCCTTAGTAACCGCCAATCTTCAGACGAGAGTTCTGAGCAGAAGTAAAGGGATCAAGAAAAGAAGGGTAACAAGTAACAACACAAATGGTGGGCTCAAAAAGGCAGAGTGCTGCAAGTTTTCTTAGGAGAATGAAAAGGGCTTCTTCCCTCTGAAACTGTATTAGAGACAGTGAAGGCTAATTCCTATAATGGAAAGAGAGGAGATGAACAGAGGAGAAGTAACAGTAAGCATAAAAAAAAACCTGATGCAGGAAAAGCCATCTGCTGGTCAGAATCAAAACCCTGTGCTAAAGACGGAAGGTTCTGAGCTATTTCACCATTTTACAAAACAAGCTACTGGAATCATCAAGTTGAACACTTCACACTGGCCCATTCTTCTCTAATTTCAGACAAAACATACCCTAAAAACTCTCCTCTTAGTGATTGTAACAAGTACTAGAGATGTCAATCAAACAAGTGCATAAGAGTGTTTTGATGAAACTCATCATTGCCCTGCACTCAGTCCCGTACGAGTTTAAAAGTTTGGCACTTCTCCATCTCTCCATATGATATCATCAGTAGGAATCTGCAATTAATCAGAGCTCCAGATCAAATATTACAGCTTAGAGTTTGACTTATAGTAAAGGAGATGATAACAGTTTTGTGTAGTAGTAGTACTTCTCTGAAATCTATCCAGCTTGACACACCATCCATCTCCATCGCATCCGGGTCTACACTCTGGAGGTGATGTATTTCCTGGACAAGTAGATCTCTTAGAACTAGCTCAAGGCCTATGGAAAACAAAGACATAAAGAGAGAAACGTTGAAAAGGGTTTAATTACATCTTTTGCGCTATACTCTTTGATCACAAAGTCTTCGAACTCCTCTTCAAAACACATTCTGACACTGACCCGTTTTCCAACTAAAGCCTCGGGGTTAACTCTTCCCCATCTTGAGCTAGGTGTAGTAACATACGTAGGAACCAAATTTGGCTTCCTTGCAGACATGGTTAATAGCTTTGCGTTTGCTTCCTTCAACTCTGAAATAACCCTGAGGATATACACAAAGGAGAGCTCAAATATTGCAAAGTCAAATACTTTTGGATCAAAGTATATACCTTTGTTGATGGGCAATAATATTTTCTAGAATGTTATTTTCAAAAGAGAAGCGAGTTTCTTGAGCAATGTTAAACTCTTTCATCAGTCTCTCTATGAGATGAGTCCTCTTCTGAAGAAGAGAAGCACAAACGTTTAAGAACCGAATGAAAAAAAAAAAAACAGAGAAGAGAGAAGAAGATTTGAGTGTTACGTACTTTTCCTATTGTCAAGGTTTCAGCTCTGAAAGCAAGGAGAACAGAGTAAAAGGCTTTTCTTTTGAGATCTTCGAGTTTCTTTTTCTTGAACTCTTCTTTGAGTTTATCATCATCAATGCGATCATTAGACTCTGACAGAAACAAGATCAGTCGTTTCCATCAACGGCAGATAGATAAAGAAAAGCAGAGGAATGCGGAAACCTCGCTAGCTTAACCTAACTCGAGATCTCTGTGTTGTGGAGATTGTGATCGTAATGAGTTTGAGAAGATACGTACCTGAGTGTTGATCTTTCTCATCTGCCATTTAAACAATCTTTAGAACAGAGGAAGCGTCGAACAATCTCTGGCGCAAGAATGTGTGTAGAGGTGAAGAAGAGAGTGTGAATATTTTGGGAGAAGAAGTTAGGGTTTGTGTAACTAACTTTTATGGCGGTTTCACTATTTTCAGGAGAGTTAAATTTTTTTTTTTTACGGCAGACTATTTTATTGATATCAAATTGGGTTGTTTACATGAAACATAAGAGATAAACAACATGTTTTTAAGAAGATAAGAGATAAACATAAGAGAGTTAATTTCTTTTGATCAACAAACAAGATAATTAATTAAAAGTGAGAAAATAAAATATTAGAATTAACTAAATTTTAACTAAAACTGTTAAATTAAATTTTGACTGGGTATATTTTTGGTGTATTTGCATTATAATAACCTTTTTGCATAAAAAATTACATGAAGCAAGATAGCTTTTTTTTTTTTTTTTGGAACGACCATGAAGCAAGATAATCATAGTTTTATAGTATGCATAATCTATTAAGACCATATGCAACACAAAATGGTAACTGAAATTGGTGGTCAAGATCGAACTATAAAAGAAAATTAAGAAAATGATATGAAACCCTAGCTAGAGATAAACTGATTAGTTTTCCATCGATCGAGAATTTAACTCGGAACCAAGTCTATATATCCCAGCTAAATTCTCGATCGACAAGATAACTAATCATAATTTTTATAGTATGCATATCTAGTAAAGACTATACAGAAATGAATTCACATGAAGTACGTAGGCCTGGGACGAATCGGGTATCCGGATCCTTATCCGGCGTATTCATATTTTTATTATCCTTATTTAGATTCAGAATATTTTGATATCCAGGTGTTGGATACCCTCCTAAAAATTGTAATATCCACGATATTTTAAGGTATCCAGATTCAGATTCCTAAAATAAATAAAACTAATATTAAAATATATATAAATATTAATAGTAATTTGAAAATAAAAGTAATATAATGTTTTTAATTATTTCTAAGTATAGTATACAGAATTTATACTTATATAGCATTATAAAAATGAAAATGTAACAAATAAAATTAGTTTTTATATATAATATTATTTTTGAAATAATTATCAATAAAAATTATGGATTCGGACTAAAAAATCAAAATATCCAGATCTAGATTCGGTTTTGACTGATCGAACATTTTACTATCCGGATCCAGTCTCTCCAGATATCCGGATTTTCGGAGTGAATCCGGATCGAATCTCGGATCGAATCCGGATCATGGATAATAAGTTTCGGGCCTACATAGAACGTTAAAAGCTCATATGCAACACAAAATGTTAACTAAAATTGATGGTCAAGATCGAACTATATATAAAAGAAAATTTTAAAAGTGATATAAAATCCTAGAGATGAATGATAAGCTTCTTGTCGATCGGAATTTAACTGGGGCAGTTACAAAAAAATAATAATAATTAATTGGGAACCAGATTTCACTTGCATATTATAAAGAAAATAATTGTCTTGACCCAAGTAATGATACCTCACCAATTTACATTGTAGTTGTACATAAATGGTCTCTTTGGATACGAGAGTCTAATAAGATTGGCCCATTAGAAAAATATCTGATTCAAATCTTTGGACGACGCGGTTCACGCGGCTATTAGCTGTCTTTAATGACTCTCTTATGTCTTATCCAACCAAAACGAGTGGAATGTTGAGAGCACGCGACTAAACTAGCGAGTGGGAGAAATCCGTATCCATGTTCAACGGGCTTAAGATCCATTTGAGTCAGTGAAAGTGGTGGAAGTGAGAGGAAAGCAATCATCTTTTTCTATATTTCAACGACACTTTCAACCAACACTTGTTGGTCTTGTTGTTGTTCTGTTCTGGTCTCTGTTTTGTTTTCATTGCTTCGACTCTTCTCTATTCTCTTTAGATCTCTTTCTTTAAAGTTCAGTCCTTTGGATTCTGATTCGATATCTTCTGCTTGGTTTTATCACTTTCTTTAGAATCTCAGCCTTTTCTTCTGATCTGGGTTTTCTCCTCTCTCTGTTTACTTTAGCTGTTTGGTTGCAGAAACTCGTGAGTGTAGATCAGTTGAAACCCCAATAAAGATTAGAAAACATAATTAGATAAACTTTTTTATAGGTTTTATTGGGGTTTTTGTCTCATTCTGAGAAATGGGTTCACAGGTGAGTCTTTGTCTCTGTCTCTCTCTCTCTGTTCTTGGTGGTAGTGAATCATGTGTTGACTGTTCTGAAGTTTGTAGTGATTATAAGGAAAAATAGAGCTTGTGGTTTACTCTTTGGACTGTTCATGCAAGTAATTTCCATGGGTTGAGCTTGCTTGTAGCTTAGTTTGAGGTTACTACTTACTACTGAGTTCAAAGATATAGGTTTTGAAGAGATCAGATAATTCAATGTCTAGTAACTGAAGTGTTGTTTATACTTCTCTTTGTTAAAAAAAATCCTTTTTTTATGAAAAGAAGATTGTAATACGGAATTGTCAAATAAAGTTTTCAATGCATAACTTTAAAATCGCCAAATGAAGTCTCGCTTTTCTGGTTTATGATTGCACTTTGACACTGTTTATTCATTGCTTTTCACCTTTCCGGTATTGCACCTTAGCTTTCTTCAGACAATTTTGAGTGTGTTTTGAGTTTAACTTGCATTCATTGTTTTGTTGTTGTCTCTTTTCAGTGTTTGGATACTGCAGACTTTTAAGATGGACTGAAAAGAAACGACCTTTTCACCTGCAGGTTTCTTGTCTAGTTGCTTGAGGTTTTTTTTGGTTTGGTAGAGAATTGAATCAGAGCTATGAGAAGAGGAAGAGGGAAAGGAAAGAGGCAGAATGCTAGTACTAGAGAAGATCGTGGAAGCGGTGAAGAAGAAGAAAAGATTCCAGCTTACAAGAGAAGAGGGAGGCCACAGAAGCCGGTGAAAGATGAAACCGAAGGAGAAGAAGAACAGATGGTGGAGAAGGATGATGATACAAACGGTTCAGTAACAAGTAAAGAAGATGTGACAGAGAATGGGAGGAAGAGGAAGAAAGCAGTAGAATCCAAAGAGAGCAATATGAGTGAAGAGGAGAATGGGTTAGGTTCAAAGTCAAGCACAGATGATTCAGTGAAGTCATCATTGTCTATTGGGTTTAGACAAGTTGGGAGCAGAAGGAAGAACAAACCAAGACGAGCTGCAGAAGCTGTTGTTGAATGTCATGGATTTTGAAAAAGAGGTTCTTAAAATACTTTTGAAACCGCTTTTTGTCTTTTGATGAACCACTCTTGTTGTTAGGACCCGAGTTTGATGCAGGTTGCGTTTTGGTTTCATACATTGGAACTTTCATGGAGTTTTGAAACTCTTTATCCCTTGCGAACAGAGCAGAGCCTAAAATACTCTTTAATTGCCAATTGAAAATGAAACGTTTATGGCTTCTATAAAAGTAGGGCTGGGCATTTTATTCGGGCATTTTATTCGTTAAATTTGATTCTATTCGTTTCGATTCGATCCGAAAATTCCGAATATCCGTAAACTTTCGAAGCAAAGCAAATACTAAAACTCAATATCCGTTAAAATCGAAGCAAATCACAAATACTAAATTTTTGGGAAGCGAATATCCGATCCGATTCGGCAATATATAAATACATGTATATCTTGATTATATTTAAAGTTTTAAATGTATAAAATTTTATAATTATTATTCTAACATATGATTTGACAACTTCTATTCACATTATTATTTATATAAAAGTATTGCATAAAAAGAAGAGAAAAAATTTATGACAATTATTATTTTTTTCTTAAGTTTTGTGTTATTATAATTGTTAACTAAGTTTAAAAAATTTACAAAATATGTAGATTCACTACTTCTGTTAGTTTTTATCTTTTATATCATGCAAAAAAGTATTTTACAAAACAAATATATATCAGATTTTTAAGATTATTTTATTAATCCAAATATATGAGATATCCATAAGTATTCGTAAATATCCGCAAATATCTATTTATTTTCCGGATATCCGTTTTTCCGAATATCCATATTTTAACAAAGCAAAGCAAATAGAAAAATTAGATATCTGTGACGTACGAAACAAATCACAGATACCTTCAAAATCCCGGATATCCAATCCGCGCCCAGGCGTATATAAAAGTGGGGAAACACACAGTAAACAAAGTTTCAGAGTAGGAAGCAGAACAGGAGAAATGAGATGCTTATAGATTATATTTTTTTTTCCCGTAACAAAAAATCAAGAAGATTTGTGAAATTGGCGTGATTAGGGGACTTTAGGCTTTTTTCAGGTTTTAGAAGAAAAAAAAATCATTTTGCAAAACAAAAGAAAGGAACTAGATTGTTTACTAGATAAAGCAAAACACAAAAGGAATATAATCAAGAAAGTTGATACACACAGTCCAATGAAATTTCAAGTACACAGATTGTGATGGATACTGGATACATGACACCATAAATCGAACATCCCATACTCTCTTTTGAAAATAAAATTTTTGTTTCATTTATCAAGAAATTTATTACCATTGGATACTGTGAAAAAAGAACACCAAATCTGTATTTCAAAAAGATAAAATTTAAAGGAGAACAACAACTATATTTAGGAAAAAAGCAGAAGTGAAAGTCTGACAGTGCCTAGGAACCAACCTACTAGTTCCCTTTGAAATATATTAAGAAAAAAAAAAGCAGAAGTGAGTTCGGAAAATGTTCAAGAACCTACTAGTTCACTTTGAAGGAAGAGTCACATCCTTAGTTGAGTTCCAACACTCTCTGCTCTCTGCCCATAACTCTCTATTCTTTCTACTTTAGTAAATGTGATAAAATATTATTACTGTTCCTACTCTTTAATTAGTAATAATATAGTCAGCTAGCATATTTGGGGATACAACAAAATACAATCTAACCATCCATTTATAGGTCTGTGGTCAGTTTTGTATATACAAACTACAATAAAGGTTTTAGCATCATTAGGCTATTCAATTTTCATAGTTTTAAAAACCTAGTAGTAGTATTATATTTTATTTATTTAGTTTATAGAGTGCATAGCTTAGATTTTTTCATGGGAGTTCATGTTCCCTGGTCTCATTTAAGGATATCATTATGTACGTTAAAGAAGGAAGAATAAAGATGTATTCTCATCTCTTTAATTTGTGTGTTATAATAATCTGTTCACTACAGAAAACCACCAAAACGCACACCAACAATGCCCAAAACGCAAACGCTAATATTCCGTAGCTGTCGTGGCCTAGTATCAATCACTCTTGAGTGTCTCTTCTTTTGTCAGCTTCTCTCTCTCTCTTCTTTCTATCTTTTTAAAAGATAGCAACAACTGAAACCAGCAGAACCACCACATTTTCTTTCCTTTCTTCTCATTTGTCCTTTCTATTTCCAGGCTAAGTTCTTACATACAGAGAGGGAGAGAGAGATTAGCAAAAGCATCTCTTTCTCTGTCTGAGTAAGAGGAAACCAAAAACACTAACCATGGAGTTACTAATGGGTTCTGGTCAGGACCATCCCCAGTCGGCTGGTTCCTCGTCTACACTAAGTGGTGGACTCAGGTTTGGTCAGAAGATCTACTTCGAGGATGGATCCGGAGCCGGGTTAAGCAGGAACCGTGTTAATAATACTGGTCGTAAGTCGATGACAGCTAGGTGCCAAGTGGAAGGTTGTAGAATGGATCTAAGCAATGCTAAAACTTATTACTCGAGACACAAAGTTTGTTGTGTTCACTCTAAGTCATCTAAAGTCATTGTCTCTGGTCTTCACCAAAGGTTTTGCCAGCAATGTAGCAGGTTTTTGCTTCTTTCTTTTCTAACCCAAAGCTTTTAAACACTTTTTCTAGTCCTGTCCCCTTTTTGAGCTTTTGTTTTGTGCTTTGGCTCTTAACGTTTTTGAAGAGTTCTTATGAATATAACTTTACAGCTAGTTATTATGTGATCTTGTCTCTTGTATCTGAAGATAATAATATGAATTATTATATGTTGCTTTTTTCTCTTTACATCATTCAGGTTTCACCAGCTTTCTGAGTTTGACTTAGAGAAACGAAGTTGTAGAAGACGGCTCGCTTGTCACAACGAACGACGAAGAAAGCCTCAAACAACAACCACTCTCTTGACTTCTCATTACTCTAGCATCGCTCCATCTCTATACGGTTAGGTTTATATAACTTAAGTTACTCTTTTCAGCTCAATCTGTCTTGAAAACAAGTTCTTGATTCTTGTTTTTGGTGAGACAGGGAATGCCATTAGAAGCGTTTTGGGAGATCCTACTTTGTGGTCGACCGCAAGAGGGTCTTCTGCACCGTGGCAGATTAACCCGGAAAGGGAAAGCCATCATCAGCTGATGAATATCATCTCATTTGGAAGCTCAAGCTTTACTAATAGCACAGACTCGAGCTGTGCTCTCTCTCTTCTGTCAAACTCAAACCGGAACCAGCAGGAACAACAACCACTACAGACACCAACCAATGCGTGGCGACCATCTTTAGATTTCGACTCCATTGTTGCTGATAGGGTGACAATGGCTCAGCCACCTCCCGTTTCAATCCAGAATCAGTACTTGAACCAAACTTGGGAGTTCATGTCAGGCGAAAAAAGCAACGCACATTGTATATCTCCTGTTTTGGGACTGAGCCAAATCTCTGAGCCAGTTGACTTTCAGACAAGCAATGGCGCCACAATGAGTGGAGTCGAGTTGAGTCTTCATCAGCAGGTCCTGAGGCAATACTTGGAGCCGGAGAACACAAGAGCTTATGACTCTTCCCATCAACATTTCAATTGGTCTCTTTGAGTCTTCGTCTCTTTCATTCTTCACAGAATTGTTCTTGAAGAGCCTTACCTGTGGAAGATTACTACTAAGACTCGATGGTCTCAAGACCTTATCAAATTATATGTTCTATGCTACTTAAAATTAGACAATGATGCCAGAAAATGGCCTTTGATTTGGATATTATTTTAAGGTTTTGGTTCTTGATCTTTAAGCCATTTGTTTTTACACATTGTTTTGTTCACATTTAACAGAGACCACGTTTACTTAGTCCAAGAATCAGATCAAAACATCATCATCATTAACATATATTGTTAATCAAATCAGAGTTCCACAAGCTACATCCTTTTATCGCCCTACTATCTATGAAAGCATGAGTAATATGGCAATTAGCAATTCCTTCAGAGGGTATCGCTTCACCTACCTGCTTATGCAACTGCAGACAGTGTACATAACGAGGGAATATTCAACCTGACTTGAAGCTCCTATTGTGTTTTAAGAGCTTCCAAATTTAAAGCACTGTGACTTATCTAGTGATCATCCTCATTAACTCCAGGGCAATTAGTAAGAAGAGCTTCACTCGTTTCATACTGATTCACATATGGAGAAAACTTTGTCAGTATACTTAAACGAACTCGAAACTAAGCGCTGATCAGAGAAGGCTTATGAAGGCATTGAATTACCTGGAACCCGCAAAAAGGGCAATATCTATGTTCATCCCTCAGTTTCATTAATATCTCCTGCAAGTCCTGCAACCAGTAAAAGCTAAAACTGTCACTCACAAGAACATAAAGACCAATGTTGACAACTAGAGAACATACCTCTTCAGTGATCACCTCCTCTTCTTCTTCCTCTTCTTCATCAACCTTACCATCTTCTTCTCCCTCCTTTTTCTTCTCCGGAACAACTTCGACATTCTCAAGCTGATCAAGAGCCGCCTTAGCCTTCCTAAAGTTAATCACAACCCTCTTATTACGCCACTGAGACTTCTGCCTATCCCCAAAATCCTCCAACATTTCCTCAACTTTTCTCTTCTCACTCTCCGCCTCAACCTCTTCTCTTTTCTTCTTCTCCTTGTGTGGATCCTCTCTCCCCACACCGGCCCTGGATCTTCGAATATTCACGGTCACTGGCTCGGCTCTACCTGCCCCTTCTTTACCAAGAGCAGTGCCTGGCTTGTAACCCATTTGCTTTAAAAGCTTAAACCCCACGTTAGACTCTCCAATGGGAGTGTCTTCAATGCGAGCTAATGTCTGTGCATCTTCTTCTATTTGCTTCCTCTCTTTCTCCAACCTTCGCCGCTCGTGCCAAGGGAGATTCTTTAGCTTCTTGCGAGATGGTTCGACGGCTACAGTTTTCTTTTCAGACTCCTGCAAAAAGCATTCAGATGATAAAGTTGAAAACTTTGAAAAACAGGATTCCAAATCACACATTTTTGTCTAGGGTAAAGTTGAAGACTTTGAAAGTACCTTTCTTTTGGTTTTCTGCTTAAGTTCAGGTGGAATGAACTGAGATAGATCACCCATGTAATCATCGTTCTCTTCTTCTTCTTCGTGTTTCGATGCTTCCCCTCCGAGCCCAGTCAGGTTTCTCGTCGAATCTGCCATTGCCGACGGAGCTCGACTGAGAGGACGGGACAGAAGGAGAAAGAGAATGAGAGAAATTGTTAATGGGCTTTATAATGAGGCCCAATAAGGATGATATGTATCTTGGGCTTTCTCTGGCTCTGTTGTTTCCTTCCTGATGAACGTGAACATCTGAAATCGCTTCTTTGAGTTCCCTAAGGCAAGTTAGTACACATCTCCACTCTTCTTTCCCTTATTGTCGCTGTTTCTGTAAACTTCATCTGCACGCTCATCTTGTTGCATAGGATTAAGCTTCATCCGTACAAGAAATGATGGATCCCTCTGAAATGAGATATTTGGAAGAAGAGGATGGAACGATGATAATCAAAGGTGATGCGACTGGTTCCCCCCAGGACAAAAACATCCAAAAAAGAGTTTTGTTTTATATGTTATGACAGTTCAAGGAAGCCATCATGCTCCAACTAGAAGACGAGATTCTCAAAAGAGGACAGAAAAAAGAGGGAATGAAACGTCAAAAAGGAACAAAGATTAAACAAGACCAAAGTAGAAACAAAGAAAATAATACTCTAAAGTAAAAGCTTTAGCGGAGTGTTCTGTGCAAGATAAGTTACGAGGTGCGTATAAGTTCCAAACTACAAATCAGAACGGTTTCTCATTTTTCTTCACTAGCAATTTGCCAAAATGTTCGACAGAGCTCTACAGGAACGAGACATCTTCCACTTGGTTCATTATTAGTCACCTTGTAGGCAGTACAGTTGCCTTATATTCCCACTTGCTGTCAAATATTCACACCAGAAACAATAGAGACAGAGTCAAAACCTAGTAATGCACATAAACTTGGGGATTGATTCCGAAAGTTCCTACCATAGAGCCAGTCTTTGAAATACACATGGAGTGCGCTTGATAGCTCCTTTTTCCGGTTTTCTTCCAGAGGCGTTTCTCTTAGCGATTGTCTTGTTTCTTCCAAGTTCTTTAGCTGATGAAAATCACAATTAAGAGAGTTAAGGAGATGCGAACAAGTGCTTCAATTATTATTTATTACTAAAGAAAAACATACGTTTCTCTGCTGAGCTGCCATATAAGCGTCTGGCAATGGAAATGGATTGTCTTTAGTCGAACCAATCTCCTCGCCGCTGAACCAGTTTGGGATCTTCAACATAGACATTAGTACCACAGGTAAACATGTGATTAGATGTTTAGTTAATAGCTTTCAACTGTTATTTTGAGTCGAATTGAGACAAGAAAAGTACCAAAAAGTTAATGAACTGGTCAGGGTCTACACAAGCAGCTGATTCAGCTTGTGCATCAGCAACACCGGCAGGATGGGACAGTGAATCATGTGGATCCACTGCTCCCAGTGCCAATGGTTTGTCCCATTTGTTGATCGTTGGCTCAACACCCACCTCACTCATGTGCTCCTCCAGATGAGAGTAATATGTATTATATGGAGCGACCTGGAACAAAATCAAACAGATTTTTTAGAAGCCTGTAATTACAGACGGTGTTTGTATTCTTAGTAGTAAAAGGAAACCTGCGACACCCTACAAAGCAAACATCAGACTAAAAAGGTATTTTTAACCAATTTAATCATCAACGCCATAAATTAGTGAGAAGGATAACACCTAGAAAATGTTCTCATTAAACTCAGTTCACATGTCATGAAGAGCATATTAACCAAACTAAACTACTAAAGGTATATACTCTTCACTGATTTTAGCTTTATATCATAAAGGTAGTTGTGTATGCACTGTGGTGCAAGATATAAAACTTGTAAATCCACACTGGATCTTAGAGAAAGAGGCTTCACCTGCAGCTTGTGGTTATCACCAACAATAAGTGGTCGCTGATTGACTCCCAAGAAGAATACACATTCACGGCAATTGGCGATGCACACTCGTTTGGAAGCTGCAATCACATGAACTCTCTCACAGTGCTCAACTCTTAATGCCTGCAAAATGAAATCAGAAGTAGATTAGCTGCATCTTTTAGTAAAAGTCGGCAGATATTATAACCTGTTAAATGTTGCCTTAATAAGGACAATTAAGGTTGCTCAAAAAAAAATAACGACAATCAAGATAAAGAGGAAAGGAGTGTTGTGTCCGTACCTTGCCAACAGCTCCCAGAACAATAGTCGTATCAGAACATCCATGCACAGTTGCATACCTCAACGGCGCTAAAAGATAAATAACAGAATCATGGCAATTGACAACCTGCAGAATGCACAGAACAGTTAGTTGACATGAGTGCACACAGAGACTACATGGACGCAAGTCATTTGGAGCAGGGAATAATCCAGTTATAATAAAACGCAAGTCATTTGTTCATAGCGAACCTTCACAGATCTACCCCTAAGATCAGAGGCCTGCTTAACAAGTGAAGTCTTGGAGACTCCTTCAATTAAACATGGGCCTCTACCACTAGGTGCAACCTTGTTCGGAGCAGCAGAAGCATCTGACATCGCATCATCTTGATCAGAAGCATTAGCAGGCCCGTTCTCTTTCCCAGAAATTCTCTCAGTAATGCCTTCTATAGCAGAAGCTATGTTTTGCAGAAGCCAGTCATGCACTTGGGAAGCTGGGACTGGAACAGCGGGCATATCTGGATCAGAATTTGCAAAAAAGGGAGTAGCTTGGCTCAGTGGAGATACATCAGATCCCTTGTCACCAAACTGAACAAGAAAACCCAGGTGCTCAAAAGCCTCCATAGAGAGAACCTGAAGGATGTTAAACAAGTACAACAGTTACTAGTTTGACCCATCATGAAATAAGAATCTAGCTGAGACTTGCGTTCTCTCTCATTCCGTCTAGAGAGACTAACATACCAATGATTCTTCTCCTTCTCCTTCCACAGGCTCTGCAAGGAGAGAAACGATGTTTGCTAAATGTTTTTGCAGATATGACAACTGATGAGCTTCATCATCTGCTTGCGAAGGCATAAACCGACGGCTGTTGCTGCGAACAAGCTGCAAATGATGAAAAGAAAATATAATTAGACCCATGTGACGGGAAAGTTTCTCATCGAAGAGCAATGACTAAACACTGACAAGAAAACTAGATGCTGTATTCAAAAAGACACAATAGACCAGCCCTACCACAAACAGGAGTGAGAACATGAGGGAGACTGAAAGTCATATTACGAGAACAAATATCGCATCATCACCAAATAAACCACGTGGATGGACCAACGATAATAAGGAAAAACAAACAAACTGAAACCACCACATAAGGCAGCAAGATGTCGACTGTTTGATTTCAGCCTGGAAACTAAACATTTTCCCCAGAGTCATCAAAGAAATGGGACTAACCCCACTCCATATTTTACTGCAAAATGGAGTGGGAAATGGAGTAAATGAACAAACAAAAACGTCATTACTCCATTTAGGGATGGAGATGCCCTAACAATTAAGAGATTACTACAAACAGCATGTATCTATGCACGTGTGTTTAAACACCAAGAGCAAGATAATAACTATCTTACACAGCAACATTAACATACTTATTACGAACATGTATTTGAAGCCATAAGTATATATCCATTTAGAATGCCAACATCTCCTCCACTAGGTTTATTACGAACATATATTCAAACATTATCAATTCAAAGAACCGCCAAAGCTTCAGGTACATCAAACCAAAAAACTTCAACTTGCATATTGGAAAGGAAATGATTCTCTAATCCTGTTACTAGAGCTACCACGAACCAAATAGATCACTGAATATTTTACTTGATACAACATTATATGATTAAAGGGCAACAAAAAAGTAAGAAACTTTGCCTGAATTGGCGACAACGCAGACAAGTACCCATCAAAAGCTGAAGTCGAAGGCCACACATCAGCCACCGCTGCAGAATCCTTATGCGTCCGAGGGAGCAACTTCTTATACGATTGAATGTACAGAAACAAAACCAGATCCCTCAAATCAGCTCCCACGGAATCGACTTCCTCCGGTTTAGCCCTAACCAGAGGATCGGACTCGGAATGGAGCACCGAACCGAGAGTCTCGAGAACGAGACGCGCATGGTCTTCGGAGATCTGGAGAACGTCGGCGATTGCGGTCGATCCGACGCGGTTATTCGAGGCGGCGTCGGTTAGCTTCTGCTTGACGGGAGCTAGGGTTTGGATCGGGTCGGTGAAGGCGAGTTTTTGGATCGGGAGGAGTCCGTGCTCGAAAGAGACGCGTCTTGGATGGATTAGTGGATTCGGATTCGGATTCGGATTTGGTACCGGGTCGGGCGCTGAAGGCGGTGGTGATTCGTCAGTCATGGTTCGTCGTGGAGTTTGCAGATCTTTCTTTTGGGTGATGAATAATGGCATTGAAGAGGGAAGGGGAGAGAGAGTGAGTGTGATATAGTGCGCGCACGTGTATGGTAATTAATCTACGCCTTGTTTTTTGGTCGTTGGATTTACGAGTATATTAACCTTGGATCCGAGGAATGCCACGTCAGACGAGCAATGAATGCATTTCGCATTTAATTTTTTTGGGTTCGTTTATTTGTTCGGCAGCTATTATTGCATTTAGTTAGGGGATAAGAATTGTTACGAAAAGTAAAAGGTGATAAATTGATCATCATAGTTCATAAACTTATACTCCCTCCGTTTTGTTTTATATGACGTTTTGCAACTTTTTTCTTGTTCCGAAATAGTTGACGTTTTCCAAAACCCAATGCAAAATATAATGTATATGACTTTACTTACCCTTGCATTATTATTATACATATAGATCAACACTCAAGTTACAATAAATTCTCAGCATTGAAAATACAACGAGAAGGATAAAACTGGTATTGTATCAACTGCCTTAATCTACGTGAAATGTTCTGAAACGTCATATATAATCGAACGGAGGGAGTAGCTGATAACAAAAAAAAAAAAGTTCATAAACTTATAGCTAGTATAGTTTAATAAAGAGACAATTAATTCTTTATTACCTAAAATCATGTTGATAACAACACTGTGTTTATATATCTTCTCATTGTTGAAACTGTATGGTCTATGGAGGTTTATGGGAAAGAAAATGAAAAAAAAATTACGTTTCAGCAGACCGGATCACAAAAAAGAACATATAACTGGCATTGCAAATTGCAATCTATAATTTTCCGTTTGTTTAATTAGTAAAAGATGTTCTTGAGACATCTAGTGGACACAATCAACTTTGGGAAGATTGGGTTACCATAATCAGTTAGACTAAGCTAACATTGTGTCTTAATATAAATAGTGGAGGCCACGAACAGTACGTTATTATCCATTTAGCACAATGTACAGCATTGTTGCAGTCCAGATGTGAATGGTGACATGACTCATTACAATAGCGTAGTATTTTGATTAGGGCTGAGCATTTTATTCGTTAAATTTGATTTGATTCGTTATTCGTAAGTCTTCGAAGCAAAGCAAATATTAAAAATCATTATCTGTTAAAAATGAAGCAAATCACAAATACTAAAAAAATTAGAGACGAATATCCGATCCGCTCCGACTTTTATATAAATAATTATATATCTATAGTTAAATAGAGTTTTAATGTATAATCTTATATAATTTTATATATAAAATTACTTATAAAAATGTAATATGAAGAAAACTATTTTAGTTAAATAGACCCGGATCCTGCTACCTATTTCAGAAATATTAGTCTTCAACATTTTTGTGCCGATCCAATCCAGATGGTCACTAAGCACAAACAATTCAAGGAACTTTGCTTGGCTAATGGCAATCCTGAAGCCCATTATATCGAAGGATTACTTCAGTTATTCCTCGAAGATAACATAGGCAACGGCCTTTATCATTTATGGCAATCGTCAAATGGGAACAATGAAAATGGTACGTATCTTTATGGGTTGTTAAATCTTGCTTTAGGTAAATATCGTAAGGCTAAGAAGTTTTTAGATAAACTCAATTGGCGCGAAAATATCTCAACCTCCGACCATTGTTGGGAAAGAATCAAGAACTCAATACGTGATATCCGTATTGAATGGACGCATGACTACTATACGAACATGGTCAATCTTCAACCATGGCCCCACTGCCATCCTCAAGATAACATGGCTTTAATATGCAACAAATGTTACTACTACAAGAGGCTTAACCAGTTATATGAGTTTGCTATTAAAGATGACTAATAAAAGTAGTGATATGTGGTTTCTCTGTTTTTCTATGCAATGTGTGTTTAAATTTGTATTTTGAGTTCTTTGTCTATGTAATCTACTTTGCTATTTTGTTCGTGGACTTGTGTTACATGTTTAAATGGAAATGTTGAATGCTTTTGATGAAGATGTATGTTCTTTAGACTAAAGCCTCTTTATGAAACCGTTTGTTTGAGAATATTATGTAAAAACCTGACCCGCTTGAACAAAGCCTCTGTATGAAATCATTAGTTTGATTTAGTATGTTTTTTGTTGAATTTAATTAAAACTAACAAAACAATGCATATATAATAACAAAAAAACCTAAGATTGTTACTTTGGTGTTTTTTTTTCTACCAAGTATTGCATTTCAATAAGATTGTTATTCTTTGGATTTACAGAAACACATGAATTATGTGTGGTCATTTAAAACAATAACGAAATAAAGCCTCTGTTATATAACACTGACATCGCTGAGCCATATTTTAAAAGCATCTAAACTCAAACAATGTTCACCAACATCAATGCTCCGTAATCTAAAACCAGGTTTCCGTAATCTAAAAACTTATTCTATATTGTCCTATTCTTTTCAAATTACTAACCGTATTATAACTCGTTCTCCGTAAACATTGAAGTCCTCTTTTGCATCTTCATAACTGGTACTTGCTTCTCTCCATCTCTAATATCCTGCGTCAAAATTTTTAAAGCCAACTATATCAGCATATGTTGATTGTACTAAATGATGATCTACTTTTTCTACTTATGTTTACTAACTGATTAGTGTGTCTTCCCTTTGTTATAACTCATCTCTCTGTCACCTTCACCATGACTCTGCCTGAGATTTTCTATTTATCACTTTCTCCCCGGTCCTGTCTCTTTAAAAAAGTTGTTGTATCATCAAACTATTTTCACAACGAACACTATAGATTAGAATTACCTTTTCATATAACAAAGATCTTAGATAGTGACGAACTTATAGTAATTATAATGAACCATTCCGCGAACAAGTCAGAGCTTATAACGATTATTTATTAAGATGTCTCCATTATTAAACCGGGGACAAGCTTAACATGCCCGATAGAAAGCTCTTCGCATGAATCCCTTACACCGTTGGAAAAAAAAATCAGAACACAGAATATAAAACAACGAATCGTAGCAAACAAATTACAACCAAAATCTACAAAATCTTACGCTTTTGTTGATATATTTCGATGTCGTCAATAGATCTATCCTCTATCATCCTTCGAGAGAGAAATTCACCCACCTTTTAGGAACACATCGACACAAGACCTATGGCACCGTCAATCAGATCTGTAGAAGAAAAGGAACTTTCTACGGGAAATAAAAAAGTCATCGAAACATAATTGTTTCTGTTTCTTTTCCCAGAAATAAAATTTGATATGGGCTTTCTTTAATGGCTAAAGCCCAGTACGTTTTAATAAAATTTTGTTTCGTTTTAATTTGATATAGTTCACTATTTTTGGGTTAGATTTTCCATTTTGTGTAATTTTCAATTTATTTTTTTCTGTTTATAAATAATTATATAAATTTAGATAAGCAGTACAATTATTTTCTTTTAAAAAATTTTACAAGCACAAAATATAGAGTATAGTTTGATGAAACACAGAAAATATAAATCCAAATACTCTATTATTTTACATTTAAGACTAAATCTCTAAAATTGTACACTAAATAAAAGGATTAAGGTTGACAAAAAATTAAAATCAAAACAAAAGGATGAATACTTTTATTAGAACTCAAGAACCTATCAGATTATTAACATGAATGATGTAGTACAACTAACCATAATATATTTTCAATAAATATTAATAAACTCTTTTCTTATTAAATTATTGACTACACACAATTTTGAAATAATTTAATAAAACACCCTAAATAAAACAAACATTTAATATTTAACAATTAATTGTATAATTTGCCAACTATAAGTACAAATAAAAACTCATACGAGAGAAAGAATACAACTAATAGTCTTAAATTTGACACTAAAAACATGAAGAAGATACACTACATATCGCAACTCAATAGCCTGTCAAAAATGGTCACATGAATGATTATGTCAACTAGCAAAAACATAAAATTATGAAGAATATACACCCGCGCGGGCGCGCGGATCAAAAACTAGTTGTGTCTTAATAGTAAATTGTGGAGGCCACGAACAGTACATTAGTACCCATTTAGCACAATGTACAGCATGGTTGCAGTCCAGATGTGAATGGTGACATGACTCGTTACAATAGCGTAGTATTTTGACTAGGGCTGAGCATTTTGTTCGTTAAATTTGATTCGATTCGTTATTTATTTCGATTCGATCCGAAAAATCCAAATATCCGTAAGTCTTCGAAGCAAAGCAAATATTAAAAATCACTATCCATTAAAAACGAAGCAAATCACAAAAACTAAAAAAATTAGAGACGAATATTCGATCCGCTCCGACTTTTATATAAATAGTTATATATCTATAGTTAAATAGAGTTTTAATGTATAATCTTATATAATTTTATTTATAAAATTACTTATAAAAATGTAATATGAAGAAAATAATTATAAGATCTTTATAAAAAACTACAATTCTTCTTAAAACATTTAATTTATAAGAACTTTTTTTATTAATTTTTAAGAATTTATAAATAAACAGTTTCAGTAATGTTTTAATTTATCTTTTATAAGAACAAATTTGTATAATATTTTCATATTTACTTGTATTAAACATAGTGGAAAAGGTATCCGTAAATATCCGTGAATATTCGCAAATATCTATAAATTTTTCGGATATCCGTAAAACCGAATATCCGTATTTTTCCGAAGCAAAACAAATCGGAAAATCAGATATCCGTGAAGTCCGCAATAAATCACAAATATTGAAAAATACGGTAATATTCGATCCGTGTCTACCCCTAATTTTGACTACTCAATAGCCGTTTAGCACACACAATACATCATGGTCCAAATGTGAATGGTGACATGACTCGTTAATGTAGCAACGTAATTTGACTACTCAGTAGTCAGTACCCATTTAGCAACACAACAGGATTGCATTCCAAATGTTAGTGGTGAATTGGTGATATGACTCGTTACAATTAATAGCATAGTATTTTGACAACTGGTTACAAATTTTTTAGCACACTGATTACGTTTTAATGGAGATTAAATAAAGTTTTATTTTAGCAACTTCGTTTTCTTATGACACTTCTCAGATTATTATTGAACTCAAAGATTGTGTAAATATAAAGAACTTATCTAAATAAGTTAAGTTTAACTTGGGAATCAAGTTATCTTCAAGTTTACTTTCAACAATTATTACCCTACAAGTTTTGATTGTAATCGTAGTTGGTATTAAATGGTGGATTGAAAATCACCAAGTCGAAGCTCAACAAATCCGAGCGCAGCATGAGCAACACGTTTAGTTTGCATGTATTATGAAGTTCTTTCTTTTCACCTTTCTAAACTACTAGTACTGTTACTGTTATCGTGTAAACCACTACCAAATACTTTAGGGCTTTATGATTCTTATATTATTTCCGAATACTTGGAGAAGAAGCATTCACTTATAGTCGCACATCGTAAAGATAAAACGACGAAAAAGATTGAAAAAGACGGCCTCTTCGCAATAAAAGGTTCCAAATATTAAGCATTGAAAAACTTAGGTGTTAACATGAGCAATGAGTAACATAGCAAACAAAATAAGTACAAACCGAATATTAACAACGGGCAACGGTTAGAAACTCATATGGCGTGTAACAAAAACATTTTGATTGTGACTGTTTTTCTTTATGAATGCAATCTCGCAACCTTTTTTGTCTGGTAAAGAAGTAATGATGCAACTTATAGAAATTTTTGTATCATTAATCCTTTTTACACAATATAGTGTTGTAAACCCCAATAATATTTTTTTTTTTGGTCAAAAAACCCCAATAATATTTAGTTTTATACTTGCTACAGCTTAATTAGTTCAACAAAGCAAAAAAAAAATTACTATAGGAAAACTAAACAATGTATAAAGTAATCATCTAATTCACGCAAGTTAAAACAAGGACATGACTACAAGGTAAATACGTCAACTACCACCAAAGAACCAAGAACCAATATAGATTCGAGTTCACAAACAAATGACCCATTGATAAATATTGGGCCATAAATAATTTTTTATCTAGCAAAAAAAAAAGTCAGGGTCCAGTCAATGCAGTCATACGGCTTTTTTGTATATATCAAAAACTTTTTTGTATATATCAAAACGAGAGGATGCAGAACATAGAGGAATCCAATGACTTCTGCTTCATCTACACTACCAGTTTTTTTATAAAAGAAAAATCTGATTCTTGTGCCATAATTTAATCAGATAAACTTGCATTATACAAATAATCTGCGCTCTCAGATGATAATAACGAGGATTATTTCAGTTCAACTAATATTTTATTACGGAGAAAAGACGACCGCTGTTGAAAGATTACGTTAAACCGTCGCCTCCTCTCCACACGTGTGAGATTCAAAACAGAGAGGTATGTCTTGCGTGATTTTTACGTGGACCCCATCCTCTTCCGTATTATTATTATTTTGAGATTTCTGTAACAAAAAAAAAAGTGGAAACTGTAGAAAAAAGCAAAGAGAGAAGAAGACAACAAACAAGTGAGCCACAAAAGCTTTCACTTTTTTTTTTCCTCTCACTCCTCTTTAATGTTTCTCTCTCTACAAAAGAGAAGTTGCTCTTTCCTAGTAGTGCCTATCCTCCTCTGCCTTTACTAGTCGTCTCTAATTGTTTTTTTTTTTTTTTCTCTTTTGTTATTTGGTTGAAAAAAACGAGGAAGAGGAAGAAGACTCTCTCTAGTCTTTGCTTATTCAAGATGGAGATTTCCTCGCCTGCGTAACTCTTCTCCTCACCCCAGAGATCTTGTTGTATAGTCTTTTTCCGAAGATCTAAGGTTTGTATAGTTAGATTTCAGTTTTTTACTGCATTTTTTCCGTGGATTTAGTTTCAGCATTCTAGATCGTTGTTAATGGTTGATTTATTTACTGCTTTTTTTACCTTGTCGTTTTCTGTATTAAGTATCTCTCATTAAATCGAGGACAAAAAAATTGAAAGAAGAGATTTGTGAGTTTCAAAGTTTTTTTTTTGAAGTAAAAATCATCCGACAGCGTAACTCCTGCTCTCTGTAATGGTTTATGGTTTGTCTTTCCGATGTTTTTTTAAAAAGTTGTGTTCTTTCGATATATAGTGAACTAAACGATGAATAAAGATTCACAATTTTGTGCCGTTAGATTCTGCTTCGGAGATGCTAACGAGGTTGTTTATGATCTAGAAAATGCGTTGCTTTATTCGAGATTCTTTTTTTTTTATTATTTTATTTTCCTGCATTTATCTCACTTTACTCTTTCTCTTGGCTTTTTAGTTCTCTAACTCTTCTTCAAATGGTGTTGTTTGTTACAGATCTAGTGCTTTGAAGTGGAGTAGTAGTAGCTGAAACACACAATCTCTGTAAGTATAGTTATCTTCGTTACCTTCTTTAGCTAGTGAATGTGAATGTTTTTTAATAAAAAGTGTTCCTTTCCCTGTTTGAACTGTGTAGGAGCGTTGTGTAGTGTGTTCTTGAGAGCAAGCATGATGCAGAGACCACCTCCTGAAGATTTCTCCCTGAAGGAGACGAGACCACATCTCGGCGGTGGAAAAGTCACCGGGGACAAGCTCACCAGCACTTATGACCTCGTCGAGCAGATGCAGTATCTCTACGTCCGTGTGGTCAAAGCCAAGGAGTTACCCGGTAAAGACTTAACCGGAAGCTGCGACCCTTACGTCGAAGTAAAGCTCGGAAACTACAGAGGAACCACACGTCACTTCGAGAAGAAGTCCAACCCCGAGTGGAACCAAGTCTTCGCTTTCTCCAAAGACAGGATCCAAGCTACTTTCCTCGAAGCCACTGTAAAAGACAAAGACGTCGTGAAAGACGATTTGATCGGTCGTGTTGTGTTTGATCTGAACGAGGTGCCTAAGAGAGTGCCTCCCGACAGTCCTTTAGCGCCTCAGTGGTACAGGCTTGAGGGCAGTAAAGGAGAGAAAGTCAGAGGGGAGCTGATGCTTGCGGTTTGGTTCGGTACTCAAGCTGATGAAGCTTTCCCTGAAGCTTGGCACTCGGACGCTGCGACGGTTAGTGGAACCGACGCTCTCGCCAACATCCGCTCCAAGGTTTACCTCTCTCCCAAGCTTTGGTACCTTAGGGTTAACGTCATCGAGGCTCAGGATCTGATACCGAGTGATAAAGGGAGATACCCTGAGGTTTACGTGAAGGCTATAGTGGGGAACCAAGCGTTGAGGACGAGAGTCTCGCAGAGCAGGACGATTAACCCGATGTGGAATGAAGATCTGATGTTTGTAGCAGCTGAGCCCTTCGAGGAGCCTTTGATTTTGAGCGTTGAAGACAGAGTCGCTCCGAACAAAGACGAGGTGTTGGGGAGATGTGCGATCCCGTTGCAGTATCTGGACAGGAGATTTGATCACAGGCCTGTGAACAGCAAGTGGTTTAACCTCGAGAAGCATATCATGGTCGATGGAGAGAAGAAAGAGATCAAGTTCGCTAGCAAGATTCACATGAGGATATGTTTGGAAGGAGGGTATCACGTTCTTGATGAGTCTACGCATTACAGCAGCGATCTTAGACCGACGGCGAAGCAGCTGTGGAAGCCTAACATCGGTGTGTTGGAGCTGGGGATACTGAATGCGACGGGTCTGATGCCGATGAAAGCTAAAGATGGTCGTGGAACTACGGATGCTTACTGTGTGGCTAAGTACGGACAGAAGTGGATTCGAACTAGGACGATTATTGACAGCTTTACACCGAGATGGAACGAGCAGTACACTTGGGAGGTTTTTGATCCATGCACCGTTGTTACTGTTGGGGTTTTTGATAACTGCCATCTTCATGGAGGTGAGAAGAACGGTGGAGGAAAAGATTCAAGAGTTGGGAAGGTACGGATCAGGCTCTCTACTCTCGAGACTGATAGAGTCTACACACACTCATACCCTCTCTTGGTGCTTCATCCTAACGGCGTCAAGAAAATGGGAGAGATCCACTTAGCTGTAAGGTTCACTTGCTCTTCCTTGCTCAACATGATGCATATGTACTCACTCCCTCTGTTGCCTAAGATGCATTACATCCATCCTTTAACGGTTAGCCAGCTTGATAACTTGAGGCACCAAGCGACTCAGATCGTGTCGATGAGGCTTACCAGAGCAGAGCCGCCTCTGAGGAAAGAAGTGGTTGAGTACATGCTTGATGTGGGCTCTCACATGTGGAGCATGAGGAGAAGCAAAGCGAACTTCTTCAGGATCATGGGAGTGTTGAGCGGGTTGATAGCGGTGGGGAAATGGTTTGAACAGATCTGCAACTGGAAGAATCCAATCACAACGGTCTTGATCCATCTCCTGTTCATCATCCTTGTCCTCTACCCTGAGCTGATCTTGCCAACCATCTTCCTCTACCTCTTCCTTATCGGTGTTTGGTACTACCGCTGGAGACCGAGGCATCCTCCACACATGGACACGCGTCTCTCTCACGCTGACTCAGCTCACCCTGACGAGCTTGATGAAGAGTTTGATACTTTCCCTACTTCGAGACCATCTGATATTGTCAGGATGAGGTATGACAGGTTGAGGAGTATCGCTGGGAGGATTCAGACAGTGGTTGGTGATCTTGCAACGCAAGGAGAAAGGCTTCAGTCTCTGCTAAGCTGGCGTGATCCGCGTGCAACCGCACTCTTTGTCTTGTTCTGTTTGATTGCTGCAGTTGTTCTATATGTGACACCTTTCCAGGTTGTGGCGCTTCTCGTTGGGATCTATGTTCTGAGACATCCGAGGTTTAGGTACAGGCTACCGTCAGTGCCTCTCAATTTCTTCAGGAGGCTTCCTGCTAGAACTGATTGCATGCTCTGAGCTCAAAGAAGAACTGCCATCTCTCTCTCTCTCCCTCTCCCTCGGATCTTCCTTCCCATCTCAAAGAAACTTCCTCCAAGAGTTGTTAATTTGTTTTGTTTAAGTCTCGTGTCATGAATCTTTATCTTGGTGGTTATTATCATGTCTTATTTCGTTTATAACATTATCAAGACTTTTGTTTGATTGTAGTTAATCAGTCCCTGTGTGATTTTGATGTTCTTTGTTCTGGTTAGTTAGTTAACCAGTCTCTGCATCTCTGGTTTTTACAAGAACTCTCAAGTAGATCAAAGTAATTACAAAAAATCCTAAGTAGAACAAAGTTGTGTAATACATTAAAAAATTAGTTCTCAAGTGTTATTGGATTCAACATGCACAAGATAGACCAGTGAGATGGGGAGGAATATGTATCACTATGCTAGCTATGTATACGAACAAATGAAAAACAGCCACAACTAATAGCAAAAAGATATGTTATGGGTCACTGTACAAGTACAACAAGTTTGGTATGTTAGTGCAACATGACATAAGGATAAGCTATAGAATCATTTTTATACAAAACGGTTTGATGATGGTTTAGAAAATTAGCTTAAACTATATTCTACCTAACTATTTCATTTCAAATATCAGTTTTGATCGGATACCATTTATTTTTGCTTTTCTAATCAACCAAATTGATTTGAGATGCTGCTTCACCCACCGCCCATCAATACTAGGGAGAATAATTGAACGGAGGACAAGAAGTTAATGGGCCCTAAGTTGAATTTATGGGCCACGTGAAAAAAGGGATACGTTATGGTAGGGAGAGAATCTTTAGGTAGGTTTTCATCGCGTAGGTTTCACGCTATCCATTGACTTTTTCAAGCTGTTCTTCTTTTTAAAATTTAATTTTATTATTTTTAAAGAATAATTGACCGGTCAATTTAATTAAAGGAGCAAAGGAAGTAGGACGAAAGGACATTTATTCGCCGCGAAATCTGGACCGTACGATTATCCGACTACCTAAGGGGCAAATCTGTAACTTCACTTCTTCGTCTTCTTCGAGTTATATAGAGCGATAGAGAGGGAGATTGATTGGCGAGCTCTAGAGAGAGAGAGAGAGAGAGAAAAGCAGTGATTGATTGTCGAGAGAGAAGCAGAGATGGCTAGTGGAATCGCTCGTGGTCGTTTGGCGGAGGAGAGGAAGTCCTGGAGGAAGAATCATCCTCATGTTCGTATTTTTTCTTCTATATACTTCTTCAATTTCAAATTTTGATCCTTGGGCATGTGTTTATGGTTATCTGATTGTGCTTTTTGATTGTGAAATTAGGGTTTTGTGGCAAAACCTGAGACTGGGCCTGATGGGTCTGTGAATCTAATGGTGTGGCATTGCACTATCCCTGGTAAAGCCGGTGTAAGTGTATTAAACAGCTTTGGCAAACGTGAGATTAGGGTTCATCGTTGTTCTTAAACTGCGTTTACTTATTGTGAAGTAGAAACAAATTGTGAAGTGAGGGTTGATTGGTTTTGTTAATATCTATGGTTTTTTGTACTGTTAAGTCTCTGGTGTTCATTTTCTGATGCGTTACGTCTTTAAAGTTCTTCCCTTTCTTATTTGTAATTGCTGTTTTGTTTCTCCTATGTTGGTTTATTATTTTGCTTTCACATAGAACAATTGAAAGATAGTTCCTTTTTTTTTGTGTTTATGGTTAGGAGAAAGAGTTGTTTATCTTTTAGTTTTGATGTTCTAAACTGGTATATAAAAATTTATTCTTGAGGATGTCATAGAATTTGAACTTCTGCTTAGCTTTTGGACCTGGTTCAGAATCAGCGCTAATCATTCTTTTAGTATGATGCATAGCTAAGTTCTTCCCTTTCTTCTCTGTGATTCATGTTTTGTTTCTCGTATCTCGTTTATTCTTTTGCCTTAACATATAAGAATGGAAGTTTATGTATTTGTAAATGCTTGTTAGGAGAAAGAGTTGTTTTTCTTCTTCTTTGCTTTTGATGTCTGAACTGGTGTATAAAAATGTGTCTATGAAAATGTCATAGAATTTGAACTCTGATGTGTATCTTTCTTAGCTTTTCGACCTGGTTTTATCGTTAATCATTCTTTTAGTATTGTACATAGCTAAGTTAACAATACACTGCAGACTGATTGTGAAGGTGAATTCTTTGTGAATGTTTGTAGCTGGTTTATCTTCACTTGTGATGTTCTTGATTTCGTGGTTATAAATTTTGGTCTTGAAATGACATTGAATCTGAACCTTACGTTCTTGATTTTAAGATATAATTTGTTTTTTTTTTTAATATCTGCAACATGGTTGGTTAGTATGAGTGCTTGCTAGTGTTATTCTTGAACCATCTTGAATTTACTTGACACCGCAGACTGATTGGGAAGGTGGGTTCTTTCCATTAACGATGCACTTCAGCGAGGACTATCCGAGCAAGCCTCCCAAATGCAAATTCCCACAAGGCTTTTTCCACCCTAACGTCTATCCATCAGGAACAGTCTGTCTCTCAATCCTTAACGAGGATTCCGTAAGTACTCTTTTCTTTTGTATTTCTCCTTGACCAAATCATCATCTTCAAGTTCTCTGTTGATATGGTTATGTTGATAGGGATGGAGACCAGCCATCACAGTGAAGCAGATTCTGATCGGTATTCAGGATTTACTTGACACGCCGAATCCCGCTGACCCTGCACAGACTGATGGTTATCATCTCTTCATTCAGGTACACTCTCAGCAACAAACAACTCTACAAACGCTTATGGCAGCATGGTTTCTGATTCAATTTTGATTTAAAAAAATATGCAGGATGCAGTTGAGTACAAGAAAAGGGTTAAGCTGCAGTCCAAGCAGTATCCTCCCATTGTGTAGCAACCTTCGAAGGGAAACACCAAATCTGATGACAAACCTCTGAATCTTTTGTGGTCTTTGTGTCTTTGTAATTGTGTTTAAATGTCACCAGTTGAATTAAAACTCCTCATTTTGCCACCTTTGAGACACTACTAGAATCTCTATTATTTTCGGAAAAAACAGAATCATCTTTTTTCTCTCTATTAACTGTTAATATTCTTGGTACTGATTCAGTTGGTGTTTGCTTCAATATATTATACATTAATTATGTTCTCTGGTCCATTTCTAACCAAGTTCAACTTGTGATGTCTTAATGCTCAACACAAGCGAAATATTTTAATTTTGGAATGAAAACTACTTCTAAAACTTGCAAGTCAAATCTCTTTGTATTTTGCACATTAAAAGCAACTCAATAATCAAGCAATCAAATTCCACATTCTATTCTAACAACCTAGCAATCCTTTTCTATCAACCTAACAATTTGTTTCCATCTTTACTTAGCCATTTTTCCTATTACTTATCAGTTTTCATGCGTCTGAAATTAACAACCTAACACTCGGTTTTATCATTCATTTACTTTAGCATTTCCTAACATTCGACCCGATGGTTCATAATGGCCGAAGCCAACATACACGGCCCGAAGCCAACCTATGACCAAAGCCAACCTGCGATCCGAAGGTCCATAACGGCCGAAGCCAACATACACGACCCGAAACCAAAACATGATCATAACATTCTTACGGCCCAAAGCCCTTATTTGGTTCATTCATCTATTCATGTTCTTTCCTTAATTAGTTCATCCTTAGCCCATTTGTATACGTTCTCCATTCAATATATCGATTATTTTCAAGATCAAATCTACGTTCGTTCATATAAACATATCAATTTATACATATCAACATCACGCAAAATCTAACATGCAATTTTCTTAAGAACACAAAAAACGTTCTTTGATCCTTAAGAGCTATATCGAAGAACGAACCTTCCATAAATAATTACTCTAACACATAATCTTCATCCAAACAAGTCAACTATGACCAAAATACAAATTATTAAGTTGCCACGAATCACACCCTCACCTTAGCTGGGATTCGAAAACTATGAACTTCCTAGCGTTTCTGACGAAGAACTCTTTAGCTCCTCCTCGCTGAATCCCTCTTCTCGGACTTCTCTCTTTACCAACTCGATTCTGCTCTTTAACTTCTCTCTAATCTTGTTTTATGAATTGTGTGTAAAGAATGAGAGCTCAAGGGGTCCTTATATAGGATTTCCCAAACTTTATCACAAGTCGATTTTGAGTCCTTATTTTTATGGGTCTACATTGTTTGGTCCTTGTCTTCTGGACCCATCGTATGTTCCTGTCGATATCAACGTAGGTTAGTTTTAAAAATTTTCCTCTTGTTGTCACTTTAACAACTTGTTCTTGCATTATACGTTTTTTTTTTTATAATCGAGTGTCTCCTACTTCATGGCTCAAATTGCATCGTGGAATCGAGCCCTGTCGGCTAGCGGACGACACCCGCGCTACAATGCAAGGATCGGCCTTAAGTTCAGACGTGAATTTCGGGCCAGCAGGCGAATGAACCTGGTCGTACTTGCAGCCGCAAGCTGTTTATCACCAGACTAACTCGTCCTGATTGCATTATACGTTCTAACTTCTAATCGACTACTGCGCATGTCATCATCAAATTATTTTAGTTAACTTGTTTTAGTTGAAAGGAGCTTAGGCTCGGGTTGGAAAAGAATATAAGAAGGTTTTGTGGTCCAAAACCATCATCTACTAATACTTGAAACAGAGCCTAGAATATTTTTCTATTTAGCGCATGATAACTAACTCTTGCGCTTAACCACTAGTCTATATCAACAAATTATTAACAGATGATGCTAATTTTTTTTTACTTTTATATATTTTCTGATTGACTAGGTGAAAATATGTTATAGGTAATGAAAAAAGTTTAATACAAACACTAAATTACTACGAACAAAGAAAACCAGCATTAATGTTATTAGTTGTTACAGCTACATGATAATTATAATTATGTGAATTGGCTTCTAATAAAGATATAAGATGCTGCAGAAGCTGGTCGTATGAGTTACCAACTTACCGTTGATACTAGATATGCTGAGTACGTTATAAGACGGGACCAATATCGATATGTTTCAATAGGTACCATACCACATTATACTTATCAGTATCTCAAATTCTATGTGAAGCAACTTTATGACTTTTGAGATGTAGGTTGAGGTTTTATGTTGCAATCCATTAATTTCATATTTTGATTAGACATAACCTAGAAAGTGTCTCTGCAAAATAAATGATCAAGTTGATGCTGAAAAAGTTAACCTTGGGTACACATTAATGCATACGAAAGTAGTCTTTCAATCTTAAAGGAAAAATAAAGTAAATAAAAATTCTCAAGGTACAGACTACACAGTCTACTATAGTGAAGAGAAAATCAGCTGAGTCCAACGAAATTATCATGTGAACAATGATTGGTGGAAGTGTTTTGATCTGCATCACTCGTTACCATATAACATATCATTGTATCAGTATCGTTTGTTGTGCCATATATCCTACGTGTGTAAACGTATACCGTATGACAATTATAGATACTTTTTTCTTAAAATGAATTTTTAGATATCTTCTTCGTAAACTTTTTTTTTGTTAAATGATTATCTTAACAGAAATAAACCTGGAAACTTATAAGGAAATCGAAAAAGGATCAGACAAAAGTTTAATATAAAAATTCCTCAGACGTTTGGTTTGGGAGCTGAAGTGCGTCCATGATGTTTACTTGACGCGCTTAAATATACTTCAAAAAATTATATACTTACTTGACTAATTGAAACGATAATCATATTCAAAACACAGTTATGGACACTCTTACAATCTTACTAATTTAAAAACTATGAAATGAACTTGACAAAACACAGTTATGGACATTCTTACAATCTTACTAATTTAAGTTTTGGTTAACATTAAATGTTTTCATAACCATGGCTGAACTTAGGTAATTAATTGTTACGATGTTTTCACAACCATATTTATTTTATATTTTTCAACTTGGTACTTAGTACTTACAAGTTTGATCATAGAACACAGTTTAATCATAAAAATATATTAAAACTTAAAATCAAAAATCATTAAGAAAATAATATGCATGTTGATCTTATTTGCTCAGCATTTAAAAAAAAACTCATAAGAGATATTTGTTCAAATTAGAAAAAAACTCATAAGAGATATTATATTATCCACTCAATATGCTGAGGAGCCAAAATTAGACAAATTATGCACGGAACGGAACATTTTGTTTAAACAAAGAAAATGTACGTGGATCCCATGCATGTCAGGTTTATAAGAGCTGGCGAATAATATTTCTATGGCATACCATACATCAAAATTAAAATGTATCTGTACACAAAAAGTAATACTATAATCTAATCTATTAATTTAGGGTCCTACTTTTTATCTATCGTTGATAATTTATAGTAGGACCACTAAATTAATTACTTAATGTGACAATTATTTATACTAAATCTTAATAATCAATAACTGTACTAATAATAAATAAATTTTAATAATAAATTTGTATTTTATTTTAATAAAATAAAATCTGTTGAGAAAAATCTAACAAAATCTTACCAAAAATTTAAATATTTTTATAAAATAATACATTAATTAATTTTGTAACTAACAATATAATATTATTATAATTAATGCTAAGTAGAATTTTATCATAAAAATTATGTTACTTTTATAAATTTATTATTATAGTCTATGTTATATTAAAAATAGAGGTTCTTTATAAATTAAATATGAAAATATATTGAGTTGGTAAATTAACTTAATTTTTAAAATGCTTTCGTTTAAATAAACTCATCATTCATCGCTAAAACATCGTAAACTATCTAATATTTTATGAAAAAAATAAAATTATTAATGTATGTTAAACTTTTATTTACAACTATATATTATCTTTTTGTTGTTTATTTTGAAACTCAAAGCAATATATTATCTAAAATAATTATATACAAAATATAATAGTACATAACTAATATTTAGTTCATGTATTATTTAGAAAATATGTTGCTAGAATAATTTGAAATTTTAATAATTAATTAATTTTTATCATTCATTTACTTTAGCATTTCCTAACATTCGACCCGATGGTTCATAATGGCGAAGCCAACATACACGACCAAACCAAAACATGATCATAACATTCTTACGCCCAAAGCCCTTATTTGGTTCATTCATCTATTCATGTTCTTTCCTTAATTAGTTCATCCTTAGCCCATTTGTATACGTTCTCCATTCAATATATCGATTATTTTCAAGATCAAATCTACGTTCGTTCATATAAACATATCAATTTATACATATCAACATCACGCAAAATCTAACATGCAATTTTCTTAAGAACACAAAAAACGTTCTTTGATCCTTAAGAGCTATATCGAAGAACGAACCTTCCATAAATAATTACTCTAACACATAATCTTCATCCAAACAAGTCAACTATGACCAAAATACAAATTATTAAGTTGCCACGAATCACACCCTCACCTTAGCTGGGATTCGAAAACTATGAACTTCCTAGCGTTTCTGACGAAGAACTCTTTAGCTCCTCCTCGCTGAATCCCTCTTCTCGGACTTCTCTCTTTACCAACTCGATTCTGCTCTTTAACTTCTCTCTAATCTTGTTTTATGAATTGTGTGTAAAGAATGAGAGCTCAAGGGGTCCTTATATAGGATTTCCCAAGCTTTCTCACCAAGCCGTGCACTTAATGCCAGTTTCCTTATTTGGCTTGGTCAAAGATCACCATCAATGGCTTAACTTGATATCTTTGATTCTTTCCTTATCTAACTCCCGCAGATCCGACCTTTCTTTTGTATTATCCTGCAATTATGCATAATCAAACTTTTCTTACTTGAAACCCGCATTATCCAATAGCTGAACATTCTTTAATTGGTCTTGCGGTCTTGATCTTTCCATAGGGGTATGCTTTGATCGTTCCATGATCAGTTTACCATCGTTCCGTCAGTTCCGAATTTAATCCATGAACTCACTTAAGATCTGACACTTAGTCAAAATACATCTTTATCCCCAGTGTTTACGATTACAAGTGTTTCCACTCTTAGAAAAATACACTTCTTGTAGAATAAAACCTCTCGTGTTATATTATTTTCAAAATTAAAAATATTCTGGGAGCGGATCGTTACACCTGGCCCCCAGGAAAATGCCATCCTAGAGGTCTGTGCAGGTTGGAGTCGAACTGTGCAATGAGTTATCAATCGTCTATGAGCCGATTTGGACTTACAGCTTATGGACGATGTGAGAAAGATCCTAAAGGCACTGGAGATATTTGTTGCTGTTATTATTAATTCTTCAGAAAATCTTATATAATAATATTACTATCAATAAAAACATGCTGTTCAAACAACAGTTTGTGGGTTTTCTTTGAGCAAGTCTTTGCATGTTAATATATATGCATTATTATGTTTCGAAAAATATGCATTTTATAAGTACTTTAAACTTTTCTGATCAGTCTGTCTATTCTGCTCAATGATAGAGACTTTAGCATATTTCAGATTCGGTTTGACCTCTAACATTCAAATATATAAAAACAGGAAAAGTGCCATATATACTTCAATATATCTTCGATATATATACGACCATTATGTAAATATATGAATGTGTATAGAGCATTATGTATTGTACGTATGTTATGGTTGGTAAAAGAATTGGCTACGAACTCTACACATCAATCTCTCAACTCTGAAGAAGCAATGGAGAGTAAGCTGTAAGTAACGTCCGTTGCCAAAAATGATGGTATGTACCTTCTTCCTCTTTGATTGAGACTTTACCACTACACCAGACCTTACGCACTATGAAGTGATGAAATCGATTTAAAATTTTAAACCATTTTCCAATTTTCTAATATTTGTATTCTTAACTTTTTTTTATTTGTTATTAGCATGAATGTTTGAATCGTTTGTTTTAAAAAAAAGAATGTTTGAATCGTTGTCTATTTCATGTGCTGCAATGAACTATCAATCTCAGTTTTTTTCTTAACACTTAAACTAAGTTTCATAATCTTTTGAATTTAACAGTGTTCAAATCAAAATACATAAAGCTTCCATTCTTAAATTATTTTTGGCGTTGCCATTGCAAAAGAAACTCAAAAAGCTTTCACTAATTCTTCGATATTCATTCATTGTTCGTGAAAAGTCAGAAATCTGATGTAACCCCATTCATGGCATTAACTACTGATAATAATATATGACTCACTATTAGTTTTATTTTCAATTTATTTATTTGAACAATAATAAAAAGAGGGAGAGATCAGAGACAAGCATGCTGGTCCTGCGTAAGAATAAAATCAATAAATCAAATCTGTTGACAAAAAGAAAACAAAAAAAGAAAAAAGAATCAAATCTACGAAACTGGAGTAAATATGTTGTTATATGGTACGTCCAGTAAATCATTTATAATAATACTTTACTATACAGTATTAAAAATTAATAATACTTTACTATACAGTATTAAAAATTTATAATCATGGGTTAAGCCCAAAAGGCCCAACTAATATCCATTAGAATCCAGCAAAAAAAAAGTTTTTTTTTCTTGGATTAAAAACCGTACCGCACCGTACGATGGTTTACAGCTCTCGCTCTATCGAACAGGGAAGGGTCTTCTTCTCCAGTAGCTAACGTTGCTTTCGTCCCTACTCAAATTAGCCACGAAGTTTTTTTTTTTAAAATCTCTCAGACAAGACAGAGAAAGAAGAAAGAAGAAAGAAGAAAGAGAAAGAGAGTCTCTCTTAACAAACCAACAACACCTTCTTCTGGAAAGCTCTGTTAGAAAGAAAGAGTGAACTTCATCAATTCAGACTCTCTAACCGCTATTGACGTACCTCAAAGTTCAAACCTTTATCTACTCAAGCCTCGGTGTTGTTGTTGTTCGTGAGCTTCCGTTTATGGATCCGACCGGAGTATCTGGAGCTAGATCCAACGGCGGTGGGGCGACCCGGGAAGCTACAGGGCTCGAATCGCTTCATCTCGGAGATGAATTTCGGCAAGATAACGTCGGTGGTGGGTTCACGGCGTTGCTTGAGCTTCCGCCTACACAAGCCGTAAAGCTTCTCCATTTCGCTGATTCGCCTTCTTCTTCTTCTCAAGCGGCGACCGTCACCGGAATAGTTCCACCGCTGCATCACTCTTACGAGACATTGACTTTTCCTTCTAACTCAGCCCTCCTCATGGAGCGAGCAGCTCGTTTCTCCGGTGAGACTACGACGAGCTCAGTACCGTCAACCTCCAGCGTCAAAACCGAGCCTGCTGATGAGACCAATTCATCTCAAGCAGCGGTGAACAATCGATCTGGCAAGAGGAAAGATTCCGACAAGAAGGTGAGTGAGTCAGACACACGTTTTGGTTTTCTTTACATTCGATTTCCAGACAGTGATTGATTCATGTCTAGACTGAAATCTTAAAGAAGAAGAAGAACAAAAGCTCTGAAGAGAACGAGAAGCTGCCATATGTTCATGTGAGAGCTCGCCGTGGTCAAGCAACCGATAGCCATAGCTTAGCTGAACGAGTAACATTTGCATCTCTCAGAAAGTTTTATCGTTTCTTTTTTTAAATAATAATCAGCTGATTAATCACTAGCCATTGGATTACAGGCAAGAAGAGAGAAGATTAATGCACGAATGAAGCTGCTACAGGAACTTGTCCCAGGCTGTGATAAGGTTTGTCTCTCAGATATTAACGTGTGATCATTGGGTCTTCTTTTGGTACTTAACGACATACCCTAAAAGTTAAAGAGTATATTATATAGTTTTCATGAAGAAAAGTGAATTTCTAGTGTGCTAAAGATCTCAACTTTATTATTTAAGCATCTCAATGGGGTACACACTTAGCTTTAAGGGTAAAACTAGTCACAGGGAGATGATTGGAGATGGCTTTTATCGAATTCTTTTTTCCTCTTCTCACAAAGTGTGTTCATTGAGCTTGATGAATTAGTCTATACTAATGAAGAGAGCGACCTTATGAAGTGGGGATGCTAGCTGTCATGTGCCAATGTGCCATTAAGGTTTTGGGTTTAGGGGATCAAATCAAAGTGTGGGTTTTGGGGTCCCATCTTTTGATGATAAGTGGGAAAAGAAAGTTGCAAGCTTGGTGTGGAAGGGGTAGTATCGTCTCTAACACGTTAGGTTTCTAAGACAATGACTCTTCGAAGATCATTTACCAAAAAATGATGTTGCTTTGAGTCCCACTCATACCTAATTAGTTGGAAACATGGATGTGACACTCCCCCTAGACAACTAATTTAATCGACTGATGTTAGAAGTTAGCAGCAATTATTGGTGAGATGGATGGAGATGATGTTATGCAAACATCAGTGTTTGTTAATTTTTGTGTGTTAATTGGTGAGCTGTGAGGACTGGATTGATTGTTCCATGAACCACCACTAGTCCACTAGAGTTACTTTTGAAACGTGGTAAAGTTTTAACTTTAGATTATAGGGTCATCCCTCTTGCCTTTTTCTTGGTGTATTCTCTCTTTGAATTATTGAATACTCTAAACAAATATGTAGCTGCTTTGGAAGGGAACTCTTGTTAGTGTGTCCCTAATATGAATCCTATTGCAGATTCAAGGTACAGCTTTGGTGCTGGATGAAATCATTAACCATGTCCAGTCTTTACAACGTCAAGTAGAGGTGAGACTTTCCGTGGTCCATTTTTTTTCTTTATACACCTGTATATACATTGTACAATAGCCTTAAAAGACACAGCCAAAAGGTCAACTCAAAACACAGTTTGGAAATTAATAGAATTGTGTGCCACAATCTCATCAAATTGTAACTTGTTTTTTTTCCACAGATGCTATCAATGAGACTTGCTTCGGTAAACCCCAGAATCGACTTCAATCTAGACACTATATTGGGTTCAGAAGTAAGTATCTTCTAATCTGACACAATACTTTAAGGCGCTTTTGATTATTTTTTCTACATAAGCATGTGTTTCTAATTTGAGTAAACAATAGAAAACTATACCCTCTTTGAGTAACTTCTAGTTTATATCAACAAAAGTAGAAAACGTTTGGTTATTTATTGTTACAAGCATTAACTCAGACCGTTTTAGAGCAAGGCGTAGGAAGATCCACGTCTAGTTTTCTGAAGAAAACTCAGGGAAAATAAATGCACAACACACACCCCACGCACACTGTTCAAATTACAGTACACACAAACAGCTTAATGGACCACATTTTGTTCTGTAAACCTTTCTGTGCTTCTGTGACTTATGTCGGATGAGTATTGATGAGCTTTGATAATTTAAAACAGGTTTTTGTTAATTTTATCCCTCAATAATTTATGTGGGTCTCTTCCAACATCCTGGTGTTTCATAGTTTTTCTTTTTTCACCAATCTAATCTCATAATCACCTGTGGATTCTATCTTAAGTTAATAAATGCTCTCTGTCTTTCTTCATACAGCTTGTACATTTCATACCAATAAATAGCTAGGGTCCCTCTCATTTAAGCCTTGTTTTTTTTGGCATAATAATAACACAGCAACAACAGTTTACTTCCTTGACTAGATGATCTCTATGAATTGATATCTTTTCCGGGGTTGGCTTCTTTTTTAGAACGGTTCTTTAATGGATGGGAGCTTCAGCGGCACAGCAATGCAAGTTGTTTGGCCTCATCAAGTGATTGAGACAGAACAGTCCTATCATCAACGGCAACTGCAACAACCGCAACAGTGGCCTTTTGATGTCTTGAACCAGCGGGCTTGGGGAAGAGAAGAGGATCAAGTTCATGGCAATGACTCTGCTAATTTGCACCCAAATCAGGTCAAAATGGAGTTGTAAGTTTGGGGGAAACAGTAGATTATGAATGCGTATATATATCGTGTAAGGTTTGTATACAAATATGATTATTTTGTACTTTTACTAGAAACCCAAACTACTTTATTTCATGGCAAAGCCGATGACTTGAACTATTCTCTATGGAATGTTATAATTTATATAAATTCAAGTCTAACAACTAGATATAAGATCCGTTGTAGCACACTGGTTAAAACTATCTTCATTGATGGAATTTCCGGTTTCCGGGTTCAAAGCCCCGGCAGCGGAAAATTTATTTTTAATAATAATTTTATTTTTTGAAAAAAAAAGAAAATTAGAATGTTATAATTTATATAAATTCAAGAATAACTACTAGATATAAGATCCGCTGTAGCACACTGGTTAAAACTATCTCATTGATGGAATTTCTGGGTTCGAAACCCGGCGGTGGAAAATTTGTTTTTATAATAATTTTAATTTTTGAAAAGAGAAAAATTAGAATGTTATAAGTTATATAAATTTAAGAATAACTACTAGACATAAGATCAGCTGTAACACACTGGTTAAAACTATCTTCATTGGTGGAATTTCCGGGTTCAAAGCCCGGCAGCGGATTTTAAGATCATCCGCTCTTTTCATGATGTCCCATAATTCGAACTGAAGAAGAGCTACGAGAAGTTGCACCTCTGGAGATCTCGCTCTATCTCATAGCTCAGAAGCTTCACTCCACTGCTCGGCGAATTTCAAGGCTCTATATCCATGTTGGTGAACATCCAAGTCAAGGAAAGCGAGCAACCGTTGCTAGAAACACAGTCTCTAGTATCATTTTAGCTGCTAAATCTTGCGGAAGTGATGTTTCGATATAGCAAAACACACAATGTATCATTATGAGCGTATTAGCTTCTAAGTTGCCAGTTTTTTTTTTTAATTGTTTCTTATGATTCAGGTTGACGTTCTGGTTATCCAACACTATTGCATTGAGGGAGATCATGTTCCAAGTCATTTCAAACAGACCTCTGTATCAAATCACTTTCGAATTGGCTCTATCACGCACGACTCTGTCCTATGCGAGGAAGCCAGGCACGACTGCGGTTGCTTACCTATCTTGGCTAATATGATACTCATATTCTATATTATAAAGTTAAAGGAAGAGTTGTATAAGCTATTGGAATCTTGTTTGTGGCCTGTCTTTTAACAGGTGATGGAGAAAGTGTATAGCTCGAGTTGACGTAGCAATGTTCAACGCTATACTCATGGATCATGTCTCCGATCCTATCATAGATTACAAAGTTCTGCCTATCCCTACGAGGGTTAGCTTCCCTTATGCAGCTTCATCTGTTTCATACATTCTTCTATCATCAATCAATGTAGCAGAGGTAGAATTTCTAGGAACATGTCTGTGATCCAAAAAAGGATACACATGCGATGAGGAGCTGAAATCTTCTCTTACATTTGTTATCGACAATCGGTATCACCAGTTTCAAGACACAATGTGAAGTTGAAACAGCAAGATGAGCATATAGGTGCATTGGTAGAATATGTACGACATGGGCTTCTTATGGAAGTGTGGTCTATGTAAGTGATTGTAAGCTAGAAATGTTGGAGACTTTTATAGTGAAGTCTTGTGTATTTTCATGATCAATGTGACAAAGGAACGGACAGATATATAATTAGTTTAGACTAGAACGTCCTCGTTTTGTCTTTGCTTATAGAAAGAAGGATTCTTCTATAGTCCCACATCGGTAAGATAGAGAGGCAGTAGTCATAAGCTTGCAGTACAGAAAGAACCCGAATCTACCTTACAAATCATACCTTTCTCGGCCTTTTGGCTAAGATCAAGTGTAGTACATGTTCTTATCAGTTTAATATCTGATATGTTGTCCATAGGGTCCTATACAATATTAACTCTATTTTTTTAGGGTGGTAATCTTATGTTCTAAGTTCTAACGTTCTCTTTATCATGTTTGTTTCACAAACATAGCATTTAAGGTTTGTTCAATGGACGAGGGCTTAAAAAGTAAAACAAGGTATTGCAGGAAAATCAAAATATAAGACATAATTTGAGTATCTTCCCAAGTATCTTAGAAGCATGGTGTAACGGGGAACAAGCATCATGATGATGAGGGCTGATGAATAACTCAGCTAATGCTCACTTTATTCGGTAATAAATTAAAGTCTAGTGTACAGTTTTGATATGGCTTTGTTCATTTGTTCTGCAGCCTTCATGGCGCTCTTGCTTCTGTGGTAAGATGTTCAAATTTCGCAGACATTATTGTGGTTCAGATTCCAATTCTTGTCTACATGTCTCCTTTTCACCTTTGGTGTTCTTTAGCTCCATTAGTGGCTATAAAACTCATCAGCTACAACTACTATGGAACGTTTCTTAGTCCCAGACTTGTAGATATTCGAGATCTAGATGGTGGTTTTGACGGACATCTGATCAGATTTGCTAGAATCC
Source organism: Brassica carinata (assembly GCA_016771965.1). Classification (NCBI taxonomy): domain Eukaryota; kingdom Viridiplantae; phylum Streptophyta; class Magnoliopsida; order Brassicales; family Brassicaceae; genus Brassica; species Brassica carinata. The sequence goes on from CM028688.1 coordinate 8,809,924, forward strand.
CAAACTATATATTTCATTACAAAACCAATGACTTACTATTCTCTACCGAATATCTTAATTTATATACATTCAAGAATAACCAACAGCTGTAAGATCCGCTGTAGCACACTGGTTAAAACTCTTACATTGAAGGGCTTTCCGGGTTTGATGCCCGGCAGCGGAAAATTATTTTTCATTATAATTTCTTTATTATTTTTTTTAAATGATCGTCCCAGTTTCTGTAACCATTGAATAAGGTTGGACATTTGTGTTATTTATTTTCTGCTCTGTTCATGTCTTGTTTTAAGACCATCTGCTCTTTTCGTGATGTCTCATAACTTGAAGAAGAGCCAAGAGAAGTTGCAGCTCAGGAGATCTCCCTCTATCTCAGCTCAGAAGCTTCACTCCACTGCTCGGCGAATTCCAAGACACTTATCTTTGTATGTTCCAACTTCCAACTATCTTTAACCATGTTTTCCCGCAAACGTAGCAACTTAATAGAATAGGGTTGAAAAGTAAAACAAGGCATTGCAGGAAAATCAAAATATATGACGTATTACCATACAAACTTATTGTATATGTAAAAATTGTGATTATGAATATATGAGAATAAGGGCTAGTGAAACGGTTAGCCCATGACGGTACTAAACGACATCGGATTCTCTATCATCCAGAAACATAACCTTTTGTGAGATTCATTTATCAGGTACATCTGTGATTCTCCATCTTTCTGAAGTAAACCTGTGAACTTGTTGTTTTTGAAGAAAAAAAAAACAGAACTCTGCTGTTTCAGACACAATCCAAAATGAGCATTCTTGGAACTTACCTATAGCTCATCTGACGTCTCCATATGCAGATTTCTCAATGAGTCTGAGCTCCTTAGCCACTTGAATCATGCTAGTCAACGGGTCTCCTAAGTCGCATCCTATGCATCTCAACGTTAATCTAAAAAACTCCTTTACCGGCGAAGCAGCTACATTGCTCACGTCTCTACTAGTACCTGAATCCATAACCTCTGCATACCCAAACTTCCTCAGTATCTTAGAAACACGATGGTGAAGCGAGAAACTAGCATCATCATGAGGGGTGATGAATAACTCAGCTAATGCTCTCAGCATATCCGTAGACATAGAAAGCTCATCATCAACTTCCTTTACCTGCACAAGAGCTAGCATGAACGCTCCAAAGCTATGCATATCCGTCTTTGTGGTGACCTTACCGGTTGACCTGTATTCAGGATCAATGACCGGTGCGTAACACACACCAAGTCCATGTGTTTGCTTTAATGTATTAGTCCTAAACTCATGGTATTTCTGCAATGCATCATCATGAACAAACTCCTCTCCTTCGGGAATCGAGACACAGTTACAGAAATTCCCAAGCTTTGCGTTTCCATTTTCATCTAAGAAGATGGTGAAAGGATCTAGACTCGAGTGGATAAAAGCCCTTGAGAACGCAGTGTGAAGGTAAGTCAAAGCGTTTGCGACCTCTCTTGCTATCTTTACCCTCCTCATGTTGCTGAGGTTAGATGCAACGAGTGGACCAAGAGTTATAATCTCTGCATACTCAAAAACCAAGACAGGAGGTGTGAACTCAAGACAGCATCCCAACAGCTTGAGGAAGTTCTTATGACCACTCACCATCGATGATATCGCTATGTCTCGACAAATCTCTTTAATATCAAGTGTGTATTTCCCTTTCTTGATGAGAACAGGACGGTCCTCGAGCATGCCTTTATAGCAACGGTCATATACATCAATCCGGGAAGCGCGGTTACTTTGGGAGAAGTTATCTGTTGCTTTGATGATTTGCTTAGAAGAGAAGTTCTTGATAGGATTACATTTTCCATCACAACACTCTATGAGCTCCTTCAGAATCACCTCGCCATTCTCTTTGACGTTCCTCTGTCTCGTCTTGGCTCCGATACATTTTGTTCTCAACCAATTCATCTTATACACTCTACGCAGCTAATTTTGTGGCTCCATTAATCCTTTCTCAAACAGCTGAAAAACAAAACAGCTAATAGCTCAAGTCATTGCTTTTGCAAAATGGAGAAAAGTAGATTGGGTTTCTAGCAAATGTTATCAGAATATCATATGTTCCGGACAACCACTATCAAGATCTCAAATGTCTACATAACGAGACTTATCGCAACTAATGGAGCTAAAGAACACCAAAGTACGGAGACATGCATGCAGACAAGAATTAGAATCTGAACCACAACAATGTCTACGAAGTTGAAATTCAGAATCAAAATTGTACCTCAGAAGCAGAGTGCCATGAATGCTGCAGAATAAGAGAACGAAGCCATACCAAAACAGTATATTAGATTTAAGCTTACTACTGAATAAAGTAGGTAGGGTCGAAGAAGCGTGTTCACTCATACCACACAATGAGTCGAAATGTGTTCACATTGGATTCAAAGTTACTATCTTTCGGTTACCCACACAATAACAACAAGTATGGCATCTTTGTTCTTGACAAAAACAAGTATCAACAAAAACTTAAAACACATTGAGACATTACTAGATTCCAAGAGGTTAACAATCTTCAAGAACATATAAATTAAGGACCAATCAAGAGAGCTTCTCAATCAACTTGAGATCTTTAGCAACTTCAACCATACCACTCACTGGATCCTCATTCTTGTACCTTACACTGTTATACACCTCAAGGCTTCAACTTGTGACTTGCTCACAACCATTCATCACCATCCAAAACATTCCACATCTCCTTATCAATTCACCTCTTCGAACCCACCTTTCTACATCACCTCCGACACATGCAATATGCATAGGAGCCTCCCCTGGCCCGTCAAAGACAGCATCTCTTCCAGACAACAAAAGTAACGAGGAGTAATCAAGAGAGTTTCTCAATCAGCTTGAGCTCTTTAGCAACCTCAATCATACCACTCACCGGATCCTCATTCTTATACCTCACACACCTCAACGCTAACCTAAGAAACGCTTCAACCTGCGACTTCCTCACAACCAACTCATCCCCATCCGAAACACTCCACACCTCTTTATCAACAACCTCCTCAAACCCACCTCTCCATCACCTCAGAGACATGATCATTAAGCGACATAGGAGCCTCCCCTGGTCCTCCGTTAAACACAGCAGCTCTCCCAGACAACAAAACCAACATCACAACTCCAAAGCTATAAACATCAACTTTCTCCGTAACTTTCATCGTCCAGTAATAATCAGGATCGACAACCCCGATCACACCCTTCAGGCCTACTATCTGGTTACAACAAAGATATCGTTCTCCAAACGCGATTGAAAAGAAAATTAAGTTTTCCATTAAAATGGGTTTAACGTAAACCATGTACAAAATATTTATTTTAAAAAATATTTCATTATAAATATGATACACCATTAAAATGGGTTTAACGTAACATGTACAAAATCTGCTAAAATAATAAGTCTGAATTATTTCTGAACATAACAATATATATATTTATAAAATCTTCCTACATACTAAAATTATAGATGCTAAATTATACTTTTTAAGCACAACAAGGAAATATAAATGATCCTAAACAAATATTTATTCTATTGTATAACTAAATAAATTTAAAAAAATTTAAAAACGTTTATGCTGATGGCAAGAAAAAATTATAAATAAATTTTTAGAAAATATTTTGCTTGCAAACTGTAAAAATATATATAAAAAATATTTTGAAGGGTGTTATCTATTTGATTATTTCAAATTATGAATTTACTGTACCGAAATTAAAATTATATTATTACAAAATAACAATTTATAACAAATTAAAATTTATAAAAATCTTTATATGTTAATAATGTCAAATAAAAATTTAAAAATAAAATTATAGAATTACATTATATATTGCATTAAAATTCAAATCATATGTTGAAAATATTTATGATTATGTATAACATAGGCAGAGAAAAACTAATCAACAATAAAAAAAGGTTAAAGTCTTTGTTAGATTTAGAAACATACATATTTCTTTTTTTCCCAAAAAAAAAATCAGTTCCTATATTTTTGACTTTTGAGAACAAGATAATTGAATTACTAATTAGTAATGATCCATTTGATATCGACATACTATATTGACCCATTTATAAGATGTATATTGCTTTAATAGATAAGAAGATTTCTATATTATTGAAATCTCAATTTAAATTTATATGTTTGAATTACATTACATAAATACTTATGTTCTAATAATATACCTTCAAATTTAACATATTAAAAACAAAAAATAAAAAATTTATTTAATATTCAATGGTTTATTTTATCATTTCTATAAATATTTAATATAAATGTATTAAGATTAGTGTATATGAATATTTTAAAATTGTCATAAAGTTCAAAACAAAATTACTAAATAATAATTATTTTCTTACTACAACTTATAATTTAAAACTAGAATTAGATCCAATAATAGACTAGACTCTGACCCGCACTTTCAAATGTCCGTATACTTTTGTTTTATATATTTTTTTAAATTTAATTTTAATATTTGTGTTTTTATTTGTAGTCATATTTGTGTTTTTCTTTGTAATCATATTTGTGTAAAATATTTTTCCTAAACAGTTATTAATTATTTTATAAATAACAAAGTATAGTTACAATTTTATTTAGAAATCAAATAGTAACTAAATAGATCAAATTATATGTTTTCATTAAATTTTCATGATTTGATTCCAAATATAATAATTTATATAACATTATTATTGCACATAATAATTTATTATGCAATTAAAAATGGTTTTTGTAATATATTTCATTCCTGGAATGTTTTTTTTGTTAAATAAATACTCACAATTTAAATTGGATACAAGTCATATTATTAGGTAACAAATAAGAGTAACAAAAAATTAAATTCCAGATTTGTTGCCATATACGTATTCCAGCTTATGTTACGTGGGAAAATAAGTTAACTGATTATATAATTAAAATATACTTGGTTTATATTTTTAAGTAGGTTACTAGAGCTGGACCCGTCCGACGGGACGGGTGCTTATTTTCATTTTTATATATAAATGAATATTATTTAAATGTCTATTAGTTTATATTTTTAAATATTTATCCTATTTCTAAATTTTTATAAACACAATAATCGAATAGTTTATGTACTGTAAAAATAGTGATCCGTGCCCGTTATTAAACTTTTGAGAAATTAATATTGACCTATTGATAGTTTGAGTATTATTTCTTGTAACATGAAATTGTTTGTCAAATATAAAAAGAATTTAAATATTTTGATCATGTATGGATAATATGGTAAGATTTAATACGTTAGAAAAAATAATATTTGGTTATAAACATTAAATATTATTTTATAAGTAATTCAAAGATATTTAAATTTGAGTATTAAATTTTCTTGTTGAAAATAAATAATAGCAGCCGAAATGGTTAAACATATATTTTAGAAATTCTTGAAAAATATATAATCTTAGGTGAGATTTAATTATATTAAAGTAATATTCAGTTACAAATATTTCATCTTGTTCTATATGTAGTTTAAATTTATTTAAAATCTTAGCATATATTGATTTTATTTTTCAAAATAATTAATGGTAAGTTAAACATATATTTTAGGAATATTCATAATATTGTTTAATATCAAATTTAAACTTGAATTTTGTTCAAAATAATTAATGGTAACGTTATCCAAGTTTAATATTGTTAAAATTGATTTTAAATATGAATATTCCTAAAAATCAGCTAATTTATTTTAGGAAATATATTAAACACGAAAATTAAGCTAAAATTGATTTAGGAAATTGTTTAATAAATAGGAAAAGACAATAATTACTTAAATATAGGTTCATTTAATTACTTCAGTGGCATGCCATTGTAAATAAAAGGAAAACTAAAGGGTATTTTATATGTGTACTTTTAATAATATAGATGTGGGAAAAATAGTTGGACTAAACATTATCAATTGGTTACGATCCTGATTTAATAGAAAATACTAGATTCTGATCCGCCCTTTAAAATGACGGGTATATTTTTTATTTTAATTTTTTTTTAGGAAAAAATAGTTGGACTAAACATTATCAATTGGTTACGATCCTGATTTAATAGAAGAGACTAGATTCTGATCCGCCTTTGAAATGACGGATATATTTTTTATTTTAATTTTTTTTAGAATTTTCATATTTATGTTTTTCTTTGTAATCATATTTGTACTCTTATAATTACATAAAGGAAGATAGAAAGGTAACTGTTTATGTTAATTAATCTGTAGGAAAAAAAGATAACTGATCATATTATTGAAATATTGAAATATTAGTAAAAATACTATTCATTAACCGAATTACTCAGATACTTTTTATCCAAAATCTTAAAAATTATTCAAATTACCTGATATTTTTATTCAAACAACTCGATATGTATACTGAAAAACCTGGATTATCCGATGTATTTACATATACTAAAATATTATCCATAAAATTAGACTGAAACCAGTGTTTTGAAAATCGGACCGGACATCGACTCGTTATTCTTACTGGATGACTGGTCGAACCGGTTCAACCGGGTTTTGAGAAATTTATATATATTTTGTTATATTCATTATATATATATATATGTATGTGTATTTGAAGATATGATCAATTTTTTTTAAAAAATACTTAGTTTTTAATATTATGTAACCCTTAAAGAAAAATATATTTAAAATGTAAATTATAAATATGAACATAAATAATATAAATGACCAAAATTATTTATGTAAAGTTATTTCTATAAATGCTGTAGAAAATATAGCAAGTGTGTATAATGAAAATAAAATGACTGTGAGTAAGGAAAAAAATGATTTGGTTTCCTATTACAAACGACTAAAATCAGGAATAATCAAGAAATGTCATTTATGTAACTATTAAGAATCAAAATTTGAAAATTAGTCAATTATGCTTGGAGTTGGTTGAACCGGGTTCTGTAATTAATAAACTTGAAAATAAATAATAGCAGCCGAAATGGTTAAACATATATTTTAGGAATATTCATAATATTGTTTAATATCAAATTTAAACTTGAATTTTGTTCAAAATAATTAATGGTAACGTTATCCAAGTTTAATATTGTTAAAATTGATTTTAAATATGAATATTCCTAAAAATCAGCTAATTTATTTTAGGAAATATATTAAACACGAAAATTAAGCTAAAATTGATTTAGGAAATTGTTTAATAAATAGGAAAAGACAATAATTACTTAAATATAGGTTCATTTAATTACTTCAGTGGCATGCCATTGTAAATAAAAGGAAAACTAAAGGGTATTTTATATGTGTACTTCTCTTTAATAATATAGATGTGGGAAAAATAGTTGGACTAAACATTATCAATTGGTTACGATCCTGATTTAATAGAAAATACTAGATTCGATCCGCCTTTGAAATGACGGATATATTTTTATTTTAATTTTTTAGAATTTTCATATTTATGTTTTTCTTTGTAATCATATTTGTGTAAAATATTTTTCCTAAACAGTTATTAATTATTTTTTAATAAATGGTATAGTTGTAATTTTTCATCATCTTCTCAGAATCTTGTTTTAGGGTTTCAACTCTGTAAATTTATTTTCATTGCGCCATCAACTATTTCCCTGTAAATTATCAAATTGTTGTGTGATTACATTATTAGTTATGTCTCAAATACATAAGATCTACCATAAAACATCAGTTTTAAACATTCAAAACTCAAAAAAAATTAGACCTTCGATTTGCTTTCGCCGTCTATGACGAAATCGCCACGCCCAAGCACCGCCCAATATCTCGCAGGCGCTTAATCGGATGTCTTACCCGCGTTTTCAAACATGGCCTTTGTCTTAATTTTTGAAGTCACAGACCAGTAAATGGAATAAAGAAAAGCAGCTACAGAGTGATTTCAGAAACCACAAATGGATAGATTGTAGCTTGTACTCTGTATATCTGTCTGAGTTCGTATCTATTAGTTACTGGAAAATTAATTGATGATCATAAAAAATAATTGATGATCATAAAAAACGCTTGGAAAGAAAACGTGATAACTGTTTTTGGCAGAGAAAATTATAATGTGGTTAGTGTTTTGATATAATTAGATGTAGTTATATAAAATCAATTTTTTTTAATTGGACTAAACCTCTATCAACTGGCCATGTTGCTATTTTAATAGAACAGATAAGAAAATATAAAATAATTTTCAAATTTTTGAACTTTGCATATATTAATTTGTCAAATAATTAAACACAAATCCAACAAAACATATATATATATATATATATAATAAGAAGCAACAAATATATGTAAGTTCGAAATAATTAATTGAACAAAACAAACAAACTATAAAATTTAGGTATTTAAAAATAATATAAAATAATTAAATATATATATATACATAAAAATAAACATCCATACGACTCTCCACACAGTCGTGCGGAGGAAATCTAATTAAAATGTGATCCTCACCGGTTATATTAGTTACAACATTATTTAATGTAATGTGACTAATCATTGTAAAAATGCCACATAAGCATTAAGAAGAAATTTAGAAATGACACATTAGCATATTGTATTAGAAGTTGACTTTTTTGTAGGCGTGTTGGATTTGGATGTTCATATTTTGAGATCCACTCGTTTAAGTATTGATCAGTCAATAGTCTTTTATTTTTCTCATAAAGAATAGAAGAAACTATAAGAGCGTCTCTCTCTCAACTGTATTGCAGATTTTGCAATCCTAGGCATTATTAGTCAATGGAATGCTGGAGAAGGAAGAAGGAGAAGGAGAAAGAGAGAAAATGGTTCCTCAAAAATGGAAGCATCTTTCTTCAGCAACTCATTGCAGACTGTAACGGTGTATCAAATCCTATCCGAATGTTCTCTTCCGATCAAATCTCCAAGGCCACGGATCACTTCGACTCCAAGTTTTATCTCCATGATATACCAGAAGCCTTCACCTGGTACACGGCCGTCATTGAAGGCAGATCTTACATGATCAAGAGATTTACAAACAAATGGCATCAAATCCATCCAGTCGCGCCGTACAACGATATCGTCTTGTCGTCTCGGGTAAGTAATTACAGTGGTTTCCTCAATCTCATGGGATGCTGTCTCGACTTTCCTTGTCCTGTGTTGGTGTTTGAAAACCTAGAATATAGATTTTTGAACGTTCGAGGAAGTATTGGTTGCGAGGACGCCCTTTGTTACCTTGGAATGTTCGTTTGAAGATTGCCAAAGCGGTTGCGAGGGCTGTCGCTTATCTTCACACAGCTTTCCCTAGAATTATTATACATAGAAATATCAATCCATCTAATGTTTTGTTGGATAAGAATGGGATGGCTAAGCTGACTGGTTTATCCAAGGCCGTAACACTTCCCGAGGGTAAAACGTGGACTGAAGAAGAGCATGCGTTTGGAACTTACGGATACATGGATCCTATTTATATCGCGACGGATAGACTGACAGAATATTCAGATGTGTTTAGTTTTGGAATCCTCATGTTGGTTCTTCTCACGGGAAGACCACCATTTCTAGTTGGATCAGATGGCGTGTTGGATCCTAATAGATCGATGGTTGACTATGTGAGGGATCTCCAGGAGAGGAGAACCTATTGAGTTTGGGGGTGATTCGAACGACAGGAGGCCTGGTCAGATGAAAATGTTTCTCAACTTGGCACTGAGATGCTGCGAGGAGAGAAATGAAGACAGGCCAAAGATGATATCCGTTGCAAAAGAGATTAAGCTTATAGAAACAAGGATCATTTGATTGTACTGAGGATGGTCAGATCTAAGATTTGATAATGTGGTCATACGGGGTTCTGTATCTATTAGTTACTGGAAAATTAATTGATGATCATAAAAAATAATTGATGATCATAAAAAATAATTGATGATCATAAAAAATAATTGATGATCATAAAAACGCTTGGAAAGAAAAACGTGATAACTGTTTTGGCAGAGAAAATTATAATGTGGTTAGTGTTTTGATATAATTAGATGTAGTTATATAAAATCAATTTTTTTAATTGGACTAAACCTCTATCAACTGGCCATGTTGCTATTTTAATAGAACAGATAAGAAAATATAAAATAATTTTCAAATTTTTGAACTTTGCATATATTAATTTGTCAAATAATTAAACACAAATCCAACAAAACATATATATATATACATAAAAATAAACATCCGCACGACTCTCCACACAGTCGTGCGGAGGAAGATCTAATTAAAAATGTGATCCTCACCGGTTATATTAGTTACAACATTATTTAATGTAATGTGACTAATCATTGTAAAAATGCCACATAAGCATTAAGAAGAAATTTAGAAATGACACATTAGCATATTGTATTAGAAGTTGACTTTTTTGTAGGCGTGTTGGATTTGGATGTTCATATTTTGAGATCCACTCGTTTAAGTATTGATCAGTCAATAGTCTTTTATTTTTCTCATAAAGAATAGAAGAAACTATAAGAGCGTCTCTCTCTCAACTGTATTGCAGATTTTGCAATCCTAGGCATTATTAGTCAATGGAATGCTGGAGAAGGAAGAAGGAGAAGGAGAAAGAGAGAAAATGGTTCCTCAAAAATGGAAGCATCTTTCTTCAGCAACTCATTGCAGACTGTAACGGTGTATCAAATCCTATCCGAATGTTCTCTTCCGATCAAATCTCCAAGGCCACGGATCACTTCGACTCCAAGTTTTATCTCCATGATATACCAGAAGCCTTCACCTGGTACACGGCCGTCATTGAAGGCAGATCTTACATGATCAAGAGATTTACAAACAAATGGCATCAAATCCATCCAGTCGCGCCGTACAACGATATCGTCTTGTCGTCTCGGGTAAGTAATTACAGTGGTTTCCTCAATCTCATGGGATGCTGTCTCGACTTTCCTTGTCCTGTGTTGGTGTTTGAAAACCTAGAATATAGATTTTTGAACGTTCGAGGAAGTATTGGTTGCGAGGACGCCCCTTTGTTACCTTGGAATGTTCGTTTGAAGATTGCCAAAGCGGTTGCGAGGGCTGTCGCTTATCTTCACACAGCTTTCCCTAGAATTATTATACATAGAAATATCAATCCATCTAATGTTTTGTTGGATAAGAATGGGATGGCTAAGCTGACTGGTTTATCCAAGGCCGTAACACTTCCCGAGGGTAAAACGTGGACTGAAGAAGAGCATGCGTTTGGAACTTACGGATACATGGATCCTATTTATATCGCGACGGATAGACTGACAGAATATTCAGATGTGTTTAGTTTTGGAATCCTCATGTTGGTTCTTCTCACGGGAAGACCACCATTTCTAGTTGGATCAGATGGCGTGTTGGATCCTAATAGATCGATGGTTGACTATGTGAGGGATCTCCAGGAGAGAGGAGAACCTATTGAGTTTGGGGGTGATTCGAACGACAGGAGGCCTGGTCAGATGAAAATGTTTCTCAACTTGGCACTGAGATGCTGCGAGGAGAGAAATGAAGACAGGCCAAAGATGATATCCGTTGCAAAAGAGATTAAGCTTATAGAAACAAGGATCATTTGATTGTACTGAGGATGGTCAGATCTAAGATTTGATAATGTGGTCATACGGGGGTTGTGTATTACTGGATTTGTTACATTTACGCTTTAGTATGATATATGATTTTCAAGTAAACTTTCATTTTGATTAAGAAAGAGTTTTGATGTTAAATATATATCTTTAGGGTCTGAAAGCAGGCAGAACATGTAAGATGGTTCTCATTTTGAACAAAGCATGATGTTGACTTAAGTAAGTAAGGATCTTAGCCTCAAGGATTAGCTCCAAAAGCAGGAAGCGTAGTTCCGAAAACCTTACTCTTCTTGAAATTGTTTATCATGATTAGGTTACAAAGCTGAAACCCCATGAAAGTTTTGTGTTGATCCTTCAAACTACATGTGCTAAAGAGTGAGTTTCAAATTTGTTGACCGATAAAAGTTGACTTTCTGAACTTTAATGGCCTCAGATTTTAACATTATGTTCACGAGGAGGCAACTTTGACTACCATCAAAATTTCAAGACTACAAGATTTCGAGAAACATGTTTGGTAACTAGCTTTTTTATTATTTAAGAAGTTATATTGAAGTATTCTTTTATATTGAGATTTACGGTGCGGTGATTTTTATACGTTAATTTTTGTGAATATTTTTATATATTTTAATTAAACAGATCACTCATATCAATAAATTTTTAGTTTTGTTGTCCCAGTTTCTCTGTAAGTCATATAAACGATTGGGAGGAGAATCTTGCAGTGAGTTGCGGCTTTTGCGATAGGAATTTGTATTCTTATGTTGCGCGTTAATCTCAGATCAGTCTCCGGTAACTATCAAGCAGAATTGCCACTTGCGTGCATTTCCTTTCTCATATTGTCAATAAACATTTATATTATGTGGACCCATGAGTATTGATTAGGTCTGGGCATTCAGGTATTCGTTCGGGTCCGGATCGGATTTTTCGGATTTCTATTCTATTTAGTAATACCTCATAAGTCCTATTCTAGTAAATTTACAACTACCGGTCAGATTTGGATCTAACACATTGGTTTCGGTTCGATTCGGATATATACACGAAATAACCATATATCATTTGGATTCAGGTTAACATTATTTCACGAGGAAGCAACTTTGACTACCATCAAAATTTCAAGACTACAAGATTTTGAGAAACATGTTTGGTAACTAACTTTTTATTGTTTAAGAAGGTATATTGAAGTATTCTTTTATATTGAGATTTACGGGCGGTGGTTTTTATACGTTAATTTTTGTGAATATTTTTATATATTTTAATTAACATATCACTCATATCAATAAATTTTTATTTTGTTGTTCCAGTTTCTCTGTAAGTCATATAAGCGATTGGGAGGAGAATCTTGCAGTGAGTTGCGGCTTTGCGATAAGAATTTGTATTCTCATGTTGCGTTAATCTCTGATCAGTCTCCGGTAACTATCAAGCAGAATTGCTACTTGCATTTCCTTTCTCATATTGTCAATAAACATTTATATTATGTGGACCCATGAGTATTGATTAGGTTCATGCTCGGTATCCATTCGGTCCGATTGGATTTTTCGATTTTGGTTCTATTTAGTAACACCTCATAAGTTCCATTCTAGTAAATTTACAACTACGGATCGGATTCGGATCTAACACATTGGTTTCGTTCGGTTCGGATGTATACCAAGTAATCATATATCATTTGGATTCATGTTAACATTATTTCACGAGGAGGAAACTTTGACTACCATCAAAATTTCAAGACTACAAGATTTTGAGAAACATGTTTGGTAACTAACTTTTTATTATTTAAGAAGTTATATTGAAGTATTCTTTTATATTGAGATTTACGGTGGTGGTTTTATCGTTAATTTTTGTGAATATTTTTATATATTTTAATTAAACAGATCACTCATATCAATAAATTTTTATTTTTGTTGTTCCAGTTTCTCTGTAAGTCATTTAAACGATTGGGAGGAGAATCTTGCAGTGAGTTGCGGCTTTGCGATAAGAATTTGTATTCTCATGTTGCGCGTTAATCTCTGATCAGTCTCCGGTAACTATCAAGCAGAATTGCTACTTGCGTGCATTTCCTTTCTCATATTGTCAATAAACATTTATATTATGTGGACCCATGAGTATTGATTAGGTCTCATGCTCGGTATCCATTCGGTCCGGATTGGATTTTTGGATTTTGGTTCTATTTAGTAACACCTCATAAGTTCCATTCTAGTAAATTTACAACTACCGGTCAGATTTGGATCTAACACATTGGTTTCGGTTCGATTCGGATATATACACGAAATAACCATATATCATTTGGATTCAGTTAACATTATTTCACGAGGAAGCAACTTTGACTACCATCAAAATTTCAAGACTACAAGATTTTGAGAAACATGTTTGGTAACTAACTTTTATTGTTTAAGAAGGTATATTGAAGTATTCTTTTATATTGAGATTTACGGGCGGTGGTTTTTATACGTTAATTTTTGTGAATATTTTTATATATTTTAATTAACATATCACTCATATCAATAAATTTTTATTTTTGTTGTTCCAGTTTCTCTGTAAGTCATTTAAACGATTGGGAGGAGAATCTTGCAGTGAGTTGCGGCTTTTGCGATAAGAATTTGTATTCTCATGTTGCGCGTTAATCTCTGATCAGTCTCCGGTAACTATCAAGCAGAATTGCTACTTGCGTGCATTTCCTTTCTCATATTGTCAATAAACATTTATATTATGTGGACCCATGAGTATTGATTAGGTCTGGGCGTTCAGGTATCCATTCGGGTCCGGATTGGATTTTTCGGATTTTGGTTCTATTTAGTAACACCTCATAAGTTCCATTCTAGTAAATTTACAACTACGGATCGGATTCGGATCTAACACATTGGTTTCGTTTCGGTTCGGATGTATACCAAGTAATCATATATCATTTGGATTCATGTTAACATTATTTCGAGGAGGAAACTTTGACTACCATCAAAATTTCAAGACTACAAGATTTTGAGAAACATGTTTGGTAACTAACTTTTTTATTATTTAAGAAGTTATATTGAAATATTCTTTTATATTGAGATTTACGGGCGGTGGTTTTTATACGTTAATTTTTTGTGAATATTTTTATATATTTTAATTAACAGATCACTCATATCAATAAATTTTTAGTTTTGTTGTCCCAGTTTCTTTGTAAGTCATATAAATGATTGGGAGGAGAATCTTGCAGTGAGTTGCAGCTTTTGCGATAGGAATTTGTATTCTCATGTTGCGCGTTAATTTCAGATCAGTCTCCGATAACTATCAAGCAGAATTGCCACTTGCGTGCATTTCCTTTCTCATATTGTCAATAAACATTTATATTATACATGTGGACCCATGAGTATTGATTAGGTCTGGGCGTTCAGGTATCCGTTCGGGTCCGGATCAGATTTTTTGGATTTTGGTTCTATTTAGTAACACCTCATAGATTCCATTCTAGTAAATTTACAAATACGGGTTGGATTCAGATCTAACACATTGGTTTCGGTTCGGTTCGGATATATATCCAAAGTAACCATATATCATTTCGATTCAGGTTAACATTATTTCACGAGGAGGCAACTTTGACTACCATCAGAATTTCAAGACTACAAGATTTCGAGAAACATGTTTGGCAACTAACTTTTTTATTATTTAAGAAGTTATATTGAAGTATTCTTATATATTGAGATTTATGGATGGTGGTTTTTATACGTTAATTTTTGTGAATACTAGGTGCTTAGCCCCCGCGCAAGCGCGGGGTTATTGACAGAATTTTATCTCAATATTTTCTAGGATTATTGTAGTTGTGAGTTTTGCGTTTTCGGTTGATCGTTGTTTTTCAAGTTTTCAGAAGATCCATCTTCATATTCGCGACCGCACTTGTTAAAGTGAACCCTCTAATTCGAAACTTTGTGGGAAGATGTTAGATGGTTAGAAGACAACACGTCGTTGCAGATTATTTATTTCAAAACTTTTTGTCACATTTTTTCATGTCATTTCCTTCTAATAATTTTAATTTTAATTTCCTTCTAATAATTTTATTTTGATAAAGTTAAACTCGTTTAACAATATATTAATGGTAAAGTATTTTGTGTTTCTTTCTGAACATGTTCAAATGAAATGAATTAAGAATATGATGAACTGTGTAAACCCGTAAACACTTCGGTTAAATTCAAAAGATAAATAAAACCTAGTAAGAGATAAATATTTGCAGGAAAAAACAAAATTTTAAGTGGATGACAAAGATAATAGCAATTTTAAAAACTACACATTGAAACTACGGTTGACGGGCTGATAGGAATAATAATTTCCTATCATTCACTGTGGTGCTTACGGATGTTTTCAACGTCCTCAATCTATGGTGAATTTGTTGCGCTACATTCTATTCATACCTTCTTCTCCACATGGTGTTATTGACTTACTCTTGGTGGCGTCTCATAATCGAAATGATCTGTTGGCTTAGTTGCAGCCGGAGTGTGACTCATCATCCACCACAGCTAGATAAATCGTGTGAAACCATTTGATAAATCACTGAAAATGCCAGCACAATCAGTGGCGTACCCATAAATATTTTTTTCGGTGTCATCAAATAAATAAATTATTTAATTAAAATATATTTAAATAATAATAATTTAAAATTAAATGTTATTATTTATTGATTATATATAATATTAGATTGTCAAATTATTGATTAAAAATAAATACAAATCTTCAATTTGGACTGAGAAACAAAAAAAAACAATAACTAAATTAAATTGTCTAGCCCAAATATTAATATAGATCCAAAAAAACGTAAAAATATATTGGACTTTTGGTATATAACAAAAAGAAACAAATAAAAATTAGGAAGAAAAGGAAGCAAAAAAAAAGGAAAACAAATGCACTAAAGAGTGTTGAACCCGGGTTGGAAATTTTAGGGGTGATAGAAGAGAATTTAACCAACTGAGCTAATATAGATATTTGTACATGTTTTACAAAGAAACTATTTATTATTTAAGAAGTACCAGTGGGACCTATAAAAATGCTGACGTGTCGGCTCAAGAGGGAGTGAAGTCTCTCATTATATTATAGATTTTTATATATTTTAATTAACAGATCACTCATATCAATAAATTTTTAGTTTTGTTGTCCCAGTTTCTCTGTAAGTCATATAAACGATTGGGAGGAGAATCTTGCAGTGAGTTGCGGCTTTTGCGATAGGAATTTGTATTCTCATGTTGCGCGTTAATCTCAGATCAGTCTCCGGTAACTATCAAGCAGAATTGCCACTTGCGTGCATTTCCTTTCTCATATTGTCAATAAACATTTATATTATGTGGACCCATGAGTATTGATTAAGTCTAGGCGTTCGGGTATCCGTTCGGGTCAGGATCAGATTTTTCGGATTTCGGTTCTATTTAGTAACACCTCATATGTACCATTCTAGTAAATTTACAACTACGGGTCGGATTCAGATCTAACACATTGGTTTCGGTTCGGTTCGGATATATACCTGAAATAACCATATATTATTTGGATTTAGGTTATACCAGATCAGTTCGGATATACCCAAAGTAAAATCTAAAATTTTAAAGCAAAACATAAGAAATATATACTTATTTATATATAATTGAATATTTAAGATATTTATTTGAATTTTAAATACTTATTGTTAGATGTCATGTCAAAATAAATATGAAATTGAATATTTAAATTACATATTTATGTTTCAAATATTTATAATGTATACTAATTTGGACATTCAGCTTGGTTTTGGACACTCAGAGCAAAAATATCAGGGTTAGCTTCCCTCATGCAGCTTCAGCTGTTTCCTATATTCTCCTATCACTCATCAATGAGCAGAGGTAGAATTTCTAGGAACATGTCTGTGATACAAAAAAGGAAACACAAGCGATGAGGAGCTGGAATCTCCTCTTACATTTGTTATCGACAAAGTATCGGTATCACCAGTTTCGAGACACAATGTGATTGAAACAGCAAGATGAGCATATACATTGGTAGAAAATGTACGACATGAACTTCTTATCAAAGTGTGGTCTATGTAAGTGATTGTAAGCTAGAAATGTTGGAGACTTTTATAGTGAAGTCTTGTGTATTTTCATGATCAATGTGACAAAGGAACGGACATGAATAAACTAACTAGGTGATAACCTGCGCCATACGCAGGATGAAGAAACTTAAAGAAATTATAGTTTTGAATATATATATATATATATATATATATATTAGAAAGTTAAAAATCATATACATAAATATTACATACATAACTTCTCTCAAAAACTTCATATAAGAACATTGGAGAATATTTATATAATATTTGCATCTTGTAAATGCTATCTTACATGCTTTGGTAAATTTTTTTGATTGGATAATAAGAATCATAATGCTAATGATATTATTTAAAAAATGCTCATACTTTAATATTAAGGAAGTGATGAGTCGAATGATCTTGTGTCATATATTTATACTAAAGCGAAACCGTGTATGACTTGAGAAAGAATCAATTCATGAAATCATCGTCATTAAATTCCATATCCTATTTAATTGTCAAAACTTTGGCGACTATATGTATCCTAAGACTTACCTTAATCTGATAGACACGAGATAGAAATTTCCTAAATTTTTTCTTAATTATTTTGTAAATGGAATACGCATTCATAATAAATGATACGTAAATATTGACTACAAATCAAAATTCCTTATGTAAAACAATCAGACTATTTGATAAAGACTACTAACCATAATCGCCTTATTGAAAATGTGCATAAATTAATCCAAATGTTCAAACAGCATATCATCAGGCAATTAATTACGATTTGGTTACTAAAATCGTGTTCAACAAAATATTTAAAAATCGTTAAACATGAAGGTTTTATCAATCACGATATCATATGGCCTTGGTTGATACGTTTTATTTAATGCCAATACTAACACAAAGAAATTTAATAAAGGAATTGATTAAGATACTAATGAAATTAGTAGCCTACATTAACTATGAATGCTGAATGCAACTACATTTGTGGTAGTAGTGTTTCTATTATTCTCATTCAAATAATTAGCATTATATATTTTGTTTTCCATTTCTATAGTAACAAAATATATAATGCTAATTATTTGTATGAGAATATTTATTTACACTTTCATAGTAAAAAGTTGGACTGATACAAAAAAGAATGCATTATAATTATTTTTATACGTTCATAGTAATGCATTATATTTTTTTCAACACTTTCATTGTAAAAAGATAACCATTAGATATTTTAACACTTTCATATTAAAAAGATAATAATTATATTTTGAAATTGATATAGAGACGACATAAAAGTTACAGATCAAAAAAGTTGGACTCATACAAAAAAGAATGCATTATAATTGTTTTTATACGTTCATAGTAATGCATTATATTTTTTTTCTACACTTTCATTGTAAAAAGATAACCATTAGATATTTTAAAACTTTCATAGTAAAAAGATAACAATTATATTTTGAACTTGATAGAAACAACATTATAGTTACATATCAAAAAGTTGGACTCATAAAAATAAGAATGCATTATATTTTTTTACATGTTCATAGTAATGCATTATATTTTTTTATACTATCATAGTTTAAAGATCAAAGATCAAAAAAGTTGAATTTGATTTTGAGACGACATTATAATCATAGATCAAAAAAGTTGTACTCATACAAAAAGAATGCATTACATATTTTCCCATTTTCATATTAATGCATTATATTTTTTGTTCTTATTAAGAATGCTTTCATAATATGATATATGTAAATGTATGAGGAATATATTACATTAGCGGTGGTCACATGAAGTTATATAAAATGATATATGCATGCACGCATTATATAAATTTTAATGCCATCACTATAATATCGAGATTGAGATCACATAATAATAAAGAAGGGGATTAGCATTAAATGTGGACGATTTTTTTTGTTTGGTTAGGAAATATCAAAGAATCATATAGTATGTTAATAGAGTTATAATGTAATGGTGAATGACAAATATTGTAATTAGTCTAGTTAATAAAGGGTCTTTAAATTTAAGTGGTGAGAGTGCCTATGGAGCTGTCGCGTATAAATGATACTCATGTAAATCACACATCAAGCAAAGGTTATTTCTTTACAATGCTCCTCAAATAATAATAAGGGGATAAGTTAGACCAGAAACTTCAACGTTTTGTCTTTGCTTATAGAAAGAAGGATTCCTCTAAAATCCCACATCGGTAAGATAGAGAGGCAGTAGTCATAAGCTTCAAGTATATAAAGAACCGAGTCACGTTAACAAATCATACCTTTCTCGCCTTTTGGCTAAGATCAAGTGTAGTATCTGTTCTTATCAGTTTAATATCTGATATGTGGCCCATCGAATCACATGATATTAACTCTATTTTTTAGGGAAGAGACCCACAAAGATAGCTTGCTATCTGGGTCTCAACGACTACAAGTCGTCCATGTATTGTACTACAACATGGATCTGGCTCAACCCAGCAAACCTATAGTTAAAATTGTAGCTATTTTCGGCTTAGAAGTAAAGGTTAGTTAATCAAAGATGGGCTTAAATAAACTAATCTTATGTTCTAACGTACTCTTTATCATGTTTGTTTCACAAACGTAGCATTTAAGGGTTGTTCAATAGATGAGGCTTAAAAAGGTAAAACAAGGTATTGCAAGAGAATCAGAATATAAGACATAATTTCATACAAGTATATACATATAATTGAATACTAGATAATAACCCGCGTCCTGCGCGGAGTGAATATTTTTAAAATATATTTTATTTAAATGTTATAAAGAATATACATTTTGTTATCAATAACATTCTTTACATTTTATTAGAGGTAGACATTTGAGCACCATTTGATTTGGTTCGGTCCAGATCATTGTGGTTTTGGTTCGGTTTAGATTTTCGTGGATTTGGTTCGGTTTTGGGTTCAGATAACCTATTTAAAAAAGTTTCAAAAAGCAAAGTTCATATATGTTTTAATTTTTTCAAAGTCTAAAAATCAAAATAATATATCATATAAATTTGAATAATGTATGCCAAAATACGTACACTTAACATAAAAATTGGTTTAGCTTAAATTTTTAGATAGAAAATCAAAAGATATTTTAAGTATTTTGATATTTTAAGTATCAATTAGTTATTTTAAACATGTACTTATAACTATTTGTATATATTTCCAAGTATTTTAGACAACTTAAAAACATCTTATATTTTGTGTATATTCTTGTAGATATTAAATTTAAAAATAATTAATATATTTAAGTTTAATCTGGTTCAGATTTATTCGAATACCTGGAATATTTCTGTTCGGATCGGGTTCAGTTCCGGTTCTTTAGATACCAAAATTTTGAACCCATTCGGATATCTAACCAGTTTTGGTTAAAGTTCAGTACTATTTTTTGGATCAAACTTGGTTTGTTTTTAGATTTAGCAATGTTTTGAAAACTGGACCGGATACCGACTCGGTGCAGCTACTGGTTAACTGGTTGAACCGGTTCAACCGGTCGAACCGGTTCAACCGGTCGAACCGGATTTTATACTTTTAAAAAAATTAAATGTAAATAATCATATATTTACACTATATGGATCTAAAAATTACTTCTACATATAACATGTTTCTCTATTCTTTTTTATTAAAATGAAAAATAAATAGTAAACATAAATCTAGCTATATATAAAGTGAACAAGTGAATACTATGTAAATTGAAATTGATAAAATTAAATGATTTACAATTAAAAATTACCATATTTATTTATTTTTACAAGTAAAATCTCAATCTTTATGAATATGGGAAAATCAGAATAGTTATGAGACCCAAAAAGAGATTTTTCATATTTTTTTCTTAAGAAAATTGAATAAAATAAAAAAATATTTTAAATAATAAAAATTAAACATTAGTTATGAAATATTAAATTTAAAAGCAATTGAAAAACATTATTTATATGTTAATTTTTAGAACCGGTTTTAAAGTTGACCGGGTCACTGTTTTACCGGTTTTAACGGTTTACCGGTTTTCTCAAATCCGGTTTTAAACTGAACCGAACCGTTTCTTCAGCGAGTCCGCGGTCGGACCGGCCGGTCCGTCCGTTTTCAAAACACTGAGATTTAGATTTTTTCCCAACCCATATTTTTATTGTAACAAAATTTTAAACGAAAATGATTATGGTTCATATTGATTTTGGGTATGCAACAATTTTAAACTAAAACATATTTTACAATGCACGTGACCCATTTAGTTAATCACTAAAAATTGTTCTATGTCAATTTGAAGAAAACAATGAACTGAACTTAAAAACATTACCATTTCAGATTGTCAATCGACACTTCCAAATATTCCATTTTGGTGATGTGATGAATAGAAAGGGGTTAGGGTTAGGAAAACAAATTTGATACGCACTCCATGTCTCGTTAGGTGATTTCAATAGCTTATAAATAAATCTTCGCTGTATCAATCTCTTGTAAGATTTTTGAAAAATATTAATTAATAAAATCTTACACTTGCTAGAGTAATCAATTGTTTCTCAATTAATATATAGGAGATTAGAGTAATCACATAAATCAAAACAATATATCTTGTTTATTTACAATATTTTTATGGTAAATAGATCAAAATAATCATTTTGTTTATTTTATATGGTAAATAATTAAATTTCAATGATGTTAACATAAATATATAGTATATTTTAATATAAACATATTGACACTTCCTACTCATATGGTTTTATTAACATTTGTATATTCTATATAACAAAAAATTAAACCATTGATCTCGAATTTTTGATGTGATATTTTTCGATGAAAATTTTAAAATTAAATATTAAGGTCTCAATACTTTTCAATGCAAATTCCAAAATTAACATATTTATGTATTTTTAAATGGTACATATAAACGGTATTAAAATTGATATATATATATATATATAATGGTACATTCACATTATATATATTATTTAATGTGAATGTCTATTACATAAAAATTTATATTAATACAATTTTATGATCATTTGTATCTTGTTATAATAAAACAATTAAAACTGATCACAAATTTTCAAAGCAATTTATAGTTGTTTTAAAAATTCAAAATAGAACATGTAAGAAAAAATCTGATTTTTTTATTATATGGTTAATATGATTATTTAATTTCTTTTAATAATATAAAACTAGAAAAAATGAAAAATGATATACAAATTGTTATCAAATCTTTATTATCTATAATCATTAATTGTCATAAATATGTAATCATATTAGATAATTCCGTAGTTTTCATGTAAGGAAAGCATACTTCTTTTAATAATATAAAATTAAACAAAAATGAAAAATGATATACAAATTGTTATCAAATCTTTATTATCTATAATCATTAATTGTCATATATATGTAATCATATTAGATAATTCGTAGTTTTCATGTAAGGAAAGCATACTTGCTTTTAATATTTTGGGTTAATATAATATTTCCTAGTACATTATATTATATAGTTAATGCTTTAATGTATCTAGCGAGACATATTAATTGAATTAGACCTTTTTTCAGTTAACTACCTAATTGATTGACACATAAGCATTGAGCTTTTTTTTAATTATTACAAAATTGAGGTTAATCTTTTCAAATATTCATCTATTAATATATATATAGGGGATGTCAAAGTATAAGTACGCATGAATATGGTAAGTACATCTTGTTTGATTCTCTATCTATCTGAAGTAAATATGTAAACCTTTGCTTGTCTCTGACGAAAAAAACAGATCTATGCTGTTTCAGACTCAATCAGTCTGAGCTCTTTAGCCACTTGAATCATGCGACGTATCTTCTAAGTTCCATCCTATGCACCTCAACGCTAATCTAAAAAGTTTTACCGGCCAAGCAGCTACATTGCTCGCTTCTCTACTGATAATCTGAATCCATAACCTCTACATACCCAAACTTCCCTAGTATCTTAGAAACACGATGGTGAAACGGGGAACAAGCATCATGATCATGAGGGCTGATGAATAACTCAGCTAATGCTCCCTTTATTCGGCAATAAATTAAAGTTTAATGTACAGTTTTGATATGCTTTGTTCATTTATGTTCTGCAGCATTCATGGCGCTCTTGCTTCTGAGGTAAGATTTTGATTCTGAGTTTCACTTTCGTGACATTATTGTGTTTCAGACTCCAATTCTTGTCTACATGTCTCCCTTTCATCTTTGGTGTTCTTTAATTAGCTCCATTAGTGGCGATAAAACTCATCAACTACAGCTACTATGGAACGTTTCTTAGTCCCAGACTTGAAGATATTCGAGATCTAGATGGTGGTTTTGACGGACGTCTGATCAGATTTGCTAGAAACCCAAACTACTTTATTTCATTACAAAAACCAATGACTTGAACTATTCTCTACGGTTTAAAAAAAGGAAAAAAAAAAAGAACTATTCTCTACGGAATGTTTTAATTTATATACATTCAAGAGTAATTCTTTGCCGTAAGATCCGCTATAGCACACTCGTTAAAACTCTTTCTTCGAAAGACTTTCCGGGTTCGAAGCCTGGCAGCGGATAACTAATTTTGTAATAGTTTTGTCTTATAGACAAGACCACAACTTCCTCCTGGGACGTCGCCATGACTTCCTCTTTTGGTGATTAGGTTTGTTTTGACATCTTGCGAGTCATCTGTTTGTTGTTTCAGTAAGTCTCGACAAAACTTGCTCTTGGAGCTTTCGTAATAAACTTTGTCCACACCAGTCGAGTCATCTCACAACCTATGTTTCCAAAACGTTAAAACACTATTTCGTGATTATATACGACTTATCTAGGTAACTTGAGAGGGACTCTGTTTATATTTAATTCCAGAATAGGTGTCTGGATATTCCAACTCCGGGTCGAATCACATTGCCTGGGTTTCAGATCCTTCCTTTTGGCTAAGAGGCTTCGAGGTCACGTGGCTCTTCTTTGCATTGTCTCGCAAGTTATCCGGGAACGAAAGAGGTTATCTATCTGAAATGGCCGAGTGTTTTTTTGTGACGTTTCGTTTGATTCTTTTGTGACGTTTCCGTACGATTCTTCATATAGATTTCAAGATTCACATAGTTGTGTACCACAGTTTGTAACGAACCACTAAAGAAAGTCTTGAAATGCAATGTTTTGGTTCCTTTCTTTACAAGGTTCGTTATATAGTTTGTCCCTCAGGGTAAGTTGACGTTGGATCATGGAAGTCCATGTTGATGGAGATTCAATGAGTAGGTGTGCTGCAGCCACAACCTCTGTTACGCAAAAGCTTTGCAAGGCACAGAGATATACTTCATCAATGTACTCATGTTTTTCTTTCACCCTATATGCCTTCTTGCAAGGCACACAGATACACATTAATATGAAGTTATATGCGTGTTATAAGATCTATCTTCTCACCTATAATGTATTTTTTCATTGTAAATTTATAGGAGTTTCGAAGGACAAATGGAAATATAAACTCGATGAGGGAACATGCTGAGCTCTTACTTTTGTCAGGGATGACATAAGTGAATATAAGGTACGAAGAATCCTATTGCCTTATAGTTCTGTGTTCTATGCTTCTGCAGGCTTTGGTAGTATGTCACCAGGTGTGCAAGTGTTAAGGAGAGACTAGCTTTTTTTTGGTAAAAGGGAGAGACTAGCTTTAATCCATGTAAGATGCTTTCTACATGCAGTCATGGCATTTTGTAATCTTCACGTTATATCTCAGCTAATGCTCACTTTATTCGGCAATAAGTTAAAAGTCTAATGTACAGTTTTGATATCATTTGTTCTGCAGCATTCATGGCGCTCTTGCTTCTGAGTTTCACTTCCGTGACATTACTATGTTTCAGACTCCAATTCTTGTCTACATGTCTCCTTTCATATTTGGTGTTCTTTAATTAGCTCCATTAGTGGCGATAAAACTCATCAACTACAACTACTATGGAACGTTTCTTAGTCCCAGACATGTTGTGTAGGTATTCGATATTAAGATGGTGGTTTTGGCGGACATCTGATCAGATTTGCTAGAAACCCAAATTACTTTATTTCATTACAAAACCAATGACTCGAACTATTCTCTACGGAATGTTTTAATTTATATACATTCAAGAATATATATACTTCCCATGAGCAGAAAATACTAAAGATTCTTGAATGTTACAGCCTCTCACTCGTAGATTGGCAAAAGGATACTCTGAAACTTCACATGCACCTGGTGAGTTCTGTCCTGATCATGTCCCTGGAATTCTGCTAGAAAGAGCTTAATGCGAAGGTAACAAGATTCAAATCCTTCTTTTTTACTCTGTGCTTTTCTCAGCACTCACTATGCCCTTTTGTTACTACTGAAACACACAAGTCTTGTTTTATGTGATCAAATGGCAAAGGAACCGACAGAGATAAGATAATTAGTAGACCAAAACGTAATCGTTTTATTTTTGCTCACAAAAGTAGCATTTAAGGGTTGTTCAATGGATGAGGGCTTATAAAGTAAAACAAGGTACTCAACAGCTACAACTACTATGGAACGTTTCTTAGTCCCAGACTTGTAGATATTCTAGATCTAGATAGTGGTTTTGACGGACATCTGATCAGATTTACAAGAATCCCAGACTATATTTCATTACAAAACCAATGCCTTACTATTCTCTACGGAATGTTATATACGTCCAAGAATATCTGCTAGTCATAAGATCCGCTGTAGCACACTGGTTAAAACTCTCACATCAAAAGACTTTCTGGGTTCGAAGGCCAGCAGCGGAGAATTATTTTTTGGTAATAATTTAATCGTCCCAGTTTCTGTAGGCATTGAATAAGGTTGGACATTTGTGTTCTTTATTTTCTGCTCTGTTCATGTCTTGTTATAAGAGCATCTGCTCTTTTCATGAGGTCTCATAACTTGAAGAAGAGCTAAGAGAAGTTGCAGCTCAGGAGATGTCGCTCTATCTCAGCTCAGAAGCTTCACTCCACTGCTCGGCGAATTCCAAGACACTAAATCCATGTTTGTAAACATTAACATTAATCTTTGTATGTTCCAACTATCTTTAACCATGTTTTTCCGCAAACGTAGCAAGTATGGATAATTAATAGAATAGGGTTGAAAAGTAAAACAAGGCATTGCATGAAAATCAATATATATGACATATTACCATATGTCAAAATCGTGATTATGAATATCAGAATAAGGGCTAGTGAAATGGTTAGCCCATGATTATCTAAAAGACATCGGATTCTCTATCATCCAGAAACACAACCTTTCGTGAGATTCATTTATCAGGTACAATCTGTGATTCTCCATCTTTCTGAAGTAAACCTGAGAACTTGTTATTGAAGAAAAAATGAGCATTCTTGGAACTTAACTATGGCTCATCTGACGTCTCCATATGCAGATTTCTCGATCAGTATGAGCTCTTTAGCCACTTGAATCATGCTAGTCAACGGGTCTCCTAAGTCGCGTCCTATGCATCTCAACGCTAATCTAAAAAACTCCTTTACCGGCGAAGCAGCTACATTGCTCACGTCTCTGCTGGTATCTGAATCCATAACCTCTGCATACCCAAACTTCCTCAGTATCTTAGAAACACGATGGTGGAGCGAGAAACTAGCATCATCATGAGGGGTGATGAATAAGTCGGCCAATGCTCTCAGCATATCCGTAGACATAGATAGCTCATCATCAACTTCCTTTACCTGCACAAGAGCTAGCATGAAGGCTCCAAAGCTATGCATATCCATCTTTGTGGTGACCTTACGGGTTGACCTGTATTCAGGATCAATGACCGGTACGTAACACACACCAAGTCCATGTGTTTGCTTTAATGTATTAGTCCTAAACTCATGGTATTTCTGCAATGCATCATCATGAACAAACTCCTCTCCTTCGGGAATCGAGACACAGTTACAGAAATTCCCAATCTTTGTGATTCCATTTCCATCTAAGAAGATGGTGAAAGGATCTAGACTCGAGTGGATGAAAGCCCTTGAGAATGCAGTGTGAAGGTAAGTCAAAGCGTTTGCGACCTCTCTTGCTATCTTTACCCTTCTCATGTTTCTTGAATTAGATGCAGCTAGTGGACCAAGTGTTATAATCTCTGCATACTCAAAACCAAGACAGGAGGTGCGAACTCAAGACAGCATCCCAACAACTTAAGGAAGTTCTTATGACCACTCACCATCGATGATATCGCCATGTCTCGACAAATCTCTTTCGTATCAAGTGTGTATTTCCCTTTCTTGATGAGAACAGGACGGTCATCGAGCATACCTTTATAGCAACGGTAATATACATCAATCCGGGAAGCGCGGTTGCTTTGGGAGAAGTTATCTGTTGCTTTGATGATTTGATCAGAAGAGAAGTTCTTGATAGGATTACATTTTCCATCACAGCACTCAATGAGCTCCTTCAGAATCACCTCGCCATTCTCTTTGACGTTCCTCTGTCTCGTCTTGGCTCCGATACATTTTGTTCTCAACCAATTCATCTTATACACTCTACGCAGCTAATTTTGTGGCTCCATTAATCCTTTCTCAAACAGCTGAAAAACAAAACAGCTAATAGCTCAAGTCATTGCTTTTGCAAAATGGAGAAAAGTAGATTGGGTTTCTAGCAAATGTTATCAGAATATCATATGTTCCGGACAACCACTATCAAGATCTCAAATGTCTACATAACGAGACTTATCGCAACTAATGGAGCTAAAGAACACCAAAGTACGGAGACATGCATGCAGACAAGAATTAGAATCTGAACCACAACAATGTCTACGAAGTTGAAATTCAGAATCAAAATTGTACCTCAGAAGCAGAGTGCCATGAATGCTGCAGAATAAGAGAACGAAGCCATACCAAAACAGTATATTAGATTTAAGCTTACTACTGAATAAAGTAGGTAGGGTCGAAGAAGCGTGTTCACTCATACCACACAATGAGTCGAAATGTGTTCACATTGGATTCAAAGTTACTATCTTTCGGTTACCCACACAATAACAACAAGTATGGCATCTTTGTTCTTGACAAAAACAAGTATCAACAAAAACTTAAAACACATTGAGACATTACTAGATTCCAAGAGGTTAACAATCTTCAAGAACATATAAATTAAGGACCAATCAAGAGAGCTTCTCAATCAACTTGAGATCTTTAGCAACTTCAACCATACCACTCACTGGATCCTCATTCTTGTACCTTACACTGTTATACACCTCAAGGCTTCAACTTGTGACTTGCTCACAACCATTCATCACCATCCAAAACATTCCACATCTCCTTATCAATTCACCTCTTCGAACCCACCTTTCTACATCACCTCCGACACATGCAATATGCATAGGAGCCTCCCCTGGCCCGTCAAAGACAGCATCTCTTCCAGACAACAAAAGTAACGAGGAGTAATCAAGAGAGTTTCTCAATCAGCTTGAGCTCTTTAGCAACCTCAATCATACCACTCACCGGATCCTCATTCTTATACCTCACACACCTCAACGCTAACCTAAGAAACGCTTCAACCTGCGACTTCCTCACAACCAACTCATCCCCATCCGAAACACTCCACACCTCTTTATCAACAACCTCCTCAAACCCACCTCTCTCCATCACCTCAGAGACATGATCATTAAGCGACATAGGAGCCTCCCCTGGTCCTCCGTTAAACACAGCAGCTCTCCCAGACAACAAAACCAACATCACAACTCCAAAGCTATAAACATCAACTTTCTCCGTAACTTTCATCGTCCAGTAATAATCAGGATCGACAACCCCGATCACACCCTTCAGGCCTACTATCTGGTTACAACAAAGATATCGTTCTCCAAACGCGATTGAAAAGAAAATTAAGTTTTCCATTAAAATGGGTTTAACGTAAACCATGTACAAAATATTTATTTTAAAAAATATTTCATTATAAATATGATACACCATTAAAATGGGTTTAACGTAACATGTACAAAATCTGCTAAAATAATAAGTCTGAATTATTTCTGAACATAACAATATATATATTTATAAAATCTTCCTACATACTAAAATTATAGATGCTAAATTATACTTTTTAAGCACAACAAGGAAATATAAATGATCCTAAACAAATATTTATTCTATTGTATAACTAAATAAATTTAAAAAAATTTAAAAACGTTTATGCTGATGGCAAGAAAAAATTATAAATAAATTTTTAGAAAATATTTTGCTTGCAAACTGTAAAAATATATATAAAAAATATTTTGAAGGGTGTTATCTATTTGATTATTTCAAATTATGAATTTACTGTACGAAATTAAAATTATATTATTACAAAATAACAATTTATAACAAATTAAAATTTATAAAATCTTTATATGTTAATAATGTCAAATAAAAATTTAAAAATAAAATTATAGAATTACATTATATATTGCATTAAAATTCAAATCATATGTTGAAAATATTTATGATTATGTATAACATAGGCAGAAAAACTAATCAACAATAAAAAAGGTTAAAGTCTTTGTTAGATTTAGAAACATACATATTTCTTTTTCCCAAAAAAATCAGTTCCTATATTTTTGACTTTTGAGAACAAGATAATTGAATTACTAATTAGTAATGATCCATTTGATATCGACATACTATATTGACCCATTTATAAGATGTATATTGCTTTAATAGATAAGAAGATTTCTATATTATTGAAATCTCAATTTAAATTTATATGTTTGAATTACATTACATAAATACTTATGTTCTAATAATATACCTTCAAATTTAACATATTAAAAACAAAAAATAAAAAATTTATTTAATATTCAATGGTTTATTTTATCATTTCTATAAATATTTAATATAAATGTATTAAGATTAGTGTATATGAATATTTTAAAATTGTCATAAAGTTCAAAACAAAATTACTAAATAATAATTATTTTCTTACTACAACTTATAATTTAAAACTAGAATTAGATCCAATAATAGACTAGACTCTGACCCGCACTTTCAAATGTCGGGTATACTTTTTGTTTTATATATTTTTTTTTAAATTTAATTTTAATATTTGTGTTTTTATTTGTAGTCATATTTGTGTTTTTCTTTGTAATCATATTTGTGTAAAATATTTTTCCTAAACAGTTATTAATTATTTTATAAATAACAAAGTATAGTTACAATTTTATTTAGAAATCAAATAGTAACTAAATAGATCAAATTATATGTTTTCATTAAATTTTCATGATTTGATTCCAAATATAATAATTTATATAACATTATTATTGCACATAATAATTTATTATGCAATTAAAAATGGTTTTTGTAATATATTTCATTCCTGGAATGTTTTTTTTGTTAAATAAATACTCACAATTTAAATTGGATACAAGTCATATTATTAGGTAACAAATAAGAGTAACAAAAAATTAAATTCCAGATTTGTTGCCATATACGTATTCCAGCTTATGTTACGTGGGAAAATAAGTTAACTGATTATATAATTAAAATATACTTGGTTTATATTTTTAAGTAGGTTACTAGAATTTTGGTCCGATGGACGAGTCTTATTATTCATTTTATATATAAATGAATATTATTTAAATGTCTATTAGTTTATATTTTTAAATATTTATCCTATTTCTAAATTTTTATAAACACAATAATCGAATAGTTTATGTCTTGTAAAATAGTGATCCGTGCCGTTATTAAACTTTTGAGAAATTAATATTGACCTATTGATAGTTTGAGTATTATTTCTTGTAACATGAAATTGTTTGTCAAATATAAAAAGAATTTAAATATTTTGATCATGTATGGATAATATGGTAAGATTTAATCGTTAGAAAAATAATATTTGGTTATAAACATTAAATATTATTTTATAAGTAATTCAAAGATATTTAAATTTGAGTATTAAATTTTCTTGTTGAAAATAAATAATAGCAGCCGAAATGGTTAAACATATATTTTAGAAATTCTTGAAAAATATATAATCTTAGGTGAGATTTAATTATATTAAAGTAATATTCAGTTACAAATATTTCATCTTGTTCTATATGTAGTTTAAATTTATTTAAAATCTTAGCATATATTGATTTTATTTTTCAAAATAATTAATGGTAAGTTAAACATATATTTTAGGAATATTCATAATATTGTTTAATATCAAATTTAAACTTGAATTTTGTTCAAAATAATTAATGGTAACGTTATCCAAGTTTAATATTGTTAAAATTGATTTTAAATATGAATATTCCTAAAAATCAGCTAATTTATTTTAGGAAATATATTAAACACGAAAATTAAGCTAAAATTGATTTAGGAAATTGTTTAATAAATAGGAAAAGACAATAATTACTTAAATATAGGTTCATTTAATTACTTCAGTGGCATGCCATTGTAAATAAAAGGGAAAACTAAAGGGTATTTTATATGTGTACTTCTCTTTTAATAATATAGATGTGGGAAAAATAGTTGGACTAAACATTATCAATTGGTTACGATCCTGATTTAATAGAAAATACTAGATTCTGATCCGCCCTTTAAAATGACGGGTATATTTTTTATTTTAATTTTTTTTTAGGAAAAAATAGTTGGACTAAACATTTATCAATTGGTTACGATCCTGATTTAATAGAAGAGACTAGATTCTGATCCGCCCTTTGAAATGACGGATATATTTTTTATTTTAATTTTTTTTAGAATTTTCATATTTATGTTTTTCTTTGTAATCATATTTGTACTCTTATAATTACATAAAGGAAGATAGAAAGGTAACTGTTTATGTTAATTAATCTGTAGGAAAAAAAGATAACTGATCATATTATTGAAATATTGAAATATTAGTAAAAATACTATTCATTAACCGAATTACTCAGATACTTTTTATCCAAAATCTTAAAAATTATTCAAATTACCTGATATTTTTATTCAAACAACTCGATATGTATACTGAAAAACCTGGATTATCCGATGTATTTACATATACTAAAATATTATCCATAAAATTAGACTGAAACCAGTGTTTTGAAAATCGGACCGGACATCGACTCGTTATTCTTACTGGATGACTGGTCGAACCGGTTCAACCGGGTTTTGAGAAATTTATATATATTTTGTTATATTCATTATATATATATATATGTATGTGTATTTGAAGATATGATCAATTTTTTTTAAAAAATACTTAGTTTTTAATATTATGTAACCCTTAAAGAAAAATATATTTAAAATGTAAATTATAAATATGAACATAAATAATATAAATGACCAAAATTATTTATGTAAAGTTATTTCTATAAATGCTGTAGAAAATATAGCAAGTGTGTATAATGAAAATAAAATGACTGTGAGTAAGGAAAAAAATGATTTGGTTTCCTATTACAAACGACTAAAATCAGGAATAATCAAGAAATGTCATTTATGTAACTATTAAGAATCAAAATTTGAAAATTAGTCAATTATGCTTGGAGTTGGTTGAACCGGGTTCTGTAATTAATAAACTTGAAAATAAATAATACTCCCTCCGTTTCTAAAAGATCCATGTTTTAAAATAAACTTTCGTTTCAAAAAGATACATTTTTTACATTTTCAATACGTTAATTAATGAAAAATTGTATATTTCCAAAAATATAATTATATTTACTAAAATCTTATTGGTTCAAAATTATGGGGAATTGTTAATAAAGAAAAACACTCCAATTGGTAACTAAAATTTTATGTTTTTCTTAATAAGTGTGAAAAATCTAAAACATAAATCTTTTAGAAACAGAGGGAGTATTAAATTTGAGTAGCCTTGTGGCAAATGTTGTTGGTTCAGTCAACATTTGCGTTTTTATTTAATTATTTTTTTAATAAATGGTATAGTTGTAATTTTTTCATCATCTTCTCCAGAATCTTGTTTTAGGGTTTCAACTCTGTAAATTTATTTTCATTGCGGCCATCAACTATTTCCCTGTAAATTATCAAATTGTTGTGTGATTACGTATTAGTTATGTCTCAAATACATAAGATCTACCATAAAACATCAGTTTTAAACATTCAAAACTCAAAAAAAAAAATTGCGACCTTCGATTTGCTCGCCGTCTATGACGAAATCATGCCTTAAGCACCTTAATATCTACTTGCAGCTTAATCGGATGTCTTACCCGCGTTTTCAAACATGGCCTTTGTCTTAATTTTTGAAGTCACAGACCAGTAAATGGAATAAAGAAAAGCAGCTACAGAGTGATTTCAGAAACCACAAATGGATAGATTGTAGCTTGTACTCTGTATATCTGTCTGAGTTCTGTATCTATTAGTTACTGGAAAATTAATTGATGATCATAAAAAAAATAATTGATGATCATAAAAAACGCTTGGAAAGAAAACGTGATAACTGTTTTTGGCAGAGAAAATTATAATGTGGTTAGTGTTTTGATATAATTAGATGTAGTTATATAAAATCAATTTTTTTTAATTGGACTAAACCTCTATCAACTGGCCATGTTGCTATTTTAATAGAACAGATAAGAAAATATAAAATAATTTTCAAATTTTTGAACTTTGCATATATTAATTTGTCAAATAATTAAACACAAATCCAACAAAACATATATATATATATATATATAATAAGAAGCAACAAATATATGTAAGTTCGAAATAATTAATTGAACAAAACAAACAAACTATAAAATTTAGGTATTTAAAAATAATATAAATAATTAAATATATATATATACATAAAAATAAACATCCGCACGACTCTCCACACAGTCGTGCGGAGGAAGATCTAATTAAAAATGTGATCCTCACCGGTTATATTAGTTACAACATTATTTAATGTAATGTGACTAATCATTGTAAAAATGCCACATAAGCATTAAGAAGAAATTTAGAAATGACACATTAGCATATTGTATTAGAAGTTGACTTTTTTGTAGGCGTGTTGGATTTGGATGTTCATATTTTGAGATCCACTCGTTTAAGTATTGATCAGTCAATAGTCTTTTATTTTTCTCATAAAGAATAGAAGAAACTATAAGAGCGTCTCTCTCTCTCAACTGTATTGCAGATTTTGCAATCCTAGGCATTATTAGTCAATGGAATGCTGGAGAAGGAAGAAGGAGAAGGAGAAAGAGAAAATGGTTCCTCAAAAATGGAAGCATCTTTCTTCAGCAACTCATTGCAGACTGTAACGGTGTATCAAATCCTATCCGAATGTTCTCTTCCGATCAAATCTCCAAGGCCACGGATCACTTCGACTCCAAGTTTTATCTCCATGATATACCAGAAGCCTTCACCTGGTACACGGCCGTCATTGAAGGCAGATCTTACATGATCAAGAGATTTACAAACAAATGGCATCAAATCCATCCAGTCGCGCCGTACAACGATATCGTCTTGTCGTCTCGGGTAAGTAATTACAGTGGTTTCCTCAATCTCATGGGATGCTGTCTCGACTTTCCTTGTCCTGTGTTGGTGTTTGAAAACCTAGAATATAGATTTTTGAACGTTCGAGGAAGTATTGGTTGCGAGGACGCCCCTTTGTTACCTTGGAATGTTCGTTTGAAGATTGCCAAAGCGGTTGCGAGGGCTGTCGCTTATCTTCACACAGCTTTCCTAGAATTATTATACATAGAAATATCAATCCATCTAATGTTTTGTTGGATAAGAATGGGATGGCTAAGCTGACTGGTTTATCCAAGGCCGTAACACTTCCCGAGGGTAAAACGTGGACTGAAGAAGAGCATGCGTTTGGAACTTACGGATACATGGATCCTATTTATATCGCGACGGATAGACTGACAGAATATTCAGATGTGTTTAGTTTTGGAATCCTCATGTTGGTTCTTCTCACGGGAAGACCACCATTTCTAGTTGGATCAGATGGCGTGTTGGATCCTAATAGATCGATGGTTGACTATGTGAGGGATCTCCAGGAGAGGAGAACCTATTGAGTTTGGGGGTGATTCGAACGACAGGAGGCCTGGTCAGATGAAAATGTTTCTCAACTTGGCACTGAGATGCTGCGAGGAGAGAAATGAAGACAGGCCAAAGATGATATCCGTTGCAAAAGAGATTAAGCTTATAGAAACAAGGATCATTTGATTGTACTGAGGATGGTCAGATCTAAGATTTGATAATGTGGTCATACGGGGTTGTGTATTACTGGATTTGTTACATTTACGCTTTAGTATGATATATGATTTTCAAGTAAACTTTCATTTTGATTAAGAAAGAGTTTTGATGTTAAATATATATCTTTAGGGTCTGAAAGCAGGCAGAACATGTAAGATGGTTCTCATTTTGAACAAAGCATGATGTTGACTTAAGTAAGTAAGGATCTTAGCCTCAAGGATTAGCTCCAAAGCAGGAAGCGTAGTTCGAAAACCTTACTCTTCTTGAAATTGTTTATCATGATTAGGTTACAAAGCTGAAACCCCATGAAAGTTTTGTGTTGATCCTTCAAACTACATGTGCTAAAGAGTGAGTTTCAAATTTGTTGACCGATAAAAGTTGACTTTCTGAACTTTAATGGCCTCAGATTTTAACATTATGTTCACGAGGAGGCTTTGACTACCATCAAAATTTCAAGACTACAAGATTTCGAGAAACATGTTTGGTAACTAGCTTTTTATTATTTAAGAAGTTATATTGAAGTATTCTTTTATATTGAGATTTACGGTGCGGTGATTTTTATACGTTAATTTTTGTGAATATTTTTATATATTTTAATTAACAGATCACTCATATCAATAAATTTTTAGTTTTGTTGTCCCAGTTTCTCTGTAAGTCATATAAGCGATTGGGAGGAGAATCTTGCAGTGAGTTGCGGCTTTTGCGATAGGAATTTGTATTCTTATGTTGCGTTAATCTCAGATCAGTCTCCGGTAACTATCAAGCAGAATTGCCACTTGCGTGCATTTCCTTTCTCATATTGTCAATAAACATTTATATTATGTGGACCCATGAGTATTGATTAGGTCTGGGCATTCAGGTATTCGTTGGTCGGATCGGATTTTTCGATTTCTATTCTATTTAGTAATACCTCATAAGTCCTATTCTAGTAAATTTACAACTACCGGTCAGATTTGGATCTAACACATTGGTTTCGGTTCGATTCGGATATATACGAAATAACCATATATCATTTGGATTCAGGTTAACATTATTTCACGAGGAAGCAACTTTGACTACCATCAAAATTTCAAGACTACAAGATTTTGAGAAACATGTTTGGTAACTAACTTTTATTGTTTAAGAAGGTATATTGAAGTATTCTTTTATATTGAGATTTATGGATGGTGGTTTTATCGTTAATTTTTGTGAATATTTTTATATATTTTAATTAACATATCACTCATATCAATAAATTTTTATTTTTGTTGTTCCAGTTTCTCTGTAAGTCATTTAAACGATTGGGAGGAGAATCTTGCAGTGAGTTGCGGCTTTTGCGATAAGAATTTGTATTCTCATGTTGCGCGTTAATCTCTGATCAGTCTCCGGTAACTATCAAGCAGAATTGCTACTTGCGTGCATTTCCTTTCTCATATTGTCAATAAACATTTATATTATGTGGACCCATGAGTATTGATTAGGTGCAGGCGTTGGTATCCATTGGTCGGATTGGATTTTTCGGATTTTGGTTCTATTTAGTAACACCTCATAAGTTCCATTCTAGTAAATTTACAACTACGGATCGGATTCGGATCTAACACATTGGTTTCGTTTCGGTTCGGATGTATACCCGAAGTAATCATATATCATTTGGATTCATGTTAACATTATTTCACGAGGAGGAAACTTTGACTACCATCAAAATTTCAAGACTACAAGATTTTGAGAAACATGTTTGGTAACTAACTTTTTTATTATTTAAGAAGTTATATTGAAATATTCTTTTATATTGAGATTTATGGATGGTGGTTTTATCGTTAATTTTTGTGAATATTTTTATATATTTTAATTAACAGATCACTCATATCAATAAATTTTTAGTTTTGTTGTCCCAGTTTCTTTGTAAGTCATATAAATGATTGGGAGGAGAATCTTGCAGTGAGTTGCAGCTTTTGCGATAGGAATTTGTATTCTCATGTTGCGCGTTAATTTCAGATCAGTCTCCGATAACTATCAAGCAGAATTGCCACTTGCGTGCATTTCCTTTCTCATATTGTCAATAAACATTTATATTATACATGTGGACCCATGAGTATTGATTAGGTGCAGGCGTTCGGTATCCGTTGGGTCGGATCAGATTTTTGGATTTTGGTTCTATTTAGTAACACCTCATAGATTCCATTCTAGTAAATTTACAAATACGGGTTGGATTCAGATCTAACACATTGGTTTCGGTTCGGTTCGATATATATCCAAAGTAACCATATATCATTTCGATTCAGGTTAACATTATTTCACGAGGAGGCAACTTTGACTACCATCAGAATTTCAAGACTACAAGATTTCGAGAAACATGTTTGGCAACTAACTTTTTATTATTTAAGTTATATTGAAGTATTCTTATATATTGAGATTTATGGATGGTGGTTTTATACGTTAATTTTGTGAATACTAGGTGCTTAGCCCAGCATTAGCGCGGGGTTATTGACAGAATTTTATCTCAATATTTTCTAGGATTATTGTAGTTGTGAGTTTTCGTTTTGGTTGATCGTTGTTTTCAAGTTTTCAGAAGATCCATCTTCATATTCGCGACCGCACTTGTTAAAGTGAACCCTCTAATTGAAACTTTGTGGGAAGATGTTAGATGGTTAGAGACAACCGTCGTTGCAGATTATTTATTTCAAAACTTTTTGTCACATTTTTCATGTCATTTCCTTCTAATAATTTTAATTTTAATTTCCTTCTAATAATTTTATTTTGATAAAGTTAAACTCGTTTAACAATATATTAATGGTAAAGTATTTTGTGTTTCTTTCGAACATGTTCAAATGAAATGAATTAAGAATATGATGAACTGTAAACCAGTAAACACTTCGGTTAAATTCAAAAGATAAATAAAACCTAGTAAGAGATAAATATTTGCAGGAAAAACAAAATTTTAAGTGGATGACAAAGATAATAGCAATTTTAAAACTACACATTGAAACTACGGTTGACGGGCTGATAGGAATAATAATTTCCTATCATTCACTGTGGTGCTACGGATGTTTTCAACGTCCTCAATCTATGGTGAATTTGTTGCTACATTCTATTCATACCTTCTTCTCCACATGGTGTTATTGACTTACTCTTGGTGGCGTCTCATAATCGAAATGATCTGTTGGCTTAGTTGCAGCCGGAGTGTGACTCATCATCCACCACAGCTAGATAAATCGTGTGAAACCATTTGATAAATCACTGAAAATGCCAGCACAATCAGTGGCGTACCCATAAATATTTTTTTCGGTGTCATCAAATAAATAAATTATTTAATTAAAATATATTTAAATAATAATAATTTAAAATTAAATGTTATTATTTATTGATTATATATAATATTAGATTGTCAAATTATTGATTAAAATAAATACAAATCTTCAATTTGGTGAGAAACAAAAAACAATAACTAAATTAAATTGTCTAGCCCAAATATTAATATAGATCCAAAAAGCGTAAAATATATTGGACTTTTGGTATATAACAAAAAGAAACAAATAAAAATTAGGAAGAAAAGGAAGCAAAAAAAAAGGAAAACAAATGCACTAAAGAGTGTTGAACCCGGGTTGGAAATTTTAGGGGTGATAGAAGAGAATTTAACCAACTGAGCTAATATAGATATTTGTACATGTTTTACAAAGAAACTATTTATTATTTAAGAAGTACCAGTGGGACCTATAAAATTGCTGACGTGTCGGCTCAAGAGGGAGTGAAGTCTCTCATTATATTATAGATTTTTATATATTTTAATTAACAGATCACTCATATCAATAAATTTTTAGTTTTGTTGTCCCAGTTTCTCTGTAAGTCATATAAACGATTGGGAGGAGAATCTTGCAGTGAGTTGCGGCTTTTGCGATAGGAATTTGTATTCTCATGTTGCGTTAATCTCAGATCAGTCTCGGTAACTATCAAGCAGAATTGCCACTTGCGTGCATTTCCTTTCTCATATTGTCAATAAACATTTATATTATGTGGACCCATGAGTATTGATTAAGTCTAGGCGTTCGGTATCCGTTGGTCAGGATCAGATTTTTCGGATTTCGGTTCTATTTAGTAACACCTCATATGTACCATTCTAGTAAATTTACAACTACGGTTGGATTCAGATCTAACACATTGGTTTCGGTTCGGTTCGGATATATACCGAAATAACCATATATTATTTGGATTTAGGTTATACCAGATCAGTTCGGATATACCCAAAGTAAAATCTAAAATTTTAAAGCAAAACATAAGAAATATATACTTATTTATATATAATTGAATATTTAAGATATTTATTTGAATTTTAAATACTTATTGTTAGATGTCATGTCAAAATAAATATGAAATTGAATATTTAAATTACATATTTATGTTTCAAATATTTATAATGTATACTAATTTGGACATTCAGCTTGGTTTTGGACACTCAGAGCAAAAATATCAGGGTTAGCTTCCCTCATGCAGCTTCAGCTGTTTCCTATATTCTCCTATCACTCATCAATGAGCAGAGGTAGAATTTCTAGGAACATGTCTGTGATACAAAAAAGGAAACACAAGCGATGAGGAGCTGGAATCTCCTCTTACATTTGTTATCGACAAAGTATCGGTATCACCAGTTTCGAGACACAATGTGATTGAAACAGCAAGATGAGCATATACATTGGTAGAAAATGTACGACATGAACTTCTTATCAAAGTGTGGTCTATGTAAGTGATTGTAAGCTAGAAATGTTGGAGACTTTTATAGTGAAGTCTTGTGTATTTTCATGATCAATGTGACAAAGGAACGGACATGAATAAACTAACTAGGTGATAACTATGCCATGCATGGGATGAAGAAACTTAAAGAAATTATAGTTTTGAATATATATATATATATATATATATATATAGAAAGTTAAAATCATATACATAAATATTACATACATAACTTCTCTCAAAACTTCATATAAGAACATTGGAGAATATTTATATAATATTTGCATCTTGTAAATGCTATCTTACATGCTTTGGTAAATTTTTTTGATTGGATAATAAGAATCATAATGCTAATGATATTATTTAAAAAATGCTCATACTTTAATATTAAGGAAGTGATGAGTCGAATGATCTTGTGTCATATATTTATACTAAAGCGAAACCGTGTATGACTTGAGAAAGAATCAATTCATGAAATCATCGTCATTAAATTCCATATCCTATTTAATTGTCAAAACTTTGTGACTATATGTATCCTAAGACTTACCTTAATCTGATAGACACGAGATAGAAATTTCCTAAATTTTTTCTTAATTATTTTGTAAATGGAATACGCATTCATAATAAATGATACGTAAATATTGACTACGAAATCAAAATTCCTTATGTAAAACAATCAGACTATTTGATAAAGACTACTAACCATAATCGCCTTATTGAAAATGTGCATAAATTAATCCAAATGTTCAAACAGCATATCATCAGGCAATTAATTACGATTTGGTTACTAAAATCGTGTTCAACAAAATATTTAAAAATCGTTAAACATGAAGGTTTTATCAATCACGATATCATATGGCCTTGGTTGATACGTTTTATTTAATGCCAATACTAACACAAAGAAATTTAATAAAGGAATTGATTAAGATACGAATGAAATTAGTAGCCTACATTAACTATGAATGCGTGAATGCAACTACATTTGTGGTAGTAGTGTTTCTATTATTCTCATTCAAATAATTAGCATTATATATTTTGTTTTTCCATTTCTATAGTAACAAAATATATAATGCTAATTATTTGTATGAGAATATTTATTTACACTTTCATAGTAAAAAGTTGGACTGATACAAAAAAGAATGCATTATAATTATTTTTATACGTTCATAGTAATGCATTATATTTTTTTCAACACTTTCATTGTAAAAAGATAACCATTAGATATTTTAACACTTTCATATTAAAAAGATAATAATTATATTTTGAAATTGATATAGAGACGACATAAAAGTTACAGATCAAAAAAGTTGGACTCATACAAAAAAGAATGCATTATAATTGTTTTTATACGTTCATAGTAATGCATTATATTTTTTTTCTACACTTTCATTGTAAAAAGATAACCATTAGATATTTTAAAACTTTCATAGTAAAAAGATAACAATTATATTTTGAACTTGATAGAAACAACATTATAGTTACATATCAAAAAGTTGGACTCATAAAAATAAGAATGCATTATATTTTTTTACATGTTCATAGTAATGCATTATATTTTTTTATACTATCATAGTTTAAAGATCAAAGATCAAAAAAGTTGAATTTGATTTTGAGACGACATTATAATCATAGATCAAAAAAGTTGTACTCATACAAAAAGAATGCATTACATATTTTCCCATTTTCATATTAATGCATTATATTTTTTGTTCTTATTAAGAATGCTTTCATAATATGATATATGTAAATGTATGAGGAATATATTACATTAGCGGTGGTCACATGAAGTTATATAAAATGATATATGCATGCACGCATTATATAAATTTTAATGCCATCACTATAATATCGAGATTGAGATCACATAATAATAAAGAAGGGGATTAGCATTAAATGTGGACGATTTTTTTTGTTTGGTTAGGAAATATCAAAGAATCATATAGTATGTTAATAGAGTTATAATGTAATGGTGAATGACAAATATTGTAATTAGTCTAGTTAATAAAGGGTCTTTAAATTTAAGTGGTGAGAGTGCCTATGGAGCTGTCACGTATAAATGATACTCATGTAAATCACACATCAAGCAAAGGTTATTTCTTTACAATGCTCCTCAAATAATAATAAGGGGATAAGTTAGACCAGAAACTTCAACGTTTTGTCTTTGCTTATAGAAAGAAGGATTCCTCTAAAATCCCACATCGGTAAGATAGAGAGGCAGTAGTCATAAGCTTCAAGTATATAAAGAACCCGAGTCTACGTTAACAAATCATACCTTTCTCGGCCTTTTGGCTAAGATCAAGTGTAGTATCTGTTCTTATCAGTTTAATATCTGATATGTGGCCCATCGAATCACATGATATTAACTCTATTTTTTAGGGAAGAGACCCACAAAGATAGCTTGCTATCTGGGTCTCAACGACTACAAGTCGTCCATGTATTGTACTACAACATGGATCTGGCTCAACCCAGCAAACCTATAGTTAAAATTGTAGCTATTTTCGGCTTAGAAGTAAAGGTTAGTTAATCAAAGATGGGCTTAAATAAACTAATCTTATGTTCTAACGTACTCTTTATCATGTTTGTTTCACAAACGTAGCATTTAAGGGTTGTTCAATAGATGAGGCTTAAAAAGGTAAAACAAGGTATTGCAAGAGAATCAGAATATAAGACATAATTTCATACAAGTATATACATATAATTGAATACTAGATAATAACCAGCGTCCTCTTGTGAGTGAATATTTTAAAATATATTTTATTTAAATGTTATAAAGAATATACATTTTGTTATCAATAACATTCTTTACATTTTATTAGAGGTAGACATTTGAGCACCATTTGATTTGGTTGGTCCAGATCATTGTGGTTTTGGTTGAGTTTAGATTTTAGTGGATTTGGTTCGGTTTTGGGTTCAGATAACCTATTTAAAAAGTTTCAAAAGCAAAGTTCATATATGTTTTAATTTTTCAAAGTCTAAAAATCAAAATAATATATCATATAAATTTGAATAATGTATGCCAAAATACATTACACTTAACATAAAAATTGGTTTAGCTTAAATTTTTAGATAGAAAATCAAAAGATATTTTAAGTATTTTGATATTTTAAGTATCAATTAGTTATTTTAAACATGTACTTATAACTATTTGTATATATTTCCAAGTATTTTAGACAACTTAAAAACATCTTATATTTTGTGTATATTCTTGTAGATATTAAATTTAAAAATAATTAATATATTTAAGTTTAATCTGGTTCAGATTATTCGAATACACGGAATATTTCTGTTCGGATCGGGTTCAGTTCCGGTTCTTTAGATACCAAAATTTTGAACCCATTCGGATATCTAACCAGTTTTGGTTAAAGTTCAGTACTATTTTTTGGATCAAACTTGGTTTGTTTTTAGATTTAGCAATGTTTTGAAAACTGG
The DNA here is from genome assembly GCA_016771965.1 of Brassica carinata. NCBI lineage: Eukaryota > Viridiplantae > Streptophyta > Magnoliopsida > Brassicales > Brassicaceae > Brassica > Brassica carinata. Next base: position 8,853,586 of record CM028688.1, read on the forward strand.
ACCGGATACCGACTTCGGTGCACTCTTGGTTAATGGTTGAACGGTTCAACCGGTCGAACAGTTCAACCGGTCGAACAGTTTTATACTTTTAAAAAATTAAATGTAAATAATCATATATTTACACTATATGGATCTAAAATTACTTCTACATATAACATGTTTCTCTATTCTTTTTTATTAAAATGAAAAATAAATAGTAAACATAAATCTAGCTATATATAAAGTGAACAAGTGAATACTATGTAAATTGAAATTGATAAAATTAAATGATTTACAATTAAAAATTACCATATTTATTTATTTTTACAAGTAAAATCTCAATCTTTATGAATATGGGAAAATCAGAATAGTTATGAGACCCAAAAAGAGATTTTTCATATTTTTTTCTTAAGAAAATTGAATAAAATAAAAAAATATTTTAAATAATAAAAATTAAACATTAGTTATGAAATATTAAATTTTAAAAGCAATTGAAAAAACATTATTTATATGTTAATTTTTTAGAACCGGGTTTTAAAGTTGACCCGGGTCACCTGTTTTACCGGGTTTTAACCGGTTTTACCGGTTTTTCTCAAATCCGGGTTTTAAACTGAACCGGAACCGGTTTCTTCAGCGAGTCACGGTCGGACCGGCCGGTCCGGTCCGGTTTTCAAAACACTGAGATTTAGATTTTTTTTCCCAACCCCATATTTTTATTGTAACAAAATTTTAAACGAAAATGATTATGGTTCATATTGATTTTGGGTATGCAACAATTTTTAAACTAAAACATATTTTACAATGCACGTGACCCATTTAGTTAATCACTAAAAATTGTTCTATGTCAATTTGAAGAAAACAATGAACTGAACTTAAAAAAACATTACCATTTCAGATTGTCAATCGACACTTCCAAATATTCCATTTTGGTGATGTGATGAATAGAAAGGGGGTTAGGGTTAGGAAAACAAATTTGATACGCACTCCATGTCTCGTTAGGTGATTTCAATAGCTTATAAATAAATCTTCGCTGTATCAATCTCTTGTAAGATTTTTGAAAAATATTAATTAATAAAATCTTACACTTGCTAGAGTAATCAATTGTTTCTCAATTAATATATAGGAGATTAGAGTAATCACATAAATCAAAACAATATATCTTGTTTATTTACAATATTTTTATGGTAAATAGATCAAAATAATCATTTTGTTTATTTTATATGGTAAATAATTAAATTTCAATGATGTTAACATAAATATATAGTATATTTTAATATAAACATATTGACACTTCCTACTCATATGGTTTTATTAACATTTGTATATTCTATATAACAAAAAAATTAAACCATTGATCTCGGAATTTTTTGATGTGATATTTTTTCGATGAAAATTTTAAAATTAAATATTAAGGTCTCAATACTTTTTCAATGCAAATTCCAAAATTAACATATTTATGTATTTTTAAATGGTACATATAAACGGTATTAAAATTGATATATATATATATATATAATGGTACATTCACATTATATATATTATTTAATGTGAATGTCTATTACATAAAAATTTATATTAATACAATTTTATGATCATTTGTATCTTGTTATAATAAAAACAATTAAAAAACTGATCACAAATTTTCAAAGCAATTTATAGTTGTTTTAAAAATTCAAAATAGAACATGTAAGAAAAAATCTGATTTTTTTATTATATGGTTAATATGATTATTTAATTTCTTTTAATAATATAAAACTAGAAAAAATGAAAAATGATATACAAATTGTTATCAAATCTTTATTATCTATAATCATTAATTGTCATAAATATGTAATCATATTAGATAATTCCGTAGTTTTCATGTAAGGAAAGCATACTTCTTTTAATAATATAAAATTAAACAAAAATGAAAAATGATATACAAATTGTTATCAAATCTTTATTATCTATAATCATTAATTGTCATATATATGTAATCATATTAGATAATTCCGTAGTTTTCATGTAAGGAAAGCATACTTGCTTTTAATATTTTGGGTTAATATAATATTTCCTAGTACATTATATTATATAGTTAATGCTTTAATGTATCTAGCGAGACATATTAATTGAATTAGACCTTTTTTCAGTTAACTACCTAATTGATTGACACATAAGCATTGAGCTTTTTTTTAATTATTACAAAATTGAGGTTAATCTTTTCAAATATTCATCTATTAATATATATATAGGGGATGTCAAAGTATAAGTACGCATGAATATGGTAAGTACATCTTGTTTGATTCTCTATCTATCTGAAGTAAATATGTAAACCTTTGCTTGTCTCTGACGAAAAAAAAACAGATCTATGCTGTTTCAGACTCAATCAGTCTGAGCTCTTTAGCCACTTGAATCATGCGACGTATCTTCTAAGTTCCATCCTATGCACCTCAACGCTAATCTAAAAAAAAGTTTTACCGGCCAAGCAGCTACATTGCTCGCTTCTCTACTGATAATCTGAATCCATAACCTCTACATACCCAAACTTCCCTAGTATCTTAGAAACACGATGGTGAAACGGGGAACAAGCATCATGATCATGAGGGCTGATGAATAACTCAGCTAATGCTCCCTTTATTCGGCAATAAATTAAAGTTTAATGTACAGTTTTGATATGCTTTGTTCATTTATGTTCTGCAGCATTCATGGCGCTCTTGCTTCTGAGGTAAGATTTTGATTCTGAGTTTCACTTTCGTGACATTATTGTGTTTCAGACTCCAATTCTTGTCTACATGTCTCCCTTTCATCTTTGGTGTTCTTTAATTAGCTCCATTAGTGGCGATAAAACTCATCAACTACAGCTACTATGGAACGTTTCTTAGTCCCAGACTTGAAGATATTCGAGATCTAGATGGTGGTTTTGACGGACGTCTGATCAGATTTGCTAGAAACCCAAACTACTTTATTTCATTACAAAAACCAATGACTTGAACTATTCTCTACGGTTTAAAAAAAAGAAAAAAAGAAAAAAAAAGAACTATTCTCTACGGAATGTTTTAATTTATATACATTCAAGAGTAATTCTTTGCCGTAAGATCCGCTATAGCACACTCGTTAAAACTCTTTCTTCGAAAGACTTTCCGGGTTCGAAGCCTGGCAGCGGATAACTAATTTTTGTAATAGTTTTGTCTTATAGACAAGACCACAACTTCCTCCTGGGACGTCGCCATGACTTCCTCTTTTGGTGATTAGGTTTGTTTTGACATCTTGCGAGTCATCTGTTTGTTGTTTCAGTAAGTCTCGACAAAACTTGCTCTTGGAGCTTTCGTAATAAACTTTGTCCACACCAGTCGAGTCATCTCACAACCTATGTTTCCAAAACGTTAAAACACTATTTCGTGATTATATACGACTTATCTAGGTAACTTGAGAGGGACTCTGTTTATATTTAATTCCAGAATAGGTGTCTGGATATTCCAACTCCGGGTCGAATCACATTGCCTGGGTTTCAGATCCTTCCTTTTGGCTAAGAGGCTTCGAGGTCACGTGGCTCTTCTTTGCATTGTCTCGCAAGTTATCCGGGAACGAAAGAGGTTATCTATCTGAAATGGCCGAGTGTTTTTTTGTGACGTTTCGTTTGATTCTTTTGTGACGTTTCCGTACGATTCTTCATATAGATTTCAAGATTCACATAGTTGTGTACCACAGTTTGTAACGAACCACTAAAGAAAGTCTTGAAATGCAATGTTTTGGTTCCTTTCTTTACAAGGTTCGTTATATAGTTTGTCCCTCAGGGTAAGTTGACGTTGGATCATGGAAGTCCATGTTGATGGAGATTCAATGAGTAGGTGTGCTGCAGCCACAACCTCTGTTACGCAAAAGCTTTGCAAGGCACAGAGATATACTTCATCAATGTACTCATGTTTTTCTTTCACCCTATATGCCTTCTTGCAAGGCACACAGATACACATTAATATGAAGTTATATGCGTGTTATAAGATCTATCTTCTCACCTATAATGTATTTTTTCATTGTAAATTTATAGGAGTTTCGAAGGACAAATGGAAATATAAACTCGATGAGGGAACATGCTGAGCTCTTACTTTTGTCAGGGATGACATAAGTGAATATAAGGTACGAAGAATCCTATTGCCTTATAGTTCTGTGTTCTATGCTTCTGCAGGCTTTGGTAGTATGTCACCAGGTGTGCAAGTGTTAAGGGAGAGACTAGCTTTTTTTTTTTTGGTAAAAGGGAGAGACTAGCTTTAATCCATGTAAGATGCTTTCTACATGCAGTCATGGCATTTTGTAATCTTCACGTTATATCTCAGCTAATGCTCACTTTATTCGGCAATAAGTTAAAAGTCTAATGTACAGTTTTGATATCATTTGTTCTGCAGCATTCATGGCGCTCTTGCTTCTGAGTTTCACTTCCGTGACATTACTATGTTTCAGACTCCAATTCTTGTCTACATGTCTCCTTTCATATTTGGTGTTCTTTAATTAGCTCCATTAGTGGCGATAAAACTCATCAACTACAACTACTATGGAACGTTTCTTAGTCCCAGACATGTTGTGTAGGTATTCGATATTAAGATGGTGGTTTTGGCGGACATCTGATCAGATTTGCTAGAAACCCAAATTACTTTATTTCATTACAAAACCAATGACTCGAACTATTCTCTACGGAATGTTTTAATTTATATACATTCAAGAATATATATACTTCCCATGAGCAGAAAATACTAAAGATTCTTGAATGTTACAGCCTCTCACTCGTAGATTGGCAAAAGGATACTCTGAAACTTCACATGCACCTGGTGAGTTCTGTCCTGATCATGTCCCTGGAATTCTGCTAGAAAGAGCTTAATGCGAAGGTAACAAGATTCAAATCCTTCTTTTTTACTCTGTGCTTTTCTCAGCACTCACTATGCCCTTTTGTTACTACTGAAACACACAAGTCTTGTTTTATGTGATCAAATGGCAAAGGAACCGACAGAGATAAGATAATTAGTAGACCAAAACGTAATCGTTTTATTTTTGCTCACAAAAGTAGCATTTAAGGGTTGTTCAATGGATGAGGGCTTATAAAGTAAAACAAGGTACTCAACAGCTACAACTACTATGGAACGTTTCTTAGTCCCAGACTTGTAGATATTCTAGATCTAGATAGTGGTTTTGACGGACATCTGATCAGATTTACAAGAATCCCAGACTATATTTCATTACAAAACCAATGCCTTACTATTCTCTACGGAATGTTATATACGTCCAAGAATATCTGCTAGTCATAAGATCCGCTGTAGCACACTGGTTAAAACTCTCACATCAAAAGACTTTCTGGGTTCGAAGGCCAGCAGCGGAGAATTATTTTTTGGTAATAATTTAATCGTCCCAGTTTCTGTAGGCATTGAATAAGGTTGGACATTTGTGTTCTTTATTTTCTGCTCTGTTCATGTCTTGTTATAAGAGCATCTGCTCTTTTCATGAGGTCTCATAACTTGAAGAAGAGCTAAGAGAAGTTGCAGCTCAGGAGATGTCGCTCTATCTCAGCTCAGAAGCTTCACTCCACTGCTCGGCGAATTCCAAGACACTAAATCCATGTTTGTAAACATTAACATTAATCTTTGTATGTTCCAACTATCTTTAACCATGTTTTTCCGCAAACGTAGCAAGTATGGATAATTAATAGAATAGGGTTGAAAAGTAAAACAAGGCATTGCATGAAAATCAATATATATGACATATTACCATATGTCAAAATCGTGATTATGAATATCAGAATAAGGGCTAGTGAAATGGTTAGCCCATGATTATCTAAAAGACATCGGATTCTCTATCATCCAGAAACACAACCTTTCGTGAGATTCATTTATCAGGTACAATCTGTGATTCTCCATCTTTCTGAAGTAAACCTGAGAACTTGTTATTGAAGAAAAAATGAGCATTCTTGGAACTTAACTATGGCTCATCTGACGTCTCCATATGCAGATTTCTCGATCAGTATGAGCTCTTTAGCCACTTGAATCATGCTAGTCAACGGGTCTCCTAAGTCGCGTCCTATGCATCTCAACGCTAATCTAAAACTCCTTTACCGGCGAAGCAGCTACATTGCTCACGTCTCTGCTGGTATCTGAATCCATAACCTCTGCATACCCAAACTTCCTCAGTATCTTAGAAACACGATGGTGGAGCGAGAAACTAGCATCATCATGAGGGGTGATGAATAAGTCGGCCAATGCTCTCAGCATATCCGTAGACATAGATAGCTCATCATCAACTTCCTTTACCTGCACAAGAGCTAGCATGAAGGCTCCAAAGCTATGCATATCCATCTTTGTGGTGACCTTACGGGTTGACCTGTATTCAGGATCAATGACCGGTACGTAACACACACCAAGTCCATGTGTTTGCTTTAATGTATTAGTCCTAAACTCATGGTATTTCTGCAATGCATCATCATGAACAAACTTCTCTCCTTCGGGAATAGAGACACAGTTACAGAAATTCCCAATCTTTGTGATTCCATTTCCATCTAAGAAGATGGTGAAAGGATCTAGACTCGAGTGGATGAAAGCCCTTGAGAATGCAGTGTGAAGGTAAGTCAAAGCGTTTGCGACCTCTCTTGCTATCTTTACCCTTCTCATGTTTCTTGAATTAGATGCAGCTAGTGGACCAAGTGTTATAATCTCTGCATACTCAAAAACCAAGACAGGAGGTGCGAACTCAAGACAGCATCCCAACAACTTAAGGAAGTTCTTATGACCACTCACCATCGATGATATCGCCATGTCTCGACAAATCTCTTTCGTATCAAGTGTGTATTTCCCTTTCTTGATGAGAACAGGACGGTCATCGAGCATACCTTTATAGCAACGGTAATATACATCAATCCGGGAAGCGCGGTTGCTTTGGGAGAAGTTATCTGTTGCTTTGATGATTTGATCAGAAGAGAAGTTCTTGATAGGATTACATTTTCCATCACAGCACTCAATGAGCTCCTTCAGAATCACCTCGCCATTCTCTTTGACGTTCCTCTGCCTTGTCTTGGCTCCAATTCGGTTTGTTCTCAACCAATTCATCTTATAGACTCTACGCAGCTAATTTGAGGCTCCATTAATCCATTCTCAAAAAGCTGAAAAAAACAAAGAGAGAATTAAATTGGGTTGGGTTTTAGCAAATCTTATCAGATGCCCACCAAAACCACCATCTAGATCTCGAATGTCTACACAACAAGACTGGGACTAAGAAATGTCCCATTGTAGCTGATGAGTTCTACTTCTACCGCAACTAATGGACCGAAAGAACACCAAAGATGAAAGCGAGACTGTTGTAGACAAGAACTGAGGCCTGAACCATAGTAATGTCTACGAAGTTGGAGTACAGAATCAAAATCGTACCTCAGAAGCAAGAGCGCCATGAATTCTGCAGAATAAGAGAAAAGAAGTCATATCCAAACTCGATATTAGATTTTAGATTATTACCGAAGAAAGTGGGGTCTGGCCGACAAAAGCATGTTCATACTTTAGTCGGTTAAAGAAAAGGGTTGACTTTCAGGATCATCACAAAGAGTCGAAATGTGTTCACATTGGATTCAAAGTTACCATCTTTCGGTTGCCCACATATTAACAAGTTTGACATCAGTATCTTTGACGAAGACAAGCATCAACAAAAGTGAAAAACTTAAAACACATTGAGACATCATTAGATTCCAAGAGCTTACCAATCTTCAAGAACATATAAACTAATAAGGACTAATTAAGAGAGCTTCTCAATCAACTTGAGATCTTTACCAACTTCAATCATACCACTCACTGGATCCTCTTTCTTGTATCTTACACACCTCAACGCTAATCTAAGAAACGCTTCAGCCTGTGACTTCCTCACAACCAATTCATCACCAACCCAAAACATTCCATATCTCCTTATCAATTCACCTCTTCGAACCCACCTTTCTACATCACCTCAGACACATGCAATATGCATAGGAGCCTCCCCTGGTCCGTTAAAGACAGCATCTCTTCCAGACAGCAAAAGTAACGAGGACTTAATCAAGAGAGTTTCTCAATCAATTTGAGCTCTTTAGCAACCTCAATCATACCACTCACCGGATCCTCATTCTTATACCTCACACACCTCAACGCTAACCTAAGAAACGCTTCAACCTGCGACTTCCTCACAACCAACTCATCACCATCCGAAACACTCCACACCTCTCTATCAACAACCTCCTCAAACCCACCTCTCTCCATCACCTCAGAAACATGATCATTAAGCGACATAGGAGCCTCCCCCGGTCCTCCGTTAAACACAGCAGCTCTCCCAGACAACAAAACCAACATCACAACACCAAAGCTATAAACATCAACCTTCTCCGTAACTTTCATCGTCCAGTAATAATCCGGATCGACAAACCCAATCACACCCTTCACATCGTCTTCCACATACACCTCCCCTTCCGGAATCGCAACACAGAACCAGAAATCAGAAAGCTTCGCCGTCCAATTCTCATCGACAAAAATGTTCGTCGGGTTTATATTCCGATGGATGATAGTCTCCGGAAACGCCGTGTGGAGATACGCCACGGAGCTGGCGATCTCCTTCGCGATCTTCAACCTCACTCTCCACGGCAGAGGCTCCCCGCTCGAGACTCCACCGTCTCTGTTGAGGGGTCCGTGTACTGTGTACTCACAGACTAGAGATGGAAGCTCGAAGTCCAAGCAGCAGCCGAGAAGCTTGAGGGAGTTCTTGTGACCGCTCATCTGCGAGGATACGGAGATGTCGCGGTAGGCTTCGGTGAAGGACGAGAGGTTTTGGTTGGACCATTTCTTGATGGAGACTGGTCTGTCTTCGATTACGCCTCTGTACCAGGTGAAGTATCCCCAGCTGGAGATGATTTGGGTTTCCGAGAAGTTTTCGGTCGCTTTGAGGATCTGATCGGAGGTGAAGCAGCGGATCGGGTTGGTTTTTCCGTCGAAGGAAGCGATTAGCTCCGCTAGTAGAAGCCCTCCGTTCTTCAATTCCGATCTGATCGTCGTCGTCTTCTTCTTCTTCTTCGTGTTCTTGCCCATGATCGAAGCAGAGAGAGAGAATTGAGATTTCGTGATTTTGAATCTTCAGAACTAAAAAAAGATATTTTAATTTAACTAACGGAGTTTAATATATTAGACATTGGCCCTCTTCGCTGATCGCTAGCGTCAGCGACCAACTTCAGCGGCTAAACGGTGTTCGTTTAACGGTCGTGGATTCAGCGATCGATTACAGCGACCAAACATTAGCGACCAACGGTTAAAAATTTCGGGCGCTAGAAATTTCAGCGGCACGACTGAAATCGGCGATTGAAAAAAAAAAACTTAAAAAGACAAAACTACCCTAAATATATTTACAGAATCACAACACATTGCCATTAAACCTAATACAAACTTACGCTTCCATCTTCTCTATTCTCAATTTTTCTGATAAAAAATTGTAAGCTCTCTCTCTTCGATCTATTTCCGGCGGCGTACAAAACTTCTCTGCTCAAGCTCTCTCTGCGATTTATTTCCGGCGGCCACAGAGAAACTTCTCTCTCTCTCTCTCTCTCTCTCTCTCTCTCTCTCTCTCTCTCTCTCTCTCTCTCTCTCTCTCTCTCTCTCTCTCTCTCTCTCTCTCTCTCTCTCTCTCTCTCTCTCTCTCTCTCTCTCTCTCTCTCAGCGTTTTGTGTTACAGTAGAGCACATGACACAAAAGTATTGACTTATTGTGCGAGGAATGAGCCTTTTTTTTTCCACATCCACCAAATGGAAAGTATTATTTGGTTGATGCTGGATATCCCACAAGAACAGGATATCTTGGTCCGCATCGAAGAGTTCGGTATCATCTCGATCAATTCAGCAGAGGAGGGCCTCCAACAACCACTCGAGAGGTGTTTAACCGGAGACATTCAAGCTTGCGATCAGTTATTGAGCGCACGTTTGGAGTGTGGAAAGCAAAATGGAGAATTCTTGACCGTAGGCATCCAAAGTATGGGTTGACCAAATGGATAAAGCTAGTAACAGCTACGATGGCACTACACAACTTCATCCGTGATTCACATCGAGAAGATAATGATTTTTTGCGTTGGCAGAGAAGAGAAGAATATCATACACATGGTGATGATGAAAAAGATGAAGATGAATATGAAGATGAAGATGAAGTTGAAGATGAAGATGTTGATGGTCACGATGGACATATTCCATATGCGCCGACTGGTGATAGGGTCATGGAAGGTTTACGTGATTCTATTACTGATGAGTTAAGTAGAGGATATCGATTACCTTACTAGTTTATTTGATTCGATTTTGTACTGATTTTTGTTTATTAGTTTTAAAACAGTTGAATTTTTAATTTTAAACATTTATTTTATGGTTAGTTTTTACTATAATTTTATTTACAAGATATGTAAAATTTGAAAATAAAGTTAAGAATTTTTTTTAAAAAATATAAATAATTCTAATCATATTTTTGTCAAAAAATAAATAAATAATTTAAATTGTAATATCTGGTCGCAAGCGACACTAAAACGAACATCGTAGCGACAGCCGCTGCGATCAGACGCACGATATGAAAACGAACAAGGCAGCGACTGACGCTGCGATCAGACGGCACGATATGGAAACGAATAAGGCAGCGACTGACGCTGCAATCAGACGCGCGACCTTCGAACGAACAACTATCAGCGACATTAAGTCGCTGACTCTGGTCGCTGACGCTGGCGACCACCAAACGAACAGGGCCAATAGTTACTAAGTTTACGATGTTGATTCTACGACCCCGTTAAATATATTTCAATTTTAACACCACGTATTTTATTTTATTGCCAATTTGATCTGATAAAGTTTCTATGTCTATCTCTCAATCCTTGGAAGGAGAATCGCTTGGAGTATGCGATAGGAATTTGTATTCTCATGTTGAGCGTTAATTTCAGATCAGTCTCCGTTACCGGTTATCATCAAGCAGAATTGGAACTTATGGTCTAAGAAGGAAAAAGATATCATGTGGTTCTTGGATAATTAACGTAAGCATGCATCTTATTAAAGAGCTTATCACTGATTGTAACGGTAAATTAATTCCATTCCCTTCTTCGTAAAGATAATCTCTTGATAAGTATGTCTGGATCAAGAGATTCTCCAGACATAAAGAAAAAATATATATATAGAGAGAGAGATAAAGAAAACAGTACAACGACATTGTCTTGCCACTCTTCTACTCCTGTTTTTAATTTGGATGCTGTTCTGTTTATGCATGCAGAACATGGAGCTCTTGAGTGAGCGAGGACGTATCATGGTTTCTGCAACGGTTTTGATACTGTGACCTTATCTCCACACGGCGTTTGATAGGTACCAAAGCTAAGTTGGCACAAGAAGATTCATTGAGTAAAGATGAGCTGAGCTGGCACTGCTGCAACAACTTGAGAGTCAAGAAACAGAGACGGTGAGGAGAGTATAAATAGACTTCTTTACCTTTGTTGTTGGAGCATCTTGTAATTGGAATCTTTAGGCAAATCAGAGGAATGTCTCTCCATTTGAGGCGAGTTTAAAGAGGTTTCTCTCTGGATTTGAAGGACCTTGGCATTAGGGTTCATAGCCTTCTCGTCTTGGTATTGTTACGGTTCGTTCGATAAGCAATAAGATCATCTTTTCCATCTTAGAGTCTTATCAGCGTTCCCTAAGTTCATCATACATAGAGATGTTATACCAACCAAATGTTTTTGGTCCAATGCAAAGTTTTGCCCAAAAAGTTTAAGTAATCTTAGAGGTCACATGATCGAGTGACACTTGGGAATAAGACGAAACTAATATTAGGTATCCAAAAAAAAATTTGAGTAAAATAAATAAATATAATGTTGTATTGCGCATTGATCTTTTTTGACCGCGTGTTGGACTTGGATGTTCATATTTTGAGATCCACTCGTTTACGTATTGATCAATCCGCGTGTTGGACTTGACTTTCTCTCTCAACAATATTGCAGATTTTGCAATCTTAGACATCATTCGACAATGGAATGCTGGAAAAGGAAGAAGAGAAGGCTAGGTTGCACGGGTACGCCAGTTTAGTGCCGTCTCGCGTACCGGGTTCGGCGAGGGGACGGGTACGGCTCGGGTACGCCTAGGAAACGTCCCCGATACAGGTAAGGTGAACCCGGGACGGCATGGCTTAACGGGGACGGGTTTGGTCAGAGACCGGAGACGTCTCGAAGACGTACCCGTTTGATTTTTGTGTTTCGAAGCGTATTTGCGTTTAATTTTTTTATTCTACAATTATAATGTCCCTTCCACTTCCAGATTATTCTCTTCCATTCCTACCTTCTTGTCTTTCTCTTTAACTCTCAACCATCTCACGTAAGCATGTTTCTTCTTCTTGTCTCTTTCTGATTTTTATATTTCATATACAGCTTTCAATTTTTTTTTCTCTGTGTTTCTGTGTACGAATACGTGATTTCATGTGTTTCTAGGAGAAAGTGGTTCCTCGAAAATGGAAGCATCTTTCTTCAGCAACTCATTGCAGACTGTAACGGCGTATCAAAACCTATTCGAATGTTCTCTTCAGATCAAATATCCAAGGCCACAGATCACTTCGACCCCAAGTTTTATCTCCATCATATACCAGAAGCCTTCACCTGGTACAAGGCCGTCATCGAAGGCAGATCTTACACGATCAAGAGATTTACAGACAAATGGCATCAAATCCATCCAGTCGCGCCATACAACGATATAGTCTTGTCGTCTCGGGTAAGTAATTACAGTGGTTTCCTCAATCTCATGGGATGGTGTATCGACTTTCCTTGTCCCGTGCTGGTGTTTGAAAATCTAGAATATAGATTTTTGAACATTCGAGGAAGTATTGGTTGCGAGGACGCGCCTTTGTTACCTTGGAATGTTCGTTTGAAGATTGCCAAAGCGATTGCGAGGTCAATCGCTTATCTTCACACGGCCTTCCCTAGAATCATTATACATAGAAATATCAATCCGTGTAATGTTTTGTTGAATAAGAATGGGACGGCTAAGCTGACTGGTTTATCCAAGGCTGTAACACTCCCTGAGGGTTAAACGTGGACGGAAGAAGAGAATGTGTTTGGTACCTATGGATACATGGATCCTATTTATCTCTCGACGGATAAACTGACAGAATATTCAGATGTGTACAGTTTTGGAATCCTTATGTTGGTTCTTTTGATGGGAAAACCATCATATTGGGATGAATCTGATGGCAGGTCGGATCCTGAAATATTGCTTCTTGATTATGTGAGAGATCTGCAGGAGAGAGGAAAACCTGTTGAATTCGGAGGTGACTCGAACAGCATGAGGCCTGGTCAGATGACAATTTTTCTCGACTTGGCATTGAGATGCTGCGAGGAGAGGAATGAAGACAGGCCTGAGATGATCTCGGTAGCAAAAGAGATTAAGCTAATAGAAAAAAATATCACTTGATTGTTCTGTGGATGATCAGATTTTATATTTGAGATTATGTTCATACTAGGGTTCTGTATCACAGGATTGAGCTAAAGGATGGTCAGATTTAAGATTTGAGATTATGCTCATCTTAGAGTTGTGTAATGTGTGTTGTGTATTTATGTTTTTTTTTTTTTTACCTTTTATGATGTATTTCAGTAAAACTTTATTTCGATTAAGAAAGACTTGAATGTAAATAAACCTATCTTTTGGTTCTGAAACCAGGCAGAACATGTGAGATGGTTTTCGTTTTCAGTAAAGTTGATGTTGAAACAAAGCGATGAAAGGAGATAGACGCAGAAACAAGGCAAGTCCAGTTATGGCAGTTTACTAGATGAAAGAGGATTTTATTTCTGAGGTGTTAAATGTTAGCCATTGGTTAAACTGCATACTTCTAAACTTTAAAGTTAAGATCAAGAACAAGAAAGAAAGGTTATTCAATTTAGCAATTTTTTTTTTTACAAAATTAGTTGAAAATTAAAACTTTATGTAATTATGTAAAATATTTTATACGAGATTTTTAGGTTTATTAAATATATAACTAACTATAGTTAAAATTAATTTATATCTAAAATTTATTTGTTTATAAAAAAATAAAACAGTTAAAATTTGTATCCAATGCACCATCCACAAATGCAAGATTTTTTTAAAAAAATGAAGAAGAGAAAATTTATTCTTGAATTATTTTCTCAGTTTTATTAATAAACAAGAGAAATGGGAATAGGTAGGAAATGAAAAAGATTACATAAATAGTATTATTATTACATGATGAAGACATGGCTTAGTGCAAGTAGTAGCTGAATAGGGACACAAGGGAAGCCCCAACCAAAGAGCCAAGAGCCGGCAATGCAACTGAGGCGGCGGATGCAGGTCCTGGTGCCGGAGCTCCGGCTTCCTCAGTAGCCATGACGGCGGTCATGGAGGCAGCAGCGAAAAGCACACCGCAAGCGATCTTCTTCATCTCCATTGTTGAGACCTGAAAGGCTTTTTCTTCTTTTCAGTTAGTTTTTTTTTGTGTGTTTTGAAGGTCTTGCAGGTCTGAGGAAAATGAATGGTGTTGATAAGGGATTTATATGTGTGGAACTTGTGTTATTTTTAGTAATATTTATTTTTATTAAGTCAAACTTAACTAATCACCGATAAATATGACTATAATCACGGTATGAAGAGTTTGCAATATGTGGCTTAGATCTATTTTAGCGTTTCCGCTTGTATTTTCTTGTTACATGAACATGAATTACAATTTTTTCGATTTTGGTACAGGAAATTAAACTTGAGATCTTTGACGTATCCATAAGTTAATTAAATTAACGTAATTTTATACGTCATTAATGGATTAGTTTGATGAAAATTTGAGTTGAGTTAGACAAAAATAAATTATATCACCAGAATGGCAAAATCTAATGTTTAAGGATTAGAGATCTTACATCAGTGATGTTAGAGAATCTATGGATGGACCATACCAGCAGAGAGTCAAAAGATGTTCTACTTGAAAAGAGTCTTCAGGCCCATTTTAGTTTCGATTTGGGTCAGAGACGGGAACTCTCTGATAATCTCATGCCGCATAAAATTATGGGGAAACGATTATTTCAAATATAGTTTGCTAAACAACATTTCAAATCTCTTCGAATAATAATTTATACTATTAAAACAGAATCTCTACTAGAATCCTGTCTTTGAATTTTCAAGTTAATTACAAAGGAATGTCATTCCCATATTTAGAATTTTTTTAATTATTTTTGCCACTTATTAACAACCAATCAGCTTCGATTGGTGACCACAAGATGAAAGGAAAAAATGAACAAAATTAAAATTAAAATTTCATCTGAGGAATTGAAAAAATTAAAAAATATGAATTTTTGTTCATTTTGTTCCTCATCAAAATTGTAGAAATAAAATTTTCTTTGTAAATTCATTCCTCCATGAGGAATTTAGAGGAAAATAATTAATTTGACTAAAAATTCAGTTTAACTGGTATAAATTTTGAGGAACAAAGAATTCACCATAATTTTTTCCCTTCAACATGGTCGCCAATTGGAGTCTAATTTTATCTCGACAAAACGCAAGGCACATCGAAGGAATTTATTATAATTTTCACTGTCTTTACTTAAGATTTATTCCTAATTATATGGGCTATTACATTGTTTGGATAAAGCGTAGCCTAACGACTATATATTTCACACAATAATGCATTAATTTCGTCATCACGTGATGTATGTCATCGTCTTTGTTTTCTGGTGAACGGACGTCATGTATTCTTATGCTGAGATAAGATGACAATGAAAAAATATCTAATAGTTTGAAATCACCATGAATCAATTGTGTTTTTTTTTTGTAACTGATGTATCAATTGTTACATTTGTTAAAAACTCTATTGTAGTCTAAATCCGTCAAAACTAAACCTCAAAACGAAAACCCTAAACTATGTTTTTATTATAATTTTCGTAAATTCGAACATTTCTATCAACATATTAAGATTATTATCGAAATCTAAGCATTTTTAACAGATTTAGTAGCACCAAAAATATAGCAACTTCCTTAACTACACGATATTTATGTATTAGCATATATTGTCCATTTGTTGATACCGTTCGGCTAACAATATATTCCTAAGCATATGTACATTAGGAATCGTATTAACTACAATATATATTAACTTTGGACAACATTTTAAGTATTAAGTCACGATTTAAATAGTATTGATTTAAGAATATTTCAATTGAATATGATAATTCATATTTTTATAGTAACTTGAAACTTTATGATCTCATTCAGAAAATAACTATCAATTATTAATTTCTACTTCCTGGCAATTTTAAAAGATACGGTATCACCAATAATATAGGAGTTGCCTAAACTACTAGATTATATTTCTATAATATACTATATTTATAATAAATTTTAAAAGAAAAAACAAAAAAAAAAAAGATTCCAAGCATTCCGATACTATACCTATCGTAACTTACAACACCATCATTCCAAGCAAAAAAGATTTACTCATTCTATTATGCAACCCACCTCTTTGAAAGTTTGAAAATGTGAAACTTTTCAAAACAAAATGAAAAGTTCACGTGAAAGTATTACACATTTTGGATGCAGAATAACCCCATCTTTTGAAAAACATTTGAAGTCATCTTATTAAATGAGATTCTAAGTTTCTATACCTGTCATAGCTTTAAAAATGTGTATTTACTATTAAAAAATGAAAGTAAGATCTCTATTTATAAGGGATGCGAAATACATGTCTCGTGGAAAATACCTACCTGAAGAATAAATAAAGACTTTTACCCGTTGGAGCATTTGGTCGGTTCACAAATTTAAAGATTCCAAAAGTTGTTCAAATCGAAACCCACTTAAATCTGTCTTTTGTAGACTAAATATTATAAAGCCTATTTTTAAAAACAGTAACATAAATATTTGATCCAAAATTTTCTTTGTATTTCTATTCATCAAATATTAAAATCTCCTATGGGGAATGTATTTGGTATTATATTTATAAATGTAATAGTACAATAAATTATCAACACATTGAAAAATTTATTGAAAAACAACTTTTCAAAATTATTTTATATGACCTTAAATATACAAGTTTTTTAATCATGTCTCCACATCTATAAAAATTCATCTAGCATTAAACTCAACACAATTACAAAGTATTATTTATCAAATACTAAACACATAACTTTATAGTTAACAAATATTTATTTTGATATTTTTTAAAAGGAAACAAATCTCGCGCTTTCTACCTGAAAACAAATCTGCTTTTGAATAAATAAGAAAAGAAAACTCGGATTCATTTCAAAGCGAGAAAGTTGTATTTCAATACCTTTGATATCAATTTGAAATCCACATAAACGAAGACGTTAGTGATCGAATTTTGATTGGAATCCACATCCAATAATACATTTGGTCAAAATTTTCATTGTCATGGTTATAGTCTTAGAGGCTTATATCTCGTAAACAATTAATGATCAACATTCGTCACAGATACGTTACAACCTACAAGTTATAGCAATATCATTATCATGTACTCAAGATAACTTTCTATAAAAGAGTATACACAATAAATCAATTGCTACATATATACAGTACTGCATATATAGATGATCCCCACCATGACGTGAAAGAAATTAAAGTGTTGCATGTGCATGCATCGGGTAAAAACAGATCAGTTTTGGAGCTGAAATTTAGGGTTCTGACTTACACTTCACCTCACCTTCGAATTGATTGCTTCCCTTTTGGAAGGTACTCCTTGTAATTGTGGTGTTCCTCATCATTCATAATCATAAACCCATCCCTCTCTCATTTGTCTTCCACATTAGTCTCGACGGGAACGTACCCTTTTCATATGAGTTCAGAGGTCAAAATTCTTAATTAAATGATCTTTATAATCGAAAATACTGATATTCATTAATCATCACCGCATGTATAGATACTGTGGACGTACATTTTCTTATAAGTAAATAGGATATGGATATTATCATGATAGTCAAGGCCTAAGCGTGTGAGAAGTGCATGGTGGAAAGATTTCTGTATGTAAATTGATAAAACGAAACTCTGTATTACAGCCACATGATTACTTTTCTAGTAAAATATTCCTGTCATATATTATAATTAAATTTTGAAAATATCCATTTACAAAATATATTTATAGCTCATATTTTTTTCAAAATGTAATTAATTAGGTAAATATCAAATAGTTCTTATAAAACTGAATATATAATAGAACGTAAGCGAATACACCATACGAAAATAAAATCTGATCAATTGGCTGTTCTGTACATAACAATTAGAAATTCATCTATACTTTTGTTTGTATCAAAATGTAAATGAACAAAAACAAAAACAAAAGAGGTATTGGAAAGGAGATAAAGACACATTTCACTTAAAGCATATTGTTGCAGAAAAGAAGAGAGAGTTGAAAATAAAAGACAAAAAGATGAAAATAAACAAGTAATTGAAAAAAACAGGAAAAAGTAATTAAGGCAGGGAGGGAGAGAGGATAACAGACCTGCTTATCAGAGTCTACTGTTCATAAAAGAAAGGGTACCTGAATGTAAATAGGGACCTTTACTGACAATTTACTTACGTTATGTGGTCCATTTTTTTGCTGTTGTCAAAATAAACATACACTACTATTAGAAAATGTGTAGTTAGAAGTTGACCAGAAAGCCTTCTCTTGATGTAACTGATACTCAGTCATCCAATCGCGTATCTAAAAAACTAAAGTATAATAAATTTGTTAGGTTCTCGTGATGATATTTGATCAAAACATCCAACAAAATCAGAGATGATTTTAATTTCTTTGGCTATTTCTTTTCCCTGGTATCATCTGCCCCTCCGTTCTGTGCTTAACATACACTGTGGTTGTGTGTGCTTGTCAGCTTTTGTATAGATGATAATATGAAACCTCTATTTTACTATTCAAAATAAGTGCCACTGAGATTAAACATAGAAAATATCATTTCCTTAAAAAAATTAAAATATCATTTACTTATTTTACATACACTCATTATAGATAAGATATATGATGATAAATTGGAAAAATATACAGATGTTGCAAAAGCGTTAATCTAGTCTCGTTTGATTTTTGTGTGGCTATAATTTCCTTACAATTAATTGTTTCAGCATTGTATGTATGAAAACTTAGTTTTGGAAGCTCCTCCTTAACGTGATTATAATTTCAATTTTCATTTCATTGTTTGTTCGTGTTTAAAGGTATAACATTACTAAAAAAACAAACTCGATTGAAAAACTGTCTAGTAAAACTGCTTTTTGAACTTTTTTATTTCACCGGGATATATTCGCTGGTGAAAGAAACCCAACGCTACATACTACTTGGAGAATCTACAAGCATGATGATCAATTAGCTTTAAAAGGAGTAGAAAAAATAAAGTTGATCTTTTACCAAAAAAAAAAAAAAATAAAGTTGATCAAATAAAGAATATTGACAAAAGAACACGCTCGGACAATGATCACGAGCCAACGAAACCACATCTCTAACGATTATATAATATATTATATGTGTAGCAAGATTTTTTACAAAATATTTATATAATGTCTTCGCCAAATTGATCTTACTGTTAGATAAAAAAAAAACTGATCTTACTGTTTCAAAAAAAAAAAGATCTTACTGTTGCTAATAGCATCATATGTTCAATACCGCCCGACTAATAAATGGAGGCAATTTTAACAAAAACTAAGAATTAAACCTGTGCTGAGCTTATAGTATATATATAATCTATTTTTGATTTTATTATTATATTAAAATTTTATTTCAGTTTGACCTAATTATAAAAAATTTATATATGTAAATATTTGAATCTAATATATTGTAGTTATATGATAAAAGTAAGGTAATTGGTAAAGACCGTGAGAATTGTACATAACACCGTTTAAGTTCACGGTAGTAAATTCAAAAGCATCTAGCTTTATCAAAAAATTTATATTCACAACAATTTATAAAATATACGAATTTCTAAAGCTAATTATTTACATCTCAGTTTTGGGGCTTTCCAAAATAAAAAAGGAATTGTAAATATAAATTACCATATAAATTAAAAAATACTCTATCATTGGATTATTAAATCCAATGTATTAAAGTTACCTTTAACGAAATATATTTTAAGTATGTTCAAAAATTATAGAGTATCCCACATGGTTAAAGAGTTATGTTCAACATAAAAACATAAATTGATAAATTAGATGTATTTGTAATGTTTCAAATATTTTTATATTATATATCTTGTTAGATCATTTCAAATTTAATGACCGCATTTTATCAGTAGATAAAACTAAAACTAAAAATTAATAGAATAGATAAAAAATAAATAGAGGTGACTATATAGTTAGAGAAAACAAATTCGAGTTGCTTTTCGTGTTATTGCAAAAATGAATTTCATAAACACAAAAAGATCTTAATATTTTACATAACTTAAAAAATAGATTATGGCCGGATCACAAAAAATACACTTACAAATAAAACAGTCATTAACTAAATTACATGCATGTATAGAAAAAAATATCTTATAAAGTTATATAAAGTTATAGCTAGGCGAATGAAGAATTTTGACAATAATTTGAATCTCAGTTTTACACCCTTCCCTTTATTTGGTGTCAAGGGAATGCCTTAAAAGGCACCATGCGACATACATATTATTATCGAGTCCCTCTTGTATTTTTATCCTTCTTTATATATATATATATATTGAGAAATGTTGTTTTTACTAGTCGTTTATACAGTTATTCATGAGAATAATTATTAAATTTGTTTATTCCTTTTTTTGCTCTTGAGGGACCCGTGATTAATCATGAGTCAAGCTCAATTTTTTGGCCTCTTTCTCCCTTTTTCTTTTGCATGTTGGGGGCCTCCATGAAACAAAGTTGTCGAAAATCACACATAGCTACACTAATCTTCTTTATGTGCTACTAAATTATATTTTCCCTTTCAAAAAAAAAAAAAATCCCTTTCATGTACGATTTCGCTAGATCTTTACGTATCTGTTCTCCAGAAACGAGTACGTTTTAGAAAGTAACTTTTTTATTTAACATTTCTCAAAAAGAAAAAAAAAACTTCTCTACATATCAAAAAAGAATCCGACCCATGATGTAATCTCTCATAAACAGTGGTACGTACGCGTGTGTCTATTAAATTAAAATAAATGTGTGAGATTGAGATCTGAGCCACGGCAGACAAAGCTGTCTTCTTCAGATCAGCCTTGGAATATGAACAGTATAATTAAACAATGTCGAGTTATTAATTTAAACATTTGCATGTGTCGACGTGATCATAGGAAATTGTAAATTAAAAATTCGTTAAGTGAATTTATACTAGTAGAATATAGCTTCGGGATTTTAAAAAGCTGGATTTAAGGCGTTTACAGAAGTTCTTTCCAGACAAGAAAAATTGTCTACGTTAAAACAACCAATGTACAAACTTAGGTTTTATGAATGTACTAATATTATTATTAGTTAATTAATGCAACAGCATAATTACCGAACAAAGTGTCCAATGTTCATTTTCTCACCATTTCATTTAATTATTGTTTTAGATTTGTTCACATGACTAAAAATGTATTGGTATTTATATTTCAACCAATAGAAAAATATGCAGAAAATATGAAAAATTGAATAACATATAAAGTTAATAAATTTTGCATTAAAAATTTTAAACGAAACTTATTTTGAAAATGGAAATTTTACTATACAACAATAATTAAAATGAAATGTAAAGACTATAATATTGCTCGGATTTTAAAAATGCATTTAGATTTCAGTATCGAGATTCGAAAACCTTGTTACTAAAATATGTATATCACTAATTTCCATTTATTTTATGTTGCTGTTTGTGATTTGTATATTATAAATACAAACAACAACATAAGATAAAAATAAATGGAAATTAGTGATATGCATACATTTAACTGAATATAAGTTTGTAAGCAAAATACAATTAGAGATAGCAATGCTCTTAACTAATTAGTCGTAAATTTAATATTCAAAGTCTTAAAATCTAGCTAGCTACTAATATATGGTAAATTTCTATAACTATATTAAATCATGTTTCTGGATTAAGTCATGTTTTCAGTTTTACTTAAGGAAATGGTTTACAAACTATTGTACTTGTTTAAATACTTCACTATACAACTATGAAATCCCAAAAAAATATAAAGTGACAAAACTAAACTAGAGGGTATCTACGTATATAAAAACGTTAGGTTCACGTTTCTTCTAACTTGATTTATGGTAAGCGCCTACAGATATGTGGAGAGGTGTTGAGAAGATGAGAGGGGTCAAAGGAAGATAGTTAGGGATGGTCTATATATCCCAACAAAGGGGTAGGAAATTGATTGGTAATAAATGTTGTCTGAATTCTACATAATTTAAAGATGTGCGTTCAACTCGTTCAGTTTTTCTACTGTTTAATTACAGACTGTGACCAATGTAACAACATTCCATACACTATATTATTTGTATACATCGCTCCCTACAAAAAGTGGGCTTTGTGCATATTTTATTCGTAGATCACCGTATATTATGTATATTCTTTCTCCGGGCTTATTTTCATGAAAACTGACGCAAAACATTGCATACTTAATAAATCTTCGCATTTACTATATAGTCCAAGAAAACGTTTTCGTGTTATTTGAAGGTAAGACCAATATTGTAGAATGTAAAGATATTTTATAGTCTTGACTTTTACATAGATGTTGGTAAGTTGGTTATAAGATTAAATATACTTCCTGAGATATTAAAATGTAAAAAACTGCTTTAGAAAAGAATAATCATTTAATTATAATTTACATTAGACATACTATGATAATTCATATTATGTGTGTATTAAATTGAGGTAAAGGACTCGATTAGTATAACATTTTAGAATTGGTTCAAACTTCAAATACGTTAAAAAGAAACAAAAGATGTGTAAGTGTACCCTTGGATATGAAATTAATACAAAAGAAGCAAGCATGTGGGTTTTTAATTGGATGAGTTATGAAAGTTATGTCATTTGTGTGAGAGTGTGAGTAGATAGAGAGAGATGGTCAAAGAAAAATGAGATGTCAAATCAAATAACAGTAGTGAGAGAGAGAGAGGAAAAAAAAATCAACCTTTGCTCCCAAATCTGCCCAACCCAGGACACCCTTAGGGCTCCACTCTCTTCTCTTTTGTTTTTACCACCCTTCCTTCACATTACTTTTTGCCCCTTCTTCGCCCATTTATCACAATCTTTATGTACGTTCATACATCTGTATATACATGACTGCATGCATCCGTATGCATACACAGCACTAAAGGAATATTCACTGTTTACCGTAAAAGGAAATTAGGTCAATATCTATGTGTGTGTACGTATATGTATCAATCGAGAGATAATCATTTGGTTTCGAATTTTTAAGATAAAATATAAAAGTAAATCATGTATAGATAAAGAGGTGTAATGTTCCTTCCGAGCAAATTTGTCTCTCCACTAACAAAAAGCAGAAAAAGAGAGCATATTACAAAAGCTCTTTGCAGGAAGAAAAGCCTCTCTTTATCTTCGATCCTAGATACACAATCAGATCCAAATTGGATCTTGAATTCTAACATTACCACAAACTGACACACAACAAAAACTGTGACTACGATAACAAGAAAATCACTTGCAGTCCGGTAGTATACTTTGTTTAATTTCGTAGTAAGGTAAAATATCGGCTTTAATAGGCTGCATTTATTTAACAAATGCAAAATTCTTGTGGTGATTATTTGTTCATGCATTAATCTGAACATCAGTACGTAAGACAATTTTATCGAAAAGAAAACAACAAAATTTTGGCTAAAAGTAGAATTATATTTGCCAAAAGTTGACTGAATAACGTCAGTAGCCAGTACAATATATATTTCAACTAATTAATTGTTATATATTTAATTTGTTAGTTCTAAAATCTTGAAACATAATTATCTTAAAATATTCCAGTTTTCAAGGAACCAGTTAAAACACAACTTTTTCCACCCTGATCAATGAATAAATGAGTTTCTTCGAATTGGTGTTGCTGGTTAATTAGGGTATGACAGCCAATCTGTCAATATCATAACCAACACAAGGTATTTTGAAAAATATTAAAGTACTTTAACTGTTGATAATTAGAGCAGCCTAACTAAATACTTCAAATTATAGACTCATAAATATATATGTATTATAATATTTTCAACCATGTGACATACGTCTACCATCATCACATAATTTAAAACAAATAAAAGACGCATGATAATGTATATCTTGATACTTGATCATCCTAAGAAAGTTCAGCACTTGAGTAGTAATATTCTCGAGTGTCCATTCTCTCATTATTCTCCATGATGTCATTAGACAATCATGTAGCACTATTTAACCACTATTATAAAATAACTTTAAAGATAACTCCACCAGAAAACAACTATTTTTCAGAAAGAAAAAGATATAATCTATTATTACTCGAAATAAATCTTAGAAATATTCTTTATAATATAGAACACAGTATATCAAGAGAAAGATGCATGAATGAATGTATGTATAGCAAATACTCTACTACTAAATATAAGTCAAACGCTTATGATCTATTCCTTCGAAAGGAAACGTAAATAAATGACAAATTAATATAAGTAAGCAAATATATACCGTGGGTAAGGGGATTTATACATTGCCAGGAAAACAGGGGAGAAAAGATTTGAAGATGTTCTCACTACTTGGTTTTCCACACGATTTAAAGTGGTAAAGATCCTACACAAACTCAAAAGAAGAAGCCCTTGATGTAACAATGGTTTTTTGAAGCATACAATCTTACATTCGTTCAAAAAAAGAAGTTATACATTGCCTTTTAATAACTTAAGTAAAACTAGAGATACAAGTTTTTAAAATTTCCAGGTGATCCTGATTTTTTTATATCTATGATCAATTAGATGATATAGCTCTTACTCAGAAAAGCCTACTTCCATCAAAATTTGGTCCATAGATTTAGGTATTCTTAGAATTAATAAATATATACTGAATTACGAAGCATATACCAATTTATATACGCTATTTGGACCGCCTTGACTCATGATCATTTTCTAATTGCTCTACCTCAGAGGCAGTCTCATCTTCGTCATCAAATCCATCAATTCCATAAGCTCCATGGCCATTTCCAAACGCCTTGATGTGATCTTTCAGAGATCGCTTGTGCTTGAAATCAGATCCACAAATGCAATACCAAAGCTTACCACAATTCTTCTCATGTGTTCTCCAGTCCCCTCGGACTGCGAAAGCCTTTCCACATTTCCTACACATGAAGGGTTTGATTCCATGCTTCCTCTTGTAATGTGTTTGAAGTGTTCTGAAATCTTTGAGAGGCTTTGCCCTTGGATGGTCAATGTTGTTGCAACAGCCTGGTGCGCAGCAGTAGCACGGAAGCCTCAGCATTCCTGTTGGCTGCGTTCCTCTTAGAGATTCGGGTCCTTTTCTGTATTGTGATCCATGTCCCCACATATGCATCTGTAAACAAAATCGGGTATATTTATATAATCATGTAGGGTTTGAATAACTCATAGTATGTCATAGTAAACCCTTAATTAGATATTCAGCTCCTATTTTGTAATGTATGAGCCTTAATTGACGAATGTGTTTATTAGCCATTTTCGTAGTCTACTATATATATTATGGTTACTCAACTTACTCTAACCAGCATACATTGATTAATTTGCATATCAACCTTGAAGCATATGTAAAAAGACAAGAAGATTTTATGACAAGTATGTTATTCAAATGCTGAAATGTAAGAAAGTAATAAAATAGAAATAGATTTCATAAACTAAAAAAAAGAACTAAAAATAAGATATATAAATGCATGCTTCGGTAAACAAAAAATATCAAGGGTTTACTAAAATGCAAGATGATGCTTAGCTCATGTTCAATACAAGATCTTAGCAAGGTCATATGTAGAGCATATGAATCTATACATATATCTATGTATATTAATTGATAGAGCAATATAGTATGTAAAATCATATGAATACTGTTATTTTACACTTTGTACATTAAAAGACCCTCATACGAAAAAGGGATGATACGCTTGCCAATATTGTAAAAAACCAGCAAAGCAACATAGACTCTGAAAGTACTATAGACATAGAGAACATTTACTGCCTTGTTTAATCTCAGTCTCAGTCTTCACAATCTCATGTCTCTCGGTTCTTTATAATGCAATGATTTATTCATGCACCAGAGAGCAAAGACACCTTACCGATATTAAATGTGGAAACTTTTTTTTTTTGTTTATTCGAGGAAACTTAGTGAGCATGTTGATTAACACATGGAAAAGAAAACGAATTCTTCAAAACATATGCATACATAAGTATACAAAGATTTAAATTAGAGAGAATTGTAAAAATTAAGAACCTGCATGTTGTTGTATCTGTTGAAGGTCTTGAAGCAAACAGGACAAGAGAACTGAGTAGGGCCAATAAGAATCTGAGAAGGAGTAGGGATCCAATATTGACCCTTGTTGAGTCTGCTGATTCTACATGCGCCGTCTCCGCCGACTGAATCTTCATCGTCATCTTCGCCTCCGCCGGTGACGTCGTGAGGGTAGTCGTTGTCGAGATCTTTCTGGTTGTTCATGTTCTCATCATGATGAGTAGTCCTCGAGGAAGAGGACATCATGACAAAAGAAGCCATCTCTTGAGTACTAGGGCTTGGAAGACCTATGTGAAGAGCAACGGTGATGTCATGGTCATCGTCGTGATTATGATCATCTTGATGGTGATGATGATCGTAGTAGTCAACATCAATGGAGGTTGAAGTTGGTTCTTGGATTAGATGACCATGGTGGTCTTGTTGTTTGTTGGCGGGGCTGAGACTGAGGAGAGGGAGGGCTTCACGGAGAGGAGGGGAAGAAGGAGGAGTTGGTGGTGGTGTCGGACGGCAAAGGTCACCGGAGTGAGGGAGGAAGAAGAAGGGAGAGGGAGGAGGAGGAGGAGGTGGTGGGTTAGTGGAGAAATTAGGGTAATGGTGAAAGGGATTGGACTTGAACCAATCTGTGAAGAAATTGGAATAAGGATCAGTCATGAGGAAGAGAGAAAGAGAGAGAAGAGAATAGTTTTTACTCTTGTGGGATTCTTTATACAAGAAGACACAAGATGGAAATGGAGATGGAGATGAAGATGGAGACTGTGATGGGATGTGGAGAGAGAGAGAGAGAGAGATTTTTTTATTTGGATGAAAGAGAGAAAAATATATTATTAATTATGGAATGGTATTAGTTTTTGGTGCAACCCGAAGTGAAAACTAAAAACAAATACTCAAAAAATTGACAGGGGTAGTTATATACTTTATTGGTCCGAATTGCAACATGCCTAACAATTGCCGCGTCAATAGTAACAAAAACGTATAAACCAATATCTTTTGTTACTATTTACTAATAACTACGGTGCGGTGATGATTGACAATGTTTGGAGTCTAAATAGAACTAACGATTAGATGAATTATTTAGGATTTAGACGAAGTTAGATGTTAATGAATATTATATATTTTAGTTTTTTGTGTCTAAGTATAAAATTATATTGATGAGTTTTAATATATAAAAAGAAAAACTAAACAAAATTTTAGATTTATACTAACATTATTACTTAATTAATTAAACGAATATATATATATATATGTATTTATATATTTCTGCTCTTTTCACCTCTTAACTCAACGTGTGACAATTGCAAATAACATATGAAAATAACATGTGATTTCATTTTTTTCTCTTAAACAGTAAGAATTCAAACCTTTGATCCTTAATTCGGTTTGTGTATGTCTAATGGCTTGGTCATAACGGATGAAATACCATTTAACGAAGTAATTTTTTTTTGTTCCTATGCCATATTCAAATCTAAATTCACGTACTTTAATATGACCATGTTTTACAAAAAAAACCTCATGTTTTTTTTGAAACGTCAAGTGAACCTTGGATAACAAAAATATGTTCTTTGAATTTCGTTTTTATCATATCGAAGGCACGCACGTACTAAAGTATTTCACATGTATATTATAATATACTTAAAACGTAAGTAAATATAACATGGATCATGGATAGCCATTCAGTACTAGGGCTAGGTAGGTTGAGAGTATATATGACAAACCAAAACAAACAAACATGCACCAAAGACAGTAATCGTTAACCAATATGACAAAACACAAAGATGCTCACACTTAATAAATTGGAATTTTTTAATTTATTTACTATACCTAGAATGAGTGAAACAGAATTTTATTTATATAAAATATAAGAACAAACATAAAGTATGTATTTGACAAAAATAGAAACACGAAAATACAATAAAGCATATGAGGTGCAGATACATCATACAAAGATAGTGTCACTGCTTATTAGAGATTGGCTCTCACCCCCAACGAATTTACTTATCTTAAAAATCCTTTCTCAGAACAAAATATTTTAATTAGTTTGAGACCTAAAATAGGTTTTAAAGAGGATAACTTAACAAATCAATGTTTATTTATGATGAATAATTTTTCACTAAAATTTAAGATATAATTGTAGTTTTACCAAACCGTAATTTAGTTTAGAAAGGTATTTATATAACACTATAGTGAATAATTTTACAAGAGAAACAGACAACAAAAGGTATACACAATACCAATTATTTACTCATTACTGTTACTATTTTATTTTCAATAATAATTTTTATCAATAACTAATTTAATTCTTACAAGATTTAAACATCCAAACTGATGATGATATAGAATCTACAAAGATATTATCATAGAAATTTAATATGGCATTACGTACCAAACAATATTTCTTAAAATTTAATTGTATATAATATAAAGTAAATAATAATATTCAGATTAAAAAATAAATAAGATGAATAATATTTGAAAATTAATTACCCAAAAACAATATCAATAACGAAAAATTCAAAACCTAATGTTTCTTTGCTACAAAAAATAGTTATCTAGATTTTCTTGCTTCTTCTTTTGCCAAAAAAAATTCATTTTTTATTTTCAAAAAAAAATTAGGAACTTGCAGAAAAAACACATAAATTCAACATGAAGGAATGAATTCCTATTCAACAAGCGTAATCAACAACCAATTGAGGATGTTCGAAGGGCGTGGGATTCAAATGAAGAATAGCATCAAAATATTATTTTTCAGAATGCGAGGAATACTGGAAGTAAAATTAAATCGAGTTGTTGGGTTCTTCCTCCTACTGGCTGGTTGAAGTGTAATTTTGATTGTAGCTTTTCAAGAGATAATGAGTTTGCAGGGATTGGGTGGATAGTTAGGGATGATAAAGGTTGCTTTATTACTGCTGGATCGGCAAAAGTCAGGGGTTTAAGATCAAGTCTCGATGGTGAAGCTCATGCTTTTCTGTATGCATTACAGAATATTTGGATCAAAGGGTGGAGACATGTTTGGTTTGAAGGAGACAGTCTGATTTTAACAAAAATTATAAATTCTTCTGGTTGTTACACGGCGATTGGTAGTGCTTTGTCAGATATCAGGTATTGGATGGGATTATTACCTGAATGCTCTCTAGATCAGGTCAATCGTGAAAGAAATCAAGCTGCTGATATCTTGGCGAAGAAGGCTCAAGAAGTTAATCTTTCTGTTATTCATAATGTTCCTCCTTTATGGTTGATTAAGTTTTTGTATGAACCTTTCACGATTTAATTAATAAAAGTATGGTTGTTAAAAAAAAATCAACATGAAGGACCCAACCAAAACCCAATAAATCTAGTGGTTACAAACCCAAAATTAAACGGATACAAAATACTATGTTGGTCGGAAAATCCGCCAGAACAAAAACCCGCCACATATGCTAAGGCAACCGCCCAACATAAGCCTAGAGACGCAGACCGAGAGTCACTGCCAACATCAGCAAGAGGGGAAGCGCAAACAACGAAAGATCATCAAGTAGGAAAAAAAGTCACATCACTTGGTGATCGGTTCTTTGGGTTAGAAACAAGAATCGGTTGCTAAATTTCCTTTGCACAACTGCTGAAATTTGAATCTGCCACTTCTACATTTAAGATAGGAGGTAGTTTTGTTGTAGAGTAATACTGTACAGACGTTCGTCTCATCCTTATTTGAAGTATAATATAAAAAGATAAAATAAATTGTTGAAAATATTAAAAATAAATTGTTAAAAATATACACGGGAGTTCAACAAATAAATAAAACTTGCACCAAATTTTAGCAAAAAAAAAAAACAAATAAATAAAACTTGCTAATCAAGTAAGAGGACCGTAAAGAGAACTAAAATGCCTTCGCAATAATTCAGCTTTTAGGATTATGACGGTTTACTGTTAGTCTACAATCATGATTTATCTGATAAAAACATAAAAATATACTTTTGCTTCAGTTATATTTAGTTATAAATTATAACCCCCATTTTATTTTAGAAATTATTTATAATAGTATTAGAGGAAATAATTTAGGAGGAAAAAGAGAAGCAATTGCATTGGTGTACGCACCAATGGTCGGCTTTCCCTCAAAACGGTAAGATCATTGAATGTCCGAATCTCCACCGGAGATCCTGCCTCACTGTTCCTTTTCTTCTTCACCAGTACTTTACTCAATATCTATCTATACTTCTATATTAGACACACCAAAACAAACAGATTTTATCAAATCAATGAACGATGGAAGAAAGAAATATTTAATTTTTTGAACTTAAGCTTAACTATTGGTCGAACCAAAAAAAAAGGTTTTTGTCTCACATGAGTTATTCATCTCGTTGGGTAAACCAATTGTATGTTGTAAAGTTCAGTTAATTGATATTATATATGTTCTAGATTCGGATATGGACCTACATTACTAAATATCAATCGTAGTCTAGACTAATATTTTGATTTACAGTCTGACTGTTGACCATTCTAGGAACACTAGGAATAAAAGAAAAAAGAATGAAGAGGAATAAAATGATAGGAATAAGTAGGAATGATTGTTCCTTTCTAAATTTGAATAATTTTATTCTATTATTCTCTAAAAAAAGAATCTGAAGAAATAAAAAGGAAAACTTATTCTTTATAAATGGTGCAATTTTATAGAAATCATAAGGAATTGAATGTTTTCTTCTCGTTCTCTTTGTCACCAGTTAGATCTCATTCTCACACCAAAACGGCAAAACCCATTCAACCTTAGGCCATCTCCAACCCATTACACCGTTTTGGTGCAATTTTCACACCAAATATTTTGGTGTTTCCAACCCACTACATCAAATCTTACACCAAAAAGGAATCTTTATATAATATTATTAAATCAATTGTGTATCTTTTAATAATATGATAGATATAAATTATTTTATAACTAAAATCTATTTACTAAATTTTTAAAAAACTTAAATAAATAAAAGTAACATTTTATTTCAAATTCAGAAATTACAACAAAATGCAAATTACACACATTATTAAAAGAGAAAAAAAACAAACTGACATTATTAAAGAAGAAAAAACAAACACATATTATTAAAAATTTTTAAAAAACAGACATTATTAAAAAAAACATAGAAACAGTCTTAGATTAAGCCTTATAAAACCTTATAAAGCCTTATAAAACCTTATAAGGTCCTAACTTAATTCTCAAGTCTGGCAGATTAATTCTCAAGTCTGGAACCTCAACTATGTTTCATGTCAACACTCTCCCTCAAGCTTGACCATAGGAGATCCTTGGACAAGCTTGACCATAGGAGATCCTTGGACAAGGATGGTTTCCTCACTCTAGTAATTTTTCTCAATGGTTGAGTCTGCTCTTCTACCACTGCTTCTATCTTAGTGAAGTTAACAACAATCTTCCCGACTATTAGTTTAGTATTTGAATTAGTGTTTTAAATAATTATCTTTTCCTTTGTATTTTTATGTTTATGTTTTTCACTGCCATTTTATGTTTATTTAGTTTTAACTTTGTAATGTTGTTTTAATGTTTAATTTGAACTTTGTTATGCATTTTAAAATTAATTTTATATTTTTAGTATATTATATTAATTTATTTTTTATATTAGTTAAAAATAGAATACTAAAGTAAATACTTATATATTTATTTTGACATAAAATATTTAATATAACTAAAAACAGCAATTAAAATGATATATAATTAAACATAATTAAATAAGCCTCAAAAAACTTTTATTCTATTTGTTGTTTAAAAAATGTTTTGGTGTTGCTACAGTTGCACGCCATATATGGTGCAAAACTGTAGTCGAAAAAAGAATTCCACCAAAATGCAGTTCTTTATGGTGTTAGGTTGGAGAGAGAAGACACCATTTTCCAAACCATTATGATGTTATGCAGTCTGATTGGAGTTGCCCTTAGATATACGAGTTGCCATTTATTAAATTTAATAACTATATTGAAGTTTTGATGATCAGGCATATACAAAAGTTCTGAGGATATTAAAAAACATCGTGATCTTATTGTTATACTAGTGTTTTTCCCTTTTCCTGATGACATAATTTGGTTTTATATATTCATCATGACACTATATCTATGCAAGTAACGGACCACATGTTCACGGAGAACATTTCATGTTCACTGGTGCAATAGTAATGCTGTTTCTTGGCAATATATGCAGGTTATGAACAGGCCCGCCTTACATAAATTATGGACCCTGGGTTTAGATACTTCTTTCCCCCAAAATTATAACTATATTTTTGTGAATTCACAATTTAGGACTCTAATCTTTATATTATTTAACAAATTTAGACCTAATATTTTAAAGAATTTTTGTCAAAAGGCAAAGGACCCTGTTCCTGTGCACCTTGAGCACACCCCAAGAGCCGGCACTAATTATAAACATGAGTACTATTTTCATCAGTTTCCATGAATACTAGTTTAGATGGAACTTTTCATAAATACTCTATAAATTTTTTAAAAAGTCATTTAAAACTTACTAAATACAACATGCAAATTTTTGAAATATAGACTACATATTTTAAAATCCGGCAGTTAATAAATCTTAATTATTTTGTTACCAATTCATGTATTTAAATAACTGTTGGAAATAGTAATAGATAATTATTTGTGAATATTCTTTATGTCTTATAATATTCATTTTCCTTAGACCTAATATCCAATTATTATAAATATATTGAAAACCTCTTTCATTTTTTAAAACTTAGTTATGGATTTCATAATTAAAATCTCTAAAATCAAAAGGTTAAAATAACATGTATTTTGAAATTATGGTTCGAAAAAATAAAATATACAATCAAAGAAGAATCCATGCTCATATATAGTTCCATTAATAAAATATAAAATCAAATATAAAATATAAAATATAAAATCAAAGAAGAATCGACATCAAATATAGGACATATGACGTGATCAATACCCTTATATATATGGGCTTTTCAATGGTTTACTTATGTTTAAAATAGGTTCTAATGGACAATTCTCTGGTGTAATGGTTTAAACATATTCAAAGATGACGTCGAAGATGTCTTATGAGAAAACTGAAAGTGCAAAACGTTGTCGCTTGAGTTTTTTTAAACAATTGTCTTGAGTTGGCATTAATTTCTTTTTAAAAAAATAACAAATCTACACAATTTATGCAAACCATTATAATATAGTTTCATCAAAAAGCATAATAACATAACATTTATGAATTCTATGTTTTCTAATCAAAGGCTTATATTATTGGGTTGACTGCAGGTGAACTTTGGGTCAATAGTTTAAATAATTTCAATATTCAATTATAAATATCAATATTAAAAAATAAATAACCATGCTTAAAAATATAAGAAATATTTAAAATTTATTTTCTTTATTTTCCCATTTCACATAAAAATATAAAAGATAATTTAAACATTTTTGGTAACAAGTTGGAATTAAAACATATAAAAATACAATAATATTAAAATAAATAATTTTAAACATCTAATGCAAATATTGAAATTGACTTTTAAATTTTAAAAAGAGTATTTGCACTCTATACATTAACATTATAGCATAATTAGAGATATACACATATAGAGTTTACATAGTTTTTGTCGAAATTTGTGTGACCATAAACCCCTATTTCACTTTGTTAAACCAAGTTTACACAAAAGCTATTATGTTAGACAAGTTGAATTATTATTATTTTTTAGAATTTTTCTTCTGAATAAAGCTTTCTAAAATCTTCGTATATTTTTCTCTATTCCTCTAATATATTCAAGTATCTTCTTTTATTTCATATTTAATTACCAGTCATTTCCTCGATCGATTTTTTTCGTACGATATGCAATCGTTAAGATTGTAATGCCTACCAGTGATGGTATAACCCCTCACAACCTTTCTTTGCTTTCAGGATATTTGCTATTGGTGAAAAATCTTTGGACATAAGGGTATCACAAACCTTCCTGTATCAGTAAAATATTAAACGCCGTTGATGAAGATGAAGTCGCAGTCATAAGAAATTCTCCATTTAGAAATCTTGTAGAAATTGCGGAGAAACAATTCTTCTTGGGCTTTTTCATCTTATGTTGTTTCCACCTTTGAATGTACATTTCAAGATCTTCTAAACTTTGCTGGTTATGTTTCCTCATCACTGGCGTTGTTGTTTCTTATTTTGTGTTATTTCATGATGTGATTGTGAACCTCTGTTGGATTAATCGATCGCGTCGGCGGTGATCGGAGATTAGCCGTGGCGAGGTGGAGCAAATCAGAGCGCCAAGGCGGACGACCGAATTTTTCCGCCTTGTCCACGTGTAATACGGCGTCGTTAATCCCACTCGGTTTATGAAACAAATCTTATAAAACTTTAAATCCAACTTAGATCTATAAAGTTTAAACTAAAATGATTAAATAGGTGAAAAAACGAGTGAAAAAATTGGAAAAAATGTGGAGGCAGCATTGTTTGAGCTTAAGAAAACGCAGACTATAGGAAAAGAGACGATATCAAAATTACATGTTTGCCCTTCCTTGAAAGAAAAACAAAACTTCTTTATTGATATCCGAACAAGTCACTTGCCAAATGAGCTGAGAAAACATTCTGAATATTGATTACATATTTAAAGTTTATACATACACATATATGTAAAAGCTTAAAAACTAGGTCATGCTTAGAATTTATATATTTTTATAGTTGTATAACTTGTTAATAATATACTTTACGTGCTAAATATAATATTGAAAGTATCCAACAATTTAATTTAATACAATAAAGATTTTAGCCATGTATAATTTTAAGTATACCTTTGAATGTTCTTTTTAGACTGCTACCATAATTTATAGCATATCAAATTTTTATCATACATTTGCCTTATCTTCAATTAATATTTAAGGTTATTTAGTAACCTGCTAACTCACATATTAACATAATTTTTACTTTAATTTTCATTGATATTTTAGATTACTTTATGAAATTCACTATTATATTGCTAATATATCTAAAAATGTGTAACAATTTATTTATCCGCTATATATTATACATTTATATACATAGCATGTAACAAATAATAAATCACATATAATAGTGTTATTAATGTTGAACAATCTGTAGAACATAATCTCAAACAACATTATGTAACATATCCAAATTTAACGTTAGATACTTAGATTGTAAACACGTTTAATAGCCTGTAAATGTTGAACTATTTATAAAATATGATATCACAAATTTTTTGCCTCTCTCCCTATACAATTATTTTGCATGCAACGACTCAAAATTTTTTGCTGGGATTTACTTTTTCCATGCAGCTCCTTGTGTCAGAATTATTAAGCTTCTTATTTTTTTTGTAACTGAAATTAAGCTTCTTATTTGCCAATTCTTATCTAGTAACTTTCACGTGTTTTGGGGGGAGGAGGGGAGAACAAACACTCTGTAATCATTACTAATCCTCGTATTATTTTTCCTATAAACCAAAAGGACTGTTTTGTAATTGCAAGTCTCCAAGTTGAATATTAAACCCCACCCAATTTGTTTCATGGGTAGTTACTTAATTAGTAACTTCTTTTAGTATTATGACCCAATTCACTCTTTTAAAAATAATAATTTAAACCAAATTGGATTATATATCGGTCACTCATCGATTCAACCGGTTAGCTTCGATTTTTAGATATTTTTTGCAGATTTTAAAATAATATATATTTTTAAAAATTAAACCCGCTTAGTATATGAGATCATTGGGTTTATCGGTTTGACCGCTCGTCTAATAAGTATAAAAACATTTATTTAAATGCAAACATTTTTAAACAGAAAAAATTCTTTGAAATCAACAAAACATTTATAAAACTGTTAATTGGATTTTTTTTATAATAAAATATCCTGCAATTTGAAAGCGTGAATCAAAAATAATGTATATATATATATATATTATAGAACTTTTGAAAGCGTGGATCAAAAATAGTGTATATATATATATATATATATTATAAAACTCAACTAGACCTTGATCTATGCGACCGCATGGGTATTTATTTTCTGTTTTTAGTTTTTTTATATTTGTATTAAATGATTTATTTGTAATATTTGATCATTAATTTAGATCGAAAATTAATATTTTGCAAATATAATAAAAATTAAAATTTTAATAAAATATTCTGATATAAATTAAATTATCCTAATTAAAATAATATGGAGGTGGATCATAATGCTTTCAAATTCCAAATATTTGGAATTTTGGTCAACATAAATTTGTTAAAAAAATAATCACATTGTTATTGTTTATTCCTAGAACTTAACTCGTGACTGTCTGAAAATTTGTTTTCACGGTAATTTTTTTGTACTAAATGGCATATTACATATTCGTAAATTTAAATGTATTACATGATTGTTTATATGACATTTTAAAACATAACAATTTTATTTATTATTTTAAATAATTATATTTTTTTATTTTAAATGTCTATTATATCACATTGTATCATATAAACAAATCCAATATTTATAACTAATTGGGCTTATATATATGTATATATATGAAAACATTCTACTAATAATTTAATAGATTATTTTATATTTTATTTATATATTATATAAATTGATTATGATGTGTGCTTTTTTACTTTATTATTTATTACTAAAGAATATTGAAAATATTTAATATATTACTACGAATTCTATTATGAAATATATTTTAGTTTAGATTTGATTAAGGAAATCTATTATTTAAATTGAGAAAAGATATTAGATGCTTAAATCTATTATTTAAATTAGGAAAAGACAAACATATTTAAATATATGTTCAATAAATATCTTAGTAGCATTATAGTGTAAATAAGTAGTAAAACTAAAGGTTATTTCAATTTTGTATTTCTCTTTTAATAATATAGATTTATATGTCGGTCATGATATCATTAATTCTGTGTAGAACATTTATATTGCATGTGATCTTTCTTATTTAAAACAGTTCCATCGATACTATTAGTTAAGGTTTAAATAGTGATTCTGCTTGCTGAGGATAAAATGGTTGAACCACAATAAATACTAATGCAGTCTAAATGCAGTAAACATACTATTTTTTCTCTCTGGTGTTATATGGAGCTTGATTCTTGGGTCCCCTGTGATTCAGTGAAGACACCAAATTAACTAGTAGTCATTTTTCGTACAGTTCTTCCTTTGCTTGTTTTTTTTTTTTTTTTGAACAAGCTTCCTTTCCTTGTTTATTCTAATTTTTATCTGTCATTTTTTTGGTTTTTCTTCTTTTGGTTTGATCTTATACTAAAACAGAAATCATGACTTATTCATGTGTGATTTTTTTATTATTTGGACCACCCCTTCAAAAAATTACTTAAATGATTTTTTTGTATACATATTTGAATTATTCTAAACAAACAAATCAAATAGATATTCCCAGATTTTCTCTTAATTACATCCCAATAATTTTTTTTTAAAATCTTTTTATTTACAATATAAATATATATATTCGTATTTATTTAAAATATAAATGTATATATTGTTTTCACTTAAACAAACCTTTTAAATATTTTATTGATTTCATAATTGTTTATAATATACATGTGTATTTCATTTTTACTAAAATAAACCTTTTAAGTATCTAATTAATTTTTTTAATTATATTAAACTCATGTACAATTTTGTATTAAATTTGTGATATTAGTTTAATATAATATTTTTAATGTAGATTGATATTAATTACACTTAATGTAGGTTATTCAGTCTAAGATTTAAATTATACATATAATTCGATTAACATATATGTATGATCAAAACCTAAAATAAAAGTATAAAGGAAATTAATATCTAAGTTAATAGTAAGTTGAATGTAATTTGTCGTAAATATCACATAACATAAGATTTTAATCAGTGTTCATGTATTAATAAAAGAGATATCATTAACAATTTGAAACAAAAAAATAAATACATGTATACAAACTATAAAATTTTTGTGTTTGAAAATATATAATAAACTATTAATAATATGATAAATATTAGAACTATATACCATTAATCATGTAAATCAAATAGTTACATATATAAAAATGAAAATAATTATCTGCACTGTTATGCGGATCGAGATCTAGTAGGAAGTTATAGTGAAATTTGATGCGGTTAAAAGTGGATATAGTTCGAATATTTAAGATGGATTTGATAAAATGTTGGTGGGGACACTGGAAGAGAAATAGTGAGCTACTAAATATTATTGGGACAATTCAAATTTAAAGTGTTCTACAAAGTACAAACTATAGGCTTCACTAGTGTGTATATTAGCTACTCTTTTGATATTAATCATATTATTATGCTTATATATACATATACATGATCGCACACAACTCTCATTCGTTATGATAGATAGGATATTTGATCATTTATGCTAATCATATTTAATATAATCGTATTTAATATATCTAAAAACATCGCAGTTATTTCGTCAAATTTCCAACCTTTTCTTTTTTCTAAAAAAAATACTTTTTCTTTTTCTTTAAAGCAAAAGGGTTATTATTTTCATAAAAGGATGGGGGAAATGAGTGCAGCATTCAAATAAAGTTTAAATAAACCCTTTGGGCCACCTTTTCTTGTTAAGTGGGCACACATACGAGAAAATTAGTGAAATTCAAGAATGCAAGAAAGAATTTATCGAATGATCTTAAACATTAGCAAAGGAAAAGTTCAAAAAAAAAAAAAAAAACATTAGCAAAGGAAAGAATTGCTGAATAACTAAATCTAAACTCAACTACTCCAATGATTTAAGTAAAACTTTTTGTATACTTTCATAAATTTTCATTTTTTTAATTTTTCATTCATCATTAGTTCCATATTAAACATCATTTTAAGACTGTATTTTTGAAAAACATGTTTCAAAAAACATCCTTTTAAGACATCATATGATATGATATTTTACGGCAATTGTTGTAACTATTTTGCAGAATAGTTAGGTATTTAATGACAGACTGATAGTTAATGGAAAGT
Organism: Brassica carinata; assembly: GCA_016771965.1. Classification (NCBI taxonomy): domain Eukaryota; kingdom Viridiplantae; phylum Streptophyta; class Magnoliopsida; order Brassicales; family Brassicaceae; genus Brassica; species Brassica carinata. The sequence continues at coordinate 8,892,862 of CM028688.1, forward strand.
CCGACCATGTATATAGAATCTGTTAATTTTTTTATTCAATTATTAAATTTCCATAATAAACTTGTTGAGAAAAACAAAGATATTATCATATTACGTGGATTCAAACAGTTAAATGTTTTCAACCAATTGAAAAAAATAAAAAGTGGGTCCATAAAGATGTATATCACCATTTCAAACAATGAGTTAAAGAAAGAAAGTGGTTGGTATATATATATATATATAAATTATTTGTGGTTAATTTTTAGAGAGTAAATTATTTTTAATTCATTATATATTAAAATTTATTATTTTTTGTATTCTATGAATAAAAGCTTGTTTCATTTGATTCACAATACAAAAAAAATTAATATATTTTTACTAGTTTTTTTTTAAATGGTGAGATGATATGGAGTATTAAAGGGTAAAAGGTTGGATGTTGAATTTACAAACCATTATACATAGTAATGAGTTTTGTTGGATACAAATTTTTTTTTTTTTTAACACACAAACTTGGTCATGGCAACAACATATAGACTTATAGTATAGTATTACATGTCCTTGAATGAGTTCCTTAATTTGATTCCCGCTCACTTTCTTTTTTTTTTGTTTTGAATGAATGTTAAATTTTTATTCATCAAAAAACCTTTTTACATCATCTGCATACTTTGTATATATAAAATCCTCTCCAAGAAAACTCTAAAACTTATAAATTCTCACTCACTTTCAAGAACTGAGGTTGACTTGGAACTAGATTTTAGTTTTAACAATCAGATACGAGATAGAGTGATAGACGAAGGTACATGGTAAAATAGAGAGACAAATTTAATAACCAAGTTTTCTACTTCCAAATCAATCTCTAGAATCAAGTCCATAGAGAAATGCAAAAAGGTAAATATACTATTCATAAATACGCCGAGGGAAATCGATTTGGCTGTGATATATCGTTTCAGTCGTCATTTCTTTTGGTTGACGATCTGATGGTTGCTCGTCCACACTTTTCTGAAAATAAATTCTTTAACAAATAAAATAAATACGCAAACCTAAAGTTCTTTCGATACACCGTTCATTTGCTTACTTTGGATTTTTCTACGCCAAACTAGTTATGAGCCAGGTAGCTTATATGTGAGCTTACACCTTTGCCATACAATCTGCAATAACAACTATTTTGACGCACCGCAGCCTCATATATACTAGCAATTTTACGATCTCCACCCGAATAATACAAAACGTTTCATATACTTACGTACGTAGGCATGCTTTCATCGATGACCAAGGAAACATCATCTACTTTATATCATACAACATGATTACCACTTTTTTTCTAAACATAAACTTATTTAGCACTTTTTTACAATTGATATATTTCAACAGCTTTCTATGCACATTGTTACCATCAATTGTTTCACCGTTTCAAAAATCTATGGAGTTAAACTAAACCGAACTGTGAGTACTCAGAATCCAAGAAACTCGGTTCAAAGTTGAAGATCCTCGATATGATCTTATAGGACAATTCTCTCATAAGATATTTTTTTTTAAAACACCTCTCAAAAGATAATAAAATAGGGTTTTCACTACAAATACTAGGATTCGGACCCCCGCGATTCGCGGGAAATACCAATAAAATTTTAATATAATTTAAAACACTAGTTATATAAAAATATCTAGAATGAAAATGATGATATTTTAAAATGAAAATCTCATGTTTATAATATTTCTGAAATTAAGGATATGATGAATATATTTATAGAATACACAATCGTGAAATAAGATAAACTATTTTCAGTAAAAAAATGATACTTCTGGCTCTGTAAATTAGTGAATAGATAATATCATAGAGATAAACAAAAAATAATTAATCTAGTGTATTTTAAAATAATATCTTTATTGGTTATCTCTTTCTAATAAATGCATATATTCATCTCTAAAAGAACTATGAATTTTGATTATCAATCATAAAAATATTTTCATAATGGCATTTTATAAAAGTAAATAACCTTCAAATTTTATAGAACATGCCAATATAAAGGTGAACATGTAAATTCAGTTATAAAATATGAACATAGATGATGATTGAATCGTGTATGAATCCATTTTCTATAAATTATTATAACATTGATCAAGTTTTAGGTTACACAAATCTCTTTACAAAATGAGACAATCATTTAGAATGATGGATTTTATTTGGTTTGTTGTTTTTATGTTGAATTTTCTCAATGTGCATAATTTTTATATAGATTGGAAAGTTGTATTAGTTATATTTTAATTTTGCAATGGTTGATCGGATTGCAGTGGTTGATCAAATATTGAAATGGTTAACTATCTCAAAGTAGTTGCAAATGTTCATCTAAAAAATTACAATGATACTTTTACATTAAATGTTCATCTAAAAATGACAGTGATTTGCTTAAATTATTGAAATGGTTTAATTATTTTCAATAATCACTATATGTTAATTTCAAACATATTTGTTAAAATGAACATAAATCAGATTTGTTTTACATATTATAGATATTTATTTATTTATAACTACCAAGTAAATATGCTTTTGGAACTACACATTAGAAACAAATTATTAAAACTTATGGATAAGAAAATTATATTTTATATAATTTAAATTTATTTTGTCTTTGGCTGGAAGTCTATATGCGCTGATGGGCTAGTTTTATTTGGTTGCAAGTAAATTTTTTTAGAGTCTTAGTTTTTACATTCATTTTTTTCTGTAAGTACCCATTTATTCTTTTATTAATCAATATAAAATAATTAAAAAGTTATATTGAAAAATCACACCGTCCCAACTTTTCACGGCATTTTTGGCATCATCCATCTTGTAATTTTTTAATCCCAAAATTTAGCATGCAATTTTTCATGCATACATTTTTCAAAAAAAAAAACAAATCTTCATGGATACACATGTACATTAACCATTGATGACTTTACGTAACTAAAAACTTGTAGTTAACAGTCACAATAAAAAAACTCAGGAATTGCAAACACATGCAATAACTCAATTGGTGACTTTTCATCACACAAAAGAAAGTTAAGTGCTTTTCTAAACCAATTACAGAGATAAACATTCGACCTTTCAGAGTGAATACATGTCGATCAGATTTTAGAAAATGTAAAGAGAAGAACACTTTGATGCATGCATCTTCTACGTCAACGACTGCGTTCGTTTTGTAACTTGAACCACCACACAATTCATGCGTCTCTCTGTAACTTAAACCAATATACAAAACATTTTAATGAATGAACTAAAACATATAACACCGTCATAATCATCAATTTGTTTGGACTTTGGTAAATTAATTAAATCTAGATTGACACTGATACCAGTTATAAGATAAAAGTTCATAATTTATATTTACTTTAATTCTAATTCTTTAAAATCTAATTTTCTTTAATATCTGAATTAGATACACACAAATACACAATAGTCTCAAGGGCACTGCCTATCAATATACTTTTGAAACGTCATCAACATTTCCTTCTTAAAGAGTTTCTGAAACAAAGACCATCCATTTTTGTCAAAGCTACGAGAACTTGCAAGAAAGAAAAGAATCATCAAAATCAACAAACGATTGTTTCAGTCAAAAGAATCAAATCACCGAAGCATCGTATTTCATCACTTATTGATGTTTACCATATAGTGTACAAATGTTTTTAAAAAAAATATATATAACCAAATCAAATGATTTTCTTTTGCTTGCTTTTCATGAGAATCTCAAAAGCTCAGAATTCCAAGAATATTGAAAGTGAAAATATCAAAAACATTAAGAGACTTTCAGAGTTCAGCCGGCTCTAGCACGAGAAGAGAGGATGATACCACAATAAGACGGTACAGCGCAAGTGCTTCAGCAAAGATGAGAATCAGAATCATTCCACAAAGAACTTTGGTTGTTGTGCATTCACTCTGCAACCACACACAAATCACATCACATTATTACAAAGCCAAATACATATCTATAAGTGGCATATGACAAGCAACACACATCACAACAACGTTTCTGTTCAACTTCATAAACATGATCATTAAGAGAACATGGGTTTTCTCAGTTACCTGACACCGGCATTGCCAACGATTCCGATAGCCATAACGGCGGAGAGACCGGAGAGACCGGCGAGACCACAAGCGAGACCGGAAGAGAGATGGGCATAGCCATCGACTAGATAGTAAGACTTGCCTTTGGGTTGATTCCAGTACTGATGATAACAGCTATGATCAAACCGTAAATACCTAAGACACCAGCCATAACCACCGGAACAATTGACTTCATTACAAGCTCTGGTCTCATCACATACGTTGCTCCCATATATGAAAAAAAAAACGGATAATCCAATCGGATCGGATGAGGTCAAAACTAAATCGTGGATGTTAAGGGAATTTACAGTATCTTGCCTTTGCCAATGATGTAAAGAAAAATCTGAGTCTTATTTTGAAAAGACTCACCCACGACTGCTCTTCTAATCACAAGGTTTTGCAAAGAAGCAACGTAAGATCTCAAGCAAACAGCGTGGCTTGATACTAAGAAAAAAAATACCTGGGGAAGAAGACATCCCATAACCTAGGTTGCTTCCTTAGACTTTAATTGATGATGTCTACTTCAGCGAATTTGGTATATAGAAGCATAACAGTTCTAGGTCCTCTGGCGTCAAATTGTAAACTCTACCTTCACTGCACGAAACAAAGACGGCGTTTGCGAGGTGTGCCATAGAAGAGACGTTTGCTGAGAGACTACCGTGCATCATATGTAAAAACAGGGAGCGTATATATACATGTATAGATCAGAGAGGTGTGATTTAAGGGTTGTGATGTTTGAGGATAAAACGATTCGGAGAAAGACGCTATATACAATACATATATTAATCAGAGAGGTGTGATTTAAGGGTCGCGTTGTTTGAGGATGAAACAATTAGAGGAACGGCGGTTAAATACGACAATTGTTGATGACGTAAGCCACTCAGAGCCAGAGAATTTTGTGTCCTTTAGATCAAAAAGAAGGAGCAAATATAACTGTTGGATTTTACTTTTTTTTCCTATAAAAAATTGATGACATCATCAATCACCAAATAAAGGTTTGCTATTATATATAGATATAAGGAGGAAAATGATTAATTTTTTTTTCATTAGAAAGGTAAACGACTCTTCTATCCTTACTTTATAGATATATAAATAATTATTTACATAAATAAAAAATTAAAAATTATTGTTATTTTGAATAATACGCTTTTCAATTCAAACTTTTTTTGTTCTTTGATTTTTTTTTCAAATTTTCTTTTACAAAATTTTATTTTGGAATCCAAATTTTTTTTTTGAAACTATTTTTAAAATTTTATTTTAAATTGAAATATCAATTTATTTATTTTATAAATTCTACACTGCCCCAAAACTCCACCCTTCAAATCTAAATCTAAGTTAGTTAACCCTAGAAATAGAAATGTCTATTCACCTTTTTAATGAAATATTTTGATCATTTTGTGCTATATTTATGATTTAAAATATTTTTAGTGTAAATTTCTCTATATAATATATGCATCGTGGTAGTTATCTAAAAAGTAATAATAAATCAACTCATGATCATAGAAGGACATATATGCATCGTGGTTAGTGTCTTATATCTACGATTCCGAATTCGTGGGTTAGTAAGTTCATTTGTGGGTCTACGTAACTCATATATCCCTAGCTCACTGATATATTAAATGGTAAATATTGAAGCGAATTTATCAAATATGAGTCTTGGGTTTGGGAAAGAAAGGATCAGTATTAGTGAATCATGCAAGCATTTTGCAGCGATGGAGGACATCGATTTGAGCGGGTTGAAACACATCTAATGCTAGATCTACTGAAGTGTTTATTATTTTATTTTTGTTTGAAAAGTGTTTATTATTTATAAATTCTTAAATCATATGTATAAACCAAGAAAACAAACTGAGGAAAAAAAATAGTAATTAACAATCATGAGAACGCAGTGAATAAGTAAGTAACAACTTTAGAAAAAAGGAGCTATGGAGGGCAGTACGTAGTAAAAGAGTTGTCCGGATGTGACTGACTAAATTTACGAGGGGAGACTTTCAAAACAGCACGAGGGCCAATCTTAATTTTCCTAAATAATATTTATTGTGGAGGAGAGTTTTCATTTGCTTGTTGAAATGGGTCCAACATTCATATGTCAGGTTGTGCACTATGTTAGGTTGATGAAAACCAGAAAACATCTTTCTATGAGTAAAAGATTTCGACTATTATAATAGTCCATAGAAATAGGTTAACACTATATCATCCAATAGTTTCAGGACATAATCCAACACCGACAACAAAATTATTTAGGAAAATAAAACGGACCTAAATATTTAGACCGAAAACCCAAACACTTCCCTTTTAACAAAAATGAATAAATAAAAACATACTCCTTCTGTTCCTAAATATAAGATATTTAGGACAAAACACACATATTAAGACAAAATTAATTTTTGTCTAGAAAGTAGAGTTAAAACAATAATTAATGATATTCAACCAATTATAGAATAGATGATAATATGATTGGTCACACAGTTTTTAATAAAATAAAAGTTACCTAGGAAAATAAAAACATCTTATATATTGGAACATCAAAGTTTTTTAAAACATCCTACATTTAGGAACGGAAAGACTAGTTAGGTAGAAATACATAGTAAAGATTAATTGTGGGATGTATCCATAAAATTATACTATAAATCTATCTTATTATTATTATTATTATTATTATTATTATTATTATTATTAAGTAGGTTTGTGTTCTGCACACAGCCCCACATCATTTTCTAGAGTGGGAGCAAATTGTGCCACCTGGCACTTCCTAATTTTTCAACTCACGTTTTCTTAAAACATAAACTTTAGACCCATTAAAAATGCCCAAACAGATCCATCGAACCTCCAAATCCCTCACTTTTCATCTCCCCTTCCTCGCAAAAATATCAGATTTCGTGGATTCATAATAGAACCGTTTCTAATTGGAAGCGTCGGTGACAAAGTTCATCTCATCTACAATCAATGTCTCATGTGCTATATATATAGATCAATACTTTCCCCTCACTCTCCTTTGTTTTTGGGATTCCCAGTTCAAGCCATGAATGAAGAAGATAAATCAGTCCTTGCAAAACAAGCGTTCTAAAAGATAGTAACACCAATAACAGCTACAAAAGCCACCCACCAAAAGCCTCTTACCCCGCAAACAGGTTTGCTTGCTTTCGTCCTATCTTACCATCTGGAAAACTGATCGGCATGACTTTTTATTTTAAGTTCTTCATGAAAAGGAAGGGATAGGACAGATGAAAAGAGTACTGATTGCTTGACGGTAAACGGCAAAAACGGTGGGATTGAGACCTTCAATGGCCTATCAAACTCAGAGTGTGTACCATCAACACAACCAGCATTCTCTTTTTTTTTGGATATGAAAATGGCTTTCCTTTCCTTACATCCCGCTGGACAAAAGGTCTGTAGACACCCTTAATTCCGGTTTTCTTTTTAGACTGAATTAATCAAAAAAAAGGGGAAACATATATCTATGTTAATCCGCTACTATTGTCACGTATGATGTTTATCTGAGAACTGCGTACTACCTCTGCTTTTCTTCTTATACAGGGACAGACAAGTGGATAGAAAGAACTTCCTAATTGTAAAAAACATGTGGCGAACTCTAGCTAACATAAAAGTTAGACGTTATCTGATATTTTTTGCTTTGTAGAAGAAATGATTTTGAGCTTCATTGCATATGCAATTGAAAGTGTGGCTAATATATCTTATTTGAAAGTGTGATGCATGAATTTGCATCATTCACAATTGTCCATCAACATAGCAAATTAAGAGTTCATCATTATGTATATTCGGTCAAGCTTTGTTTCCTCTTTCAGCTCTGCTCTCAAAAATTTGAAAGAAGATCGTGTTAAAAAGGTCTGCAACTGCCTTATTGTGAGCTCAATAATTATCTGCTTTCAAGTCTACCCTGCAATGCTTTCCGTTGCATAGATGGTTATTATTGATGATAGTTTCTCACAACATGTCTTCATGTGTTTGAAATATGTTTGCTTTAATACACTTCTATATTTATGGTTTTTTCTCCACTGGGGCACAAGACTCACAACTGAGAACTTCTTCGGTTTGTAACCATAAAAGGAAGGTGAACTTGAGCAAAACACTTACCACCTGCAGTCAGCTATTTTTGCTCATGCAGTGGTATGTGTTAGGACTGTCAACTTTTTCAACTATGAATCAAACTTAATGTTCTTCTCTTTTGTGCAGGTTGGATGTGAATATGACTGGGAGGAAAACAACCTCGAGATGGAAGTATTTGGCTTTACAATTACTACAAATAGTTGTTGAATTACTTCTCATCTCAGTTAATTTCAGGGATTCACCAATGATCTAATCAGCGACAAGGCATTACTCTTGAAAAAATGATAGGTTTTGTGTAAATTCATAGGTATAGGTGAAGACGATTCTTCTACGATGTCAAAATGCGTATGCTTTTTTATAAACGTGTAGCATCCACTTTTGCTCTTCCTCTAATATACAATATTAATTCAAAATTCTATTTTTGTTCTTAAAAAAAAGAACTGGAAGTAAGGGTGTCTACTAACCTTTTGTCCAGTGGGATGCAAGGAAAGTAAAGCCCTTTTCATATTCAAAAAAGCACTGAGAGCCTCATCTCTGCTTTTGTTTAATTTACTTTTCGTTGGTTTTAACAATCACCAATCACACGTTTCAAAAACATTTAATAAAAATAAATTATTATATTAATTTGAAATTTATGTAATGCTTGAAAAAACTGTCTGAACATTCTGAAGTTTGTGATCGAGTGTCCACTGGCTAGGTGGTAGTCACAGTATACAGTGAAAAACACGATTTGCGTTTTTTAAAGAAAAAACTTTTACAGCCAGTCGATATATAACTTAACGAACTCCAGGATAATAGCATGCTTACTTCTTTTGGTTTGCAAGTATCGTTGGGAAATTTTGGATAGTAAAACTATTTTCAACGAAGAGAACCTAAGCACTCACCGCAATATGGCTACCATAAAAATTAAAAGATGTATCTCAAATATCTTACATTTTATGAACTTATCTAACTGTATCTTCATGTTTAGACATGAATAATAGTGGAAGTCTTCGTAAGTCAGAGTATTAAGCGTTTTGAGTCAGTGTATTTGACGGGCTTGCAATACTCCTTGATGAAAAATATGGCTGCCATGGATGTAAGAAGATTTGGTGAAATTGTTCCACTGTGCTTAAAATAGAATTTGTCGATTAAATAGAGAAGTTTACTAACCATTTATTGTTTTGAGCTAAAAAGCATATTTAGATTAATTGGATATTTCCAAATAAGGGTGGACAATCAAAAATTTTGTGATGAAACGTGCAAAATCTTCCATTATAACAAAATCAATATGGAAAACATCATACGAATTGTGTTTCTTATTTGAAAATACATCTTTCTGAGAGACCTTCAAACTAAAGTAACACATACAGCTCTCACCTCTATATTTAAAAATTCAACATGGTAATCTGAAAAATCTATCTATATACTCATTAATTATTTTACCAAAAATTGACACTTCACCCTTATTTTTTATAAAATTTATAAAATTTGAAACTTCTTCTATCTTTCTATTATATGAACTAAATGTATTAGTACAAGTTTAATTGTTCATAATTATTTCAATAATTAATAATATAAGTATGTTCTCTTAATAAAACATCAATTTTACTTTATGTTTAAATTCTAACTAAATTAACTTTGTAATGGCTATCAGTTTTTTATTCTATTTTTATTAAATCGATTAATAATAACCACTTATGGTATTCTACTTTGAACTAAACAACTTCAAACAAAATAATACACTAATGATCGCTAACTACTATCAAATGGATTGGAAAAAAATATCATTTTCTTTCAATATATTTTCTTTTTCTTATTTTTGAACATATTTTCTTTATCTTATTTTTGAACATATTTTCTTTAGTTAGACTATAAAATGAATTGTAAATTCATGTAAGAATACACATACGAACCCGGCGCGTAGCGCCGGAATACCACTAATATATATATATTATTATAAAATACAGTTTTCTTCTTCCTGAGTCCTCCACGTCGTCTGCCAAGTCACAAATTCGGGCACTGCTGAGTATTAAACACAAAATACAACGCTTCTTCATTGTATTTTTTCTGGGCTTTTGAAAGTTAGGTGTCTGTTGGGCTTAAGTTCAGACTGTATTTCGGCCCAGTCAACCATTAATCTGTATACGTGAAAATATGTGTTCTTCGCTGCTCTTTGTTCGGCGGCGACGGACGATCGAGCTTCCTCACGATTTCAGAAACATATTATGTTATGGTCTTTACATGTTTAATTCCATTAATTCAGACGCCCACTACGACAATGCGTTGTTTGCGTCGGCGAGATCTGTGATATCGGTATAAATAAATCAGTATTTCTATCTTGAAATCACGATCTCTTCATCTCTCTTATAGTATACTAATTCACTCTGTTCATCTTCTTCTCTGAGTTGAAACAGAAGATCGATCAAGACTTTGACCCAAACCTAGCTAAAAAGGTTTCCTTGATTCAGCCAGCCACTAACCCGATTGCCAAAGAGAGAGAAACAAAGAAAGGCCGATACATTCACAGAGAAGACGAACCCTGAAGTAGAACAAGAATACAAAGAAGAGGAAGAGATACAATATTGTGAATTGCAAAGTAGTTGAATACGGATATGTAAGTTTCTTTAAGCTCTGATATTGTGTGTTTATGTTTCAGTCATGTAAATTGATGATGTCCTTCAAACTGTTTTGTTTCAGTAAAACATAAGATAATGTTGGGGGTATTCCTTATCAGAGATGAAATTCGCAGCCACTTCAGCTAATTCTTTCAACGGCGAACTCCCTGCAACGCCCCTGATCATCTCTTGAGAACCTTTTACTCTAGCCTCTATCTCTTGAGTAGTATATTAACCGGATTGTAATATCTATCTTATCAGAGCTTGATCCCATGCGCGAGCATCACTCAGAGAAACGCATAGAAGATTGTAGAGATGGAAAATTGAGAAGATTTTGAAAGAAGACTCTTATCTCTAAATTATGATTATTCAATCTCCAAATCAAAATGAGAGAAGTTCTCTCAGAGAACCTTCATCTTTCCAAGCTGGTAAACATCCTCTTCACAAAATCTGTATGAATGATGAACTAAAACTTGCTAATTTTCACGGGAATATGAGTACATAAATTTGTTTAACTCACTGTATAATATATTTCTTAAACTGAGTAGAATTATGCTTTAGCGTGATGCGTATCCTTCATCTTTGTTTTTCTACTTATATATTATCATAGGTTATCTTCTTGATTGGGAAACACATATGTGTTATAGAATCTTACAGGTACATTGGGTTTTAGGTAAGTAACAAGTTCTTATAGGGATATATCATTCCCTATGTGCAGGATGGCCTTACTTTGGCTTGGAGATACAACCACAACGTTTTCATCTAGCTGTGTCACTTACGGACCACACCTTTAGAGTTGTTTCTTTATATGTTGGAGCTTGCAGACTCTTTTCCAGTTCCGTGGACAGTTCTATAACTGTAAGTAGTGACTGGAAATTATATTCAGTGGATTTGCTTTATCACCTTCTAAATAAGTTTTCCATGGATCGTTGTTGTCTATTTTGCGTTATGTTTATTTGGAGAGTCATATTTAGATGTGTATGACATGGATATGCTACAACTTACATTATTTGTTTTCAAGAACACCAGCTAGCTTCGACGGATCTCGATCGGCTGCAAACTGCAAACGACGTGTTCATCCTAATCGCTGTTGTCGTATTTTATGGGTTCTTGATCATTCCTTACCGCAGATTCATCACCGTCAAAGCCATTTTTAACAATTTCACAGTGAGACGAATTCACCAGAATGGATTTGTACGGAAACAACATCTTAACTTATGTTTTCTTTTTTTGTCAATCTGGTTTATCTGTTCGTTACCGGCGTTTGTGTTATGGTAAAGGGCTTGGCGGGAGTTGCTTATGTGAAAAGAAGTCTGCATATCAATCTTTGAAGAAATACAACAATGTACAATTAGCTGAAGATCATGTAGCTCACTGCCAAGCCCGTGCGTTGGAGCGTTCACGGATTTGCAATCAGACTAGAACTGAGCTCTCTATTGACGATAAAGATAATATCTATGATTTTGAGAAGACTTATGAGGTAAGAATTTTGCAATTTCTTTAACCTTTGGTTCTGTGACTGTTCCTTGAAGCAAGTAATGTCTCTTCGGACAACTGGATTTATTCCTGACTGGGGTCATGCTAATGAATTTATCTCATTGTATAATGATGAGGACCAGATTGAAGCTTTAAGTTAGGACAGAGAAGCTTTAAGTTAGGACAGAGGGAAAGATGGAGGATACTTTTATGTTGATGAGAACTTTGTAGAAAATGTTAGAGACAAGGAAGTCAAGGTGCAGATCAAACATTAGTTTAACGTTTCAGGAATGTGAGCAAGATCAAATGCAAGACTTGAAAGAAAGAGTCAGCTATTGCAAGTGTGGAAATGGGCACACAGCTTCAAGACTCTATCCGTAAATGAAATCTTATCAGATGATATATTTCTCTCTACAAAACAGAGATGGTGAAGCTTGAAGGAAAAAAAAAGAAGAAAAAGGTTAGTTGTTAAAGAAAGAGAGATAATCTTCATTGTTTTCGAGTGAGAGGTGTGGAAGTAGAGAAGCTGAATGAGTGAGTTAAGATTTTAGTTCTATGATTAGAGAGTAATTGGAAGTTACACTGTTACAGAAAATCCAGAGAGCTACAGAAGCATGCAGATGGAAAAATATTGATTAAATGGCAAAATAGAGAGAAGTCACAGCTGTGCTTTGTTGTTATTATCAAAAAATTAACTTCGATTTTTGATAAGCGATACAAACAAATAATGCTCTTTATGCCATTACATATAAAAGTTAATTAGTGCAAGGAGATACAAAAAGTTTTAAAATAATGACATCACAAATTTCCAAATCAATAACTTTTTCTAATTAAATGTTAAATAAATTAGCTATTTGTCAAAACAGTAAAAATGTTTAACACATGAGATTAGGAAATGTGATCAAATCTTTCAGAAGCTATATATATCCTATCACCCTTATTAATCCCATCACAAAATGATTTAAATTATTTTTAAATGTTATATTTAATCACTTAGCTTGATTCAAATAAATTAAGAAAATAAGTCTACTCTGATTTTTGGTTTCGTTTTCAATATAAAATTATAAATATAAATTTATACATAAAATAAAATTGTATTCTTAGTGAAAAATTATATAAACAAATTAAACACATTTAAATATTTTAAAAATCAAAATAAAATCACATCACATACGTATTTGTCTCATTTCAACCACCAAATAGAAAAAATGTTGTTTCACAATACTAAAATATTGGATATTAACATTAACTAGAAAATATAGATAACGAGCGAGTAATAAAAGTATAGTTAAATTAATTAAAATAAACATAGACTATCTCTGTATATTTAAATTAAGGAAATACAAGAAACTAGAAAATCGTAGAAATTGAGAATAAAGAAAATATTGTGAATAAAATAAAATAGTTACATTTTAAATGAATTGTTGTAATATAGTAACAAATATAATCGCTATTAAAAGAAATAGTAATTTGTAGTAAAAATAATAAAAATTATAATTAAAATAAACTAAAAATATCATCAAAATTTAGAATATATTTATCTTTTATTCATTTGCTTACCCGTCTTACGGGCGAGTCCGACCCTAGTTTAATCTATATATTTGATGCAGTTATATTTGATGTAGGTGTAAGAATTAAATAGGAAAAAAAATCGTAATCAGATCAAAAAGCAAAGATAAACATAATTGCTACAAAACAAATCAAATCAGATAAAAAAGTCACTAAGATGCAGCTATTGCCATCTACAAACGTTTTCTCAATATGTCGGCAGATACATCTATCCCTTTACGGGATATCATAAGGTCTAAAAAGAAACTTCGAATACTACAAATATTTTAAATTAGAGAAAATTGTGCTTCACGCTAGGGTTTAACACACAAATCAGACCTCTATTCTCTGTAACAAGTCAAAGCCACCCGTTCCCGAAAGAGCAGGCAAACCAAGACATATTCTAGCAGAGGGAGTTTCTAGCCAGTCCACTTCTCCATAGGTAGCTGCTTGGACAATAAACTTGGTGGCTGTTTCAAATGTCATTCTAGAGAACGGAGAAGTTGATTGTGCAATCCCTCCCATACGGCTCATTGGACGGTATCCACCAGAAAAGGTCATGTAATCTGCTATGAGGTTCAAGTGTCTGATACTCACTGATATACCGTACGATTTGAAAACGTGGTTTATTTCCCTGATTATGGTCTCTCTTGCTGCTTCAACTCCAAATGTGTTGAGCATGTCGTGAATGCTGTTGCTGTACAAGTACCTGACGTCAAGCTTATCTTGAAACTCCCAGATACCAGAGAAATCAACTCCTGATGCGTGGAGAGCTGGCCAGGCTTTCTTTTCCTCGTTGGAGACTTCTTGTCCATGGTATATTACTTGAGGATCACCACAGTTAGCCACTGTGCACCGTTCGATTCTCCCATAGTTCTGAATGTAAACCTTCTGTGCTGTTTTCTGAGCAATCGGAGCAAGTAACATATGAGGCTTCTTTTTAGGAAACTTGAAATGGACCTCAAATGTCTCTCCTTCGCATTTCACAAAGATATGTCTGTCCTTCTTACATTTAACAAAGCTCTCTCTCTTCTTTTTTGGTGGTTGCTGAGTCTCTTCCTTGCTAACTTCTTCATTCTCATCCTCAGTGTCCATCCCAGGGTCATCATTATCTACTCCACTAGCTGACAATGGTTCGTTCTTCTCATCTTCAGAACTTTCCTCATAATCCTCCTCATCTGCTGCTTGCTTCTTCTGTTTCTCTGCATCAAGACCATCAGCCTCTGTACCCTCATCCTCATCCTCACCATCATTATCTTCATCATCATCATCTTGAGTCCGCTTTCCACTAGCAGAATCATCATCATCATCATCATCATCCTCATCATCATCATCTTCATCATCATCATCATTCTGCTTTCCCCTAGCAGAATCATCATTCTCCTTATATTTTCCAGCTTTTGGGTCTTTCTTAACCTTTATTATGCCCCTGATCCTACAGAGCATGTTCATGTGTTTCTTTATAGCATCTTCCAGCTTCCTCAAATACCTAACCTTCATCGTCCTCTGCCAATCCTCAACAGTAATATCAGTGTGCTTGGGATAATGCTCTGGCTTGTACAGATTTATCTTAAGCTTCTGAATACTACAGACTCTACGCTTATGAACTTCGAATGGTAAAACGGATACTTCCATACTCTTAATAATATCTGCTACTGTAATCTTCCTTAATTTATCAGTAATATGGCTTGCATCATCCCTGCACAAACGTTATTTATCATCACAAAAGATACTTTCCTAGATTCTTTCTAAGAGAAGCTACTGCAAGTAAACCAACTTACTTTGTTTTACCCTTGAGCAAAGGGCAAGTCATGATGGGTGTCTTAATGTTTGCAGAAGCAGTCATCAAGATCTCTTGTAAACGTGGGATTCCGAGTGTCACGTTCATCTCTCCACGTCCAGCAAGATGGAAAGTATTCAACCTGTAAATTGACAGAAAGCAAAAGAAAATTATAAGCAAATATTAAGACCAGAACATAAGAAAGGAATTATATAACTAACGTCATCTGTGTTGATGGCTCTCCTACAGATTGTGCAGCGAGTACACCTACAGGCTCCCCTGGCTGGGCAAGACTTGCAAAGAATTTTGATTTCACCAGCTTCAGTAGATCTTCTTGTCTCACCATTTTGGAAGCGATACGTTCATTCATAGGCATTGACTCTACAAACTTCTCAGCTCTCTTCTTAAGAGCAATAGGCAGATCAGTTATGTAACTACTGGATCCAGATAGCATGTCTTCACTGCATCTTTGAAGGATCATATCTTGATTCTGAAACAGCAGCAAGTTAAATGAAGAATAACATAAGTTTCCCAGAAGCAGATAAGGAAAAGGCTTAACCATTTTGGAAGGAAAATGGAATGCTTACTAGTGTAAGTTCTTTGAATTTTTCAATGAAGCTGGAACTATGAACATCCACGCCATCTTCACCATATTGAAACTGAATGATGGAGCCATCAGCATCCCGGACAGTGCAATCATAGTTGACTTTCAGGCTCTCGAGATTTTTCATCAAGCATCTCTGCAGATACCCACTACGTGATGTCTTCACTGCAGTATCAACTAACCTATAAAACAGAATGTCTAAGACGCTTAACATAAATATCATAGAGAACACAAAACAAGACTTTCAACAAAGTAAAGTTTTAACAGAAACCATTTTCATAAAATTTATTCAAGAACAAAATGACACTTCAAAAAGAAGTAGCGCTACTTACCCTTCTCGTCCAGCCATACAATGAAAGTAATACTCTTGTGGCTTGAGACCACTGAGGAATCTATCACTAATAAAACCTCCAGCTCTAGGCGACCAGTCCCATGGATGGAAGCAAGGTAATGTCTTCCCAGAAACCATTCTTGGAACTCTTTTTCCTTCTAAATCTTGCTGGCCAAGGTGAGAAGAGATTTGTTGGAAGTTAACCTGCACAGAGTCGCCAACATGAGAAATAATAAATAGTGAAAATTACTTGCAGCACTAACAGGCTCCATTACAAATAAATACATCAAATTGGTGACAAGAACAACAACAAGCATACTGAAGAAAGACTCACCTTACTGCCCTTAGCCCCAGAGATTGTCATCAGAGATATACAATTCCTTCCAGGTGTTTTCAGCAACCCATCAGAGAGCAAATCGTTCATCACACCCTTGCCTGAACACTGGTTGAGTTCACTTACGATGCTCCTGTCCAAAGATGCCAAAGCAGGTTCCCCGTCCTCGTAAAGAATTCGCTCAATTCTGGATTTCATGTCCTGAGGATCTGCACCAAAGACAGTAATCTATGATGAGTTTAACTGGCTAAATACAATCTCCATGCTTCATACAATACAAACAAATGACCATGTTGACAAGTATGCACACATTAATGAAGTACACATACATACATACCTATCTGAGCATTAACATCAATGCCAAAGGTCTTGCGGAGCACTTTTTCACCAACCCCTTCACATTCCTGAAGTTGCTTGGTCCTCTCTTCATCCACATCTTTCAAAATAATAAGATCATCAACTCCACAGGTGAAACCGTGAATCTGAAAGATGTTGAAACAAAGCTTCTTGATACAAAACTCTGTAACAAAATGAAAACTAATATCAACTTAATTTATGAACCTGAAGGAAGACCGTGAAGAGACGACTAAAAACAGAGAGCAGGTTTCCTGCAGCATTTGAACCATAGAGCTCATGCACTGTATGAACCAACCCATAGTCCGCAAACTGAGCCTTGTCAATCACACCACGGACAAATTCATTTTTCCTGATGAGTAGTTTATCTTCATCAAGATCATGTTTACATGACTTCTTTTTGTTGGATTCTCTTGATCTACATTTGAAGAAGTCAACAGGAAGTTTGGTAGTTTTCTCTACGCTGAATGGCGGATGACCTTTGGTTATCTCATTCAACACTGAAGTGATGACCTACAACATAACCAGAAAACCAGATTGGTTAGAGAACTATAAACTAAACAAAAAAAAAGTAGCAGGAGTATAATGATAACCTGCTTTCCAGTCCAAAGAGGAACTGGTTTTAAAATAGCAGGCGTGACAGTCAACAGCTCTGCATTAGAATCAGATTGTGTAACCTTCTTGCCAGATCGTCCAGAAAAAGAAGGCAGCACCTTGTCAGTCACGCCAGAACTGAAAAGAAGCTGATTGAATTCATCTTTGTCCAGAAAAGTGTCCCCTTTAGTGAGCAAAACCGAACTGACAATATGATCCTGTACAGTAAAATGCAAGGTGATGCATATGAATGAGTATGTGAAATGGAATGGATACAAGGGTTTTAAAGAAATAGGCTAGGATATAGAACCTGGATTAAAGCTCGAAGTGGATCACCGTTAGAAGGCCTAGCATATTGGTTGTTGGCATTGACAATATTGTAGGCCTCAGCTCGTGAAATCTCATCTTGTGGAAAATGCACATTCATCTCATCCCCATCAAAATCTGCATTGTATGTACTGGAACCAAAGTAGTCAGTCTTGAGATACAAGAAAAAACATGTGAAAAATCAACAAAGACATGGAAATGAGTGAGATATCTAATTATATATATATCCTTGGAGACTACCTGCAATTTGCATAGTGGAGACGAAGTGTCTTCTCCCCCTTAAGAACACGGACTATGTGAGCCATTATACTAGGTTTATGTAATGTTGGCTGCCATGACACCAAATAAAAGTTGGAAGTAAATAAACATTTAACGCTTAGTAAAAGACCACACATAATTTGAGAAGTAATATAATATATAGATAGGCAATATTACTGAAATAGAATAGTGTGTGCACACACCTGACGATTCACAAGGACGACGTCACCATCTTCCATATGTCGATAGACAGTTTTACATTCAAAGTCGATATCACAAGTCTTCCCAAGTTTTGTAGTGACTCCTCGTGAGGACAACAACTTGTTTGCAATTGCTATTCGTGCTTTTCTGCTAGGAGGCAGCTTCATTGTAGATACTTTGTCAGAGTATTGTGTTGCTCCCGGATGAACGTCAGGACCATTAATGATAGCCTTCCTTAACTTTTCAACATTCCAAGGAGTCACCCTCTGCACCGGAAAAAACAAAACAAACAAACATAAAGTTACATCTAAGCGTTGCCACTTGTCATCTCCAGATAGTGAAGCAAGCAAAAACTGGAAGATTATGGATCATACCTCAGGATAAGTCAACTTCAAAGCAAAACAAGGAGGGATCCCAATGTCATTGACAGCGATATAAGGATCTGGAGATATCACAGACCTGCACGCATGATTCACTCTCTTTCCCATCATTTTTTGCCGAAATAGACCCTCTTTCTTCTCCAGCACTTGACATATACCAGTGCCATCTCTCTGACTTTTAACTGTCAAGGAAACAATAACATTTCAACAGTCAGTCGACATGTGGGGGAAGCCAGTTGCTAGACAAAGCTAGAAAAGAATAAGCTAACAGATGCACCTAATAACAAGTGAATGAGCTAGAGGCTAACCTGATGAAGTGTTGCTATCAAACAAGACATTGACTGATTCCTGGAGATCCATCCATCTGGGAACTATATTGGATTTCTCTGATGGGTTAGTACGGGCATTCCTAAGGGCTATATTGGATTCTAAGACCTTATTTAGTCCTACGGTTTGAGGATGTTCAATAACCTGTAACTGCAAGAAACAAAATCGTAAATACATGAGTTAATGGGGAAAACCTCAAGAGAACACTGTGAAGGTAAAATAATTACATACGCTATCGCCTCCTTTTGTAGGAAGTCTAAATTTAGAAGGAGGCACAAGAACACTCTCCAAAAAGAACATAGAGTAGTCTTTTTTTTCAGGTCCACTCTTCCAAAGATCACCAAAAAAGGAGCAGAACTCAGGGTGGTTTTGCCACAAACGTTTTAAGATTTCCCTGACCTGAAACAAAGTGTAATAATAGCAGAGAGACATTATAAACCTTTTTAAAATTCTGGTCGTGTCTTAATTATAAAGTCAGAACATAATCATATACAAACCTCAATAGGCAAAACGTTTATTTTAGTATTCTTCTTGTGTTCTTTAAACTCTTTAGCTGCTTCCGAAGATTTTCCTCTTTTCTTTTTAGCACTTTCATCTTCAATTTCTGATGGTTCATCACTGTCATCAGCACTTTCTACACTGTTTGAGAATTTATTTACCTTAATCCCTCGAATTACATTAGCTCCAATGTCGGTCGCTTTCATCTCCCCCTGAATTAAAAAGATTGTTATTAATAGGAATAACGCAGGGGCCTAATGTAGAGATCAGACACACACTGGATCTAGAATTCTCTTTGGTAACACATGTTCAGTACAAGGTTCATAAGACGTTTAAGGAGCAAGCTACAAAATTACAAGGCAAAAAAAATATATCCTCTAGAGTACACAGAATCTATTAAAACAAGACATAAGGTCCTTACATGTGGCTAACTTAAAAAAGAACCAAATAGAATGTCAAGGAAATAATAGAATAGAAATGGCAAGTGTTAAATACAACCATTGCAAAGGTAACTTATCTTAAAATGCCAAA
This sequence comes from Brassica carinata, assembly GCA_016771965.1. Lineage (NCBI taxonomy): Eukaryota > Viridiplantae > Streptophyta > Magnoliopsida > Brassicales > Brassicaceae > Brassica > Brassica carinata. The sequence continues at coordinate 8,913,127 of CM028688.1, forward strand.
ACCGGTTATGAAAGTTACTATTCCTTAAGAGAAAAAACAGGAGTGTACTGGCATTGATGGCACTAGACTAAGCGTGCTTCCTAAGGCACTTCTCACACGCACACTAGACTACAGAGCAAGCATCAGTATTAAATGAATCAACAGAATAAAACAGACTATACAAACATTTACTACGGAACAACAAAACTTGTAGTAGAATATCCAAGAGGACATACCTTGCGAACCCATCCGAACATGGGTTTCTCTAGTTCCCCTAGTTTAGAAGCTTTTGCTCCGCAGTTTTCACACTCCCTTGATTTCAACCTCAGAAATTTATTCAACAGGCCAGTGACTTCAGCAAACTGAAGCGATGTCCACTTCTGCTTTCCCATGTCAGAATCTTCACACTCTTCAGCATCTTCACACTCTTCAGAATCTTCACACTCTTCTGATGATTCCGTGTCTTGAGAACAAAACTGCTTAGCAGCAACGATATCACCTTTAATGATGAGCTTCAACTGAGAAACACAGCTGGCAACCTTCTAACGAAACAAGAAAGAGAAAGTAACATGAATCAAAATAGCAAACGCAGACAACTACTATCAAACTCAGTGTTCTAAAAATCAGTATAGACGACAACTAGGTATCTCTGCCTAAGCCGCAAATGGGGCGTTAAAGAAACAATTCTTTTAGACTTTCAAAGATTGGTATACACAGTTAAAAAATCAATTTAGGCATCCGTCTAAGCAATAATTCCTCATAAAGCTCATAATTACTGCCTAGATATTTCTTAAACATTATTCAAACTTATTATTATATATATATATTAGCTTACCTCTTTGCACTTCATAAAGTGATGACAAAATAAACAAGTCCTCTGCAAAAAGGTGTAAAGAAGATTGAAGAGCAAAGGGTGGTAAATAGGATAGACAAGCTCGATATGCCCACAATGTCCTGGGCAAAAAAGAATCATCTGACCACATGTTTTACAACTGCATTACGAGAGAAACAGCATAAACAGTCAAATAAAGATATAAAGATCAAGTATTTATAACCGAACTACGTATAAAAGAAAAAGTCTTTACGGTGTTCTATCATCTAACGGACCCATAAGAGGATCATAGAGACCACCAGGGGCAGGTCTCTGAACGTTATCGAGTAAGACGGGGTTTGTAACGTGCAGAACACTATGCTTTCGGACATCTTGTTCTGACATGAAGCTAAATCTAACGGATTTAACGACTTGGGAAGCTCCCTACAGAAACCCAAAACCTCAGAAAAAGTTAAAACCATCATTAAAGAAGAAATAAAAAAACAAAACTTGAACGCCATAAAAGCGAAAACGTAACAAAACCTCTGTGGTTTGAGTTTGAGCCATTGCTGCTGAGTTCTGCAATCACGGGTACAGTAAGGGTTTCAGCAACTATTTTCTTCTCGCCTGAGTTTAATCGGAGATCGAAAGTGAGAGAGGTGATATAAACCCTGAAAAAGCCGTCAAGGTTTTTAGGGTATTAAAAAAAAACAGAAGTGTCGGTTTATAGTTTCGTATTATCCTGACAAAACTTGGTCCATTATTCTATAAAAAAAATAAAAATAATAATTGGAAAAAATTAGATATTAACTATCAGTGTATTTATTAGTTCCAAAATAAAATAGATACTATCAAAGTCTTCCTTGTGAACCAAGAAAAGCATTAGAGATCTTTTAAACGTGATTCTTTCCTTTTCCAGATTAGATATGTGTAATTTTGAAACGGTTTAGATCATTAAAAAGGAAATATAGTAGAAAGGAAAGATAAGATAAAACGTTATAAAAGGAGGGTTAAGGTAACTCTATTTGTTACATTCACACATTCATCTACGCTTAGTTCAATATTTGCTTCCAAAACTTTTTCTCTTTGATCATACTTGTAATCTTTCTTGTTCAGCTCCAGTAGATAATGGCGACTAGAACAAGAATCTTCAGCTTCGTGCTCGCGATGATGATGAGCTTCACGGTACTCTGCTCGGCGAGGATCTACAAAGTCGGAGACTCCGAGGGATGGACTGCCAAAGACGACGTCTACTACGCTTGGGCCGAAGCCGACTATAAGGAGTTCCACGTGGGAGATTCTCTCGTCTTCGAATACGATCCCACCATCAACGACGTGACTCATGTTTCTGGCTCTCTGGAATACGAGTTTTGCGACTATTCTTCTCCTAGAGCCGTCTACAACACAGGACACGATGTCGTGACCCTCACGGAACCAGGTTATCACTACTTCATCACCTCGAACCAAGCTCAATGCGTGTTGGGACAGAAACTGGAAGTTCTTGTCGTCCATGACCCGTCACGTCCGGTTCCTCCACCGCCACCACCGAGCAAGATCCTTCCTGTCGGAAAGACATACAAGGTCGGAGACTCACGAGGATGGAAAGTCTATGACGACAGTGACTTCTACAACAAGTGGAGCGAGGAGAAACAGTTTCGTGTTGGAGATGCTCTGCTTTTCGAATACGACAACGAAGTTAACGACGTGTATGAAATCAGCGGTGACTTAGAATTCATGACCTACGACCCAACGTCTCCTGTGGCCGTGCACAAGACGGGACAAGATCTTGTTAGGCTTACAGAACCAGGAGTTCATTATTTCGTTACCTCACACTCGGGTTATTGTGAGGCTGGGCTTAAACTTCGAGTGATCGTTGGACCACTACTCGAAGCGGTTACTTTCCCTAATTTTCCGAAGAAGGTGGACTTGTCAGCTATGGAGCGCCTCGACAACTGGTTGCAGACGTTCAAACACCAACCCCATCATTAACCCATTCTTTTTCTTATCTGGTTTAAGATTTTTATCCATTGTATAGTTATTGTTTCTCTCTCTCTCTCTCTCGTCTTTGGTACTTTGTTTTGTTTTGAGAGTACTTTTCTATTACCACCATCTTTGTAGAGTATATTTGATAAGAGCAGAATATTCAATAAAATTTCATTTATAATCAAATTTGGTTGCATCCAACTCAAGATCTCTTACCGCCCGTGAGGATCACGTTGTTGAATATAACAAAGTCTAGCTTAATCTAGTGAAGTCTGGTGAAATCTGATGTTCGGTTTTGCTGCAGCTAAGACTGCTGTTAAGAATTATTACAATAGTATTTTCTTATGTTTGATTCTTTATGAAAGAAATTATAAAGTGATCTTCCTCTCTCCTTCGTACAAAAATAGTTATAACATATATTTTATTCTTGTATCTCTTGTACAAAATCATTCTAAGTGAATATATATATAAATTATGTTCTATTTTCTCTATTCTTTTACTAGCTATTTGTACACGCGTAGCAGCATCAAATCAACAAGATAAAGACGCAACAGGAGAATCTATTGCAATGCTAGGCTTTATTATAATGGATAAAAGATCAGCTTCTTCCATTGTTGGTGTCTTGGTGACTCCTTTGACTGAGCTTCTTTTGGTTAGACTTTAAGAGTGTGGTTATGCTGCATCTGGTTCTGTAGTTGTTTTTGAACCTGCTACATTAGTTGAAAGGTTGGAATAAGTTCTGTTTTTTCTTCTTCTAACGTTTGTTACATCTCTGTTTTAGTAAAACTGGCATTCGGTTATTTTCGGTTTTGAAAAAATGTCACTGAACCAAACTATATTTCAGTTCGGTTTCATACTTAAATTATTCGGTTCGGTTTTGTATGTGTTTCCAACGGAACCGAATTTGTTTCACATTTTGGTTTATTAAGTTAATTCAGTGAAAGAAACGAAAATAAATCGGATATAATTCGATCAATTTCAGTTTATGCGGATATTTGGTTCGTTTAGTGTTATCAAATCGATCAATTTCTGCTAAACTGATTGAATGTTTAAATTTCGCCGGTCAGTTCTTAGCTAAACCAGATGTGAAACCAAAAACCAAAATTTTCAGTTCAGTCGAACGAGATGTGAAACTGAAAACAAAAAAATTATCATTTCGGTCAGCTCGGTTTACTTCGGTTTTGGACCAAATGCCCAGCGCTATGTTTAACAAAAGGAAAGTCATAAGATCAAATCCCAAATTACAATCTAATAATAGAAAGTTATACAAGTCCTATGCACTTGAGAGTTGAGAAGAAAAATCACAATGTCTATAGGGATCATGACCCTTTACATCAATCAACTAAGAGACATAGGCTGAGTAAATAGTAGTAGTTGAAGTAGCTGAACAAAACGGAAGTGATGATATCAAGGGATTCACTTGGGGGTTTCTTGCTTATAACAAAACTGACACGCTTCTTGTTTGTGGTGTTTGATCTGTTAGATCCTTCTTTTTACTTCTGCTTCTCCTCCACTTTTGTTTGGGAGGATGGTCCTGACTGGTGATTGTCCTTTGGCTTGGCTGGAGCGACTTTGGCAGGTGTTGAACGCTCTGACTGAGAGGAGCGGATCAAGATCTGCATACACAGAGTGATGATACCTAGACCAAGAGCCGATAACGCGATGCCTTTCCATGAGGAAAAGAGATTTGACCAGTGTAAGAACTTCATTGCTCCAAGAGTTAGTAGGCATGCCCATGACAGAACCACCTGGGAAAACGTACAAAGAGATTTTATGAGTTTTTATGGATAGAGCCAAGGGAATGTTTTGGGGAGACTTACCGCAAGAGACTTTATGGGACGGCCAATGTTCTGTTCTTTCTGACCGGGAAAAGTGTCAGTAGCTATGTGTTTGTCTAACAATGCATCCTGTACCATAGAGCCGTCATGAGAGAGTGTGTCAATATGAACTTTTTCTCTTAGCTTCTCTCTATTGAATCTTAACTAAATCAGTAAATACATAATATTTACCTTAGCCACAAACTGATCTCTGCACCACTGCGCAATTTCGTCTTCTGATTCAGGCAAGTCTTTCATCGAGTGACATTTGATGTGAACATGGACCTGAACCCCAGCAGCAATGATTGGAGGATGGTCAGAAGTTACAAAAAGCTCTGAGACAATGATTTCTAACACATTATGGAATCAAAGGTGGCATTTCACTCCTTAAACCAGCCACAAGATAAAAGACTAGATTCGTTTCAGTTGTGAAATGAAAATGGATACCGAAGTGAATCTCGCTATGAGAAGAATGCAACGATGTAACAACTATATGATACTTAACGAAGACCTCTTCATATTTTTATACTTGCTTACCACAGAAGGTTGTCCTTTGAATAGTCTAAGCATCGTTGGGGGTGGAGAAGTTTTTGGAATAGCCACGGTCATATCATATATGGCTGGGACAAATGAACGCATATTACTCACAGCTGACACAAAACCCTGAAATAGAAATACAAGCCAAGTCTAGTAATTAGAACAGAACACACAATATCCAGACCACGCATTGAGATTGGATCAATCATAGTGGTCATTTTGCTCGTTAAAGGTCACAGTGAAGAGATCAAGTTGCCCACCGAGGAATAGGCAAAAAGTAAGACGATAAAACTTACTTTGGTGCGAGGAATCAACACATTTCGAGGGATAGGCAACTCAGAGGAGGCTGCGTACTCTTGTGCTGCTTTAAGTTTTGCCTCTGTAAAGCGGGTTCCCTCCACAAAAAGTGCTAACCAGAAAGGCCGTGGGAAGTCGTTCAAGCGTTGAAGACCTGACTGTAAATTTAGATAAAAAACACATATATGACTAATGGTCTAGAAATGCAAATTCTGCATTTTCAGGCTAATCAATGAGGTATAACGTGCTAATTAATAAGCGTTTAACACAGGAGCAAAACCAGATGAGTTGCACAATAAGAATACAAACCCATACCTTTAAAGTGCTTTCATCCTTTGCCCAATTTCTTTCGAGAAACAGATACTCCGAAAACCACATTGACCAGCCTATGACCTGTATGTGCGAGTCAATTATATGTTTATGAGTACTTTATAGAGTATGTCGCAGGGTAGAAAGGAGAAGAATGTGTGAGCCTAAAAGCAACTATCTTTTTCTCAACCCAAAGCCAGTTATCAAGTTTCTAACTTATAGCATGGATTCAGCAATAAAATTCAAGAATACTACTTTCTTTAAAATCTAGAATGCACATCAGTAACCTAAAAGATTCACATACTGGAAGAAATTTGGAAGACTTCTTCATTACAGCTAATGCACTTCCAAGGCAACCTGACCTCTGCAAGGAAAAACATATGAAACAATAAATTAACAGATGTAAGTAGCGTAACATTGAGCCTGTTAGAGAAAATCTTGTGATGCTACTAGACTCTCTCTCTTATCTGATTAGTGGAACATTAGGAACTATAACCTTCTACCTAACAGAATCTATATTCACTAGAAACTAGATAAAGCAACAAATGGTCCCACTGCACAAATACAAGCTTGGTCACCGAGAAGTCTCTGTAGGTCCCCATTTATGCATCCAAGCAAAAACGATTATCTAGACTAGAAACAAGATGCATGAAAACTGTGAGATTAAATCATAGTACCTGAGCCAGAATCCATCCCACAAGCCAATCAATATCACTTCGGTGATTACAAACGACAAGAGCATGTTCTTTGCCTGGAAGAAAAAAGTAAAGAAACCGTCACTGAAGTTACACATTCGCACGTATCTAGAACTTGAATAGTTTGGTTCCCAATAAGCAGGAACTCACCCATTCGATTGAAGGTCTCATCATCAGCAAACACTTGGATCTACGGCAAAAAAGAATAAGGAAGTTTCAGAGCAGGTCATAAGACTCAAAAGAAAGATAAAACAAAAGCTACAAGTGGTCAGGTGTACAGTAATAAAATGAAAAAGAATGGTCCTAACTCCCTAATCTGTTCGTAGACTTATATAAGCTACCCGTGACAATGATATGCATGCAGAGGAAAGAGAATACCTTGACTCCAGCCCACCAGTCAACGATCCAAACAAGCTCCAGCCACAAGGTTTCTGCAACCACCCGGTTGATCTTTCTGTATGTGTTCTTAGACAGAGGTCGAACAAGGACATAGCAAATCGCCTGAAGCCATTAAAAAAGTTGCAAAAATCAAAAACTGAAGCAAACGAAGTTCAGAGACAACACACTTCGACACATAGACAAGAAGAGTCCTTCCTGGAGCCCAAAACCTAGAAACTGTTGGCGTAGTAGTAGGACGGAGACAAACATTCTCAGACTAAAGAGATAAGGATGTTTAGCTTCTCTGAAGGAAGTTGATACTTAACAAAACCGCAAAGTTAAAACGGTAATACTCTTATGGTCAGTGAATGAAGCTACTACAAGAATGGATTTTGAGCTTAGACTCATTTGTGTTGTCTCACACACACACACTCTCTCTCTCTCTCTCAAAAGCACATACAAATAGGAAGAAGAAACCATTAAGAGGACGAAACCCCTAAAAAGCATCAGAACAGCAACGGAATCTATTGAATCTAACAGCAGAAGAGCGAATCGAACACAGGACACAAAACATTGGAAAGGTTTGGAATTTTAGGGGACCCACCTGAAGGAGATTGACAACGAGGCCAGAAATGAAGAAGAGAATGCCCAAAGGCACAATCACAGCTGCTGCCATCGCCATGGAAAACACCTCAAACACAGTCGTTTCCGAGATTCACATAAACCAAAGTTGGCACCCCCCCAGATTCCAATACAACTTGCTGATTAATTTATAAGGGGGGGAAAATAAATAAGCCAACCAAAAAAATTCGTGGAATTTAATTTTACAGATAAAAAACTGGGAGAGATTGGAAATTTTCAGGATTTTATTGATTGGATTGGATTATACTATATACGGAGATGATCACGAGGATACTGTCAAACACGGAATGGGCGTTTCTCTTTTTTTTTTTTTTTCATTATTGCCCCTCTATTTCTTTTCTTTATTCAAAACATCCCCCTTATCTCTTAATTAACCAGATATACCCACTTGATTTGTGTTTTCAATTGGAGATGTGGAATTAATTAGAAATTAGATAGTTTGTGGGTGGACTAGTAATACGAATTATAGGTTTGGGAAGTTTGACATTGAGTTCAATAGTCAAAGGGAAATGTCATCCCAATATATTTGAGTTACTGAAATGGCCAAGAAAAGTATGCGTATTAGCTAGAATTGATCTCTACTCTACAATATTCACAGCATTTCTCCACTACACTGCCATTACTTGATTTAATCAAACGTTTCATTTTTAACCATGGTTTAAAACATTTTTACAGTCCGTGTGTTTCCCATGTGTGTTGTTTCGTTTTCCATATTGTAACAAAAGTTATTTTGTTAGTGGTGGTTTGATGTGATTTATTTTGGCGAACGAGGAACGAATTAATATATATATGTAAAGTTTACATCCAGATATTTAAAAATATGAACGATGTATCGAAAGCAAGATCTTTATATTCCAAGCGATTAAAACTATACTTGTTACATAGAAGAAGTTAATGTGGCAAACATCAAATATTTTTGACATGTACATGTTTTCTCATGCTCCGAGCTAGTCCAAAGGTGAGTGTAGACTATCGTGGGTGTAAACAAAAAACAAGTTTTCCACTTTCTTCCTTATCGAGTTCACTTCGTTCTAGATTTCATTTATTCATTTGATTGTTATTCACATGATCGACATGGATCAGATTGTTTACTTCGGTGTAAAGTGTGAGAGTATCTTTCCTGGTTTGTATATATTATTTGAACACGTTTGATTCTTTTTAACATTGATAGTTCTTTTAAGTAAAAGTTCAAACATTCTTTCAAATAATAAAAAGTTTGAAGGGGCAAAAGATTAATGTTGAAGTGGTTGATCTATCTGACCAAATTTTCTTTTTATGTACAAACAAATGAAAACCAAAAGAAAAGTAAAGAAAAATTGATCGTCGTGTTATTTAATTTTCGACTCATTTTGTTCACCACTTTATTAATACTCTCCGATATGTTTTGCGAGAAAGGGAAAAGAATCAAAGATCACAAAAGAACAAAAGAAGGGTTGTTGAGCTTAGTTACAACTTTCTTAAGATCATTTGTCTGATTCATGTGAATCTACATATTCACACCAAATAGGCGACTGCCAGAGAAAATATGCTAGAGACGTGTATACTTGACGCATCCTTATACTGGTATATATATTATGAGTCTTGTTTGTTTGCCAGTGTCGAATATATATAGTCCAATTAAAAGCTCTTAGCAAAGAAATCGGAACTGAACCTGAAATGTCAAGTAGCCAAGGTTGTTACTTCTTGTCATGTATATAAACCACCTACTACTTCATACTTGTATAGTTGTGGTTACATGAAAAGCTTTTTGGCGAAAATCTATATCATCATTTGGTGTGAAAACACAGAGTATGCAACACTCTTGCTCTTTGGATAGGGTAACGGTGTTTAAACTTCCAAAAATCCATTAGCTTGGTTAAAGATTTTGTTTCTTCATTTAAATAACGAATATAGCTATGAGACCTATATAGCAGTTTGTCTCCACGAATGCATGGGACGCGCGTTCCACACTTAAGTTTCCATGATTTCTCTTTTTTTTTTTCTCATTGTGAAAAAATGGTGTGAACAAGAAAAACAAATAAGATAAAAAGAATATGAGAAATCGGCCCCAACCTTTCAAACTATTTTTGAAGATGAAAAAGAAACGTCCATATATGCTATGTTTCTTTCCTCTGATAAGAAAGTGAAACTTCTTCCATAATTCATATATTATATTTATACAACTCATAGAATCATTAACCTCTTCTTTTTCCAAGCAAGAAAATTCATGTGATGAAAAGAAATATGAAAATATGGGCTATTTTTGCAAGATATTATAATTCTTATGTTCATAAATGTGCCAAAAACAATTTAACATTTGCTTTAGGCCAACTTAGTCAAGGAGCATGTGGAAGTTTGTCCCAAGTGTGTAAGAACGCGTTTTTGAAATAATATTCAACGACGACTAACTAATTAACTTTAGATCTTAGATCTAATGTTTGTTTTCAACTGATCATACTGAGGTATTATAAGTTCATTTCCTCTTCAAAGTAAAAGAAAAGAAAATTATAATTGAGTTGGTTTTTGAGATGGATTGTTGGAAGAAGAACAAGAAGTCACGGCTGGTTGTTAAAAAACAAAGTTTGGTCCAAGAACGTGGGAGAGAGGAGATATTGTTGGAAGAGCTCATCAAATGTTATGGTGGAAAGTGAGAGTATACAACACCAGAATCCACTGGGCCTCGTCAAGTGTACTTCAAGCCCAGTCATAGAGGCCCAACGACAGAGTCTGCAACACAAGACCGTACTGCCTAAGTTACAGAACATGAAGACAAACAACACAGCTGTAACAGGTTGCAGGATGGCTTCACCTAACCGTTATGCACTCTTACAAGCTGTAGAATGTGGCTAGAGGTCGACACGTGTATAGTGGTCCAAGACTGAAGGAACTAGGGTTTAGCAAGCATATCAAGTTGTATATAAAGGAGTCTCTTGTATTTCAGTTTTGAGTTAATAAGAATCACAAGTTTCAGTCGTCTATCTCTCTGTTTTTCCTTTTATTCATATGGTATCAGAGCTCATATAACCCTAACAGGTGCTGTAATGGCTGAGCAACCCGATCCATACCCTTTCCCAACCAGTTTTCATGTCACCAGTTGTGTTACTATCAAGTTGAATGATAGTAACTATCTTCTATGGAAGACTCAGATGGAGTCTCTCCTCAGGAGCCAGAAGATGCTAGGCTTTCCTACCGGTCAGATCCCACCACCACCGGAGCAAGTGACAACGGTGGTCAACAACGTTGAGACCCAGACACCAAATCCTCGTTATGAGTCCTGGATCTGCACTGACCAACTGGTTACCTCTTGGATCTTCGGCACGCTTACTGAAGAAGCTCTTGGTACTGTCCATGGTCTGACTACCTCTCGTGAAGTGTGGCTGTCCTTGGCGGATAACTACAACAAGAGTTCTATTGCTCGAGAGTTTGAGCTCAGACGTTCTCTTCAGGTGATGTCAAAGAAAGGTAAAGACTTTACCACTTACTGTCGCGAGTTTCGAGCTATATGTGATAAGTTAAGCTCGATTGGTAAACCTGTGGACGAATCTATGAAGATTTTCTCCTTCCTCAACGGTTTGGGTCGTGAATATGATGCTATCATCACTGTCATCCAGAGTACTATGACTCGTGTTCCTATTCCTACTCTGAATGATGTTATTTCGGAGGTCTCTGGTTTTGATGCTCGTCTCCAGTCGTATGAAGCTGTCTCTGATGTTACTCCCAACATGGCGTTTCAAACTCAGCGTGGGTACTACAACAATCGAGGACGTGGTCGAAACTTTAACAGCAGAGGTCGTGGTGGTTACTCAACCCGTGGCAGAGGCTTTACTCAGCAAGTCAGTAATGTTCCTAACAACAACAACTCGCGTCCGATGTGTCAGATCTGTGGACGTACTGGTCACACGGCGTTGCGCTGCTATGATCGCTTTGATAGGTCTTATCAAAGTGATGACGTGCCACAGGCGTTATCTGCTCTTCCAGTTTCTGATTCAAGTGGTCGCGAATGGGTAGCTGACTCTGGTGCCTCTGCTCACATGACCTCCTCCACTGCTCATATGACGAATGCTGCTGTCTACAATGGACCGGAGAATGTTATGGTTGCAGATGGGAACTTTCTACCCATTACTCATGTTGGTTCCACAACTCTCACCACTCCGACAGGTAGTCTTCCCTTGAATGATGTTCTTATTTGTCCTTCGATGCAAAAATCTCTCTTATCAGTATCGAAGTTATGTGATGACTACCCCTGTGGGGTATTCTTTGACTCTAATGCTGTATATGTAATCGATCTCGATACTCAGAAGGTGGTGACAAAGGGACCAAGGGATAAAGGTCTGTATGTCTTGGAGAAGAAGGAGTTTGTAGCGTATTACTCGAACCGTCAGTGTGCTGCAAGCGACATGGTGTGGCATCAACGGCTTGGTCATGCGAACTTCCAGCTTCTTCAACTTCTCAAGAACAGCAAGGCAATAACAGTCAATAAGAGTAGTTCTTCCCCTGTTTGTGGTTCATGTCAAATGGGCAAGAGTTCTCAGCTTCCGTTTTTTATTTCAGAGTCTTGTGTCAAGGAACCCATAGATCGAATCCATTGTGATCTGTGGGGACCCTCTCCGGTTGTATCAGTCCAAGGATTCAAGTATTATGCAGTATTTGTTGACAACTATTCTCGCTTTTCTTGGATAATTCCTCTCAAGGCAAAATCTGATTTTCATGATGTGTTTGTGGTTTTTCAAAAACAAGTTGAGAACCAATTTGACAAGAAAATCAAAGTCTTTCAGAGTGACGGTGGAGGCGAGTTCATGAGTACAAGGTTCAGGAATCATCTTCGAGACCATGGCATTGCTCACTTGATCTCATGTCCTGCAACGCCACAACAAAATGGTCTTGCGGAACGTAAACACAGGCATTTGACAGAGTTGGGTCTTTCTATGCTATTTCAGAGTCACACTCCTCTCAAATATTGGGTTGAAGCGTTCTATTCAGCAAACTTCATCAGCAACCTCATCCCATCTGCAGCTCTGAAACAGCTAAGTCCTTTCGAAATGATCTTCAAGACGTCACCAGACTACTCTTTTCTTCGGGTTTTTGGAGCTGCTTGCTATCCTTATTTGCGTCCCTTCACGCAACATAAGTTTGAACCTCGTTCCTTGCCTTGTGTCTTCCTTGGATATCATCCTCAATACAAGGGATACAGGTGTCTTTATCCACCTACCGGACGAGTGTATATCTCGCGTCATGTGATCTTTGACGAACAAACGTTCCCTTTTGAAGGACAGTATAAACATCTTGCTGTTGCTCACGCTACTGGTCTTCACCGCACATGGCAAGAAGGTACATTGGCTGTTCCACCACCGGTCTATTTACCTACTGTTCCTATGCAAGTGTCTGAATATCCTCAAGACAACAGACAAGTTCCAACGGGTCACGATGAAGCTTTCCCTGAGTCTACATCGTCTGACTCCGATACTGAAGTATTTGACAGACGTGTATCAGAAGAACCACCAGAAGTACTACCTGCAGAGCCTGTTGTTGAACCTCCTACAGAACAAGGTCCTCGTCATTCGATGACGACAAGATCTCAGGCAGGCATTCATAAACCGAATCCTCGGTATGCTTTGGTAGCAAGCAAGACAATACCTTCCCTACCACAAACTGTGGCAGAAGCCCTTGCTCATCCTGGATGGCGACAAGCGATGTTAGAAGAACTAGACTCCATCTACAAGAATCATACTTGGGTTCTAACAGAAGCCACTGCAGATATGAACATTCTTGGCTGTCGGTGGGTCTTTACGGTGAAACTTAATGCTGATGGCACGCTGAATAAACTCAAAGCTCGTCTGGTCGCCAAAGGGTTTAATCAAGAAGAAGGTGTTGACTTCACAGAAACGTATAGTCCTGTGGTTAGAACTTCAACAATCCGTATTGTTCTTGCTGTTGCTACCTCCAAGAACTGGAGTATTACTCAACTCGATGTCAAGAATGCCTTCCTCCATGGAGATTTGCAGGAAGAGGTGTTTATGATTCAGCCTCCTGGTATTGAGGACATATCTAAACCGCATCATGTCTGCTCTCTGAAAAAGGCTCTCTATGGCCTTAAGCAGGCTCCGAGAGCCTGGTTCGATAAGTTTAGTCACTTCTTACTTGACTATGGCTTTGTCTGCAGTAAAGCTGACCCTTCTCTATTCGTTTACCATCACAACGGTGGTACCTTGGTGCTTCTGTTGTATGTGGATGACATCTTGCTCACGGGTTCGAATGCTTCTCTGTTCCGGTCTCTAATTGATGAGCTCAACTCTCGCTTCTTGATGAAGGACTTGGGTAACATTCACTACTTCCTTGGCATTCAAGCACACCAAACACCCACTGGCCTCTTTCTCTGTCAGTCGAAGTATACGGAGGAGATTCTTCATCACGCCAGTATGTCTTCCTGCAACCCTGTTCACACTCCGTTACCACTGCGTCTTGATCAAGTGTATACAGATACCAGACTCTTCTCAGATCCGACTTACTTCCGGAGTCTTGCAGGCAAGCTTCAGTATCTCACTATAACCCGTCCGGACATCCAGTTTGCTGTGAATTTTATTTGTCAACGTATGCATTCTCCGACTGAAGCAGACTTTCACCTTCTGAAGAGAGTTCTCAGATACTTGCGAGGCACGTCTGCGATGGGAATCCAATTGTATAAGAACTGTGGAATGGAAGTAGTGGCTTATAGTGACAGTGATTGGGCTGGCTGCAAGGAGACACGTCGATCTACGGGTGGTTTCTGTGTTATGCTTGGATCAAACATTGTCTCGTGGTCTGCTAAGAGACAACCAACGGTATCTCGTTCGTCCACCGAAGCTGAGTACCGGACACTAGCGAGTACGGCCTCTGAACTAACGTGGTTGTCGTTTATTCTTCGAGATCTTAGGATTCAACAACACAGACCAGCAGTCCTTCATTGTGACAATCTTTCTGCTGTTCAGCTCACTGCAAATCCCGTTCTTCATGGTCGTTCTAAGCACTTCGAGACTGATTATCACTACGTGCGAGAACGTGTAGCGCTGGGAGTTCTGGAGGTTCGACATATTCCTTCTACACTGCAGGTTGCTGATATATTCACTAAGTCTCTCCCGCGCCAGGCGTTTCAATCTCTTCGTCACAAACTGAATGTTGGAGTTCCTACCACCATCAGTTTGCGGGGGGATGAGAGTATACAACACCAGAATCCACTGGGCCTCGTCAAGTGTACTTCAAGCCCAGTCATAGAGGCCCAACGACAGAGTCTGCAACACAAGACCGTACTGCCTAAGTTACAGAACATGAAGACAAACAACACAGCTGTAACAGGTTGCAGGATGGCTTCACCTAACCGTTATGCACTCTTACAAGCTGTAGAATGTGGCTAGAGGTCGACACGTGTATAGTGGTCCAAGACTGAAGGAACTAGGGTTTAGCAAGCATATCAAGTTGTATATAAAGGAGTCTCTTGTATTTCAGTTTTGAGTTAATAAGAATCACAAGTTTCAGTCGTCTATCTCTCTGTTTTTCCTTTTATTCATAGAAAGTACAATCCAATCAAATTCTTCTCTGCTGATCAAATCTTGAAAGCCACAAAAAGTTTCAGCAAGTGTAGTCTTGTTCTTGAACTATTTGATCATGAGAGATGGTGTTCAGGTACGCTAGACAACCATCGCAAGATACTCGTCAAGAAGTTATGGCGCACACAACCTTCTAATCCTAAAGGCTCTTTCCCCGAGGTCCGTGACATAGCGATATCATCGATGGTGAGTGGTCACAAAAATTTCATGAAATTAGTTGGATGTTGTCTTGAGACTGAGGTTCCAGTCATGGTTTATTATGTCGAAAGGAAACAGTATTTTCGTATATATAGATCTAGAGAAGATAGTGTCGTGGGAAAAGAGAGTGAAGATAGCAGAGGAGAGTGCAACTGCTTTAGCTTATCTTCACACTGCCTTCTCAAGGACCTTTTTATATAGTAACATGGACATTCGTAATATCTTATTGGACGAAGATGGTGTTACGAAACTCGGTGATTTCTCAAACTGTGTCTCAATTCCACAAGGAGAAACATTTGTCAAGCTTGGTTACGTAAGGAGAGCTTATGATTACATTGATGATGATTATATGAATAATGGTGTAGTTTCGGAGAAAACTGATGCGTTTGGTTTTGGAGTTCTTATGCAAAAGCTTCTCACAGGAGAAGAAAGATTCCGTGAGCTCTATGGTCGGAAGAATTGGAAAACTTTGTCAAAAAGGAAGTTTCCAAGGTGTTTGTCAAGATCCATTGAAGAGGGCAGATTTTATGAGATCGGTGACTCAAATATGTTGAAACTCGGTGAAGTTTCAGAAAAAGAGCGTTTTCAAATGGAAGCTTTCCTTGTCCTCTCAGAGAGATGCATCGGTCTTAGAGGAGAAGTTCCAAACATGGTGCAAGTGGTCAAGGAGCTAAAGAGATCTCTTCAAAACCCTTCATCTTCTTTTATATTATAAGATCATCAAGCTTGTTATAGTTTCACCAAGATTCATTTTATTATAACTTCGTGCTTGTTCACTCACTCTAGCTTTGCAGTTTCTAGTTATGATAACTTAGATTTAATAGTCTTAGCTTCAGAAGTGCATGATTACTAAAGACTTATATATTGTTATATTTAAGCTAAATTAACTTTGATAACAATGATTTGATGAAAATTCATAAGGTCTGTTCTTTTTAGAGACGCAGTTTTAGAGTCCAGCGGCAAGAAATTATAAAAGGATTTAAAATGCCAGGTCAGCAACAAACTAAATCAGAGAGTTAAAAAAAAATGTAATTTGACGCAAGCTACAGATCATCACATCTGCGGGAGCCGCTAAAAATTACAGCGATGATGATAACGTGGAAAAGATCAATAGCGACATCGCCGGGCGGTGACTTTTCACGACGCTGCGTTTAAGTTTCTGTATTTTGTTTGTTAATTATCGGTCGCTCACGTTGACGCGGCGTTACTCAAACGAACATGGCTATATTTGATATTTTTTTTGAAGATATATTTTTGTCTCTCTGTGTGCTTAAAACTCCCTACCTAGCTATTATAGCCCTCAAGATTGGTTCACTCTCCAAATAGCTCCGACACATTTGCAAGTAAAAGGATGATAGTTACAATTAAGAGAGATTTAAGATGAAAATTCTATAGTCAGATGCTGTCTAAACTGTGACCAAAAGAAATGGATATGTGAACATACAATAGTGGTTTAACACAAGAAATTAATTACGTTGTGCGGTTGTGCCCATAATTCCGCTGGAAAGTATGCTTTACATCATGTCATAAGGTGGTATTAGTAAAAGCTGGTCTCGGGTTTTAAGAGAAATTAAGGGCTTGTCCCGAACTCATCCCAGTTAACAGAGAAAAAAACACTGATATAGGTAAAACATGTCCGATTCCATGAGCTTAAATATCATTGCACTCTTTTCCTGAGGAAAATCATAATGTGCTTCTATCTGGATACCTCAGGAAGCAGCTTTATCTCGAGCAGAATCCTCGCAGCATCAGATATATATATTACAACATAAAAAAGAAGAAGCAATGAGCCATGCCATCATAATGCACGCGCACGTAGGGGTTATTTTTTAATGTAAGAGTAAAAATATTATTTTAAATAATATTAATTTTTAAGTTAGATATGTGATTTTATGTAGAATATTTAGTCTGTTTGGTTTGTAGGAATATTTTTTGTATTAAAACAAATTATTATTTTTTAAACATACTAAGATTAATATTGTTAGTTGTTACACTAAAGTATTGCTAGTTATTATACTAAGACTAATATCTTTTTGGAATTGCTTAGATATAAAAATAGAAAAGAAGTTGAAGTATTGATATTTGATAGGGTTGGAGATCAAACCAAACATACAATCTATTACATTTTTAAATAAATTTTATTCAATTTTATATAAATTAAAAATAAAATTAAAATTAAACTAAAAGTATTGAGAAAAATATCACTTTAATAATGATATATTATTGTATCTTCAGTTATTAAAATATCTCAACTTATGTTATCTTAGTTATGTAACTATGTCTAATAGTTTTAGTTCATTAAAGCTATTAATTTATGTTAATTAAAAAATCTTTAGTTTATTAAAAATATTGGTTGATAGAAAAAAAATTTGGTAGAAAACTTAAATTTAGTACCCTTAAATTTTTTAAAATCTACTATATTCTTTGAGATTATGCTTCAAAGGAAAAAATATTATTTTTAATATTATGTTTTTCCTTTTGTGGATTTTCCTTTTTAGGGAATATATATATAATATATAACGTTTTTAACATTTCCTTTTAATTTATATATATTTTATTGTAAAAGAAAAAAATAAAATTTAATTTTGAAAAATTATCTCAAAATATATTAGGTTGTTTGAGATTATGTTTTAAATGGGAATTATATATTTTAAATATGAATCTTATTATTTATGAAATTTTATTTTTATGAAATAATATATATATAATATGAACACGTTTTTATATTTTATAACTATTATCTTTTAATATATGTGATTTGAATACCAATATAAAAAATGAAATTTAAGAACAAAAATTATCAAAGAGAAAAGAAAATGTTAATAATTGCATTAATTATATATTTTTATAATTCACTTAAAGATATCAATGTAATTAACGATTTTTAAGAACTAAAGTGAGAGCGATACAATGGAAACTGACTCTCAAATAATAATAGTATATATATATATGTTAATATGGTCAACCTTCATCTGTATAAATTATGTATGTTAAAGTATTTAATATTTAATCTTGAAATATATTTTTATTTTACTTCTGGACAATAATAATTAGATTATAAATAAATTCAACAAGCAAACTGAATATAACTAATTATTTTTCTTATATTTTGCTAATTTTTTTCTTAACTTTTGATTTTATATTTATTTGTTTTCACTTATTTTTATCAGTCTATTGTCATCAATCAGATGTCCTGTAAATGCAAAATAATATTTAATGAAATAGTTTAAAAATAAAAGACCGAACAATTGGTATATATATATATACATATATATATATATAGAAACATTGGTATATAATCTATTAGTAATCATGAACACAATCTGATGATATTTGAACACAATCTATCTTGTAATCTGTTTGCGTGAATACACAATCTGAACACAATGGAAGTTGGATGGCAGGTTTGTTCTATATAATTTTCGGCTCTTGTAAACAAAACACAAAAAAAAAATCCCTAATGACACTAAGAAAATAAGGAAACCTTTCTCGTGTAAGAGGAGTTCTTGATCTCCTTCAAGCTCTACACTAAGAGAGAGTTCCTGTTTAGATTACCACGAAGGTACGATCCTGTTTCCGTTTATTGATTTTACGTTTTAATTCGTTTTCATTAGGGTATGCTTGACGTGTAGATCTTAGGTTCTTCTTCAGATTACGAGTTTAATTTCTATCTACAACTGTTTAGTATAGATACATAACTTCTCAAATTGCTTTTGTCTTTTAACTCTTTTATAGAGCCGAACCAATTTGATGGATTGCTTGAATATTATACGGATCTTCAACATGCTGCTCAGTTTTGAGTTTGCTCTGAGATAGACAATCTTGATTGGTTTTCACATTTTTCAAGAACCGCTGTTTTATGGCTTAATAGTGATCTAGAGGAATCTTGGAACTTAATCTCAATTATATAATCTTTTTAAGAAGCATCTTTGAAGTTTAAGACGGTAAATGAGTTACCTTCAGTTGATTAGCTATATGAACGTCACTTCTCCTTCGGCTTAGATACATCTACTCTATTTACATGGCTTGGCCCTGTGGATAATTTGTTTTTTTCATGCGATCATTTGATTAAACTGAAACAATTTAGGGTTTGACTGGTTTCCCCGCTACCATCCGCAAACACAACCTTTTGTGGTTCATAGCGGTTATTGGCGTTTTAAAACAATCACAGAAAATGCTCCAAATCACTTCAAACCACTCCAAAACTCTTAAAATCAAAAGGTGGTTCCAGCTAGCATTTGTGGTTGCGGGCAGTTGCGGGAGGGTAATTTTTTTTCTTAAAAAAATAAAATAAAACTAAAAATATTCAATAAAAATTTTAAATTGAAATAATAGAAATTTTAAAATGTATATATATTATATTTTAATTTATATTATAAAACTTTAAACAAAAATATTTCCTATAATTTTTAAAAATTTATTATTATGATTTTATAAATATAATTTTTATATTTATTATAATATTACGATTTTTAATATTTTTATAATTATATAAAACGTAAATATTGTTAATTTATTATTTAACAGCTGTTGCATCTGGTAGTTTACCAGTTATAAAAGTCCCGCAAACGCACCAATTTCTAACCGTTGTACCAGTCGTACAAATCTCTAGAAACCTCTTAAAACCGCAACCACCCGCATCCGCAAACTTCCGCAACCGCTGCGGTTACACTAGTCAGGCCCTTAGTCATCACTAATTCAGTATTTTCTTGTACTCTTCCCATCTTTGTAAACATAATATTTTATTTTTAATAAATATATAATATTTTATATCCTAAAATATATAAACACTATTTTGTAAACATAATATTTGATAATTAATCAATCTTTTGTAAACATATAATTTGATACCTTACAAATAAATCATATAATGTTAATTATAAGACTCAATTCGAACAAATAAACATATTATTATTATTCAGTTATATTTTTGTAAACATAGTAAGACTTTGAATTTCTTTTTATAGTTCTGTAACTATATAAATATAGTCAGTACGACTCAAAATATCTATTATTTTAAAATAGAGTTGCCTCTCACCAGGATATACCACCTTAGCAGACAGGTCATAAATTCTGCGTTAGGGCTTACGACACGTTTCTGCTTCTCCCAAAACGCATCATTTCATTAAGGCTTTGATTGGTAACCTTGCGGAATGGCGGAATGGCGTGTGAAACGCGATTCCGCAGGATTTTAACCAATCAAGAAAAGTTGCGGAATTGAAAAAAAAACGCAAAAACGCAGGTTTGCGTTTTTGCTGACAGAAATATAAAGGGAAGTTTCATTAAGTGAAAAAGTGAGTTTTAGTAGATTGTGGTGGAAAAATTTATAAATTTAACACTTTCATGTTACTAAATTATATGCTAATATCATTTTTAAATTTTAAATAAATAGCAATAAATTTTTAATGATAAATAGTTATATTGTAAATAAAGTTATATTTTAATTTGTTTTATAATATTATAAAATTTCAGTCTATTAGTAAAATGTATTGAAAGATAAGCTAAGTATTGATAGAAAAAACTAAGTAGTTTTAATAAATTAGTTATTTTCATATACTGTAATAATTAGTTTAATTATTGATATTTTGTTTTTTCTTATATAAAGTGAATATCATATAAAATATTTTGATCAATTTAATATTTATTCCATCATTCCGCAGATTTTAATTTTTTCCGCAGCTTAATTAATTTTTTCCGCAGCTTAACTATTTTTTCAGCGATTCCGCGATTAATCAATGGTTACCAATCGAAGTCTAAGTCTCATATATTCTGCGTTAGGCTTTTCGATTGGGTTACTTTGATGTGTGTTTGGGCTTCAAAACTGATGGGCTATGGTTGATATGAACATTAAAAAACCCTAAACTTCTCACGATCGTCTCCTTCTTTGTCATGTGTCTACTTTTCATCTTCGTCTCTATCATCTCAGCACCGAAACGCTCCCGAATATTTCGTCATCGTGTTTAATCTCCGATAATTCAAAGCACCACGATGTAGCCTTCAATGCGTGCTTTGATTCGAAGTCGGTGTATCTGCGAGTATTAATAGGTGAACATTCTTCCTCTTACAAATTATCTTCTCAATCTGTTCAAACAGCAAACACATTTATTTTCTGAGATATGGCTAACTCCCAAGTTTTCTTTTTCGATTTGAAGTCCGGCAGATGTTCTTCTAAAGTTGAAGTTAGATTGTTGCGATTCTAGGAGGTGAGAAATGTTAGGTGCGATGGTGAACTCATATTCGTCGATATGCTCTTGCTTGATTCGAAGTGAGTCTGTTCATGCCGAATTCCAGTGACCTCCGTTAGTCTCTTCTATAAAAGATTTCGTTAACCATGTATGATATGTTTTGCTATTATGAGATATTTCCAATAATGTTTCTGGCAACTCTCATGCCAGCCTCCGTGAACGCTAGCCATGTTCCAACCTTCGGACCTCATCTACGGCGGGAGTGATGTATTCTATCACCGGATTTGTTGTGACTCGGTGTAATCCAAACTTCAGGCTGTCTGACTCCTCCCTTTTGGTAATATGTAAGTTTCTTCTACCCGTAAGATTTATCATTTCATTCTTCTCAATCCTTAATTTGGTTATGTTCTTAAATAGAGTTTTCAACAGTTGATGATCGAAGAAAAGGACTGTGTCTATTATTTTTTAAAAATCAGATATACAAGATCGTAACTTTTGACTTCAACTTACTATGTGTCGTTACTTCTTTACTTATTGAAGAGTATCTGTAAACTACTTCACTGGATTTGGGTTTAGACTGTGTATGGAATCACTTAAGTATATACTACAAGTAGAATCCGTGTGGGTTTGAGAGTTACGAGATTCTTAGTGTTCTTTCATGATTAAAGCTTCTGTCTTTTTGTGATTCTAATTGGTGGAAGTTATACACTGTTTTGGCACTAAAGATTTTGATTTCCCTGTTTAAAAGTTTCTGGGTACTTGAGAAAGGTTATAACGTTATCATGAAAAGCCAGAAAATCTATTATTGGATTGTTAGTGCTTGCTTTGTGAGTTCATGGTGGTTATACAATTACAGATATTTGAGTCCTCATTGCTCGGCACATTATATCCATCATCATCATCATCCTGGATGAAAACGCAGAGAGCTTCACTCTTTGAGCTCCATTAAACTCAAAACCACAACAAATGGTGGCTCCGAACTGTTGCGGCTGAAGTCTCTCCGACTTCTTCTATGGCCACCGGTGTGAGCTATTCCAATCCTGTTGAGAGCCTGAGACCAAATGACTCAGCTAGCATTGAGTTTAAGACTACAAATTGAAGACACAAAACTCAAAGGAGAGAAGAACACAAAGCATTAAACCAAAACTACAAATGTATCTTTTTTTTTTATCAAAATATGAAGGATGTTTGTGACCAAGTAAGAGAGAATGGACGACAACGCTTTCTCTCCCCTTTTTTATATGTGAATCGGAGAATCTAAAAGGTTTGTGTATTATATTATTTATTTAGCTAAATTATCTTATTTCCTAAATCAAAGAAATGACAGAAATGAATTGAAATCATACTCAGCATAATAGTGCGATTCATGTTTATTCCGCGGCTTTAACAACCAACATACATTTGCACCACCGTTTTCTAGCAAAGCAAATGGTTTCACTTCAAAGTTTCAGAATAGTAATTAAGATAACAAAAAAAACATTTGTCATAAATTAAATGGCATCAAATGAGTAGTTGGTACATCACTTTGCATATGTGGCAAAGGAAAGTACATAACAATGGAAAGTAATTCCGTAACAGAGTTTAACTTTCAGGCTTACATGTCTTTAATCTTTTCCCTCCAACTATTCATTTCTGCTTCGTTGCTATTTTTTTGTGTTCCAGTCCATGTCTCTTTTTATTTCACTTAACTAAAATTGTAAACAATCAAAAATTTGTTTCAATATGAAATCAAAAATTCATTTTATAAAATTTTGGTCGGTAAAAAAATCCTAAATAAATTTTATATTCTCTTCGGACCAGGTTAAATTTGTCTAAATAAATATTTATATAATGTTAGACTGTCGTCTCATGTTCTTCTAATGTAGTAGACATACTAGCTACATTTGTTTGAACTACAATTTGAATATTTTAATTGTCAAAATTTTCACATTTTCATAACTTTTAAAATTTATTAATTACTCCAAATTGTTACTTTATTATCTTTTATACCAATCATATTAATAAAACATTTAATAGCCTATATTTTTAAATTTTATACCAAACTTTTATTCTTTTATTATTTTATATACCAAATATATTAATCCAAACAAAATTTGACATAAATCTATCAATAAAACTGTTATATAGGTTATTAATATAGCTATTTTGAATTATTTAACAACAAAAAAAAGAAAGGAAAACTATTTCTCACTTTTCATAAGCTCGAACCAACGAAAAGATCTCTAATCTCACAAATATTTTTTCTTTTGTGCTTGCCAAACTCAAAATCCAAAAAGATATAGTTAAAGAATAGTAACCTATCTAATAAATAAAATAAATTACAAATAGTATACATATTACTATCACCCAAATATTGACATACTTTTAAAGAAAGTAAAATGGCATCGTAACATCGTCTCTTGCACTTTTAAATTTAAGAAAATAATTGCAAAGTTTTGACAAACCGCAGCAATACATAACAAATCTATAAAAACACTATAAAATAATGGATTATATCAAATAAATCAAACAAAAAATGAAATACATCGTCTAGATAAAAATAAAATATTATATCATTCCAAGAATCGCAACAATAGAATTAAAACAAAGATCACATATAAAATAATGTTTCACAAAAACAGATAATTATTCTTTTGAAATTAAAAAAAAATGTTGATTTAAACAATTAATTACGTCAAAATTCTGCGCGAAGCGTGGGCTTGCCCTAGTAATTTTATAAATTGAAATATTTTTTAAAAGCATAACTAACTAAGACAAAATTTTAGATTTAAATGATATACAGTATGCAGAGGGATCTACGGATGTCCCACCAAAATTATACGGAGCTAAGGGTACGATTAACGTATGGGATCCAAAGGTAGATAACAAAGAATCAAAGATATAGAGTTAAGCATCTCCCAAATCTGGATCAGCTCAGGAGGATATGATGAAAACAATCGTAACACAATCGAAGTGGGATGGCAGGTTGGTTCTGTCTAATTTAGTGATAACTTAATAAATATTTTTATTATATTTAGGGATAATTATTTCTGACGAGCATTATCAAATTTTAACAACAATTTAATATATTTTTACTTTAGTAATATTAAATTGTTTAATGTTTCTTAATTATTATTTATAAAAATAAACTTTCTTCTCTTTTTATGTTACCAAATCATCTTTCTAATAAATAAAATTTCCAATTAAAATTATTAAAAACATGACAAATAATTAAATAACTTAAATTATGGAGAATATTACAAATAAAAAAACTAAAATTATTAAAAAAATAACAAATAAGAAAATTACTTATAATTATGAAAAATATGATAAATAAGCAATAAGCAATAAAGTATGACAAATAAACAAATAAACCTAAAATCATGGAGAATATAACACATAAGCCAAATCACTTCATAAATAGTGATATAGATTTAATACCTTTTAATTATTTTTATTTTAAGTATAAACGTGTTGTTTAGGTGTATCCGCAGCTGTATACCGACAACAGGCCAAGACTATTTATTCTGGATGGTATGTTTTTTTTTTTTAATATACTATCACCTTTATAGTTGCTCAAAAAAATACTATCACCTTTATTTTATTTATTTTACATTTTAAAACATATTATATATTATACGTTTATTATCATCAACCTAAAAATTTAAATGAATAATTCTAAACTCTAGAGTAATACTATGCTTTATAGGAAGATATATTAATAGTATGAATCTATAACTGTACATATATCAGTACAGTCGAGTCTATCTTAAATTCAATCAATTTATAAAAATATTGATTAATAATATACTAAAACAGAGATATATAATTATAACCAATATTAGTTTTCATTTTTTGTGGAACACACGCATATATGTCTAGACCGCTTTAGTAAATCAAAATCAGTATTGTATGTTTTAATGTTTTGGTATTTTCTTGTTGCATGCAAGAAAAAAAAATAGAATTTAAATAAATTATATTAAATGAAAGTAATTCAATAAATTGAATCCAATATATATATATACCGTCTACAAAATTAAGTCAATCAGTAAAAGCAAAAAGAAAAAAGAAAAATCATAATAATGTATCAACTCTTTTTGTTTTGTTAAACTTAACTAGTAATCTCTCATGGCGTCTCTTATATAGTTAACTAGAAAATGGCCCGCACACTTGTGCAGATGAATATATATCAAATTAATTCAAATTTTAACATAATTTTTTATTTCAATATAATTTATTTAATCAGTTTTAAATTGTAAATTAATCAGAAAATATAATTTATTTTCTTATTACAATTTAACATAGATAATTGTTTGATATTTTCAAAATCTTTCATTTATTATATCACTTAACCATACATGTAAAAATATCATAATCATAATAACTTAATAAAATTTTATTAATACCTTAAATAATATAAACGATAATTCTGCAAAATCTGTGTAATCAATTCTATCTCCATCAAAATCTTAATTGCATTTTGTATGAATATTTTTTTCATCAGAGTTCATGACACATATTAATAAAATATACAATAATTAAAAATATATTTCTATTTAACTAATATTTTATAAACTAAAAGTAATAAACTATATATGTTATTAAAATTTAGATTTTTTTTAAAAAAATTTAACAACAAATATTATATTTTGTGGACTATTTTTGATTGATAAGATAATTTGGTGATATAAAAGCAAAGCAAATTTCTTTTAAAAATTATTTTTCTAAAAATATTAAATGATTTATATTAATAAAGTCAACATAAGATGAAAAATACTATTAAATTATTGCTAAACATTGATAAATACTCACTAATAATAATTATCATTGAATATAATTAATATATTTATTATGTAATCACTAAAAATGTTTAAAAATTAACAATTCAAAAGTTATTTGTTAAAAATAATGATTCAACCTAAATCATGAATATGACAAATAAGCTTCTGAAAATAATAAAACATGACAGATAAGTTAAATAACCTACAATATAGAGAACATGACAAGTAAGCAAAACTAAAATTACTATCTAAAATTATTTAAAATATGACAAATAAATAAAATTTCCAATTAAAATGATTAAAAACATGACAAATAATTAAATAACTTAAATTATGGAGAATATTACAAATAAGAAAAACTAAAATTATTAAAAACATAACAAATAATAAAATTACTTATAATTATGGAAAATATGATAAATAAGCAATAAACAATGACAAATAAACAAATAAACCTAAAATCATGGAGAATATGACACATAAGCCAAATCACTTCATAAATAATGATATAGATTTAATTATCATTGCAATTGCTTATATGTTATATATAATACCGAATGAAAATTATAAGAGTTAAGAAATTGAGAAACCAAAAGAAAAAATCAAAGATTATGCAAGAGAAAGAAAAGAAAAGAAGAAAATAAGATTCACTATTATCCTAAACTTGAATACAAAATTTAACCTTATTATTTGAATATACAATATAGGTCTATTTAATATTTAAAACTAAAATTGTATAACAAAATATATTTTTTAGTTTTGAGAGTTTTTTTATTAAAATCCATCTTCCCTATGTGATCAATTATCATTGAAGCAACAGCAAACATTATTCATACATAATCCATGATCTTACCCTTTAGGTGTGCAGTCGGTGAAACATGCATGATCGTCATAATGTCCCACACATCAGGTGAAAACAACGAGTAGATAATTTTGCTGGTTCAATCACTGACACATACAACTCCACATTAGTGTTGTAGTCTATATTAACATTCTAAATAAAAGTTTGTCTTCTCGAAGTTCTTTACAAATATACATACACTCTTATACACACTATATAATTTGTTGTACAAATTATACAAAATATAGATAAAGGTAACGCAAACATAAAATAATCTTTTGTCTTTTAGCAAAAATAAAATAAAATAATAATAATCTTTTGAAAGGAAAAACATACCCGACACGGCCGAAAGATTGGAGCAAGACATCGAAATTGCTAGTACTTTGAATGCATAGTATAGGATCTATCTGTGGACTGTACCTCCATTCAGATGTTAGATATGTATCTTTAATAAACCTGAGTTTAATCCTTTAATTTACAAAAACAAATTGCTAGTACTATTAGAAGAGAGAGAGTTGGAGAGATTCTAGTAACACCCATTATGTATAGTTTTAGTATTAGGGCCCGGCTGGTTCAAACAGCGGCTTGCGGTTCTATTTGCGGGGAGTTCTGGATGCGGTGGTTCGCGGTTTCAAGCGTTATATTGCGTTTTGTGTGGTAGCGTTTGAAAATTGTTGCGCTTATGGATGTTTATGACTGGTTGATTATGAGATATTGCAGCGGTTTAATAATAAATTACCAATATAAACATATTATAACATTATAAAAATATAAAAAACATACTTTTGTGATAAAATATAATAATTATTAATATAATATGATTAATAATATTATGTTTATTTATTTAATTTTTTAAATAGTTGAAAATTATAATTTTAAAATATATTTTTGAAGATTTATATTAAAAATTTTAAAGAATATTTTGTTTCGTTTTATATATGTGTATATCTTTATAAATGTATATATATATATATATATATATATTGAGTTTCAAAAAATTCTAATCATGAATAGATAGTTTAAAGTTTTTATAAAACAAATTATGACACTGTTTGTGAATTTAAATTAATATATAAATTTTGTATATATTTTTATTTATAATATTTCCATTTTTTTTATTTTTAATTTTAAAATATTTATAAAAAATAATTTTATATTTTTGTATCCAACCCTGACAGCCATGGCTATGAAATTTGGAACCAGCTTTTGATTTTAAGAGGTTGGAGGCGGTTTGAAGCATTTATAGCGATGCAGTATGATTGTTTTGAAGCGTATCAACCATTCTAACCTTAAAGCTGCGTTCTTGGGTGGTAAGCGGAAACCATCAAGCCCTTAGTTGTACTACGAAGAAAATTGTTCTGTTATATTGTTTTCTAGTCATCCGTATTGTATTAATAAAACTCTTTTTTCAAGGAACGTCTCAATTGTCAACCCTCCATTTAATTTATAGTAATAAAATCTTCCATATTTGGTTGAAAATATTTTTATCTGGTAAGAGAAGTATTAAAATATATTTGTAAATATATATTTGCTTTTTTGGAGTTGACTAAATAAGTATATTTGCATCAGAGTCAAAGTTTTATTTGTTTGTTATTATTTGGGTACTAGGTGTTTCGCATGCGGATGTGTACATAAATATTTTATAATTATTTATAAATATATATATTAATAATTAAAAGAATATAATGATAAATTTTTATTTGAGTTTTCATTTGAAAATTCTTAGGTATTACATTTTTTGTAAATTTATTTGTACACTATATTCATTATGTATAAATAAATCTTAAAAATCACTCAATATTCTCTTTGAAATTATATAAAAATAAGATTTTTACTTGATTAATTATTATTTAGTTATGTATTTTATGTTCTATTTTTTAATATTTTTTCATTTTAATTTAGTTACTCGATATTTTCGGATAAGAAGACAATATACATAAGAATTTTTTTTTTTAATTTTAAAATATATTTTTAGATTTTGGATAATTGTTATTACTATTTATTTTAATCATTATCTTCAAAAAATTAAAAAATTCGTTTTTATTTTTAGATAATTTATATATTTTATTCATTCCAGGCATAAACGATATTAATTACTTTAACTTTTAATGTAAGAGCTCTGTTGCGAAAAATCAATTCGCAAATAGTAGTGTAGATTCTATAAGCTGGCAAGCGCAAAGATCACACACCAAACCTCACAAATTCAAATAAAACTAACCAAAACTAGTAAATAAATGTAGATCTAATTTTTTTATTAACATGCGTGTTAATTTTTGAACATCAATTATTCAAAGGGGTAACATGTTAGTAATTGGCTTCTTGTGTGTTTAATACTTCAAACTGGTTATACTATCGGTTTAACCAGATAAAACTCATACCATACTTTCGTTCAATTGATGACTCGAAGTAGAAACTATGAAATTGTTCAGTTAGATTTCGGTTTAATGCTTTGTGTTTGTAGAAAAACAATCGTACCAGATGTGAAACCAAATTTTGTCTGGACCGGTTCGAAGGCTTCTTTGTTAAATCACTTTTTTTTTGAACACCCAAGTAAAAGTCCGTTCTTAATACCCGGTTCGACATATCTCTGTTGGTTCAGAACATTATTTAAAGTAAAGGGCAAAAGCGTCATTTAACTTCACCTGTGCTCAGTTTGAAACAGTGTCTTGTCTTTACACATTACTCAAGTGTTACCGGCGAACCCTAAAGCCTTTCCTTCCTTCTCTCTCTCTCCAAAAAATGTCTCTCTCTTCTCTCTCTCTAGACTCCAAGCCGAGATTCACCGTCGGAGCTCCACGTCACCACCGCTACCCACCTCTCCATCACCCCCGTAGCTTCATCCCCTGCTCTCCTAAGCGTCACGCTATCTCCGCGTCTCTAAGCGTCACCGCTGACTCAGCCGCCACCAAGTCACTCGAACGAATCGACTCACTGAGCCAAGTCTCAGGCGTGTTAGGTTGCCAGTGGGGAGACGAAGGGAAAGGCAAGCTCGTTGACATCTTAGCACAACACTTCGACATCGTTGCTCGCTGTCAGGTAATAAAAAAAAAGTTAACACCTTTCGTTAATCTCAAGGCATCAGCATCGTTAAAGGTTTAGTCTTTTTGATTGAATGAACATAGGGTGGAGCTAACGCTGGACACACGATATACAACTCTGAAGGGAAGAAGTTTGCGCTTCACCTCGTGCCTTCAGGTATACTCAACGAGGACACCACTTGCGTGATTGGGAACGGAGTCGTGGTTCATTTACCAGGTCTCTTCAAGGAGATTGATGGTTTGGAGTCCAATGGTGTCTCCTGTAAAGGAAGGATCTTGGTCTCTGACCGTGCTCATCTCTTATTCGATTTCCATCAAGAGGTTGATGGGCTTAGAGAATCCGAGCTCGCTAAGTCTTTCATCGGGACGACTAAGAGAGGGATTGGTCCTTGCTACTCTAGTAAAGTGATAAGGAATGGGATTAGAGTAGGTGATCTCAGGCACATGGATACTTTGCCTCAGAAGCTTGAGGTTTTGCTGGCGGATGCAGCTGCGAGGTTTTCAGGGTTTAAGTATAGTGCGGAGATGCTTAGGGCAGAAGTTGAAGTGTACAAGAGATACGCTGAGAGGTTGGAGCCTTACATAACCGACACTGTGCATTTTGTGAATGATGCGATTTCGAAGAAGAAGAAGGTTTTGGTTGAAGGTGGTCAAGCTACGATGTTGGACATTGACTTTGGTACCTATCCTTTTGTTACTTCCTCTAGTCCATCAGCTGGTGGGATCTGCACAGGTCTTGGTATCGCTCCAAGAGCTGTTGGTGAGCTTATTGGAGTGGTAAGTATGTTATAACATATAGTATTGATATTCAAATCATTGAACTGTCATAGGAAACTCGTAGCATTGATATTGGCCATGTGAATTACAATTTAGCAGCATATAGTATACAAGCACTCAAGAGATGTGAAACCATTGTGTTGATCTTGTTTTGTTAGGTAAAAGCATACACTACAAGAGTTGGTTCAGGACCATTCCCAACAGAGAATTTGGGACCAGGTGGTGACCTTCTTAGGTTGGCTGGACAGGAGTTTGGCACTACCACTGGTCGTCCTCGTCGGTGTGGCTGGCTTGACCTCGTTGCGCTGAGATTCTCTTGCCAGATCAATGGTTTTGCGTCGCTTAATCTCACTAAGCTTGATGTGCTTTCCGACCTGGACCAAATCCAGCTTGGTGTGGCTTATAATAAGAGTGATGGCACCCGTGTTGACTCGTTCCCTGGTGATCTTCGTCTTCTGGAAGAACTACAAGTAAGTGTTGTTCTCTGACATATGTTCACTTTCATTAGTAAGGCAACGTCTCTTGTAATAACTCTGTTTCTGTGAACATGTATGTAGGTGGAGTATGAAACCTTACCTGGATGGAAGACTGACATTTCCTCACTAAGAAACTACGCTGATCTTCCAAAGGCTGCACAGCAATATGTTGAGAGGATTGAAGAACTCGTGGGTGTGCCCATTCATTACATTGGTATTGGACCTGGTCGTGATGCTCTTATATATAAATGATTGTTAGATTAGGCTTTTTTTGGCTCTTCCTCAGACTTAAAAACTTGATGAAGCATCAAGTTATTACTCGCTTTGTATCTGTTGCATTGTTTCTTGTATTGGAATAAAGATGAACTCTGTGTTTAAGCAGTGAGTTTGTTGAATTCGTGAAGTTTACATCTTTCATCTTTTGATGTAGATATTGTTTAAGAGACAAGAACTGAAACAAAAAAGACAGTTTTTACATTTAGTGTCACGTGAATAATAATGCCTATATCCAAGATTTTATTCAGATTTAGATCAGTGCAGGCAGGTGAAGCTTTTTCGAAGGTGCTAATGGACCATGTGATGTGTCTTCATGTTATTCTGTTTTTGCATGGTTAACTTGCACAAAACATATAACATTCTTTTAGGACTATGACACATCATTACTTTTTTACTAACTCTTGACCTGAACGATTGAGAACAAAAAAAAATGAACAAGTCTTTCATATTCAGAAGTACACTGACACATTTTTATTGCTGCACAGACTGCATTGAGATTATATCATTTCCTACCGTGTAGCTATCATGTTCCACTTTCAAAACACTACACTAATTACTAAACTTAAACCACACGTGTACTTCTGAATCTGATCTGCAGTAAGTAGCTTTTTACTCATCTAAGATTCCACAGAAGTTCCAGATGGAAGGGAAGCCTAGATCATCCTCTAAGTCATCATACCTTCCTAAATTGCTAAGATCTTCTGGTATCTTTTTGGATCTTTGTTCAAGAAAACTCAGCGCAAGTTTCACTAGATCAGATGAAGTGAGAAGTGTGGACGTTAGATGGTACATGGCCGAGAATAAGACCCTGGATACTTGTAACATATATTTTCAAGATGTTTGCGGGAAGCTTGGTGAAGGAGATTGATATAAAAGGAGTGAAGAAGATGATTCCAAAGGTTAAATGTTGTCTAAGGTCTGTTGCTAAAGGAATTAGACAGCAAGTATTATTGATGGAAGAAGACAACATTCTCTGCTTCATAAGATTATTTCTAATGAAGGAGCATGAACTGGTTACTGGAAGAAATTGTTGCTGTAAAAGGTGAATGATCATCAAGAACAATATATTTCAGTTCTTGTGCCAAATGCTAGTATGGCTAAGATGTCAAATCTGTATGATAAGTTCTTACTTATCGTCTTCTCCCTTTCTATCTCTGTATCGATTAGTAAACACACTCTGTTACTCAATAAACGAATCCCTTCAATAGAAATGAATCTCTCAACGTCGATTACAGAATTACAAAGGAAACTGTGAAAGCTATGATCTCATGGCGATCATAGGGAAGGTCTCATGACGACACTTCACAACAATACACAGCATAAAAAACTCTCCAAATGAAAAGCGACAGTATTTATTCAAACTCGTAAAAGAAAATTCGTAACCGCAAAGTCTCTCCCTCAACTCGTGACTTTGCTTCTCTTCCCTCACGACTAACCTTCCAAGTGCTCCGGAGTCTTTCCCTCCTCTGTTTCTTCCTTGCGCAACAACTCTTCTTCTGATAACTCCTCTCTCAACCTTTCTCCTTTGTTCCTTAGTTTCTTCCTGAAGTAGACTCGCTGTAACGTATCATTACCCCGCCCCAGAAGACTTAGCTTGTCCTCAAGCGGAAACGTAGGATACAGACGCGCAAATTCCCACCCCAACATCCAAGCTGCTTCATGATCAGGCAGACTAACCCATTTTACCAACACTTCCAGATACCCATCAGCCGTATAACGAGTCTCGAGAATTGTCTCAGGCACCAGAATGAATTCCCCTTGATCCGAGAACGTAGTAGGAAGTGGAGTAATCTGTTGAGGGTTTCCCAAGGCCGCTTTCAGCTGGGAGATATGAAAGACGGGGTGAACACGCGAACCCTCTGGTAACTTCAAGCGATACGCAACCGGACCAATACGTTCTAAAACCTCAAACGGACCATAGAACTTAGCTGCAAGTTTCTGACAAATGCGACGAGCCACTGTCTGTTGTCGGTAAGGGCGTAGCTTGAGAAAAACCATATCCCCCACCTTAAAATTCACCTCACGTCTATGT
Source organism: Brassica carinata (assembly GCA_016771965.1). Classification (NCBI taxonomy): domain Eukaryota; kingdom Viridiplantae; phylum Streptophyta; class Magnoliopsida; order Brassicales; family Brassicaceae; genus Brassica; species Brassica carinata. Next base: position 8,946,717 of record CM028688.1, read on the forward strand.
TTATCCGCCGCACGCTTCATAGCACCCTGAGCTCGCTCTAAAAACATCTTGAGCTGAGATAACATTCGATCACGTTCCACCAACATATTCTCGAGATCGAAGTTAGTAGTAGACCCGTGCTCAAAACGAAGAAGAGTGGGAGGATCACGACCATAAACAACTTTGAACGGGGTCGTGTGAATAGCTGTGTGATAACAAGTATTGTACCAGAACTCCGCCCAACAGAGGAAACGAAACCAAGTCTTCGGATGAGCCGAAGAGAAACAGCGCAAGTAAGACTCAAGACAACGGTTCAGCACCTCTGTTTGACCGTCCGTTTGCGGATGAAATGCGGTGCTATATTTCAACTGTGTACCAGATAACTTGAAACACTCTTTCCAGAATGAACTGAGAAACACTTTGTCGCGGTCAGAAACAATCGAAGCCGGAAAACCATGAAGCTTCACAATTTCAGAAATAAATGTTGTAGCCACATCTCGTGCTGTATACGGGTGTTTTAGGCCAAAGAAATGACCATACTTACTGAGCCTATCCACCACCACAAAGATCACGCTGAATCCACTCGAAGCTGGCAATCCATCAATGAAATCCATGCTAATATCTTGCCACACTTGAGAGGGAATAGGCAAAGGGTGCAACAACCCCGCAGGAGTGAGAGTGGAAGTCTTATGCGTTTGGCAAACCACACACTTAGCCACATAGTCTTGTACCATATCGCGCATGCCTTTCCATTGAAAAGATTGTTGAATGCGTTTCAAAGTTTTGAGAACCCCGGAATGTCCACCAACAAGACCATCATGGCACTCCTGGAGAATCAAAGGAATGAACCGCGATGTGTGCGGAATCACCAAACGTTTTCTATACCATAGCTTGCCATCCATGACGGAGTAACCTTTCTTCACAGGTTCTCCGGCTCTAATCCGTTGCTTAAGAGCCCCAATGTCATCCGATAACTCAACCTCTTCATAGATATCTTGTAATTGGATGACATGAGGTACAATTAAAGACAACAAAGAAGAGCTAGACCCCACGACAGAACCCTGCATCTGACGAGAAAGTCCATCGGCAGCTTTATTCTCAATACCAGGCTTATAGATGATGTCAAACTGAAAGCCCATAAGGCGAGTAAGCCAACGCTGATACTCCATCGAAACCTCACGTTGTTCCAACAAGAATTTTAAACTCTTCTGATCGGTGTGCACAATGAAACGCTGTCCCAAAAGATAGTGTTTCCATTTCAGCACAGCTAGCACAATAGCCATAAGCTCCCGCTCGTAAATAGGCTTCAAACGTTCTCTTGGTGTGAGGCTGTGGCTGAAGTAGGCAATAGGACGTTTCCTTTGCATCAGTACCGCTCCAAGACCGAAACCCGACGCGTCCGTCTCCACAATGAAAGGCTCCGAGAAATCAGGTAACGCTAGAACAGGCGTTGAAGACATAGCTTTCTTAAGACTATCAAAAGCAGCTTGAGCATCTGCTGACCAGACAAACCCGTCTTTACGCAACAAATCAGTGAGAGGTTTCGCCAGCAGTCCATAACCATGGACGAAGTTCCTGTAATATCCCGTGAGACCCAAAAATCCCCGCAACTCTTTAACCGTACGCGGAGTAGGCCAGTTAACCATCGCCGCGGTCTTAGAAGGATCCGTAGCAACACCATGGGCAGTGATGATATGCCCCAAGTACTCCACCTGAGATTGAGCAAACACACACTTGTTGCGGTTAGCAAAGAGTTTCTGATCTTCCAGAACCTGTAGAACCACACGAAGATGCTCCAGATGTTCGGCTTCATTGCGACTGAAGACAAGTTGCCTATTATGCTCTTATCTCTTTTGCTTACTAGTTTTACTGTTTCTACTTGTCAACCTATGTTCGGTTCAGCTAAGGGTGGTGCTTGATATTTCTTGCCATAACCTGTCCAAGTTAACAGGTATTAATAGATAGATACTGTAGATACATTCGTGCTCAGACCAATACATCCAATAATTATTTTTTGGTTAGATATCCGCCATGCTTTGGTAATTTTAAGTGATGCAATCCAAATAATATTGTTTCATCCAGTACAAACAAAGAACATAGAACCCATGCAATCCTCGAATGATTTTGGCTATGTTTGTTGTCACCTTTGGTGTGCCAAAACTTTGGTACGTATCATACTTGCCAAACAGATAAATCATAGAAGTTGATGGGGGATAATCTTTTAAAAATCTTACTGTGCAACGAAAAGAGTTATTTAATTTAATGGAAACATAATAGACGGAGACATGGAGAACTAACTTATTTAATTTTTTTTTAAAAAACACATCTTTCTGGAAATCTGCAACCCATCAACGCTCTCTGTCAATTCCTCTAGCTATCATGCTCGCAATCACACGTTTCTCTTGTTCATGGAGCCAAGCAAGTTGTTTTTCCTGCTGCCGGCATAGATAAGCTAGGACTGGTAATGAACCTATCGAGACTACATTCACAACACCCCAAAAACCCACCCTCTTGAATAAACTCGCTACTGCACCCGCCATAACAGTATCCGCTTGATATGGATCTTGTAGAGTTAGGAATATTATTGAGTTGTATTGTCGTGTTTTAATAAATTATACAGAGTTGTATATATATACAAGATTTAAACCTATTTCAACTAGAAATAAAAATTATCTAAATCGTAGAATATATATATATATATATATATCTAAATCAAGTAATCCTTATTAGAACTAGATTTTCAACTCGCGCTCTATATGAACAATTAGTTTTATTTTATGCTTTAATATTTTCATATTTAACTTATGATAAAACTATACCTTTTAAATAACAAACATTGTGACCTCTTTGTTTGTATATGTAAATGTATATGTGTATTTTATAAATGTTTTTATATTTTTTTAATAATCATATGTTAAAAATATAAAGATTGTTGATCCGTATTAATTAATATTACACTATTATAAATATTTTAGTTATAATTTTATCTATTTTCTATTTGAATGACATAAAAGATTAATTCATATGCACAATGTCCATCTTTGCTTTGTATTCATTGGGGGTGGTGATCGGTACCCATTCGGTTCGGTTCGGATCTATTCGGTTTCGAAGTTTTCGGTCAAAGATTTCAGCTCTATTCGGATATTTCTAAATTTCGGTTCGGTTCGTTCGATCTTTATGGTTCAGGATAACCCATTTAAATTATTTTAAAATTTTAAAATTCATTATATACTTTAAATTTCTCAAAATCGATAAATAAAATAATATATAACAAATAAATTTAAATAACATATGTCAAAATACCTAAACTTAACATATAAATTAGTTTGATTTGAACATTTGAATAGAGAATCAGTAGATTGTTTAAGTATTTTTGGTGTTTTGAGTATACTTTAGCTATTTTAGACATTTACTTTTGACTATTTGTATATATTTTCAAGTATTTTGGAAAATTTTAAAAATATCTTATATATTTTGGATATTTTTTAATATACATTAAATCTAAAAAATTAATATATTTAGATATATAAATCTACTTGGATACATTCGGTTTTCGAAATACTTCGGTTCGGTAGGGTTCGGTTCGGTTCTAAAATATCAAAATTTTGAACCCGTTTGGATATTTAATGAATTTCGGTTCGAGTTCGGTACTACTTTTTCGGATCGGATTCGGTTCGGTTTTTCGGATCCGGATTTTTTGCCCAGCCCTAGTATTTACCAAATTTTATAATGAAAGTATCATTTTTATATACTTATTGTGTGCATATATGTATTTGAAATACTATTATTTAGTTTTTAAATGCATATTAAAAATATAATATCTAGATTTGTGACTGGTTGATTATAAGATACTGCATCGGTTTAATAATAAATTATCAATATTAACATATTATAACATTATAAAAATATATAAAAAACTATTGTAATAAAATATAATAATTATCAATATAATATGATTAATAAAAAATTAAGCTTATTTATTTAATTTTTTAAAAACACATCTTTCTGGAAATCTGCAACCCATCAACGCTCTCTGTCAATTCCTCTAGCTATCATGCTCGCAATCACACGTTTCTCTTGTTCATGGAGCCAAGCAAGTTGTTTTTCCTGCTGCCGGCATAGATAAGCTAGGACTGGTAATGAACCTATCGAGACTACATTCACAACACCCCAAAACCCACCCTCTTGAATAAACTCGCTACTGCACCCGCCATAACAGTATCCGCTTGATATGGATCTTGTAGAGTTAGGAATATTATTGAGTTGTATTGTCGTGTTTTAATAAATTATACAGAGTTGTATATATATACAAGATTTAAACCTATTTCAACTAGAAATAAAAATTATCTAAATCGTAGAATATATATATATATATATATATCTAAATCAAGTAATCCTTATTAGAACTAGATTTTCAACTCGCGCTCTATATGAACAATTAGTTTTATTTTATGCTTTAATATTTTCATATTTAACTTATGATAAAACTATACCTTTTAAATAACAAACATTGTGACCTCTTTGTTTGTATATGTAAATGTATATGTGTATTTTATAAATGTTTTTATATTTTTTTAATAATCATATGTTAAAAATATAAAGATTGTTGATCCGTATTAATTAATATTACACTATTATAAATATTTTAGTTATAATTTTATCTATTTTCTATTTGAATGACATAAAAGATTAATTCATATGCACAATGTCCATCTTTGCTTTGTATTCATTGGGGGTGGGCGGTCGGGTACCCATTCGGGTTCGGTTCGGATCTATTCGGGTTTCGAGTTTTCGGGGTCAAAGATTTCAGCTCTATTCGGATATTTCTAAATTTCGGTTCGGGTTCGGTTCGGATCTTTGCGGGTTCGGGCGGATAACCCATTTAAATTATTTTTAAAATTTTAAAATTCATTATATACTTTAAATTTCTCAAAATCGATAAATAAAATAATATATAACAAATAAATTTAAATAACATATGTCAAAATACCTAAACTTAACATATAAATTAGTTTGATTTGAACATTTGAATAGAGAATCAGTAGATTGTTTAAGTATTTTTGGTGTTTTGAGTATACTTTAGCTATTTTAGACATTTACTTTTGACTATTTGTATATATTTTCAAGTATTTTGGAAAATTTAAAAATATCTTATATATTTTGGATATTTTTAATATACATTAAATCTAAAAAAATTAATATATTTAGATATATAAATCTACTTCGGATACATTCGGTTTTCGAAATACTTCGGTTCGGTAGGGTTCGGTTTGGTTCTAAAATATCAAAATTTTGAACCCGTTTGGATATTTAATGAATTTCGGTTCGAGTTGGTACTACTTTTTCGGATCGGATTCGGTTCGGTTCGGATCCGATTTTTGCCCAGCCCTAGTATTTACCAAATTTTATAATGAAAGTATCATTTTTATATACTTATTGTGTGCATATATGTATTTGAAATACTATTATTTAGTTTTTTAAATGCATATTAAAAATATAATATCTAGATTTGTGACTGGTTGATTATAAGATACTGCAGCGGTTTAATAATAAATTATCAATATTAACATATTATAACATTATAAAAATATATAAAAAACTATTGTAATAAAATATAATAATTATCAATATAATATGATTAATAAAAAATTAAGCTTATTTATTTAATTTTTTAAATTAGTCGAAAATTATAATTTTAATAAATTTTTTTGAAGATTTATATTAAAAACTTTAAAAGAATATTTTATTTTGTTTTATATAAGTGTATATCTTTATATATGTATGTATATTAATTATCATCGAATTTTGTTTACAAAACAAAAGGTTAGATAAGTCGCCTTAAGGTCACAACGTTATGATACGTTATGTGTCTTTTGTCGTACGCTTAGTGTCTTTGGTCGTAAGTAGGTCTGGGCATAAAATCTGGAACCCGAAATCCAAACCGAACCGAAAAATCTGATCCGTTTTCTAATCCGAAATGTAAAAATATCCAAATTCGAAGTGTTATTAACCGAATCTGATCGGTTAACCCGAAAAATCCGAAATTAATAGTCAATATATATATATATAAGTATTTCAATTATTAAATTCAATATTTGTGGTAATATGATATATAATAAGAAATATTAAAGTTTTAATAAATGCTTTAGATAGACAGTTTGTTATAAATAAATATTTTTTAATTTGTTCATTGAAATAAAAAGTCTATTTTCTATAAGGTAATACATATTATTTACAAATGATATTTGTTTTCATATTTGATTTAATATTTTATTGTTATTTTATCAATTTTATGTGTGATAGAAATTTTTATTTAATTTAGATGTTTTTCTTTAGGTTTTGCTTCAAAATTTTGTTTTTTACTTCGGTTATATCCGAAACGAATCCGAAAAACCCGACCTGAACGTCTAACGGGTACCCGAATCCCAGGCGTGATAAAAGCCTGACTAAGATTTTCGGGAAATGTTTACAGGAAACTGACGAAAGGAAGAGCCTAATGGTTGGTCTTGAGATATAGTTGAACTGTTAAGACGTTTCAGAAGCAGCTGCTGCAAATTAGAAAAGACAAAACGAGCTTCTACCTTGTGTTTCAGGAAGATTGTCAAGATGTTTTGTGGAATCATCAAGAGGCTGATATATTCAGAGAATTCATCCAGATAAGTCCTTCTCTGGTTCATTCAAGATATTGGTTTTGGTTTGACTCAGGGTAATGAAGAATTGAAGATCAGAATTCAGAACTGACTCACTAATTCTCAAAGATCAAAGCTATTGAAGGCTGGTTGTGCTGCATTGTCATTTGCATTTACCATTGAGAAGATATGAATGCATACACTGACACAGACACATAATTTGAGGAAATATAGGTCAGTATCGTCCCAAGGTTTGCTGTGATTTCTACCTTAGTTGTGTACTCAAGATGTTCTTCATCTGATACAGATAACAAGGACTGTTGCAGAAATAAGTTCTGAGATGTGTTATTCAAGGCAGTGTTTTGTGTTCCAAAAGTAAGTCGATCGTGCTAAAATTTGGTTGGGAGTACTACTGACTTGAGCGTCACCGTTGGGATTGAGATTCCAACGGTTTATTTGTATTTTGTTTGCTTCTTCAACCCTGTTCAGAATAGCTCATCCGGATTTACAGATTTGACCAGTTGTGGTGGAGACGTCAAGTCGGGGACCAAAAGAATCCGAAATGAGTTAAAATCTGGCAGACACATTCCATACATGCAGAACTTGATCCTCAAGAACCTGAAGAGGATGCGGAGTAAAACATTCCCTGTCAAAGACTACAGGATGGAGAATCTGTACGCCGGAGTGTATCTGTTACATTTTCCACAACATGTGGCGATGGAGCTTAATAAAGTTCTCGGAGGAGAGACTGATGACATGTCGGGAATGCCTTATTAGCCGTCTTTCTGCGACGATCAGGCTTATCTGAATAGTGTGGTTATGCTGATTTACATGGCGATTAAGACGGAGGTTCAGAGTAGTAACAATGGTTCAAAGCCTTACTCGGCCTGCAGAAATTACGATGAGATTAACAAGAATGTTTGGAGTAAGTGAGCCTTAATTGTACTAGTGGGTAAGACATGATTTGTGGAGCAGAGGTCGTTCTGGAATATGCCTTTGGAAGTTTTGACCGGTTATGGATTTTGTGGGTCTTTACTTGCAAGCTGCTAGAGGTAATGTTAAGTTTCCATGGCAAGACCAGGATGTGGATGTTGTGTTATTGACTACTCTGAAGTAGTGGATGACAAGAAGCTCTCTGAAAGTTTATCATGATTGAGCAACAAAGTCTTCTATCAGTGGCTACGTTGTGACCATGATCAGAAGGCCTGAACGTCCACTTTTGCAGTTTTGTGCTTCGCAGCAATGTTACAGATGAACTGATGAAGTAACTGGTATTAGAAATCCAAGATGAGCCTGAAGCAGTCAAAGAGTCAAAGTTTTATTCTGAGTTTGCGTTGCAGGTTACTGAAATTCTGAAAGAAGCTGTGTCTCGGTGAAGCGTTACAGTGTTTCAATCGTCTCTATTGTTAAAGAAAATTCATGATGAATAAAGGTGACACCCTGTGGTTTACTGGTAGTAAGGAAAATGATGATGAGAAGCCGGAAAGCTTAAAACGTCAGCACAAGCTAGACAAGAGCATGAATGTGTTCAGGAAAAGTTTCTGATACAGAACTGAGGTACTGCTAGAAGGAGTCTGTGTTTTTTACAAGTGAAAACTCAAGCAGGGGAGAATGAGATGCAATGAAGCAGGGGAGCGTTGATTATAATCCAAGTTGTTAGTATGAGGTTGTTGATTCTAAGGATGAGCTTGAGTTGACACACTCAAATAAAAAGGGGAGACAGATTTCAGGATTCACAAGAACACTGTACTATTGCTCATGGTCAAACATTATCAATAGAAGAAAAGCTCGTGAAACAGGATGTCTCGGTGGAAGGACAGACTTTTCATAAACAAGTCTGAAGTTTGAGAAATAAAATGAGCTGCTAAAAGGAAGCTCCTGCATGTCATGGGCATGTGCAAGTTAAATTTTTTTTTTGAAGGATCTTTCTCTGCTTCAGCGTGCTCCTCTATTTTTTTTTTTTTTTTTTTGATCCAACGCTTATACTAGACTATGTGAATAGGCACTAGTAGACAGTAGTTCATTAGTTGGTGTATGCAATCAAGTATTTTAGTTGTAAGTTAGTTTCATTGTGACTGTTTATTAACCCAAGCTAGAAACAAGTTCTATAGTTGTTACCTGTTAATTAACCAGGCTTCACAGATCTCTCTCCTTGAACATCAATGTGCATCTCTACCAACAGCATGAAAGAGAACACACATAAAAGCACAGTGAACTTGAGCAGCATCTCTACTCTTTTGTTTCTTAGGTTATAAAAATATTAAACTGTGTATCACATGAAAATATATATATCCACAGAAAGCTAAGGTTATGTGGAGATAACATAACATTCAAAGGGTCTCTGCTTTCATGAGATTATATCTGATAGTTGTCAACCTATCTGGTTAAAATCAAACAAACAGATTTTGTTTGTGATGCATACAATTTTTTTAAACTAGGAACTGTCATGGTTTTGTTAGCCTCTCAACACGCACACGCAAATCCTACGCTAAACTAGTGCAGCAATCAATAATAATGTATTATTACAAACAAAGAAAAAAGGAGTCAAGTCAATCTCACCAAGTTGTAGAACTATGTTGGCCTAATATCATACAAACAGATCCTAAAGGATCATCTATTTATGCAAAGAGAAGACTTTTTTATTTATTTAATAGGAATATTATAGATGGAAAACTAACATAAGAATAAAAAGAGAAAACACATGCTTGTGGATAAATCATCATCATCAACGATCTCTGATTATTCCTCTAGCCCTCATGTCAGCAACCGTTGCATTCACACGTTTCTCTTGCTCATCAAGCCAAGCAAATTGCTTTTCCTGCTGGAAGTATATATAGGCTAGGACCGGTAATGAACCTATCGAGATTACATCCAGAAAACCCAATGGAGGTAAACCTACCCTCTTCAAAATTCTAGCTACTGCACCCGCCATAACTGGATCTGGATCTGGATCTGATGGATCTACTTAGAACAAACCAAAAGAAAAAAACATAAAACACAGTTAATCCTTAAATCGGATTCTAATATGTTAAGATAAAAATCTATTAGATCCAATCAGATATATCAAAGTACAAAAGAAAAGGACGAAACTACACATCTAAATCGCTAATTAGATTGGAATACAATCATCATCCCTATCCTATTTTTTAACACAGAGAGGTAAGAACCTGACAAGACTTGAAAGCAGTTACAGAACTCGAAACTCTGTTCCAGATCCCTGTCTCCTCGTTTCTCGATATATAGCCAACAACCGGTTTGTGGCATGGGCCTCTCAAGGTCGGTTATTTTGGGCCCAACACCCACATCTTACGTTGGTCGATTAATTCCCAAACCGATTTTTTCAGCTTTTGTTTTTGGTCGATTAATTTATTGGAAAATATATAAATTTACTTCAGTTGGGTTCGAAAACTTTAAACCATTCAGTTGCTTGATAACATATATCTCTTTTTACCCATAAAACATAATTTAAAAAATATTTACCGCACCTGCTCCACTTAAACCTGCAGATAATCCGCTAGGCTCACATGTAATATTAATAATAATTAAAATTATTGTTTTAAATATTTTATTAAAATAATAGACCTTTTATTTCTTTTTATCTGAGGTCTTGGAAGATATTTTTGTTTCAGTTTGTATAATATTTTGAAACTTTTTAATTAAAATCTATAAAGTTAAATTATTAAAAGTTAATATGTTGTTTTGTATCTTATTTGTTCATAATAGAAATGATTAATTAATTTTGGTTACATTTTTGGTTTTAATCAAGTGTTTTTAATAGAAGTAATTTTTTTCTTAATTTGTTTATTTACACTAAAACATCATATAAAAAACGGAAGGAGTAAAAAAAATATATCTATAATAAAAAATTAACTTTTTTTTATATGTTGGCAGATACCCGCCGTTGAATTTTGGCTGATCCACACCGCATTACCTAATCAAGTTTTTCAAATCTTTTGATCCATTATCATTGCGCCGGTAGATCAAAAAGGCGCCTCGGAGATAATGTTTTGATTTCCAGCCTTAATTTTTGGCCATCTTTTGATTTTTTACAAACCCTTTAACAAAAAAAAAGATTGATTTTTTAGAAATGTTTTCAAGCTAGTTGCGACGAGAAAGTATAATGAAAATCTTCTTTCTTTGAATCGGTGTGGGCATCCATTATTGATACACTCCCCATAATTAGTATATTTTAGGGGTGTTCAATCCGGATATCGGTTCGGTTTTTTCGGTTTTTCGGTATTTCGGTTACTAAAATATAACTACCATTCTAAATCCATATTTACATCGGTTCGGTTTATATACCGTCGGTTTTTCGGTTTTGTTCTTTTAAACCAAAACATAACTATTTAGTTTGAGATCGTGATATATGAATTTTAGAGTCATGTTATCAACACATTTATTTTATTAAATTCAAATAAATGAATTAAAAAGTAAAACACGCTTCTACCATCATATAAAATAATCAAATTTGGAATTAGAATCAAAGCTCAAAAATTTGAAAGTAAAAATAAGAAACAAAACAGAAGGACGAAAGAAAAGTTTTTTCACTCTTCCATATTTATTGTTCATCAAATTCATGCTTCTTCGATTGAACACGAAAATTTGTTCGTTTATCGATAAGAAAAAAATTGTGAAGAATTTTCACTAATTATTATCCATCAAATTTATAACCTCCAATTCAATTTAGTCAATGCTAAAATAAAGCAAAAAAACTAAAAAAGGAAGACTAAGAAAATAAGAAGCCACAATCGCGATGTATTGTTATTTAATTATAGTTCAAGTGTTTTACAAATTAGAGTTTCTTTATTACTATAAAAATATGGTAATTTTTATTAACAAAAATTAACTTATATAACAAACATATTTTCATGTGTCGTTATAAAATAGATACATATTTACATGTTTCTACTTTTGATCGGTTTTGTTCGGTTTATTCGGTTTAATCGGGTTATAAACCAAACCATATCCAAATCCTACGGTTTTTATAAAATCACATCCATTCGGTTTATATGGTATATACCAAAACCAAACCATATTATCTATTTCAGTTCGGTTCGGTACGGTTCGGTTTTACCGTATTGAATAGCCCTAGTATATTTGGTTAACGAGTCTCAGATTAGTGACAAAGTAAATTACTCCGCTATGCATTTTACATAATTTTTAGAAATCCCTACAAAAACATTTAGCAGGGGTTATTGGTTCTAGTATTTTAATGGATTTACAAAAAAATTTAGATTTACAAATCTTTGCTAAATCCATGATTTTAAAATCAAACAAAATGGATTTAAGAATAATTTATATGAATTTCAAAATCAAAACAAGTGAATTGTTATAAATCAATCAAATAGATTTATCATTACGAGGAAAATGCTTGGATCCGAGAAATTTTTAACAAGTTTTATTTAGTTAGTGTTGAACGCGACAAGATGACACTTACGTAGAAGAGAGTAAATGCTCAAAACTTTGAAATATAAATTAAAACAGACAATTCAATGAAAAGTTGTAAAATTATATAAGAAAAATCAATTACCATTATATAATGTCTGATAAGTAAACGCATAAATTAATCATACAAAAATGCTAATATGAGAAGAATGATCTAAACCCTAACAACCAATTAAAGAGAAGGTGAAGAAATAAAATGTCCGGGATTGAAAAGTACTTTTGATCAATTGCTATTGACTTTATGTTTAAACCAAATAAGATGAAGATTTATTTGGTACCAAAAAAAAAGAAAATGATGAACAAGATACGAGATATTGAACAAACATACAAGATATAAAAACTTGTCAAATGTAAAAAGGAAAACTCAAAAACAATATTACAAATCCAAGTCAAAATAACAAGGTAGAACTCAATATTTGTTCCTTTGTATTTTACATTAAAAGCATTTATAAATCCACTCAAATCCAATTTTAAAATCAAATCCAATTTTAAAATCAAATCCTTAAATAAATCTATACTATTGAATAACACTTGATTTTAAAATCTATTTTAAAATCAAAGAACCAATAACGATAGATTTGAATACGATTTAAAAATCATAACCAATAATAGTAGATTTGGTTTGGATTTTCAAATCCACTAAAATACATAAACCAATAACACCTCCCAGCTTATTGCATGCCACATATCTACGTACAAACTTCTTCGTCACGTGACTCAAAAAGGGCGAGAAAAGTAAAATATAAATAATACATGGAATCTGATCGTAGAGAAAAAAAAAAGACATTACAAGGGCCATGCCGATATCGTATCACAGACTTCACGTGCATCTTGAGAAGGATCTGACAAGAATGCTTTGGACAAAACTGATCTTGCTTCGAGCAATTCTTCTCATATGCATTCAGTAGGACAGTATCAAGTCTTCACTCGCCATGACTCATGCGTGATGCCAACAGTTTTGCACGAGCAAACTTCTCCTACACAAACAATGTCACGAGCAGTGGCGGTCTAGAAAACTTTTTAACCGAAGCACAATATTATAAATATAATATTCAATTTAAATATATAATTAATACTAATTATAATAATATATATTGGTCAAATAATAACCATATTTCTATTTTAATGATTATATTATATTTTTGTCAATCATCTTTTTTTTTTGTTTTTTGAAACTGATCATCTTTTTATCCATAAAAAATACTTAGATTGTTCAAAAAAAAATATAATGCACACTAGTATAAAAATAAGTTAAGCTATGAAATAGTTTAAAAGAAAAGGGAAAAAGTGTTATATATAAGATGCATAGACAAATAAGCCTTTTTTAAAAAAAAAGATGCGCAGAGAAAAAAAATGCAAAAGACAAAACAGGTTTCGTGTAAAGATATTTCGGTAGCCATAGTCTGGGAAACCTACATAAGATGAAATGGCGAAAAATAAAGGTTAATATTAATATATAAATAAAAAATGAAGAATAAAAAAATTAAGCATGGACAATCGAACCCCTTACCTCGAGTTAAAAAAAGGGCACAATGATTACAACTCACCTAGCTGACCAACTATGAAATATTATACACACAAATTCTATATAATCTTGGGGGCTCGTGACCCGTATCCATCAGCGTGGGTCCGTCCCTGGTAACGAGTACAATGACCTCGTTTAAGTTCTGATTGGCAATCTAATAGCCCGTTGTCCCAAAAAAAAGAGAAACTGCTCCGATTAATAGTAGTCATGAAGTGAGAAGCTGAATAAAAGTAACTTAAATTGAGCAGCAAGTGTCTTACTTTTGTCTTTCTCAGAAACTGATTCTGCTGACTGATGTGGTGGGAATCTTGGAGGATAAAGATGATCAGGAAGCTTCAGTGGCGGATCTAGCAAGATTTTTAATTGGGGGCACAACACTTACACTAACACAAATCCATTTGAACTGGGGGCACTTTTCATGTTTATTCACTAAATTAGGAACAATTTAACAAAACTAACATATTTATTTAAGGCAAATTAAAACAGTCGGGGCACGTGACCCCGTTGCCGTTACCTACGTCCGCCCCTGGGAAGCTTGGTGAAGGAGATTGATATAAAAGGAGTGAAGAAAATGATCAGATGATTCCAAAGGTTAAGTGCTGTCTAAGGTTTGTTGCTAAAAGAATCAGACAGCAAGTATTATTGATGGAAGAAGACAACATTCTCTGCTTCAAGAGATTATTTCTAATGAAGGGGCATGAACTGATGACTGAATGAAATTTTTGCTTTAATAGGTGAATAATAATCAAGAAAGATATAGTTCAGGTTCTTGTCCAAATGCTAGTATGATTAAGATGTCAAATCTGTAACTCATGAAAGTTGCCTATCATGCTCTTATCTCTTTTGCTTACTACTTTTACCGTTTCTACTTGTCAAACCTATTGTCGGTTCAGCTAAGGGTGGCGCTTGATCTTTCTTGCCATAACCTGTCCAAGTTAACAGGTATTGATAGATAGATAGATACATTCTTGCTGAGACTAATACATCCAATAATTTTTTTTTTGGTTAGATCCGCCATGCTTTGGTAATTTTAAGTGTCCAAATAATATGTTTCATCCAGTACAAACAAAACATAGAAACCAGCGCAATCGTCGAATGATATTGCCTATGTTTGTTGTCACCTTTGGTACGTATCATACTTGCCAAACCTTTGGTACGTATCATACTTGCCAAACAGATAAGCATAGAAGTTTTTTTTTTTGAGGGAGATAATCTTTTAAAAAACTTATTATGCAACGAAAAGAGTTATTTATTTTAATGGAAACATAATAGATGGAGTCATGGAGACATGGAGAACTAACATATTTAGTTTTAAAAAGAAACACATCTTTGTGGAAAATCTGCAACCCCATCAACGTCGCTCTCTGATAATTCCTCTAGCCCTCATGTCATCAAACCTCGCATTCATACGTTTCTCTTAATCATCGAACCAAGCACACGTTTCTCTTGTTCAGCGAGCCTAGCAAATTGTTTTTCCTGCTGCACGTATATATAAGCTAGGACTGGTAATGTACCTATCGAGACTAGGTTCACAACACCCCAGCCAGAGAAACCCACCCTCTTGAATAAACTCGCTACTGCACCCGCCATAACTGGATCTGCTGGATATGGATCTTGTAAAGTTAGAAAATAAGAGTATTATTGGGTTGTATTATAGTGCTGTGTTTTAATAAGTTATACAGCGCTGTATATATATATACAGGATTTAAACCTATCTCAACTAGAAGTAAAAGTTATCTAAATCGTAGATTATATATCTAAATCAACTAATCCTTACTAGAATATGATTTATAAAATATTCGTCCGTTTAGGTTTAACAAAATTCACATTATTCAGTTTATATTAATAGTCAGCATGTTTTTTTTTTTGAAAAAGGTCTTTAATAGTTAGCATGTTATATATTTTATTTCTAAGTTATCTCTAAAACATAAGCACAGTCAATCCCTAAATCGGATGATAATATAGTTTCTCATATATAAGATAAATCTGCGACGATTTGAAAAAGTATTTCAAATGAATAAGAAGATATATTTCCCTTAGATATTTATTCAGGATACTTTTATGAAATCTTCCCTTAGAAATATGTATAATACCATCGACTTTGGTCATTTTGTTTCCTTTATTATAACATTGATACTTTGAAGGAAAATATATTCATTAACTAACTATGTCAATAAACATTAATAATTTAGCCTCACCTTGCGCTGGAAGTTAGCATTTACTTCAAAATTATTGTGAAAATGAAGATTATAGAATTTAGATATGTTTCACTTATATTACATTAAGAAAGTCCCCATTTCACAAGTTTAGCTAATTTAATGTATTAACTAATATATTTCTATTCCAATCACATAATATTTTGTTAACTTTTATGGTGACTCCGGTATTTATATCAAAAAGAATTTGTTGGGTTAACGGATCTTAGCTGGTTTACCCATACAATATGATTGTACTGGTTATCATAAGAAAATCGGAGGCGTCACTTGTTATTTAAACAAACAAATGAACCAAAATATAAGTAACTCGAATTCACTTTTGGCATCTGAACTAGTGTAGCAAATTTTATATCAAAACATATAATTTAAACAAATGCAAGAATGCTATCATGTAACATGTATGCTACATGTAAGTTATATCCTAAGTTTAGTAGAATTTAAGAAAAAGAAAAAAATTTGATAAAAACTATATTCATTATACATGAACAAACAAATATTAGTTACAAAAGTTTGCTGAGCATCGATTTTTTGATCATTTTATCATACAAGTGTCCCTTTACTTACCGTAACCACTACACGATCCAATTGATCACCATGTGCATAACCGTTAAAAAAAACCATGTCACTGGAATTTCTGTTTTTAATTTACCAGTTAAAATCGTAACATGAATTGTATTTCTGTTTAGATTTGATTCTTCCTCTCTCTCTTAATTTTCTCCTCCTTCTCTCTACTATTGGCCTTCTTCTTGATTTCTCCGCTTAACAGCTTCGGTGGCTTCCTCAGCACCGGAGCTGATATCTTCCTCTCTGTTATGTTTATTGCTTTGCCTATTTCGATCATAGCGGTGTTTTCAGTTGATTGTGGGCAGTAGTTCTTTGAAATCTCTTTTCCGGATCGACTTTCAGTCTGATTCTGATGGGTTTCTCCTTTAACTGCGTCTGGTGGGGACGGATCTTCTCGATCGTCGTTGTGGCTTGTCCATTTACTCCGCCTCCCACTTTCTTTACTGATCGGTTGGTCTCAGATTTTGCATGCAAGTCACGATCTTCGTCTTGGTGTTCTCCGTCTGGATTCTAGCCTCTTGTTGTCCTTGTTGTTCCATTTGGATCCGTTCTGGTTTGATCCTTTTCTAGTCTCATTCTTGTGATTAGATCTGTCCGGATTTGGATCGACTCGCTCCTTGTCTTTTACCCTGAGGTTTGATCGATATCTCGCTCTCATATGTAGCTTCTTCTTGGCGTTCCTTGTCACTTCTTGTCGACGTCGCCTTTGGCCGTGATTGCCGTTATCGAAGCTCTCTGCTCTATAATCAGCATGTGCTATAAGTATTCACTATAGGAGGAGTCACTCATCTTAGATGTGGGTGACTTTCTATCAAAGGTTCTCAACGGTTCGTTGCTTGGAATTCAATTCGTCCACCTTCATGTAAGCTTTGTGCCTTTCTATTAGTTTCAAATCCGCTTGTTTGTCTTAGGTGTTGTTGTAGTAAGTATCCCTTGTTAGGGCTTTATCTCTGGGAAAACTTTTGTTTTCTCCTGCAATGTTTCCAGAGTCATTTCGTTGTACTGCCGGCTATGTGTCTCAAACATGTATTCCACCCTTGTATTTTCCTACAAATGAATGATCTTTCAGTGTTAAAAAAAAAAATTGTATTTCTGTTTTTATTATGACGGTCAAAGTCTGAACTGAAAATGGATCTTAAAATCGTAACATGAATCAAATACAACGTAATGTTATTTAGTTTAATATATGCGACCAAAGTAATGCTAGAGAATATATTGTTAGACTATGGTCTATCTAAGGTGCTCTAGAATTCTTTTAAATAGCATTTTGAAGGCATACACAACTGCCATATAGGATGAGTTTTTTTAATTTTACAAAATTAAGGTTACAATTTTTAAAAGATCCTCTAATAATATATAAGGGATATTTGCATATAAGACATATTATTTCACAAGAATTTACTGAAATACCTTTTACGCAGTCAAATTTTATTTTGTTATCATTTTTCAAAAAAAAAGTTTTATCTTGTTATCATTTTAGAGTGCTTTATTGATCACTCTCTCCGTTTTATATTAAGTATCGTTGTAGAATAAATTTTCTTTGCAAAATAAATATCGTCTTAAGGTTTCTTTGAAAAATTTATTAACTTTATATATTATATGGTTTTTCTATTTTTTCAGTTTATTTTTCAATTAACTATAATATGGTTATGTGTATAAATAATGCTGTTTTGTTTTAAAAATCTATTATTATAAAATGACTTCCTTCCCAAGTGATGCCAGCTAGACCAACAAGAATAATTCATTCATTCTCGGCGCGACACGTGGCAGACTCAGCGAGTTTCAATTGAAGGTGTGGGCTGCTGCGTTTTTGCTTATATTTTAGTGGGCCTTATGTTTTGTATACTCCCCGTGTTTCAACCCTAATACAGGCGAGACCAAGGTTTCATGTTCTTCTTCCACAATTCAACGAAGAGTCTTCTCTTTGATGTCTGATACAGCTTTGCCGTTTTGTCTTCTCTTCAGATAAACCAACAAAATATTTCTCCTAATTGATTCATTCCCTTTACCATGCTCCTTAACTCCATCACCCCTCTTCGATTCTTCTGCAAGGCAGTGTCTCTGCTCCTATAAAAGGTTAGTCTTTCTTTCCGCTTCTTTTGTTTTCAATAATGGTGGATGGTGAACTCTGGTATAGAGTGATGATTCGATACAAAGAGTGTAGGTTGTTTTCTTCTCGATCTGTCTCTCACATCTTATTTACACATTTCAAGGTTTAGAATTGAAAACTTTAAACTGATCAACCAAATTAACAACAACAAAAATTTGCAGGTTTGTTTGGTTGTAATTTGTTTAATCTGCATTAGAAGTTTTCGGAAACGTTATTTATATTTTATACTGCAGATTTCACGACATCATCACACGAGATCTTGGACTGAGATGGAAAATTTTGAGCTTTGATATGCTTTAAGTTTTAGATCTTTCAGCCTCATTTCATGTTCATATGTCTGATTTCTTGAAATTTGACTGAGTGGAATATGCAGTCTTCCGCAAAGGATCGTGAATATGACTAAAAGAGACATGGATGTTCATGATCGAAACAACGATCATTTCTTTTCTTTCTCTAAATATGTCTCTTCTCTTTTGAATTAATCCACTTCATCCACCCATGTAATTTTCTTCTTCTTCTTTTTAAGTTACTTTTTTTTCTCTATTAATAGTTTTGTTTTCTTTTTCTTAGGCTGAAGCAGCTAATGAGGCCACAGATCCTTTGCAAACGGGTAAGAAAATAATTGAGTTACGCACTGTTCTGAGATGCTTTTGTGTTCCATATTATTTTAATCTAATAGAGCATGCGGCTTTGTAACATGCAATACAGAGAGCGTAGGTACAAAGCTTTTGGAGACTTTGGTTTAGTATGGTTAAGATAGACCTTGGACAGGAGTATATTTTCTCGGTCCTAACTCCATTTGGGCTCTTTCCTTTAGTATTTCAACAGCAGCTCTGTGAATGGCATCTTTATATGGGTAACAAATCGCCTCTGTTGACTTAGATTAGGGTCCTTCACTAATCTACCAGTGATGATCACTTGGTTATAGTTACAACTCCTCATAAATATCATACTGTGACCCCTACTCTATAATTGTCTAATAACTTATGCTGAATTTTATTGTAGTTCATACATGTTCTGGAACTTGGAATGATCTTTCTTTGTGCAGATGACATGAGTACGATCATTGCTGTGAAATTAAGGAAAAAGCTTGGTTGTAGGATGTGCGAAAAGTTTCAGTTGACGGGAATGAAAGGTAATGCAGCTTTCTATTGCTCTATCTGAATGTGACCTTTTCGCTACTATAAACACATTTCGCTTACTCTTTTAAAGGTATTTATTAGAGTGAACTTCCTTTGTCGATGTCCTTTTTTGGTGGCGTTTACGTTTATGTTTTTCCAAGCCTTCATATTTCCAGAACAACAGTCACAATAATAATAATAACTCTTCAATGTGCAGTAACGACGCAACAGCAAGAGAATAATTTGTTCAAGACAGAGAACATAACCAGCAGTATCTATGATCCGAGTGAGGCTAGCATTGGATGGAGTATCGTAATGGGAAGTATGGCAGATCAATTTTTTTATTTCAGGTTACTATCTGATAAAGAGGGGCACGAGAAGTGATTCGGTGGGTGGTTAAAACCAAACATGCGATGGCAGTTAAAGTTCGATCTGATGGGTTTTGCTGGGTTGTAAGTGAAACAAAGCTGTCTTGGTTGTTGATAGTACTATAGCTCTCTATTAGTTGATCGGATGTGTGTAACTATCTATGATCAGGCAGGAACATATGTATATAACTTGATATATTTTGGTGATAAATTTCGATGAATAATAAACGATTGAATGGAATGTTCTCAAACTAGGATGCAGATGAGTACCTGCGACGACCACTGACCGTATTCACCTAAACCCGTATAATATTAGATGCATAGGTATACATCAGAACAGAGTTTGATAGTGGACAAACAATTATTCTTTCAATTCTTCGGCCAGATCAATATACAACAATCACACAGAAATGTATTATATTGAAAAATAAAATGAATCGACCTCTCACATCCCCTGTTAAATTAATATTTTAATGATCAGCCCCTTTGCATCTGCACATTCTACTCAAGCACCGTTTAGTTTTGTGGAACCTACTCTGATTCATGGATAACAAAACACCTAGAAGAGTTCCATGTTCTGGTTCCAGTGAGTCGGGTAGTAACCAAGAGAAAAGCATGGGCGCTGACTTAGACACGCCAAACGTTCGCGATGCCCGAGAGTCTCGAGTTCCGGTTCATCTGGCTTTTCTTTATTTTTAACATAGAAATTGTTGATGAGTTCATCACTATTAATAACATTACTGAACATACATTTCCAATCAGGTTATCATCCAGACAATGACCCGCGATCATCTAGACAAGCCCGAATGCTCATTCGATCTTCAAAGTCATCACAATCAACCTCAGTAGGTTAGTGAATATCATATGGTATCAGAAGTAATTTTTTCTCGACATAAATCTATTATAATAGCTCAAGATCTGATTATTCCTTAGCTAACAAGCATCCTACGAAGAAACGCAAAATGGGAAGACCAATAATTAATAAAAATTCAAATAGTATAAACTTTCCAGTAAACTATAATTGTTATTAAAAGTACAATGCACCTATTAAATTCAAAATCTAAATAATTAGTTAGTTTTATATGGTATATGTTTTACTATAAATGATATATATAAATAAATATATATATATATAATGCAAATATATCTTTCGTATGTCTTTGTAATCATTTGTATTATGTTATAAATATTTAAACGTCAATAATAAATTAATGGGAATTTAGCAGTTTCTAAATTTTAGTGTAGAGCCACCCCGAGTAAAAAATACATATCTAATTATCAAGATAGCTGAGTTTATTTAGACTTCTAAAAATAAAAACAAATACAGAATTAAACTTATATTTATATTTTAAGTTAATAAAAATTTATACTAAATATTTACTCTAACTATTTCAATTATTTTCGAATTAACATCCCGCCCATAGGGCGGGCCGAGCCTAGTATAAAACTAAAGTTTTTTAATCTGTGTGAACAAATTAAAAACGACACATGAATGGAGTATTATATCACTTTAAAATGGTTAGCTAATTTCTTATTAGGTTATACTGTTTCTAACGGAACTTAATACTCAAGCCGATTTTCTTACAACACATAAATTCACATCACACTACTCTGATCCAGTCACTGGTTTAGATAACTAAGCCGATGCTACATTCAATAAATTTTGAAATCAAACCATATTTTCTTAAAAATACAGAAATAAGATTTAAGGAGTAAATACTTTGGATATCAGGTATTATCCGATCCAAAATAATATCTATAAGTATTGAATTTTAATTAAACACATAATTTTATATAAAGTAATTTAGACATCCGGTCAGAAATTATATATATATATACTCGTTAATTTGATTTCACACTAGATTTTAGTGATTTTGTGCAAACTCCTTTGTTAAAAATCTAAAAAACTTAGTTACGAAGAAAACCTATAAATTTATAAATATTTAGTGAAGTTCTAATGTTAAATTTAAATCGATAAATTTTAATTAGATTTTTAATTATATACAAAATTTATATCAGTTAAAAATAGACAAACTAATACTTCCTCTGTATTTGAAACTTAAAAGAATAATGTTTTGGAGTTTAGTTTTGTATTCAAAAGCTTGATGTTTTGACCTTTTACTAATGCATTTTATTTTTAAAAATTAAAATGGTATTGAGATTCAAATAAAACTAACCAAACCTAATAAAACTAAACTAGCCCTTTTTATTAACATGCATGTAAATTTTTAATCGGTCATTTTAATACATTAAAACATCTATAAATTAACAATGTTAGGACTATGAAATTTTATTAAATTACAGAGATATTAATTTACAAAAAATCTTTTTTAGATTTTTTTCTATTTTTAAATATTTTTATTTATAAAATAAATAAAGATTTGATTTTACCGTATATACATTTATAAAATTTTAGAAATTTGAATTTCATATTGTTTTATTATATTAATTGGTTTATATTTTTATGTTTCATATAACTTATATGTGGATTTGGATATAATTTTACTAAATATTATCAAAATATATTGAAATGTTAAGAAAAAGAGGTACTTATATGTTTAACTTTACTAAATGTTAAGAATAATATAATGTTTAGTTTGTACTTATATGAAATGTACATATAGTTATATTATTAATTTATGATTTTAATGGGATCATATATTTACATAGAATTTTCTAAAAGTTATTATCTTATTATTTTATCGATTTATGTTATATTTTAAATCGACCCAATTCGGAACAGAAGAAATTTATTAATTTATAGAGATTATTAGTTTATCGAGTATTAATTTATAGAGGTTCTATTGTATTTGGTTTCTTGTGTTTAAACCAGTTACACTATCGGTTACACTAGATCAGATGAAGTGAGAAGTGTGGACGTTAGATGGTACATGGCCGAGAATAAGACCCTGGATACTTGTAACATATATTTTCAAGATGTTTGCGGGAAGCTTGGTGAAGGAGATTGATATAAAAGGAGTGAAGAAGATGATTCCAAAGGTTAAATGTTGTCTAAGGCCTGTTGCTAAAGGAATTAGACAGCAAGTATTATTGATGGAAGAAGACAACATTCTCTGCTTCATAAGATTATTTCTAATGAAGGAGCATGAACTGGTTACTGGAAGAAATTGTTGCTGTAAAGGTGAATGATCATCAAGAACAATATATTTCAGTTCTTGTGCCAAATGCTAGTATGGCTAAGATGTCAAATCTGTAACTCATGAAAGTTGCCTATTATGCTCTTATCTCTTTTGCTTACTAGTTTTACTGTTTCTACTTGTCAACCTATGTTCGGTTCAGCTAAGGGTGGTGCTTGATATTTCTTGCCATAACCTGTCCAAGTTAACAGGTATTAATAGATAGATACTGTAGATACATTCGTGCTCAGACCAATACATCCAATAATTATTTTTTGGTTAGATATCCGCCATGCTTTGGTAATTTTAAGTGATGCAATCCAAATAATATTGTTTCATCCAGTACAAACAAAGAACATAGAACCCATGCAATCCTCGAATGATTTTGGCTATGTTTGTTGTCACCTTTGGTGTGCCAAAACTTTGGTACGTATCATACTTGCCAAACAGATAAATCATAGAAGTTGATGGGGGATAATCTTTTAAAAATCTTACTGTGCAACGAAAAGAGTTATTTAATTTAATGGAAACATAATAGACGGAGACATGGAGAACTAACTTATTTAATTTTTTTTTTAAAAACACATCTTTCTGGAAATCTGCAACCCATCAACGCTCTCTGTCAATTCCTCTAGCTATCATGCTCGCAATCACACGTTTCTCTTGTTCATGGAGCCAAGCAAGTTGTTTTTCCTGCTGCCCGCATAGATAAGCTAGGACTGGTAATGAACCTATCGAGACTACATTCACAACACCCCAAAAACCCACCCTCTTGAATAAACTCGCTACTGCACCCGCCATAACAGTATCCGCTTGATATGGATCTTGTAGAGTTAGGAATATTATTGAGTTGTATTGTCGTGTTTTAATAAATTATACAGAGTTGTATATATATACAAGATTTAAACCTATTTCAACTAGAAATAAAAATTATCTAAATCGTAGATATATATATATATATATATATATCTAAATCAAGTAATCCTTATTAGAACTAGATTTTCAACTCGCGCTCTATATGAACAATTAGTTTTATTTTATGCTTTAATATTTTCATATTTAACTTATGATAAAACTATACCTTTTAAATAACAAACATTGAGACCTCTTTGTTTGTATATGTAAATGTATATGTGTATTTTATAAATGTTTTTATATTTTTTTAATAATCATATGTTAAAAATATAAAGATTGTTGATCCGTATTAATTAATATTACACTATTATAAATATTTTAGTTATAATTTTATCTATTTTCTATTTGAATGACATAAAAGATTAATTCATATGCACAATGTCCATCTTTGCTTTGTATTCATTGGGGGTAGGTCGGTACCCATTCGGTTCGGTTCGATCTATTCGGGTTTCGAGTTTTCGGGGTCAAAGATTTCAGCCCTATTTGGATATTTCTAAATTTCGGTTCGGGTTCGGTTCGGATCTTTGCGGGTTCGGGCGGATAACCCATTTAAATTATTTTTAAAATTTTAAAATTCATTATATACTTTAAATTTCTCAAAATCGATAAATAAAATAATATATAACAAATAAATTTAAATAACATATGTCAAAATACCTAAACTTAACATATAAATTAGTTTGATTTGAACATTTGAATAGAGAATCGAGATTGTTTAAGTATTTTTGGTGTTTTGAGTATACTTTAGCTATTTTAGACATTTACTTTTGACTATTTGTATATATTTTCAAGTATTTTGGAAAATTTAAAAATATCTTATATATTTTGGATATTTTAATATACATTAAATCTAAAAAATTAATATATTTAGATATATAAATCTACTGATACATTCGGTACTTAAATACTTGGTTCGGTAGGGTTCGGTTTAGGTTCTAAAAAAATATCAAAATTTTGAACCCGTTTGGATATTTAATGAATTTCGTTCGAGTTCGGTACTACTTTTTCGGATCGGATTCGGTTCGGTTTTCGATCCGATTTTTGCCCAGCCCTAGTATTTACCAAATTTTATAATGAAAGTATCATTATTATATACTTATTGTGTGCATATATGTATTTTAAATACTATTATTTAGTTTTTAAATGCATATTAAAAATATAATATCTAGATTTGTGGACTGGTTGATTATAAGATCATCGCAATGGTTTAATAATAAATTATCAATATTAACATATTATAACATTATAAAAATATATAAAAAACTATTGTAATAAAATATAATAATTATCAATATAATATGATTAATAAAAAATTAAGCTTATTTATTTAATTTTTTAAATTAGTCGAAAATTATAATTTTAATAAATTTTTTTGAAGATTTATATTAAAAACTTTAAAAGAATATTTTATTTTGTTTTATATAAGTGTATATCTTTATATATGTATGTATATTAATTATCATCGAATTTTGTTTACAAAACAAAAGGTTAGATAAGTCGCCTTAAGGTCACAACGTTATGATACGTTATGTGTCTTTTGTCGTACGCTTAGTGTCTTTGGTCGTAAGTAGGTCTGGGCATAAAATCTGGAACCCGAAATCCAAACCGAACCGAAAAATCTGATCCGTTTTCTAATCCGAAATGTAAAAATATCCAAATTCGAAGTGTTATTAACCGAATCTGATCGGTTAACCCGAAAAATCCGAAATTAATAGTCAATATATATATATATAAGTATTTCAATTATTAAATTCAATATTTGTGGTAATATGATATATAATAAGAAATATTAAAGTTTTAATAAATGCTTTAGATAGACAGTTTGTTATAAATAAATATTTTTTAATTTGTTCATTGAAATAAAAAGTCTATTTTCTATAAGGTAATACATATTATTTACAAATGATATTTGTTTTCATATTTGATTTAATATTTTATTGTTATTTTATCAATTTTATGTGTGATAGAAATTTTTATTTAATTTAGATGTTTTTCTTTAGGTTTTGCTTCAAAATTTTGTTTTTTACTTCGGTTATATCCGAAACGAATCCGAAAAACCCGACCTGAACGTCTTAACGGTACCAATCCCAGGCGTGATAAAAGCCTGACTAAGATTTTCGGAAATGTTTACAGGAAACTGACGAAAGGAAGAGCCTAATGGTTGGTCTTGAGATATAGTTGAACTGTTAAGACGTTTCAGAAGCAGCTGCTGCAAATTAGAAAAGACAAAACGAGCTTCTACCTTGTGTTTCAGGAAGATTGTCAAGATGTTTTGTGGAATCATCAAGAGGCTGATATATTCAGAGAATTCATCCAGATAAGTCCTTCTCTGGTTCATTCAAGATATTGGTTTTGGTTTGACTCAGGGTAATGAAGAATTGAAGATCAGAATTCAGAACTGACTCACTAATTCTCAAAGATCAAAGCTATTGAAGGCTGGTTGTGCTGCATTGTCATTTGCATTTACCATTGAGAAGATATGAATGCATACACTGACACAGACACATAATTTGAGGAAATATAGGTCAGTATCGTCCCAAGGTTTGCTGTGATTTCTACCTTAGTTGTGTACTCAAGATGTTCTTCATCTGATACAGATAACAAGGACTGTTGCAGAAATAAGTTCTGAGATGTGTTATTCAAGGCAGTGTTTTGTGTTCCAAAAGTAAGTCGATCGTGCTAAAATTTGGTTGGGAGTACTACTGACTTGAGCGTCACCGTTGGGATTGAGATTCCAACGGTTTATTTGTATTTTGTTTGCTTCTTCAACCCTGTTCAGAATAGCTCATCCGGATTTACAGATTTGACCAGTTGTGGTGGAGACGTCAAGTCGGGGACCAAAAGAATCCGAAATGAGTTAAAATCTGGCAGACACATTCCATACATGCAGAACTTGATCCTCAAGAACCTGAAGAGGATGCGGAGTAAAACATTCCCTGTCAAAGACTACAGGATGGAGAATCTGTACGCCGGAGTGTATCTGTTACATTTTCCACAACATGTGGCGATGGAGCTTAATAAAGTTCTCGGAGGAGAGACTGATGACATGTCGGGAATGCCTTATTAGCCGTCTTTCTGCGACGATCAGGCTTATCTGAATAGTGTGGTTATGCTGATTTACATGGCGATTAAGACGGAGGTTCAGAGTAGTAACAATGGTTCAAAGCCTTACTCGGCCTGCAGAAATTACGATGAGATTAACAAGAATGTTTGGAGTAAGTGAGCCTTAATTGTACTAGTGGGTAAGACATGATTTGTGGAGCAGAGGTCGTTCTGGAATATGCCTTTGGAAGTTTTGACCGGTTATGGATTTTGTGGGTCTTTACTTGCAAGCTGCTAGAGGTAATGTTAAGTTTCCATGGCAAGACCAGGATGTGGATGTTGTGTTATTGACTACTCTGAAGTAGTGGATGACAAGAAGCTCTCTGAAAGTTTATCATGATTGAGCAACAAAGTCTTCTATCAGTGGCTACGTTGTGACCATGATCAGAAGGCCTGAACGTCCACTTTTGCAGTTTTGTGCTTCGCAGCAATGTTACAGATGAACTGATGAAGTAACTGGTATTAGAAATCCAAGATGAGCCTGAAGCAGTCAAAGAGTCAAAGTTTTATTCTGAGTTTGCGTTGCAGGTTACTGAAATTCTGAAAGAAGCTGTGTCTCGGTGAAGCGTTACAGTGTTTCAATCGTCTCTATTGTTAAAGAAAATTCATGATGAATAAAGGTGACACCCTGTGGTTTACTGGTAGTAAGGAAAATGATGATGAGAAGCCGGAAAGCTTAAAACGTCAGCACAAGCTAGACAAGAGCATGAATGTGTTCAGGGAAAAGTTTCTGATACAGAACTGAGGTACTGCTAGAAGGAGTCTGTGTTTTTTTTTTTTTTACAAGTGAAAACTCAAGCAGGGGGAGAATGAGATGCAATGAAGCAGGGGGAGCGTTGATTATAATCCAAGTTGTTAGTATGAGGTTGTTGATTCTAAGGATGAGCTTGAGTTGACACACTCAAATAAAAAGGGGAGACAGATTTCAGGATTCACAAGAACACTGTACTATTGCTCATGGTCAAACATTATCAATAGAAGAAAAGCTCGTGAAACAGGATGTCTCGGTGGAAGGACAGACTTTTCATAAACAAGTCTGAAGTTTGAGAAATAAAATGAGCTGCTAAAAGGAAGCTCCTGCATGTCATGGGCATGTGCAAGTTAAATTTTTTTTTTGAAGGATCTTTCTCTGCTTCAGCGTGCTCCTCTATTTTTTTTTTTTTTTTTTTGATCCAACGCTTATACTAGACTATGTGAATAGGCACTAGTAGACAGTAGTTCATTAGTTGGTGTATGCAATCAAGTATTTTAGTTGTAAGTTAGTTTCATTGTGACTGTTTATTAACCCAAGCTAGAAACAAGTTCTATAGTTGTTACCTGTTAATTAACCAGGCTTCACAGATCTCTCTCCTTGAACATCAATGTGCATCTCTACCAACAGCATGAAAGAGAACACACATAAAAGCACAGTGAACTTGAGCAGCATCTCTACTCTTTTGTTTCTTAGGTTATAAAAATATTAAACTGTGTATCACATGAAAATATATATATCCACAGAAAGCTAAGGTTATGTGGAGATAACATAACATTCAAAGGGTCTCTGCTTTCATGAGATTATATCTGATAGTTGTCAACCTATCTGGTTAAAATCAAACAAACAGATTTTGTTTGTGATGCATACAATTTTTTTAAACTAGGAACTGTCATGGTTTTGTTAGCCTCTCAACACGCACACGCAAATCCTACGCTAAACTAGTGCAGCAATCAATAATAATGTATTATTACAAACAAAGAAAAAAGGAGTCAAGTCAATCTCACCAAGTTGTAGAACTATGTTGGCCTAATATCATACAAACAGATCCTAAAGGATCATCTATTTATGCAAAGAGAAGACTTTTTTATTTATTTAATAGGAATATTATAGATGGAAAACTAACATAAGAATAAAAAGAGAAAACACATGCTTGTGGATAAATCATCATCATCAACGATCTCTGATTATTCCTCTAGCCCTCATGTCAGCAAC
Organism: Brassica carinata; assembly: GCA_016771965.1. NCBI lineage: Eukaryota > Viridiplantae > Streptophyta > Magnoliopsida > Brassicales > Brassicaceae > Brassica > Brassica carinata. The sequence continues at coordinate 8,975,794 of CM028688.1, forward strand.
CGTTGCATTCACACGTTTCTCTTGCTCATCAAGCCAAGCAAATTGCTTTTCCTGCTGGAAGTATATATAGGCTAGGACCGGTAATGAACCTATCGAGATTACATCCAGAAAACCCAATGGAGGTAAACCTACCCTCTTCAAAATTCTAGCTACTGCACCCGCCATAACTGGATCTGGATCTGGATCTGATGGATCTACTTAGAACAAACCAAAAGAAAAAAACATAAAACACAGTTAATCCTTAAATCGGATTCTAATATGTTAAGATAAAAATCTATTAGATCCAATCAGATATATCAAAGTACAAAAAGAAAAGGACGAAACTACACATCTAAATCGCTAATTAGATTGGAATACAATCATCATCCCTATCCTATTTTTTTAACACAGAGAGGTAAGAACCTGACAAGACTTGAAAGCAGTTACAGAACTCGAAACTCTGTTCCAGATCCCTGTCTCCTCGTTTCTCGATATATAGCCAACAACCGGTTTGTGGCATGGGCCTCTCAAGGTCGGTTATTTTTGGGCCCAACACCCACATCTTACGTTGGTCGATTAATTCCCAAACCGATTTTTTTCAGCTTTTTGTTTTTTTGGTCGATTAATTTATTGGAAAATATATAAATTTACTTCAGTTGGGTTCGAAAACTTTAAACCATTCAGTTGCTTGATAACATATATTCTCTTTTTTTACCCATAAAACATAATTTAAAAAAAAATATTTACCGCACCTGCTCCACTTAAACCTGCAGATAATCCGCTAGGCTCACATGTAATATTAATAATAATTAAAATTATTGTTTTAAATATTTTATTAAAATAATAGACCTTTTATTTCTTTTTATCTGAGGTCTTGGAAGATATTTTTGTTTCAGTTTGTATAATATTTTGAAACTTTTTAATTAAAATCTATAAAGTTAAATTATTAAAAGTTAATATGTTGTTTTGTATCTTATTTGTTCATAATAGAAATGATTAATTAATTTTGGTTACATTTTTGGTTTTAATCAAGTGTTTTTAATAGAAGTAATTTTTTTCTTAATTTGTTTATTTACACTAAAACATCATATAAAAAACGGAAGGAGTAAAAAAAATATATCTATAATAAAAAATTAACTTTTTTTTATATGTTGGCAGATACCCGCCGTTGAATTTTGGCTGATCCACACCCGCACACGAATCAAGTTTTTCAAATCTTTTGACCCACATCCGCTGCGCGGCAGATCAAAAAGGCGGCCTCGGAGATAATGTTTTGATTTCCCAGCCTTAATTTTTGGCCATCTTTTGATTTTTTTTTTACAAACCCTTTAACAAAAAAAAAGATTGATTTTTTAGAAATGTTTTCAAGCTAGTTGCGACGAGAAAGTATAATGAAAATCTTCTTTCTTTGAATCGGTGTGGGCATCCATTATTGATACACTCCCCATAATTAGTATATTTTAGGGGTGTTCAATCCGGATATCGGTTCGGTTTTTTCGGTTTTTCGGTATTTCGGTTACTAAAATATAACTACCATTCTAAATCCATATTTACATCGGTTCGGTTTATATACCGTCGGTTTTCGGTTTTGTTCGGTTTTAAACCAAAAACATAACTATTTAGTTTGAGATCGTATTATATGAATTTTAGAGTCATGTTATCAACACATTTATTTTATTAAATTCAAATAAATGAATTAAAAAAGTAAAACACGCTTCTACCATCATATAAAATAATCAAATTTGGAATTAGAATCAAAGCTCAAAAATTTGAAAGTAAAAATAAGAAACAAAACGAAGGATCGAAAGAAAAGTTTTTCACTCTTCCATATTTATTGTTCATCAAATTCATGCTTCTTCGATTGAACACGAAAATTTGTTCGTTTATCGATAAGAAAAAAATTGTGAAGAATTTTCACTAATTATTATCCATCAAATTTATAACCTCCAATTCAATTTAGTCAATGCTAAAATAAAGCAAAAAAACTAAAAAAGGAAGACTAAGAAAATAAGAAGCCACAATCGCGATGTATTGTTATTTAATTATAGTTCAAGTGTTTTACAAATTAGAGTTTCTTTATTACTATAAAAATATGGTAATTTTTATTAACAAAAATTAACTTATATAACAAACATATTTTCATGTGTCGTTATAAAATAGATACATATTTACATGTTTCTACTTTTGATCGGTTTTGTTCGGTTTATTCGGTTTAATCGGTTATAAACCAAACCATATCCAAATCCTACGGTTTTTATAAAATCACATCCATTCGGTTTATATGGTATATACCAAAACCAAACCATATTATCTATTTCAGTTCGGTTCGGTACGGTTCGGTTTTACCGTATTGAACAGCCCTAGTATATTTGGTTAACGAGTCTCAGATTAGTGACAAAGTAAATTACTCCGCTATGCATTTTACATAATTTTTAGAAATCCCTACAAAAACATTTAGCAGGGGTTATTGGTTCTAGTATTTTAATGGATTTACAAAAAAATTTAGATTTACAAATCTTTGCTAAATCCATGATTTTAAAATCAAACAAAATGGATTTAAGAATAATTTATATGAATTTCAAAATCAAAACAAGTGAATTGTTATAAATCAATCAAATAGATTTATCATTACGAGGGAAAATGCTTGGATCTGGAGAAATTTTTTAGAACAAGTTTTATTTAGTTAGTGTTGGAACGTGACAAGATGACACTTACGTAGAAGAGAGTAAATGCTCAAAACTTTGAAATATAAATTAAAACAGACAATTCAATGAAAAGTTGTAAAATTATATAAGAAAAATCAATTACCATTATATAATGTCTGATAAGTAAACGCATAAATTAATCATACAAAAATGCTAATATGAGAAGAATGATCTAAACCCTAACAACCAATTAAAAGAGAAGGTGAAGAAATAAAATGTCTGGGGATTGAAAAAGTACTTTTGATCAATTGCTATTGACTTTATGTTTAAACCAAATAAGATGAAGATTTATTTGGTACCAAAAAAAAAGAAAATGATGAACAAGATACGAGATATTGAACAAACATACAAGATATAAAAACTTGTCAAATGTAAAAAAAAGGAAAACTCAAAAAACAATATTACAAATCCAAGTCAAAATAACAAGGTAGAACTCAATATTTGTTCCTTTGTATTTTTACATTAAAAGCATTTATAAATCCACTCAAATCCAATTTTAAATCAAATCCAATTTTAAATCAAATCCTTAAATAAATCTATACTATTGAATAACACTTGATTTTAAAATCTATTTTAAAATCAAAGAACCAATAACAGTAGATTTGAATATGCATTTAAAAATCATAGAACCAATAATAGTAGATTTGGTTTGGATTTTCAAATCCACTAAAATACATAAACCAATAACACCTCCTTAGGCTTATTGCATGCCACATATCTACGTACAAACTTCTTCGTCACGTGACTCAAAAAAGGGCGAGAAAAGTAAAATATAAATAATACATGGAATCTGATCGTAGAGAAAAAAAAAAGACATTACAAGGGCCATGCCGATATCGTATCACAGACTTCACGTGCATCTTGAGAAGGATCTGACAAGAATGCTTTGGACAAAACTGATCTTGCTTCGAGCAATTCTTCTCATATGCATTCAGTAGGACAGTATCAAGTCTTCACTCGCCATGACTCATGCGTGATGCCAACAGTTTTGCACGAGCAAACTTCTCCTACACAAACAATGTCACGAGCAGTGGCGGGTCTAGAAAACTTTTTAACCGGAAGCACAATATTATAAATATAATATTCAATTTAAATATATAATTAATACTAATTATAATAATATATATTGGTCAAATAATAACCATATTTCTATTTTAATGATTATATTATATTTTTGTCAATCATCTTTTTTTTGTTTTGAAACTGATCATCTTTTATCCATAAAAATACTTAGATTGTTCAAAAAAAAATATAATGCACACTAGTATAAAAATAAGTTAAGCTATGAAATAGTTTAAAAGAAAAGGGAAAAAGTGTTATATATAAGATGCATAGACAAATAAGCCTTTTTTAAAAAAAAAGATGCGCAGAGAAAAAAAATGCAAAAGACAAAACAGGTTTCGTGTAAAGATATTTCGGTAGCCATAGTCTGGGAAACCTACATAAGATGAAATGGCGAAAAATAAAGGTTAATATTAATATATAAATAAAAAATGAAGAATAAAAAATTAAGCATGGACAATCGAACCCTTACCTCGAGTTAAAAAGGGCACAATGATTACAACTCACCTAGCTGACCAACTATGAAATATTATACACACAAATTCTATATAATCTTGGGGGCTCGTGACCCGTATCCATCAGCGTGGGTCCGTCCCTGGTAACGAGTACAATGACCTCGTTTAAGTTCTGATTGGCAATCTAATAGCCCGTTGTCCCAAAAAAAAGAGAAACTGCTCCGATTAATAGTAGTCATGAAGTGAGAAGCTGAATAAAAGTAACTTAAATTGAGCAGCAAGTGTCTTACTTTTGTCTTTCTCAGAAACTGATTCTGCTGACTGATGTGGTGGGAATCTTGGAGGATAAAGATGATCAGGAAGCTTCAGTGGCGGATCTAGCAAGATTTTTAATTGGGGGCACAACACTTACACTAACACAAATCCATTTGAACTGGGGGCACTTTTCATGTTTATTCACTAAATTAGGAACAATTTAACAAAACTAACATATTTATTTAAGGCAAATTAAAAAACAGTCGGGGGCACGTGACCCCGTTGCCGTTTACCTACGTCCGCCCCTGGGAAGCTTGGTGAAGGAGATTGATATAAAAGGAGTGAAGAAAATGATCAGATGATTCCAAAGGTTAAGTGCTGTCTAAGGTTTGTTGCTAAAAGAATCAGACAGCAAGTATTATTGATGGAAGAAGACAACATTCTCTGCTTCAAGAGATTATTTCTAATGAAGGGGCATGAACTGATGACTGAATGAAATTTTTGCTTTAATAGGTGAATAATAATCAAGAAAGATATAGTTCAGGTTCTTGTCCAAATGCTAGTATGATTAAGATGTCAAATCTGTAACTCATGAAAGTTGCCTATCATGCTCTTATCTCTTTTGCTTACTACTTTTACCGTTTCTACTTGTCAAACCTATTGTCGGTTCAGCTAAGGGTGGCGCTTGATCTTTCTTGCCATAACCTGTCCAAGTTAACAGGTATTGATAGATAGATAGATACATTCTTGCTGAGACTAATACATCCAATAATTTTTTTTTTGGTTAGATCCGCCATGCTTTGGTAATTTTAAGTGTCCAAATAATATGTTTCATCCAGTACAAACAAAACATAGAAACCAGCGCAATCGTCGAATGATATTGCCTATGTTTGTTGTCACCTTTGGTACGTATCATACTTGCCAAACCTTTGGTACGTATCATACTTGCCAAACAGATAAGCATAGAAGTTTTTTTTTTTGAGGGAGATAATCTTTTAAAAAACTTATTATGCAACGAAAAGAGTTATTTATTTTAATGGAAACATAATAGATGGAGTCATGGAGACATGGAGAACTAACATATTTAGTTTTAAAAAGAAACACATCTTTGTGGAAAATCTGCAACCCCATCAACGTCGCTCTCTGATAATTCCTCTAGCCCTCATGTCATCAAACCTCGCATTCATACGTTTCTCTTAATCATCGAACCAAGCACACGTTTCTCTTGTTCAGCGAGCCTAGCAAATTGTTTTTCCTGCTGCACGTATATATAAGCTAGGACTGGTAATGTACCTATCGAGACTAGGTTCACAACACCCCAGCCAGAGAAACCCACCCTCTTGAATAAACTCGCTACTGCACCCGCCATAACTGGATCTGCTGGATATGGATCTTGTAAAGTTAGAAAATAAGAGTATTATTGGGTTGTATTATAGTGCTGTGTTTTAATAAGTTATACAGCGCTGTATATATATATACAGGATTTAAACCTATCTCAACTAGAAGTAAAAGTTATCTAAATCGTAGATTATATATCTAAATCAACTAATCCTTACTAGAATATGATTTATAAAATATTCGTCCGTTTAGGTTTAACAAAATTCACATTATTCAGTTTATATTAATAGTCAGCATGTTTTTTTTTTTGAAAAAGGTCTTTAATAGTTAGCATGTTATATATTTTATTTCTAAGTTATCTCTAAAACATAAGCACAGTCAATCCCTAAATCGGATGATAATATAGTTTCTCATATATAAGATAAATCTGCGACGATTTGAAAAAGTATTTCAAATGAATAAGAAGATATATTTCCCTTAGATATTTATTCAGGATACTTTTATGAAATCTTCCCTTAGAAATATGTATAATACCATCGACTTTGGTCATTTTGTTTCCTTTATTATAACATTGATACTTTGAAGGAAAATATATTCATTAACTAACTATGTCAATAAACATTAATAATTTAGCCTCACCTTGCGCTGGAAGTTAGCATTTACTTCAAAATTATTGTGAAAATGAAGATTATAGAATTTAGATATGTTTCACTTATATTACATTAAGAAAGTCCCCATTTCACAAGTTTAGCTAATTTAATGTATTAACTAATATATTTCTATTCCAATCACATAATATTTTGTTAACTTTTATGGTGACTCCGGTATTTATATCAAAAAATTTGTTGGGTTAACGGATCTTAGCTGGTTTACCCATACAATATGATTGTACTGGTTATCATAAGAAAATCGGAGGCGTCACTTGTTATTTAAACAAACAAATGAACCAAAATATAAGTAACTCGAATTCACTTTTGGCATCTGAACTAGTGTAGCAAATTTTATATCAAAACATATAATTTAAACAAATGCAAGAATGCTATCATGTAACATGTATGCTACATGTAAGTTATATCCTAAGTTTAGTAGAATTTAAGAAAAAGAAAAAAATTTGATAAAAACTATATTCATTATACATGAACAAACAAATATTAGTTACAAAAGTTTGCTGAGCATCGATTTTTTGATCATTTTATCATACAAGTGTCCCTTTACTTACCGTAACCACTACACGATCCAATTGATCACCATGTGCATAACCGTTAAAAAAAACCATGTCACTGGAATTTCTGTTTTTAATTTACCAGTTAAAATCGTAACATGAATTGTATTTCTGTTTAGATTTGATTCTTCCTCTCTCTTAATTTTCTCCTCCTTCTCTCTACTATTGGCCTTCTTCTTGATTTCTCCGCTTAACAGCTTCGGTGGCTTCCTCAGCACCGGAGCTGATATCTTCCTCTCTGTTATGTTTATTGCTTTGCCTATTTCGATCATAGCGGTGTTTTCAGTTGATTGTGGGCAGTAGTTCTTTGAAATCTCTTTTCCGGATCGACTTTCAGTCTGATTCTGATGGGTTTCTCCTTTAACTGCGTCTGGTGGGGACGGATCTTCTCGATCGTCGTTGTGGCTTGTCCATTTACTCCGCCTCCCACTTTCTTTACTGATCGGTTGGTCTCAGATTTTGCATGCAAGTCACGATCTTCGTCTTGGTGTTCTCCGTCTGGATTCTAGCCTCTTGTTGTCCTTGTTGTTCCATTTGGATCCGTTCTGGTTTGATCCTTTTCTAGTCTCATTCTTGTGATTAGATCTGTCCGGATTTGGATCGACTCGCTCCTTGTCTTTTACCCTGAGGTTTGATCGATATCTCGCTCTCATATGTAGCTTCTTCTTGGCGTTCCTTGTCACTTCTTGTCGACGTCGCCTTTGGCCGTGATTGCCGTTATCGAAGCTCTCTGCTCTATAATCAGCATGTGCTATAAGTATTCACTATAGGAGGAGTCACTCATCTTAGATGTGGGTGACTTTCTATCAAAGGTTCTCAACGGTTCGTTGCTTGGAATTCAATTCGTCCACCTTCATGTAAGCTTTGTGCCTTTCTATTAGTTTCAAATCCGCTTGTTTGTCTTAGGTGTTGTTGTAGTAAGTATCCCTTGTTAGGGCTTTATCTCTGGGAAAACTTTTGTTTTCTCCTGCAATGTTTCCAGAGTCATTTCGTTGTACTGCCGGCTATGTGTCTCAAACATGTATTCCACCCTTGTATTTTCCTACAAATGAATGATCTTTCAGTGTTAAAAAAAAAAATTGTATTTCTGTTTTTATTATGACGGTCAAAGTCTGAACTGAAAATGGATCTTAAAATCGTAACATGAATCAAATACAACGTAATGTTATTTAGTTTAATATATGCGACCAAAGTAATGCTAGAGAATATATTGTTAGACTATGGTCTATCTAAGGTGCTCTAGAATTCTTTTAAATAGCATTTTGAAGGCATACACAACTGCCATATAGGATGAGTTTTTTTTTTAATTTTTACAAAATTAAGGTTACAATTTTTTAAAAGATCCTCTAATAATATATAAGGGATATTTGCATATAAGACATATTATTTCACAAGAATTTACGGAAATACCTTTTACGCAGTCAAATTTTTATTTTGTTATCATTTTTCAAAAAAAAAAAAGTTTTATCTTGTTATCATTTTTAGAGTGCTTTATTGATCACTCTCTCCGTTTTATATTAAGTATCGTTGTAGAATAAATTTTCTTTGCAAAATAAATATCGTCTTAAGGTTTCTTTGAAAAATTTATTAACTTTATATATTATATGGCTTTTTCTATTTTTTCAGTTTATTTTTCAATTAACTATAATATGGTTATGTGTATAAATAATGCTGTTTTTGTTTTAAAAAATCTATTATTATAAAATGAAACTTCTCTCTATAAATTTGGGGCCCGTAGAAATTCATTCAATTCATTCATTCTCGGCGCGACACGTGGCAGACTCAGCGAGTTTCAATTGAAGGTGTGGGCTGCTGCGTTTTTGCTTATATTTTAGTGGGCCTTATGTTTTGTATACTCCCCGTGTTTCAACCCTAATACAGGCGAGACCAAGGTTTCATGTTCTTCTTCCACAATTCAACGAAGAGTCTTCTCTTTGATGTCTGATACAGCTTTGCCGTTTTGTCTTCTCTTCAGATAAACCAACAAAATATTTCTCCTAATTGATTCATTCCCTTTACCATGCTCCTTAACTCCATCACCCCTCTTCGATTCTTCTGCAAGGCAGTGTCTCTGCTCCTATAAAAGGTTAGTCTTTCTTTCCGCTTCTTTTGTTTTCAATAATGGTGGATGGTGAACTCTGGTATAGAGTGATGATTCGATACAAAGAGTGTAGGTTGTTTTCTTCTCGATCTGTCTCTCACATCTTATTTACACATTTCAAGGTTTAGAATTGAAAACTTTAAACTGATCAACCAAATTAACAACAACAAAAATTTGCAGGTTTGTTTGGTTGTAATTTGTTTAATCTGCATTAGAAGTTTTCGGAAACGTTATTTATATTTTATACTGCAGATTTCACGACATCATCACACGAGATCTTGGACTGAGATGGAAAATTTTGAGCTTTGATATGCTTTAAGTTTTAGATCTTTCAGCCTCATTTCATGTTCATATGTCTGATTTCTTGGAAATTTGACTGAGTGGAATATGCAGTCTTCCGCAAAGGATCGTGAATATGACTAAAAGAGACATGGATGTTCATGATCGAAACAACGATCATTTCTTTTCTTTCTCTAAATATGTCTCTTCTCTTTTGAATTAATCCACTTCATCCACCCATGTAATTTTCTTCTTCTTCTTTTTAAGTTACTTTTTTTTCTCTATTAATAGTTTTGTTTTCTTTTTCTTAGGCTGAAGCAGCTAATGAGGCCACAGATCCTTTGCAAACGGGTAAGAAAATAATTGAGTTACGCACTGTTCTGAGATGCTTTTGTGTTCCATATTATTTTAATCTAATAGAGCATGCGGCTTTGTAACATGCAATACAGAGAGCGTAGGTACAAAGCTTTTGGAGACTTTGGTTTAGTATGGTTAAGATAGACCTTGGACAGGAGTATATTTTCTCGGTCCTAACTCCATTTGGGCTCTTTCCTTTAGTATTTCAACAGCAGCTCTGTGAATGGCATCTTTATATGGGTAACAAATCGCCTCTGTTGACTTAGATTAGGGTCCTTCACTAATCTACCAGTGATGATCACTTGGTTATAGTTACAACTCCTCATAAATATCATACTGTGACCCCTACTCTATAATTGTCTAATAACTTATGCTGAATTTTATTGTAGTTCATACATGTTCTGGAACTTGGAATGATCTTTCTTTGTGCAGATGACATGAGTACGATCATTGCTGTGAAATTAAGGAAAAAGCTTGGTTGTAGGATGTGCGAAAAGTTTCAGTTGACGGGAATGAAAGGTAATGCAGCTTTCTATTGCTCTATCTGAATGTGACCTTTTCGTTACTATAAACACATTTCCGCTTACTCTTTTAAAGGTATTTATTAGAGTGAACTTCCTTTGTCGATGTCCTTTTTTGGTGGCGTTTACGTTTATGTTTTTCCAAGCCTTCATATTTCCAGAACAACAGTCACAATAATAATAATAACTCTTCAATGTGCAGTAACGACGCAACAGCAAGAGAATAATTTGTTCAAGACAGAGAACATAACCAGCAGTATCTATGATCCGAGTGAGGCTAGCATTGGATGGAGTATCGTAATGGGAAGTATGGCAGATCAATTTTTTTATTTCAGGTTACTATCTGATAAAGAGGGGCACGAGAAGTGATTCGGTGGGTGGTTAAAACCAAACATGCGATGGCAGTTAAAGTTCGATCTGATGGGTTTTGCTGGGTTGTAAGTGAAACAAAGCTGTCTTGGTTGTTGATAGTACTATAGCTCTCTATTAGTTGATCGGATGTGTGTAACTATCTATGATCAGGCAGGAACATATGTATATAACTTGATATATTTTGGTGATAAATTTCGATGAATAATAAACGATTGAATGGAATGTTCTCAAACTAGGATGCAGATGAGTACCTGCGACGACCACTGACCGTATTCACCTAAACCCGTATAATATTAGATGCATAGGTATACATCAGAACAGAGTTTGATAGTGGACAAACAATTATTCTTTCAATTCTTCGGCCAGATCAATATACAACAATCACACAGAAATGTATTATATTGAAAAATAAAATGAATCGACCTCTCACATCCCCTGTTAAATTAATATTTTAATGATCAGCCCCTTTGCATCTGCACATTCTACTCAAGCACCGTTTAGTTTTGTGGAACCTACTCTGATTCATGGATAACAAAACACCTAGAAGAGTTCCATGTTCTGGTTCCAGTGAGTCGGGTAGTAACCAAGAGAAAAGCATGGGCGCTGACTTAGACACGCCAAACGTTCGCGATGCCCGAGAGTCTCGAGTTCCGGTTCATCTGGCTTTTCTTTATTTTTAACATAGAAATTGTTGATGAGTTCATCACTATTAATAACATTACTGAACATACATTTCCAATCAGGTTATCATCCAGACAATGACCATGATCATCTAGACAAGCCGAATGCTCATTCGATCTTCAAAGTCATCACAATCAACCTCAGTAGGTTAGTGAATATCATATGGTATCAGAAGTAATTTTTCTCGACATAAATCTATTATAATAGCTCAAGATCTGATTATTCCTTAGCTAACAAGCATCCTACGAAGAAACGCAAAATGGGAAGACCAATAATTAATAAAAATTCAAATAGTATAAACTTTCCAGTAAACTATAATTGTTATTAAAAGTACAATGCACCTATTAAATTCAAAATCTAAATAATTAGTTAGTTTTATATGGTATATGTTTTACTATAAATGATATATATAAATAAATATATATATATATAATGCAAATATATCTTTCAGATGTCTTTGTAATCATTTGTATTATGTTATAAATATTTAAACGTCAATAATAAATTAATGGGAATTTAGCAGTTTCTAAATTTTAGTGTAGAGCCACCCCGAGTAAAAAATACATATCTAATTATCAAGATAGCTGAGTTTATTTAGACTTCTAAAAATAAAAACAAATACAGAATTAAACTTATATTTATATTTTAAGTTAATAAAATTTATACTAAATATTTACTCTAACTATTTCAATTATTTTCGATTAACATCTCCATAGTAGATACGGCTAGTATAAAACTAAAGTTTTTAATCTGTGTGAACAAATTAAAACGACACATGAATGGAGTATTATATCACTTTAAAATGGTTAGCTAATTTCTTATTAGGTTATACTGTTTCTAACGGAACTTAATACTCAAGCCGATTTTCTTACAACACATAAATTCACATCACACTACTCTGATCCAGTCACTGGTTTAGATAACTAAGCCGATGCTACATTCAATAAATTTTGAAATCAAACCATATTTTCTTAAAAATACAGAAATAAGATTTAAGGAGTAAATACTTTGGATATCAGGTATTATCGATCCAAAATAATATCTATAAGTATTGAATTTTAATTAAACACATAATTTTATATAAAGTAATTTAGACATCCGGTCAGAAATTATATATATATATACTCGTTAATTTGATTTCACACTAGATTTTAGTGATTTTGTGCAAACTCCTTTGTTAAAAATCTAAAAACTTAGTTACTGAAGAAAACCTATAAATTTATAAATATTTAGTGAAGTTCTAATGTTAAATTTAAATCGATAAATTTTAATTAGATTTTTAATTATATACAAAATTTATATCAGTTAAAAATAGACAAACTAATACTTCCTCTGTATTTGAAACTTAAAAGAATAATGTTTTGGAGTTTAGTTTTGTATTCAAAAGCTTGATGTTTTGACCTTTTACTAATGCATTTTATTTTTAAAAATTAAAATGGTATTGAGATTCAAATAAAACTAACCAAACCTAATAAAACTAAACTAGCCCTTTTTATTAACATGCATGTAAATTTTTAATCGGTCATTTTAATACATTAAAACATCTATAAATTAACAATGTTAGGACTATGAAATTTTATTAAATTACAGAGATATTAATTTACAAAAAATCTTTTTTAGATTTTTTTCTATTTTAAATATTTTTATTTATAAAATAAATAAAGATTTGATTTTACCGTATATACATTTATAAAATTTTAGAAATTTGAATTTCATATTGTTTTATTATATTAATTGGTTTATATTTTTATGTTTCATATAACTTATATGTGGATTTGGATATAATTTTACTAAATATTATCAAAATATATTGAAATGTTAAGAAAAACAGAGGTACTTATATGTTTAACTTTACTAAATGTTAAGAATAATATAATGTTTAGTTTGTACTTATATGAAATGTACATATAGTTATATTATTAATTTATGATTTTAATGGGATCATATATTTACATAGAATTTTCTAAAAGTTATTATCTTATTATTTTATCGATTTATGTTATATTTTAAATCGACCCAATTCGGAACAGAAGAAATTTATTAATTTATAGAGATTATTAGTTTATCGAGTATTAATTTATAGAGGTTCTATTGTATTTGGTTTCTTGTGTTTAAACCAGTTACACTATCGGTTACACTAGATCAGATGAAGTGAGAAGTGTGGACGTTAGATGGTACATGGCCGAGAATAAGACCCTGGATACTTGTAACATATATTTTCAAGATGTTTGCGGGAAGCTTGGTGAAGGAGATTGATATAAAAGGAGTGAAGAAGATGATTCCAAAGGTTAAATGTTGTCTAAGGCCTGTTGCTAAAGGAATTAGACAGCAAGTATTATTGATGGAAGAAGACAACATTCTCTGCTTCATAAGATTATTTCTAATGAAGGAGCATGAACTGGTTACTGGAAGAAATTGTTGCTGTAAAAGGTGAATGATCATCAAGAACAATATATTTCAGTTCTTGTGCCAAATGCTAGTATGGCTAAGATGTCAAATCTGTAACTCATGAAAGTTGCCTATTATGCTCTTATCTCTTTTGCTTACTAGTTTTACTGTTTCTACTTGTCAACCTATGTTCGGTTCAGCTAAGGGTGGTGCTTGATATTTCTTGCCATAACCTGTCCAAGTTAACAGGTATTAATAGATAGATACTGTAGATACATTCGTGCTCAGACCAATACATCCAATAATTATTTTTTGGTTAGATATCCGCCATGCTTTGGTAATTTTAAGTGATGCAATCCAAATAATATTGTTTCATCCAGTACAAACAAAGAACATAGAACCCATGCAATCCTCGAATGATTTTGGCTATGTTTGTTGTCACCTTTGGTGTGCCAAAACTTTGGTACGTATCATACTTGCCAAACAGATAAATCATAGAAGTTGATGGGGGATAATCTTTTAAAAATCTTACTGTGCAACGAAAAGAGTTATTTAATTTAATGGAAACATAATAGACGGAGACATGGAGAACTAACTTATTTAATTTTTTTTTTAAAAACACATCTTTCTGGAAATCTGCAACCCATCAACGCTCTCTGTCAATTCCTCTAGCTATCATGCTCGCAATCACACGTTTCTCTTGTTCATGGAGCCAAGCAAGTTGTTTTTCCTGCTGCCCGCATAGATAAGCTAGGACTGGTAATGAACCTATCGAGACTACATTCACAACACCCCAAAAACCCACCCTCTTGAATAAACTCGCTACTGCACCCGCCATAACAGTATCCGCTTGATATGGATCTTGTAGAGTTAGGAATATTATTGAGTTGTATTGTCGTGTTTTAATAAATTATACAGAGTTGTATATATATACAAGATTTAAACCTATTTCAACTAGAAATAAAAATTATCTAAATCGTAGAATATATATATATATATATATATATCTAAATCAAGTAATCCTTATTAGAACTAGATTTTCAACTCGCGCTCTATATGAACAATTAGTTTTATTTTATGCTTTAATATTTTCATATTTAACTTATGATAAAACTATACCTTTTAAATAACAAACATTGAGACCTCTTTGTTTGTATATGTAAATGTATATGTGTATTTTATAAATGTTTTTATATTTTTTTAATAATCATATGTTAAAAATATAAAGATTGTTGATCCGTATTAATTAATATTACACTATTATAAATATTTTAGTTATAATTTTATCTATTTTCTATTTGAATGACATAAAAGATTAATTCATATGCACAATGTCCATCTTTGCTTTGTATTCATTGGGGGTGGGCGGTCGGGTACCCATTCGGTTCGGTTCGGATCTATTCGGGTTTCGAGTTTTCGGGGTCAAAGATTTCAGCCCTATTTGGATATTTCTAAATTTCGGTTCGGGTTCGGTTCGATCTTTATGGTTCAGGGATAACCCATTTAAATTATTTTTAAAATTTTAAAATTCATTATATACTTTAAATTTCTCAAAATCGATAAATAAAATAATATATAACAAATAAATTTAAATAACATATGTCAAAATACCTAAACTTAACATATAAATTAGTTTGATTTGAACATTTGAATAGAGAATCAGTAGATTGTTTAAGTATTTTTGGTGTTTTGAGTATACTTTAGCTATTTTAGACATTTACTTTTGACTATTTGTATATATTTTCAAGTATTTTGGAAAATTTAAAAATATCTTATATATTTTGGATATTTTTAATATACATTAAATCTAAAAAAATTAATATATTTAGATATATAAATCTACTTCGGATACATTCGGGTACTCGAAATACTTCGGTTCGGGTAGGGTTCGGTTTCGGTTCTAAAAAAAAATATCAAAATTTTGAACCCGTTTGGATATTTAATGAATTTCGGTTCGAGTTCGGTACTACTTTTTCGGATCGGATTCGGTTCGGTTTTTCGGATCCGGATTTTTTGCCCAGCCCTAGTATTTACCAAATTTTATAATGAAAGTATCATTATTATATACTTATTGTGTGCATATATGTATTTTAAATACTATTATTTAGTTTTTTAAATGCATATTAAAAATATAATATCTAGATTTGTGACTGGTTGATTATAAGATACTGCAGCGGTTTAATAATAAATTATCAATATTAACATATTATAACATTATAAAAATATATAAAAAACTATTGTAATAAAATATAATAATTATCAATATAATATGATTAATAAAAAATTAAGCTTATTTATTTAATTTTTAAATTAGTCGAAAATTATAATTTTAATAAATTTTTTGAAGATTTATATTAAAACTTTAAAAGAATATTTTATTTTGTTTTATATAAGTGTATATCTTTATATATGTATGTATATTAATTATCATCGAATTTTGTTTACAAAACAAAAGGTTAGATAAGTCGCCTTAAGGTCACAACGTTATGATACGTTATGTGTCTTTTGTCGTACGCTTAGTGTCTTTGGTCGTAAGTAGGTCTGGGCATAAAATCTGGAACCGAAATCCAAACCGAACGAAAAATCTGATCCGCTTAATCCGAAATGTAAAAATATCCAAATTGAAGTGTTATTAACCGAATCTGATCGGTTAACCGAAAAATCGAAATTAATAGTCAATATATATATATATAAGTATTTCAATTATTAAATTCAATATTTGTGGTAATATGATATATAATAAGAAATATTAAAGTTTTAATAAATGCTTTAGATAGACAGTTTGTTATAAATAAATATTTTTTAATTTGTTCATTGAAATAAAAAGTCTATTTTCTATAAGGTAATACATATTATTTACAAATGATATTTGTTTTCATATTTGATTTAATATTTTATTGTTATTTTATCAATTTTATGTGTGATAGAAATTTTTATTTAATTTAGATGTTTTTCTTTAGGTTTTGCTTCAAAATTTTGTTTTTACTTGTTATATCCGAAACGAATCCAAAACCCGACCTGAACGTCTAACGGTACCGAATCCCAGGCGTGATAAAAGCCTGACTAAGATTTTCGGAAATGTTTACAGGAAACTGACGAAAGGAAGAGCCTAATGGTTGGTCTTGAGATATAGTTGAACTGTTAAGACGTTTCAGAAGCAGCTGCTGCAAATTAGAAAAGACAAAACGAGCTTCTACCTTGTGTTTCAGGAAGATTGTCAAGATGTTTTGTGGAATCATCAAGAGGCTGATATATTCAGAGAATTCATCCAGATAAGTCCTTCTCTGGTTCATTCAAGATATTGGTTTTGGTTTGACTCAGGGTAATGAAGAATTGAAGATCAGAATTCAGAACTGACTCACTAATTCTCAAAGATCAAAGCTATTGAAGGCTGGTTGTGCTGCATTGTCATTTGCATTTACCATTGAGAAGATATGAATGCATACACTGACACAGACACATAATTTGAGGAAATATAGGTCAGTATCGTCCCAAGGTTTGCTGTGATTTCTACCTTAGTTGTGTACTCAAGATGTTCTTCATCTGATACAGATAACAAGGACTGTTGCAGAAATAAGTTCTGAGATGTGTTATTCAAGGCAGTGTTTTGTGTTCCAAAAGTAAGTCGATCGTGCTAAAATTTGGTTGGGAGTACTACTGACTTGAGCGTCACCGTTGGGATTGAGATTCCAACGGTTTATTTGTATTTTGTTTGCTTCTTCAACCCTGTTCAGAATAGCTCATCCGGATTTACAGATTTGACCAGTTGTGGTGGAGACGTCAAGTCGGGGACCAAAAGAATCCGAAATGAGTTAAAATCTGGCAGACACATTCCATACATGCAGAACTTGATCCTCAAGAACCTGAAGAGGATGCGGAGTAAAACATTCCCTGTCAAAGACTACAGGATGGAGAATCTGTACGCCGGAGTGTATCTGTTACATTTTCCACAACATGTGGCGATGGAGCTTAATAAAGTTCTCGGAGGAGAGACTGATGACATGTCGGGAATGCCTTATTAGCCGTCTTTCTGCGACGATCAGGCTTATCTGAATAGTGTGGTTATGCTGATTTACATGGCGATTAAGACGGAGGTTCAGAGTAGTAACAATGGTTCAAAGCCTTACTCGGCCTGCAGAAATTACGATGAGATTAACAAGAATGTTTGGAGTAAGTGAGCCTTAATTGTACTAGTGGGTAAGACATGATTTGTGGAGCAGAGGTCGTTCTGGAATATGCCTTTGGAAGTTTTGACCGGTTATGGATTTTGTGGGTCTTTACTTGCAAGCTGCTAGAGGTAATGTTAAGTTTCCATGGCAAGACCAGGATGTGGATGTTGTGTTATTGACTACTCTGAAGTAGTGGATGACAAGAAGCTCTCTGAAAGTTTATCATGATTGAGCAACAAAGTCTTCTATCAGTGGCTACGTTGTGACCATGATCAGAAGGCCTGAACGTCCACTTTTGCAGTTTTGTGCTTAGCAGCAATGTTACAGATGAACTGATGAAGTAACTGGTATTAGAAATCCAAGATGAGCCTGAAGCAGTCAAAGAGTCAAAGTTTTATTCTGAGTTTGCGTTGCAGGTTACTGAAATTCTGAAAGAAGCTGTGTCTCGGTGAAGCGTTACAGTGTTTCAATCGTCTCTATTGTTAAAGAAAATTCATGATGAATAAAGGTGACACCCTGTGGTTTACTGGTAGTAAGGAAAATGATGATGAGAAGCCGGAAAGCTTAAAACGTCAGCACAAGCTAGACAAGAGCATGAATGTGTTCAGGGAAAAGTTTCTGATACAGAACTGAGGTACTGCTAGAAGGAGTCTGTGTTTTTTTTTTTTTTACAAGTGAAAACTCAAGCAGGGGGAGAATGAGATGCAATGAAGCAGGGGGAGCGTTGATTATAATCCAAGTTGTTAGTATGAGGTTGTTGATTCTAAGGATGAGCTTGAGTTGACACACTCAAATAAAAAGGGGAGACAGATTTCAGGATTCACAAGAAACACTGTACTATTGCTCATGGTCAAACATTATCAATAGAAGAAAAGCTCGTGAAACAGGATGTCTCGGTGGAAGGACAGACTTTTCATAAACAAGTCTGAAGTTTGAGAAATAAAAATGAGCTGCTAAAAAGGAAGCTCCTGCATGTCATGGGCATGTGCAAGTTAAATTTTTTTTTTGAAGGATCTTTCTCTGCTTCAGCGTGCTCCTCTATTTTTTTTTTTTTTTTTTTGATCCAACGCTTATACTAGACTATGTGAATAGGCACTAGTAGACAGTAGTTCATTAGTTGGTGTATGCAATCAAGTATTTTAGTTGTAAGTTAGTTTCATTGTGACTGTTTATTAACCCAAGCTAGAAACAAGTTCTATAGTTGTTACCTGTTAATTAACCAGGCTTCACAGATCTCTCTCCTTGAACATCAATGTGCATCTCTACCAACAGCATGAAAGAGAACACACATAAAAGCACAGTGAACTTGAGCAGCATCTCTACTCTTTTGTTTCTTAGGTTATAAAAATATTAAACTGTGTATCACATGAAAATATATATATCCACAGAAAGCTAAGGTTATGTGGAGATAACATAACATTCAAAGGGTCTCTGCTTTCATGAGATTATATCTGATAGTTGTCAACCTATCTGGTTAAAATCAAACAAACAGATTTTGTTTGTGATGCATACAATTTTTTTAAACTAGGAACTGTCATGGTTTTGTTAGCCTCTCAACACGCACACGCAAATCCTACGCTAAACTAGTGCAGCAATCAATAATAATGTATTATTACAAACAAAGAAAAAAGGAGTCAAGTCAATCTCACCAAGTTGTAGAACTATGTTGGCCTAATATCATACAAACAGATCCTAAAGGATCATCTATTTATGCAAAGAGAAGACTTTTTTATTTATTTAATAGGAATATTATAGATGGAAAACTAACATAAGAATAAAAAGAGAAAACACATGCTTGTGGATAAATCATCATCATCAACGATCTCTGATTATTCCTCTAGCCCTCATGTCAGCAACCGTTGCATTCACACGTTTCTCTTGCTCATCAAGCCAAGCAAATTGCTTTTCCTGCTGGAAGTATATATAGGCTAGGACCGGTAATGAACCTATCGAGATTACATCCAGAAAACCCAATGGAGGTAAACCTACCCTCTTCAAAATTCTAGCTACTGCACCCGCCATAACTGGATCTGGATCTGATGGATCTACTTAGAACAAACCAAAAGAAAAAAAAACATAAAACACAGTTAATCCTTAAATCGGATTCTAATATGTTAAGATAAAAATCTATTAGATCCAATCAGATATATCAAAGTACAAAAAGAAAAGGACGAAACTACACATCTAAATCGCTAATTAGATTGGAATACAATCATCATCCCTATCCTATTTTTTTAACACAAAGAGAGAAAAAGAGAGAGGTAAGAACCTGACAAGACTTGAAAGCAGTTACAGAACTCGAAACTCTGTTCCAGATCCCTGTCTCCTCGTTTCTCGATATATAGCCAACAACCGGTTTGTGGCATGGGCCTCTCAAGGTCGGTTATTTTTGGGCCCAACACCCACATCTTACGTTGGTCGATTAATTCCCAAACCGATTTTTTTCAGCTTTTTGTTTTTTTTGGTCGATTAATTTATTGGAAAATATATAAATTTACTTCAGTTGGGTTCGAAAACTTTAAACCATTCAGTTGCTTGATAACATATATTCTCTTTTTTTTACCCATAAAACATAATTTTAAAAAAAATATTTACCGCACCTGCTCCACTTAAACCTGCGGATAATCCGCTAGGCTCACATGTAATATTAATAATAATTAAAATTATTATTTTAAATATTTTATTAAAATAATAGACCTTTTATTTCTTTTTATCTGAGGTCTTGGAAGATATTTTTGTTTCAGTTTGTATAATATTTTGAAACTTTTTAATTAAAATCCATAAAGTTAAATTATTAAAAGTTAATATGTTGTTTTGTATCTTATTTGTTCATAATAGAAATGATTAATTAATTTTGGTTACATTTTTGGTTTTAATCAAGTGTTTTTAATAGAAGTAATTTTTTTCTTAATTTGTTTATTTACACTAAAACATCATATAAAAAACGGAAGGAGTAAAAAAAATATATCTATAATAAAAAAATTAACTTTTTTTTGTATGTTGGCAGATACCCGCCGTTGAATTTTGGCTGATCCCCACTCGCACACGAATCAAGTTTTTCAAATCATTTGACCCACATCCGCTCCGCGGCAGAACAAAAAGGCGGCCTCGGAGATAATATTTTGATTTTCCAGCCTTAATTTTTGGCCATCTTTTGGTTTAAAATAAGAACTCTTCTCAGTGTCGGCCCTGACCTAGAGTTTAGGTCTGGGTATTCGGGTCCTCGGATTAGGTTCGGGTCGGGTCTTGTCGGGTCCGGGTCTGTCGGGTCTTCAAAATTTAGATCCATATAGGTACTCATAATTTTTCGAGTCGGTTCCGGGTCGGGTCTTGTCAGATCCGGGTCGGTTCGGGTCCATAATTTTAATACCTAAAAATACCCATAATTTTCGGGTATATTTCGGGTTCGGGTCAGTTCGGGTATTGAGGACCAAAAAAGACCTGAAATATCCGAAGTAGATCCAAAAACTTGAAAATACCCAAAAATCTTAAAAATATTCGAAGAACCGCAAAAATACCTAAAATTTTACCCAAAATCAGATCCGAGAACCCAATAGGTACCCAAATACCCAAATTATATTTTCTGAAAATCTAAATTTTATCCGAAACCTGAAATTATACCAAAAACCCCGAACCTGAAACTTAAAAAAAAATATGAAATACCAAAAATATACCTAATCACCCAAATATATCTAATATAAAAAATAATTATCAGGTACTTCGGGTACCCTATCGTGTCACGGTTCGGGTCCGGGTCTTATCCAAGACCCACGAGTCTAAATAAAAAAGACCCATTTAGGTACCTATAATTTTTCGGGTCGGTTCCGGATCGGGTATTTCGGGTCGGTTTCGGTCCGGGTCTTCGAGTCCGGGTAAAATACCCAGGCCTACTAGAGTTGAGGAAGCACCAGCTTTTGGCGCCAAATTATGTTATATATGTATGGGCATCACAATGGCAAATACTTGCATGTATCTGGGTGGTTATCTTCCGCTTAGCTGAGTTAAGGGTACTTGGTTCGAAATTTCAGGACAAAATTTCATTTTGCTTTAGGCAATCATGTAGACTGGTCCGGGCCTGTCTCTCCTTTACATTTAGTTGTTTATAAGATTGGTTTTATATAGTAAAAAGTTAATAAACAACCATCATTTTTCAAGAAATCTCTTTAATAAGACTACAAGAGAATAAGTGTAAACTTTGTTTAGGGTCTAGGGTTTAGATTTAGGGTTTGGATTGGTTTGGATTTAGGGTATAAGATTTAGGTTTAGATTTAGGGTTTCGATTTAGGATATATGATTTGGGTTTAGATTTAGGGTTTGAATTTAGAGTATAGGATTTAAGTTTAGATTTAGGATTTAGATTCATTATTTAGAGTTTAGAGTTTAGTTGACGGTATTAATATCGTTGAAATTTACGTTATTTTTTTTATTTCAGCTATTTTAATTTTTTTATTAAATTTTTTTATTTAATAGTTTATGTGATAGTTTGATTGATCATAAAGAAATGAGGTGAATTTAAAGGTTCATCCGCCGAGGTGAATTTAAAGATTCACCCTAAGGATGGATCTAAGTTTTTCTCATTTCTAATAGAGTTATTCTTGGGTTCACCCCTAGGGTGAACCTCTAGGTTCACCAACCAATAGAATTGTGTTATTTCAAATTTGATATGTTTTAAAAAAGAAAACAAAATCTTGTTAAATTATATTATGTTTTTAAAAATAAAAATACAAAATAAATAAATAATAATAATCATTAATAAAAACAAAAATAATTCTTTAAAAAAATATATTTTAACACTAAACCCTAAACTCTAATTCTAAACCCTAAACCCTTGGGTAAATCATAAACACTAAACCTTAAAATCTAATCATGAACTCTAAACCCTTGGATAATCATAAACACTAAATTTTTAACACTAAACACTAAACCCTAAACTCTAATCCTATACCCTAAACCCTTGGGTAAATCATAAACAGTAAACCCTAAACTCTAATCCTAAACCCTAAACCCTTGGGTAAACCATAAAATAAAAATACAAAAAATAAATAAAAAATAGTAATATTTACAAAAAAACAAAAAAAAAAAAATTAAGAAAAACACTAAACCCTAAATCCTAATCCTAAACCCTAAATCCTAATCCTAAACCCTAAACCCTTGGGTAAACCATAAACCCTTTGGATAAATATTAAACATTAAATCAAAAATTAAATATTAAACATTAAATCAAAAATATTTCGAAATTATTACTTTATTTATTTATATTTATCTTTTTATTTTAAAAACATAATATAATGTTACAATATTTTTTTAAAAGATTTCTTTTCGTTTTTTATAAATATTATTTTTTTGTATTTTTATTTTAAAAACATAATATAACTTAATAAGATTTTGTTTCCCTTTTTAAAAGATATCAAATATGAAATAACACTATCATATTGGTTGGTGAACCTCTAGGTTCACCCTAGGGGTGAATCCAAGAATAAGTCATTAGAAATAGCTAGCTTATCCGAAAATTCAATAAGACATTAACTTTTACGGCTAAAGTTTTATAGCCACAGCTGAACTATTCATCACCTATATAATTTTAAATATTTAAATAAGATATTAAAAACATAAACAAAACATCAGTGGAACTTCCTTTGATCTAGCGATTTGACTAAAGGTCATTAATGCTTCTACACATAGAGATCGTAAAAAATATTGTCGAACATGTATCCAATAGGGTGGTTCAGTTGATACTGTCAGGTGGAGATCCTTATAAAGTATATACAATTGTTGGACGTAGAATCGTCTATAATATTTTTCAAAGTTTGTAATAGCATAATTATCCAATATTAGAAAATACATTAAATTTTGAAAATAAAAAACATCTACGTTATTTGATCTTAAAAACTATAAAATTTTATACGTTAATATTTAACTAGTTTAGTTTAGTGCATATTCGATTTTATCCCTGCATGTAACAACTTGTATGATATTAAATAAAAATAAAATTTAGATTGATTTTTTAGAAATGTTTTCAAGCTAGTTGCGACGAGAAAGTATAATGAAAATCTTCTTTCTTTGAATCGGTGTGGGCATCCATTATTGATACAGCTCCCCATACTTAGTATATTTGGTTAACGAGTCTCAGATTAGTGACAAAGTAAATTACTCGGCTATGCATTTTACATAGTTTTTAGAAATCCCTACAAAAACATTTAGGCCCATTGCATGCCACATATCTACGTACAAACTTCTTCGTCACGTGACGCAAAAAAGGGCGAGAAAAGTAAAATATAAATAATACATGGAATCTGATCTTCGTAGAGAAAAAAAAGACATTACAAGGGCCATGCCAATATCGTATCACAGACTTCACGTGCATCTTGAGAAGGATCTGACAAGAGTGCTTTGGACAAAACTGATCTTGCTTCGAGCAATTCTTCTCATATGCATTCAGTAGGACAGTATCAAGTCTTCACTCGCCATGACTCATGCGTGATGCCAACAGTTTTGCACGAGCAAACTTCTCCTACACAAACAATGTCACGAGCAGTGGCGGGTCTAGAAAACTTTTTAACCGGAAACACAATATTATAAATATAATATTCAATTTAAATATATAATTAATACTAATTATAATAATATATATTGGTCAAATAATAACCATATTTCTATTGTAATGATTATATTATATTTTTGTCAATCATCTTTTTTTTTTGAAACTGAACAATCATCTTTTTATCCATAAAAATACTTAGATTGTTCAAAAAAATATAATGCACATTAGTATAAAAATAAGTTAAGTTATGAAATAGTTTAAAAGAAAAGGGAAAAAAGTGTTATATATAAGGTGCATAGACAAATAATTAGCCTTATTCAAAAAAAAAAGATGCAAAGAGAAAAAAAAATGCAAAAGACAAAACAGGTTTTTTCTTTTCAAAAAAAAAAAAAGACAAAACAGGTTTCGTGTAAAGATATTTCTGTAGCCATAGTCTAGGAAACCTACATAAGATGAAATGGCGAAAAATAAAGGTTAATATTAATATATAAATAAAAAAATGAATAATAAAAAATTAAGCATGGACAATCGAACCCCTTACCTCGAGTTAAAAAAGGGCACAAGGATTACAACTCACCTAGCTGACAAACTATCAAATATCACACACAAATTCTATATAATCAGTTGAGGGCACGTGACCCGTATCCATCAACGTGGATCCGTCCCTGTTAACGAGTACAATGACCTCGTTTAAGTTCTGATTGGCAATCTAATAGCCCGTTGTCCCAAAAAAAAAAAGTAACTGCTCCGATTAATAGTAGTCATGAAGTGAGACGCTGAATAAAAGTAACTTAAATTGAGCAGCAAGTGTCTTACTTTTGTCTTTCTCAGAAACTGATTCTGCTGACTGATGTGGTGGGAATCTTGGAGGATAAAGATGATCAGGAAGCTTGGTACTGAAGGAGATTGATATAAAAGGAGTGAAGAAAATGATCAGATGATTCCAAAGGTTAAGTGCTGTCTAAGGTCTGTTGCTAAAAGAATCAGACAGCAAGTATTATTGATGGAAGAAGGCAACATTCTCTGCTTCAAGAGATTATTTCTAATGAAGGGGCATGAACTGATGACTGAATGAAATTTTTGCTTTAATAGGTGAATAATAATCAAGAAAGATATAGTTCAGGTTCTTGTGCCAAATGCTAGTATGATTAAGATGTCAAATCTGTAACTCATGAAAGTTACCTATCATGCTCTTATCTCTTTTGCTTACTACTTTTACCGTTTCTACTTGTCAAACCTATTTTCGGTTCAGCTAAGGGTGGCGCTTGATCTTTCTTTCCATAACCTGTCCAAGTTAACAGGTATTGATAGATAGATAGATACATTCTTGCTGAGACTAATACATCCAATAATTTTTTTTTTTGGTTAGATCCGCCATGCTTTGGTAATTTCAAGTGTCCAAATAATATGTTTCATCCAGTACAAACAAAACATAGAAACCAGCGCAATCGTCGAGTGATATTGCCTATGTTTGTTGTCACCTTTGGTACGTATCATACTTGCCAAACAGATAAGCATAGAAGTTTTTTTTTTGTGGGAGATAATCTTTTAAAAAACTTATTATGCAACGAAAAGAGTTATTTAATTTAATGGAAACATAATAGATGGAGTCATGGAGACATGGAGAACAAACATATTTAATTTTAAAAAGAAACACATCTTTGTGGAAAATCTGCAACCCCATCAACGTCGCTCTCTGATAATTCCTCTAGCCCTCATGTCATCAAACCTCGCATTCATACGTTTCTCTTAATCATCGAACCAAGCACACGTTTCTCTTGTTCAGCGAGCCTAGCAAATTGTTTTTCCTGCTGCACGTATATATAAGCTAGGACTGGTAATGTACCTATCGAGACTAGGTTCACAACACCCCAGCCAGAGAAACCCACCCTCTTGAATAAACTCGCTACTGCACCCGCCATAACTGGATCTGCTGGATATGGATCTTGTAAAGTTAGAAAATAAGAGTATTATTGGGTTGTATTATAGTGCTGTGTTTTAATAAGTTATACAGCGCTGTATATATATATACAGGATTTAAACCTATCTCAACTAGAAGTAAGAGTTATCTAAATCGTAGATTATATATCTAAATCAACTAATCCTTACTAGAATATGATTTATAAAATATTCGTCCGTTTAGGTATAATAAAATTCACATGATTCAGTTTATATTAATTAACTAGGTGATTTTCCCGTGCTCATGCACGGGTATAAAGATTTATGAAATAATTAAATTATAAGAATTATTAAATATTTTTTTTTGTTTGTTTATTAGTATTAGATTATTTTGTAATTTATGTGTATGATAAATAAATAAAAAATCGTATTAAGTATAATTATGTTACAGACTTAGTTAGATATGTGATTTCTAAATATAATATGTCATATTAACTCAAATATATATTTTGGTATATTGAATTACTTTTATTCTCTTAAATTGAGCAACGATTTTTGTTTATTTTTTAATTATGTTAAATTTGAATTATTGTTTCTTAACTTCAAGTAGTTCTTTTCATCTCTTTGTTTAATCAATTTTCAGTTCATCCTCTTATATTTGCACATATATTTGTAAATTTTGTATATCTGATATGTTGTTTCAGAAAAAATATATTAAATCAAAGTTGCATTAACACACATAACTTGTAATATTTTGAAAATTCATGCACATTTATGAATATATAAAATAATTAAATCATAACAATTGGTTGATTTAATACTTTATATTTTGATTAGTTTGATAATTCATATTTTGGTATATTAGGTTGTATTTTTTTAAATAAATCAAAAGATTTTATTAAAATTAGACTAAAATAAGAATAACCTTGTTAGTTATATTTTAATTGGATTGAATAATATATTATGTAAGATTGTGTATAATTTGATATATGTTGTTTTTGATAGAATTAAAAAATTGAAGTGTTGAGAAATTCATTAGATAGTTACACCAAAAACTCATAATTTTTCTCCCCAACAATTTGCTTATATGCAGTTTAGATCAAGCAAAATTAATAAGTTTAATTTTCATTCTAACATTATTTGAATTGTTTTTATTAATTTTTCAGTTAATAATTATAAAATAAAAATAAACTTATATTATATGATAATTTTTTTGTTACCAAAAATTGATTATTTAGTCAAACTAATATTCATCGTAAAAATACTATTTTATCTTGTTTATTAGTCTCACATTTTAAATATGTATCTGGTTTTAAAATGACACAAAATCTATTTTTGTTTTTGTGAAAATGATATTAAATAATCAGTTTGTGTTGTTTAAATAATTATAATAAAATTATATATTTAATTATAATAAAATAATTATGGAATAATGATATTTATATTATTTTATTTTCAATTTATTTTGTAAAGTATATCTTAAAGTTTATATATATATATATCATTTTATGTTAATAAAAAATAAAAAGAATAAAAACTTTGTTTATATATAGAATCTATATAATTTTGTAAAAAACGAAATTTAAGTTAAAAATGATTAAATTTTTAATAAAAAGGGAAATGACAGTAAAGTATATTAAAGTTATTATATTTAAATTAAATATATTATTATTTTTAGAAGAAGATTTCAAAAAAAAAAAATATTTCAAGTTTTTGTGAAGCTACGTTATATATACATATATAGTAAAAAGTTTATATATTTTCCCTTTTTATTTGTATTTTTTATAGAAAATTTAGAAAAGATAACTAAAATTTCTTTGTATATAAAATATATATGTTTATGTTTTATAAATATTTAATTTTCTATTTTTGTTCTTTTGCAAAAATTAAAATTAAACTAAAAATTTATTAACACCTTATTATGAAAAAATAACAATAAAATATATTTAATTTAATATATTCAAATAATAAATTTTATTATCTTTTAAAAGAAGAACCTTACAAAAATTTATATTTACAATTTTTGTGATTCTACGTTATATATATATATATATATTAAAAGCTTATATATTTTGCTTTTTATTTATATTGTTTTAGAAAAATTTTTAAAAATAATTAAAGTTCGTTTTTATTACAATATTATATGTTAATATTTACTTTTATTTATTTATGTGTGTGTTTCAAAAAAGAAAATTAAATTAAAAGTTAACTAATATCTTATTATGAAAAAAGGAAATACATTATTAATGTCAATCATATATAATATTTTTAATTCATTAGGGATATCTATGTAATCAACCATCGCGAGAGTTAACGTGAGCGCGCCACGTAGGAAACTGACTTCTCAAATAATATTATAGAGATAGTCAGCATGTGTTTTTTTTTTGAAAAAGGTCTTTAATAGTCAGCATGTTATATATTTTATTTCTAACTTATCTCTAAAACATAAGCACAGTCAATTCCTAAATCGGATGATAATATACTAAGATAGAGATAGATTTAGTAAAGATATATCAAAGTCCAAAATGGACGAATAGTTTGGATTATTAACACAAATATAGATAGGAGACTAGTTTACAAAAAAAAAAAATATAGATAGGAGACTAGAAACCTGAAAGGATTTAAACGGTTCCAGAACTAAAAGACTTGAGAGAGAAAAGAGCGCCATCGTTGTCTTGTTCTTCAAGTAACGCAACACTCTTGTAGGGTACATCGAACCTTCGTTTTGGACCCACGAATCTATGCTAGTTGCAATCTTTCAAGGACCTATTTACCTCCATAGTCCCACAACTTGCTTTCTCTCTCTCTCTTTTTTTTTTTAAATAAAAAATTTGTCTTCTTCTATTCTTATCGAGATGCTTTACTTCTTCTTGATTGGTAGATTTTCAACAGTAAACCGTAAACTGGGGTTGACAAAAAAAAATGTAAACTGGCACTAACTGTCTCTGAGTCATGTACGAACACTTAACACTTCTTGTGTGGGATCTGTCCTATTTGACTTTGGGGAATCTCAAGAAAAACATTGCAGCGGTTTCAACTTTTTTGATATTTTTAAGGGTGAATTTGGTGAATATTCATAAGGGGCAAAAGAATGAAGAATATGTTCATGCTACGGTACCACTGGACGGATGGGATAATTTGCGTACAAATATGACTGAAATCTCCTTTACACCATATAGTATAATCACACAAATGATTTAATCAGTTACGAGATTGGTTTCATCCAGTGACTATACTATAATAGTTACAACATAGTTAACACTCAACACAAACATGTACGCTTTTTATTTTGTGTATACCCACAATGCTTTACCAATTTGGGGGAAGGGTCAAAGTTAGTGTGATAACTTAGGAATGTTAACGTACATAACAATCCTACTAGGAACAAAGTTTAGTTTTGTCTCAGAGGTGCAACTAGGAAACAAAGTTTACAGGGTAGAGAGAAGGAGTATGTCGGGAATTTTTTTTTTTTTTAAAACGTCATTGGTTAATACATATATAAGACTAATGTAAGATGCAGGCAAATGGCACAAAATAGTTCATTGTATGAATAAGTCCAAACTGAGGCTGGAGACTGCTGCAAACCGCACATGTATGTGCTGCGACGCCAGGGGAGGCTGCTGTGAGGGTGTCACACTGATTAAGTTGCGATGTCGCATTGACTTCAAGGAGAACAACCGGCACAACACATGCTAAACCTGAAAAAGTTCACAAGTAACACATGAAAGTGAAAGAGACATACTATTCTGCATACCTTATAGCAGAGTCATACAGAGGAGTTAACTAGATACAAGGTTGGGTTTCATCTATTGCGTGACCATGCCATTGTGTAACTGTACTTTTCAAAAATACATATATCTTATATACTATATTACTAACAATTTTCACATGGCATAGTCAGAGAATTCACACCACATAGGACACACATTCAGCCACAAATATATATATATATATATATATGAAAAATTACTTAGAATGACTCTAATTGATCTAAAAATTACTAGAATGACTCGTATTAAATTTTAATTACTAGACTAAAATAGGATATGAGCAAATTTACTAAAAACCCATTCTAATAAATAAAAAAAATATATGTTAAAAACATTTAAAATGAATTGACGACAAAAAAAAATAGAAAAGAAGAAAAGAGTTTGTCGTGTCTCTCTCACAAGACATCGAAGAAACAAAAGGTGGAGCCTTCTCCGATTAAGAGTCGCCGTCGTTCCTATCCCACTCCGACAACATCTCATCCGTCACAGTCGCCGTCGATTTCGACACCTCCTCGTCAAGTCGCCATCGTCCCTGTTGTGTGAACCCTAGGTCTGATTTGTCTTCCGTTTTAGATCGACGAAATTGAACTGTAAGGGCTAAATCTGTCCAATTCCAGAGTTTTTATTACACATTTTAACATATATTGTTTGATTGAGTGTTTAATTTTGAAAACCCTAAATCCCAATTTCAACATTCCTTCCACTTTGAACTGAGACTGTTTTTTTTTTTTTCGTAATGAAGTTTAGTTATGACAGATTGTTTGATTATTGTTTCATTGACTGTGAAAGTTTTTAGACTCTAATTCCCAGTTCTCTTACCACCGGTTCACATTGAAGTCTGAGTTAAAGTTTAATTTTGGTTCTGTTTTTTTCATAACCTTAACTTTTAATTCCTTTAGTGAGAAAGAAAGTTCCAAACTTTTTTTTTTTATTTTGGATACAAAAGTTTGAGGCTTTTTTTTTCTTCTTCTGTGTACATGATCTTGAATGATTTGTGAATGTGAGTTTGGTTATGTGATCAATTCAGGATAACGTTTAAGCATTGTAGTATGGCAACTATAATTGGTCTGTGTTTGAGAGCTAAGCTTAAAGAATGCTTTCACCTCCATTATAATGTCAACTATGCTTTTAATTAAAAATATAGATGTTTTTCAAAGGTCATTTGCTATATATGTCTGATTGTTACTGTTTCCTTTTACTCATGTTCAGGTTGATATCAGAGTGTCTCCTGGTTCTCATGCCGATGAACATTCAGGTAAGGAAGTTAGGAGACGGCTTATGTCACTTAATTCATTTGTGCTCTGTTTTAATTCCTTAACAACTGTATATCTTGCAAGAGTATGGATGATATGACAAGTGATAAACTATGCTCGTGTCCTTAGTGAAGAATATATTTCAGCTTTGTATTAGGCGAAAGTTGATATCTCTTACATTTGTATTCGGTGAAAGTTGATATTGTTTGTTCTGAACTTCAATGCATTTGGGGACATATTTTTGTTGCAGTGAATAAACAGCTGAATGATAAAGAAAGAGTGGTAGCTGCATCGGAGAATCCTAATCTCCGTCAGCTTGTGGATGAGTGTACCTACTCCACTGAGATGTGAATCACAGCATTTTACTTTTACTCTTGTACAGATTTCACATTTGGGGTTGTATCTTATGTCTAAGAGACCGTTCTTTGTCTATTTTTGTATTGCTAATGTTACCTACACGCTTGAACGTTGTATACTGCTTTGATTTGATAATGTTACAAACATTTTTCTTCATGGTAACCACAGCTTAAACTTACCAGAAAAAACAGCTAAAAAGCTGTTGATTTTTTTTTTTTTGTAACAGATGAAACTGTTGATAAAACAAAAAAAAGTTTGGAACTTTCTTTTTCACTATCACTCGGACTACACCGTAAGATCATTAAAAAGAGTCAAATTTTCACTTTCCCACACGAGAATGAAGTGATCAGTATTCTCCAATCAAATAAGATTGCAACAAGTGTGTAAACCACCATGAAAAGAAACACCTTGATAAAGAAGAAAAGAGGGATGAAAGATATGATGACAATTACCAAAAATTTACCTAATTCTGATCTTAATTAACCAAAAAATAAACCAGATTCGAAATTAATGTAAACTGGATTGAAATTGAACATTAAATTATGTTTTTGGTTTACATAAAATCAGATTTTGTCAATAAATCTGCCACAACATTAATTAAAAAGTCTGTCACCACATAAATAAAAAATCTACCAACAATTTTAAAACGGATATATAACTCTGCCGTAAAAAAATAAATCGAACATAAGAAAATAAATCGGTACATAAGAAAATAAGTTGACCACAAAAATCTACCGTTTATAACAAATCTGCTACTTCAATCGACAGACATATTCTTATAAATCTATTTTCTATTTAAATCGAACAGTTAACTCTGCCGTAGAAACAAATCTGACGTTTCTAAGAAAGTCGGCCACCATTTTAACGATAGATTTGTTTTTCTATACGGATTTTATTAATAGACTTATTATTTGATAGATTTATTTTTTAAAAAATAAGTCTGCCGTCGATCAAATGTTAAGGGTATTTTAGTAATATTTTTTTTTGTTATAACTATGGACAAGGGCAATTTCGACCAAAAAAATATTCTAATAATTTTCAAAAAATATGAGTCATTCTAGTAATAACATAACTAATTTGTGTCATTTTAGTAAACTTCCCTATATATATATATATAATGGAATATTGAAACTAAACACAAAGGCACATCAAACGTGGTTGGGAAGGACAAAACGAATTGATATACATATGAGGTGGTTTAGCACATGGCTAATTTACTATAGACACAATATGCACAATACGACACAATCACACACTCAGTTATATATATATATATATATATATATATATATATAATAGATTATACTATTACATTGTCTCATATATAATAGGCATACATAACTGAATGGAAAGAAGATTATAGTAAGCATGTATACGAGTTAAAAAAGATGCATCCATAGCTATACAAGTGACAACCAACATTTTCTATTTATTATAAGCAAAGTGATCACAACATCCAACACAATCATGGAAGAATATACGTATATAGATCTAACTATTTTAAAGTTGCTGAGTAACTATACTATGAACGTCTCTCATATAGTATAGTTACTTTGATTTCTATAAATAGGCTGCTCTGCATTTCCTTTTCCAATCTGTATTTTTTTTTAAATACACGTTTCTCTTGCTCCTTGACCTTTGCCTCCTCTTCCTCTTTGACTAAAGTCTCTGCCTCTCTGGCTCTTTCTCACCCCTAATACTCAGGATAACCAATCAACTGATAACAGTCCGACTTTGTGAGTGTCCCGTCTTTCCACAGTGCACACAAACCATCTCTTTGCGTTTCCCTGCATTTGCTGAGAATCCCCACAGCTTCTCCGCAGCCTCCCTGTTCCGTGCTATGGTTTGCTGTCGCTTTTCACTGACCATCCGCTGATACACTAGTGTGAGTTTGGGAAGTGGTTCGATGCTTGTTATAGTTTGGGAACGCACAGTCCCAAACCTTGCTGTATCCAAAGCCGTTCAAGAATGTATTTGTCTTCTCTTCATTCCTATCTTCCTCCAATTTGATGTGCAAGTTCGCCACAGCTGCAAGTGTGGATCGGTATATAAACCGCTAATTTATCCCACATCTTCTTCAGATTCCCATAATACACCAAAACAGAGTCTCCATTCTGCCTAGAACTCGCTATCTCACCTCGAAACTCACTGATATGAGGTCCGTTTCCAACAGAGAATTACAACATAAACACAATCAACTCCTAAATCAGATGATAATATGCTAAGATAGAAATAGAGATCGGATGACTAAAGACCTGAGAAAAAGTTTCCTAAATCAGATGATAATATGCTAAGATAGAAATAGAGATCGGATGACAAAAACCTGAGAATATTACGACTCCAGCGTATGCCTTGTGCTGCATGCATCTCTGGTCATATTTTCATGCAATGACATCAAAAATAAAAACGCTAGTGACGGTATTTGGGAGTGGTAACGTTTCGAGTTGCAACACCATGAGTAGTTTCATGTGAGTGATTTCATCATTATACCAACTTCCTGGATCGCATCGAGTAAATAAAAAAAAAATTGAGCTTAGAGTATTTTTCTTGTAACTTGAGGTATATCTTTGAGATACTATCAAGTAGTAGTTGATGGAAAAGGAGTGGCATGGAAAAGGAGTATGCAATCTTTTTTACATGTTCTTAGTTTATTTAATTATACTAGATGATAAACTGCGCCATGCGGGAGTGAATATTTTTTAAAAATATTTTATTTAAATGTTATAAAGAATATATATTTTGTTATCAATAACATTTTTTACATTTGATTAGAGGTAGACATTGGAGCACCATTTGATTTGGTTCGGTCCGGATCATTATAGTTTTGGTTCGGTTCAGATTTTCGTGGATTTGGTTCAGTTTTGGTTCAGATAACCTACTTAAAAAAAGTTTCAAAAAGTAAAGTTCATATATGTTTTAAATTTTTCAAAGTCTGAAAAATCAAAATAATATATCATATAAATTTGAATAATGTATGCCAAAATACTTAAATTTAACATAAAAATTGGTTTAGCTTAAATTTTTAGATAGGAAATCAAAAAATATTTTAAGTATTTTGGTATTTCAAGTATCAATTAGTTATTTTAAACATGTACTTATAACTATTTGTATATATGTCCAAGTATTTTAGACAACATAAAAACATCTTATATTTTGTGTATATTCTTTTAGATATTAAATTTAAAATAATTAATATATTTAAGTTTATAAATCTGGTTCATATATATTCGAATACCCGGAATATTTATGTTCAGACCGGGTTCAGTTCCGGTTTTTTAGATACCAAAATTTTGATCCCATTCGGATATCTAACCAGTTTTGGTTAAACTTGAGTATTATTTTTTGGATCAGACTTGGTTCGTTTTCTAGATTTAGATTTTTTTGCCAACCCTATATTTTTATTGTAAAAAAATTTTAAACGAAAATGATGATGATTCATATTGATTTTGGTTATGCAATAATTTTTAAAGTAAAACATATTTTACAATGCATGTGACTCATTTAGTTAATCACTAAAAAGTGTTATATGTCAATTTGAAGAAAACAATGGATTGAACTTAAAAAACATTACCATTTCAGATTGTCAATCGACACTTCCAAATATTCCATTTTGGTATTGTGATGAATAGAAAGGGGGTTGGGGTTAGGAAAACAACTTTGATACGCACTTTATGTCTCGTTAGGTGATTTCAATAGGTTATAAATAAATCTTCGTTGTATCGATCTCTTGTAAGATTTTTGAAAAATATTAATTAATAAAATCTTACACTTGTTAGAGTAATCAATTGTTTCTCAATTAATATATAGGAGATTAGAGTAATCACATAATAAAAACAATACATCTTGCTTATTTACAATATTTTTATGGTAAATAGATCAAAATAATCATTTTGTTTATTTCATATGGTATATAATTAAATTTCAATGATGTTAACATAAATATATAGTATATTTGAATATAAACATTTATTATTGAGACTTCCTACTCATATGGTTTTATTAACATTTGTATATTCTATGTAACAAAAAATTTGAACCACTGATCTCATAATTTTTGATGTGATATTTTTCGATAAAAATTTCAAAATTAAATATTAAGGTCTCAATACTTTTTCAATGCAAATTCCAAAATTAACATATTTATGTATTTTTAAATGGTACATATAAATGATATTAAAATTAATATATATATTTATATATATATATATTATTTAATGTGAATGTCTATTACATAAAAATTCATATTAATACGATTTTATGATCATTTGTATCTTGTTATAATAAAAACAATTAAGACACTGATCACAAAATTTTCAAAGTAATTTATAGCTGTTTTAAAAATTCAAAATATAACATGTAAGAAAAAATCTGATTTTTTATTATATGGTTAATATGATTATTTAATTTATATTAATAATATAAAATTAAACAAAAATGAAAAAATGATACACAAATTGTTATCAAATCTTTATTATCTATAATCATTAATTATCATAAATATGTAATCATATTAGGTAATTTCGTAGCTTTCATGTAAGGAAAGTATACTTGCTTTTAATATTTTGAGTTAATATAATGTTTCCTAACACATTATATTATATAGTTAATGCTTTAATGTATCTGGCAAGACATATTAATTGAATTGGACCTCCTTTTTTCAATTAACTACCTAATTGATTGACCTATAAACATTGAACCTTTTTTAATTATTACAAAATTGAGGTTATATCTTTTCAAATGTTCCTCCCCTTTATTTTTATATAATATCAGAGACATATATATATATATATATATGTAGACCTCGTATATCTAGATTTGAGATATAGCTAATTTATAATACACTGATTATTTGGTTTTTACATTGTTTCTATATACATATTAGACAAAGTGTGTGTAATTGTATGAATATTTGTTTATTTTGGACATCAATTTTTAAGAGAATTTTAGTAAAACATACAAACGCAACAGTGTGTCCTTAAACTGATTCTATTGATAAATGCGTAATGTTTTACGAATATTTTTAATGATGCATCATTGTTACTAAAATAAAATATAAATCACTCAATTCTGTTTGGTTAGTGCGTTTTGAATGTAACAATATCGAAATGTTGCTATTTTATTACATATTAGCTTTTTGTTAACTTAGATTAATAGGATTAATTATTGGATAGAAATTTAATTATGTAGTTGTTAAAAAGATTGTTATTTAAAATAAATACATTGCTTCAATAATTTAATAAGGTTAGTTAGATTTATGTAAAGAGTAATTTGGTTTTCGGTTGTTTCAGTTCTGGATTTATCAAATAAAACTGTCAGATTTGTTTCTAGATAAAACTTGAAAATATTAAATAAGTAGATAAAAATTTTGCCAGATAAATAATCTTATAATTTTCAGACAAGTTTGTAAATAACTAGATACTAGATAGATAAGAGAAAATAGG
This sequence comes from Brassica carinata, assembly GCA_016771965.1. Taxonomy (NCBI): domain Eukaryota; kingdom Viridiplantae; phylum Streptophyta; class Magnoliopsida; order Brassicales; family Brassicaceae; genus Brassica; species Brassica carinata. The sequence continues at coordinate 9,012,939 of CM028688.1, forward strand.
TATATATGTTAAAAATCTAAAAGCACTTGACAGCCTCTCTAAACTGGAGTGCAGACATTGATGCTTGCAAGAGATATCAGATATGCATAAGAACTGAGAAGTGTTAACTTTTGCTTCCATTTGTCAAAAGAAAAAAAAAACTTTGCTTCCATTTGACCACTTCAGAGATGAAATGTTGTGGCATATGTGTCTGCTTCAAATTGACCGAGATGAAGTTGTGAAATTTCACAGATCTTGCATGATACGGAACAAATCTTCCCTCTGTTTTCATGTGTTGCGCATTCATTTCAGCTAAAGGTTAATGACTTAATTGGCCATGAATGCCGTTGTTAGGCTTTCTCTAGTACCAATATTCTCTACTCCTATTTGGTTTCCAACAAGACATAGAAATTTCTGTCATTCTAATTGTGGTATGATTTAGGTTGCCCCCAGAAACATACTTTTAACTAAGTGTGAGAGTTACGCACATCTATCTGGTATTACAGATAAGTGTGTGGTGGAGTGGAGCAAGACTTGATAGAGAGAAGTGTCATGGTCGCTTCTTCTTCAGGTAAAGTAGAACTCTGGTAGGCACTATCACCGACTTTGGACCCACGAATCTTTGCATGCTGCAATCTTTTGAGGACCCATTAAACTCGAAAGTCCCACAAGTTGCTCTTGTTTTTTAAAGACCTCTGTCTTCTTCATCACTCTTATCCACATGCTTTTCTTCTAATTGATAGGCTGATTTTCAAATGTAAACTGGAACTAACCGTGTCCTGAGTCTTGTACGAACACTAAACACTGCTCTGTCCCATTTGTGTTGGCGAATCTCTGAAAAAAACCATTGCATCGGTTTGAACCTTTTTGATACTACTTTTTTGTGTCTTAATAATAAGCAAAAGAGTATATTCTTTCAAAATTTTAGTTCAGTAAAAGGAACAAAAAAAATCTTATTTTCGTCATGTCTTTTTGAATGACATCATAATCATAAACTTCATCATCATCATCATCATCATCATCATCATCATCATCATCATCATCATCAGTGCCTATCTAGTGAACCTCTGAACCGCCAGAAGCCAGTCTTTTGAGTAAACAGAAACAAAAACAACAAGCAATGTTCATCATCATCATCATCATCTAATTGGTTCCTCTTTAGCTTTCAGCAAAGAAAGAATAAAGACTCTTTGTTAACTGGAATTTACTGTGTCCAGAACGATCCCTCTTGTTCTTCCTGGTGCTCCCCCGTTAACTGAAGATAAATCCAACACGATCCTGCGCACCAAAACACGTTACATTAACAAAAAAACTCTCTGGATAAATCAATTTAGATTTTTTTCAAAAGAATTCAAGAACTTACATGTTGTTCTTGGTTGATTCTCCTGTTTCTTGAATCAAAATCTTATCTTCATTCTTTGTTACTGTGTGCTCCTTGGGAAGATTGATCCCTTCTACTGCTTTCATCAAACAATCACAAAATTAGTATACGTTGTGTCTACTCTTCGGTTTTAGTTTTATTACCTTCTACACCATTCACAGGAGACTCATCGTTTATCCCCAAGAGATTCTGAAACACAGAGCCATTGTTGCTCATCATTTGAACTTCTCTAAGAGGGTTTTGTTTTCAAAAAAAAAAGGCGAGATAAGTCACCTTAAGGTTCTTGTAGCATTCCTCAAGGTTGTCATTATACAGGATATGTTCAAAAATGCCCGAGGATTCCCCAGCTTTGATCTCTGCTTCAGCGTTTCTAAGCCGCTTTTGGATCTGCTCCTCTGTCTCTGTTCCTCTGTTTTTTTCAAGCATTTTAACTTTACAATGAAAGAGCTGAAGAAACAACAACTCATATGGTAAAATTCTTGATTTTTACCGAGCACGAAGCCGATCTTCAAGTTCCTTCATTGAAGGAGGACATACGAATATGAATACCGCATCAAGAGAACTAGCCTTCACAGACCTTGCTCCTTGAACATCAATGTCAAGTATGCATCTCTACACACACAAAAAGGATCTTCCATAATTTAAAGACCAAAAGCATGAAAGAGAAGACACAAAAGATGATCTTCTTATTACCTTTCCTGAATCTGTTACAACCTCAACAGATTCAATGCTGGTTCCATACAGATTACCATGAACAGAAGCAAACTCAAGAAACTTCCCGTCATTAATTTCTTTCTCCATCACAGTTTTATCAGTGAAATGGTAGTGAACACCGTTCTCCTCCATACACCTAGGAGAACGAGTTGTGTGGCTCACAGAGAACCCAAACATTGAAGGGAACTCTTTCATAAGCATAGCTATCAACGTTCCTTTTCCAACTCCAGATGGACCGCTTATGACAATAGGCTTCTCCGCATTTCCTCTGACTCCTTTACTCCAAGCAACAACTTCTTTTCCCAACAGTTTCCTTTGTTCCCGGACAAAGGGACTATCAACCTACATGAATGCCATCAAACATATGAAGAACGCGAACAAATATTTGTGCAAAAAACATTGTTACTAACCTCGAGGAACCATATAGAGTCATCAGAAGCTGAACCTTTCTTGATAACCAAGATCCGGCCTTGTTTAAGAACAATGGCAGAGTAACCCTTACAGGGTTTAGGTCCTGTTCCAAGAACTGTAGGACTAGACCTGAAGCACACACCACCATTGACTTCAAATTCCACAATAATGAAAGAAGAAACCAATCTATCAACTACGAAGACAAGAACACACACCACTTGTTAGTGTTTTTGTCATGAATCTTAACTCCAAGGAACAATGGGTTCCCTTCATGATTCCCACCAATCACATACTAGCAAAACAAAAAGACCCTCAAGATCAAACCAAGGTCCAAGAATCAAAAACAGTTTCAAATTTTGAGGCTTACGGATCGATCTCCAATTTGGACAGATGCATCTCTGTGTTCCGGTTCGGTCTTTACACCAAAGCCGTTGGTGTGGTGTCCATTCTCCACATGATCCGCAAAGAAAGCTGGTGCTTCTCCCTATGAATAAGAATAAAACAAAGAATGTGAGACATGAATGAACAGAGAAGAGCAACGAAGTGAATCTCGCGCCAAAAGAGGCTCACCATAGAGGCTTTTTCTATAGCTTCCAAGAAGAATACACAACTCAGCCTGAGCTATGTCACAATCACAACATAAAGAGATCAACAAACCCCGAATCTCTCAAATCATAAAGGTTAGACCTTTTTGCATAAACATTCAAAAACCCAAATGCAGATTCATCACACCAAAAAAAAAAAAAGCGCAAAACTTTGGAAACGTAACCATATAGATCTCAGCATGAAGCAATGAAAACTCACCGAAACAAAACGATCTTTATGTAATAAAAAAAAATAAACCCAGAAAGAAAAAAAACTACCTTGAATATAAACAGAGGACGAGGCTGAGTAAAAACGAAAGCTTTTGGATTGAATTGGCTTAAGCAGGCGAGAGGATGTGTATTATTTATATCGACAGATTATGAGAAAATTGATCAGACGAGAGAACTGAGAAACAAGTTTTCAATTTTTTTCTTCTTTTTTTGACAATGAATATCTCTCTGGAAATTTCTCGTTCGGCTCTGAAGAATATATAATATATGTATATGGAATGTGCATCGTCGACGAGTCCAAGACAACTTGGAGACAAGCGGCGTGAAGATGTGAGGAAGGGAAGTCCTTTTCTGTATTTTAAAAAAATAATAATAATGATTTAACAAAAAATCTTATTTTTTATAGAAAAAAATTAGTGGAGACAAAAAAATATAGTAAGAAGTTTGTGGTGTGTAATTTTATTTATTAGTGTATGAACGTTTTGTACAGTTGCTATATTAACAAATATATAAAAAATATTTCTTCTTTTATATTTATTTAACTAAATTAAATATCACAACTTCTATAAATCAGTTATATTAGTCATATTAGTGAGAGTCTAAATAGTTTAAACGCAGCACAAATTTGGTTGCGGGAGTTTGCAAATATTGCGATTTCAAATGTTATTAAACGATTGAACTGGTACAACAATTATAAATTGATATATTTGTAAGATACTTATGACTAATTGATTATGAAATAATATACCTGTTTAATAATAAATTACTAATATTAGCACATTATAACATTATAAAAATATCAGAACATATTATTATGATAAAATAATATTTATTAATATAATATAATTAACAACAAAATTATGTTTATTTGTTTTAGTTTAGATGAAAGTGATAATTTCATTAATTGTTTTTTGGAAATTTATATTAGAACTTTAAAAATATACTTTTTGGTTTATATATGTATATATATTATTATTTTTTAAATTATTTTTTCAAGGATAGCTTACGTATTTCTATTTACTTTAATCAAAAATCTTAGAAAGAATTTTAGGGAAAATTAATATTTGAATCAAGTTTAAATATAACAAAATTTCATAACCCATGACAGGACATAACACAATCTAATACTTCCATTTGAGATAGGTAAAAAAGATAAACATTGGTTTGTTCGTTTTAAGTCTAACTAATAGGAGAATGATATGAAATATTAAAAGAAAATGCATATGAAATACTGAGAAAATTTGTATTTTTCTAACACATCTATTTTATTTAAGATATGTTAAATACTGGAAGAAGTATTTTAATAGTCTCTTCGAATCTGTGTCAACTAGGTTGAATTAAAGTTGAGATTTGTTAGTGGTGCTAACTTCACGGAAAGACAATCACTTTTTCTCTATTTTTAATACTTTTTGTAGTTTTAATGCACTACAATAATTATAGTCTAAAATAGTTTTATTTTGATTGGTCTGTAAGTCACGTGTAGTCATTATCGTACCACATACTAGTATAATTCTATAATGTTAATTTTAATGTATTTTACAGATTTATTTTGAAGTATTTTTTATCAATAATTGTGTCATTAATCACGAAAATGATATTTAAATTACAATATATTGTTGAAAAATTACAATTATAATAAATTTGATGGGCATTAATACATTATCACCTCAGAATTTAAGAAGTACAATAGTAAGGTTTACCTCAATTATATGTAAAGTAATATGTAAAAAGGTGTTTTTAATATGTAATTGTGCTTTATTTTTAAAAGCTATTTTAAAGTCTTTTTTACCATTTTGATGGGCACGTTGAGAGAAAAAAACATTGTTTGATAAGAAATATTGAAGTAGGTGATTTGTAGTTATAGACGAAATAAATAATAATTAGTCACTCTGCCACTTATCAGATTTTCCTTACATTTAGTTGGTCTGTTTAATTAAAAAATGATGCATGAATCTTGCAGTTTTAAGAGTACTAAGACAACCTTAAATTTTAAATATAGTATTTCAGTTTAGATGATACGACCATAAGATAGTTATCGCATAATCACAAATGAAGACGGTAATCATTTTCACTATTCAAAACATTTATAGGCTAAAACTTAAAATGATTGATATGATTTAAAAAGCAACTTCTTTGGAAGATAAGCCAAAAGCGGTAAAATTGATTATAATGAGTTAACGTAGAGAAGAGGTTAACTTTAAACTTAATTACGTAACATGTGAAAGTGGACCAATAATGTAAACAAGGTCAGATGGGATTGGTTAGAAACATTGGATTTTGTCCCTGAAATTTCAAACTTCCATTCAGAACATGACATGATTTTGACCAGACCATCAATCCTCCAAAGTTGAATACTGGAAAGTGGATAAGGACATCAATACAAAGCTTGTCCTCATCCTTATTTTGTTTATGTTAACATTCTCTTTTTCGATATTCTTAACACTTTCTACAAAGACGAGTTCACTATGACCATTTGGGAAAAGAACATTATCCATGATCTATATCTTTAAGCACTTGTAGAATCCATATATCTGGCAAGACGTGTGAGCCCTATCGGCTATAGGTGGCGTGTCAATGGGATTTAGTAAGAAACTGAATATTAACTATTGTTTCTTAACTTTATATTCAAACTTCATAGACAAATTTGGTAATGTTTCTATATATATATATATATATATATATACAGTTTTAACCACGCGTCTCTGACCGGATGGCACATGGCGTTCCACGGATCTCTAAGAGATCCGAATTCGTATCCGCTGATAAACACGATGCGTGGCCAGTGACAGATCCAGGCCTAGATTTTATCTGGATCAAATTATTTAAAAAAAAATTAAGGGTGTCAATTGTAGGATTTAAAGCAGGGTTTTAGGGGTGTCACAAGAGTTATTTTACCAATAGAGCTAGTAGAATTTCATTGTTTTTACATACAAAACATAAATTTATCTAGATTTAAGGGGTGTCATGTGACACCCCATCCTGTCAAGTGGATCCGCAACTGACCATTGGGGTTTTTCACATTCTCTTTTGGGGGAAAGGTTCACCCTTTTTTTTACATGCAAAAGTATATATATACATATTACGATTCAAAAATATACAAAGGTTAAACCCCAAAAAAATATACAAAGGTCTAAGGAGCATGTCGTTGGTGACTTGGTGAAGTAGTAGAAGCCAAACTTCAAACATGATGCTTAAATGAAACCCTAGGTTTTGCCAAAAAAAATTGTTATGTCTATGCTTTTGAACAGAGTAGCTGATGAAATCGGCGCCAGATTAGGTCCGGCAATAGACAAATGAAGCTATAAATTCATAGATTTTAAAATATAATTTAATTTGATTAATATTAATATATTAACATACATATATATATATATATATATATATATAAGAATTACAACTCTTTAATTTAGTGTTAGGCATCATAAACTGGACCATTGGTAGTATAGCCAAAATCATTACCTAACCAAAGCTCGAGTTCTCTGCAAAAAGATGGACCATGTGGAAAATAGCACAACGGAAACAAACCAAAGTGTCAAGTCTGGATAACATATAGTTGAAGTCCTCGAGCACCAAATTCAGATGCAGTAGTTAGAAAAATATCAATCTCCAAGAACAAAAAGAAGACAAATGAGAGTGTCGGCAATAGGTTTTGTAAACTAGAAGATGATGTGTGACACTACTAGTATTAGATGAATATGCATATTATATAAGACAACAACGTCGTGGACTAGGAGCAGGTCTCCTTATGGATGCCAAAGCTAACGTGTTTCCAACGTTGGATTCAAGCAATTGAGTTTTGTTCCGTTGACAAGTTTTAAACATACTAAATTTTGTTGGTATCCGTCATTTTCATTGTGTGATATTGTCAACCGAAAAATAAATATATTGCCACATGGAGCCTTGTATCATGCCGTAACCTGTGGTATGGGTTAGTTGATTCTGTTGAAAATGTAAATTCTTAGTCCCCCACCTCGGCCTGATTGCTTTAGTAACAAAAATAGTGGTGCCTTTTGCATTTATAGCAATCCAACATTGTATCTTTCCTTTCTCTCCAAACATTGTATCAATCCGTTTAAATACCTTTTTTGCTTTCAACTTTTTGAGTAACAAAGCAAACTAGCAATGATACCCTAATTTCTTTTTGATAAAAGTGTTTTTGTCCGTAGTTTAAATAAATGTTGTGGACTGTGGGTCAATTAAAATATTATAAGAAAGTAATATAAATTCGTAATTTAGTAGTGATTATTGTGGAAAAAAATAGTAAGACAAGTATAATCTGAGACATCTAATACGTGGCATTTTCCTAGTGGATACTCCGCGCACATTAGTGGAGCTGACGTGTATTTTCGCGGGTACACGCTACCACTCTTCTGGCGCCACATAGTAACCTTTTGTTACAAAATGACACGTGTTATCTAGCTTGACCCACAAGCACTATCCCGTTTTCGTGGCGGGTCCTCTACTGCCGCCACTCCTTTCACTATGATAATCTATTTTTGATTTTCAATATTATTATTATTTTTAAATAGAACCTCTATTGCGATGGGAAACCTTCCCAAATTTTATTAACTTTTATATAAAAAGACACTAACCAGTGTTTTTTTTTTTAATTTAAAAACTCCTATTAAAGATCTCTAACGTGCTCTTGGATATTTAAAATTGTTTAAGTTGTGTTTCATTTAAATTAACTAAAGGAAGTATTTACTTTTCACTGAATTAATTAATCAACATCTTGCTAAATATCTCAAGAAAACGCGTTATCATGAATAGTAATAGTAACGTAGTCGTTTATTTACTGAACGAACGTAGCTTTCATGCAAAGAGCTTTTTTACACTTGTTAAGATTTAACCTCTCGTGTAAACCATTCGTTACCCAAATGATTTAAGTCCTAATCATCGATTCATTCCTTGCCTTGCTTTACCCCTTTCATTGTCTAATTAAAACAAGAGCTCAACTTCTAATTACAAGTCCAGTACCACTAGCTACAACCCTGATGCTGACTTTGTACGGCCAAGTCACAACCACGAGTACAGATGCTCCTTATCACGGGGACCACACGCCGCCAGAAACCGCCGTGAGAGATATTCATGCGATGACCACGACGACGGAGCTTCCCCGGCCGCAACTAAGGGGAGAAAACGTGTCAATAAATTTTAGCGACGGAGCTTCATCCTCTGGCGCAGAGAATTTCACCACCGTAAGCAGAGAGTTCAACGCTCTAGTCATCGCCGGCTCTTCCATGGACAACAATAACGGAAATAACCAATCCGGAAGTCACCGTGACGTCATAACGAGCTGACTAGGATAGGCGAAGATGAAGAAGGTGGTGGTGATCAACATCAGGTGCCTGAGGAAGATACGAACCCGTGGGCGATTGTACCGGACGGTTACCATAACCGGGCCGGCTATGAGAACATTGTGACGACGACAACGTCACGAAGTGGTCAAAATGGGACGTTGACTCCTGCGTCGGTGCATAGAGTGAAGAGGGATGAGGTGGAAGCGAAGATAACGGCGTGGCAGACGGCGAAGGTGGCTAAGATTAATAACAGGTTTAAGAGACAAGATGCAGTTATTAACGGTTGGTTGAATGAGCAGGTCCATAAAGCTAACTCTTGGATGAAGAAAATCGAGGTTAGTTTATAAACCCCGTCACCCCGTTAGTTAACGAAGTGGTATGGACCTATAGTAGTAGTTCATTATTATGACTTTAAGAATGATAAATACTATAATTACAACATAGAAACACAAAACAAAAGGACATCGCTTGGATGTGGTTGAGTGGTAAGCGAGGTGTAGGAATATGATAAAAACACTTTCTCGGATTCGAGTATAACTTGAAACAAAAACAAGATACAACGAAAGTCGGAGGATGAGATTCAGTTGAAACATTTTATCTAGTAGTTCGGTAGGAGACATTGTAGTGACCATTCAAAGAAAAGTTGACTCTGTAGCACTAGATACATTCCTATCCAGTCGATAGGGCAATATAAAAAAAAAGTTAGGTAAGTAAATCAAACAAGTAATAGGCTGAAAAGAGATTGGTCGGCGGCTATATCTAGCTTCTTAATATGCAACTAGAGTTTAGTGGATTTGTAATACATATTAAAATGTTATGAAGAAGTTTAGTTAATTATTTATCTAGATTCACTGATATATCATCAGTTATAATGGTTATATATACGTTGTAATGACAATGATGATTGAATGCAGAGGAAATTGGAAGAAAGGAGAGCGAAGGCGATGGAGAAAACACAAAACAAAGTGGCGGAATGTAACGCCCCGACCCGTCCACGGCTAATGGGCCACCCACGCCCGTTCTCTCGGTCCGTGGGTCCCATCCCATCCGACGGTCGGTCGTTAAATTTCCGAAAGCTCGAAATCATCGCATCGACCTCGCAATCACCACCGACCTTTCCCCGCTTTGGCCTCACTCGCGACGCTTATCGCGAATCACTTCGATAGGTCACCCATCCTTCCACTACTCCACCAAAGACGCTTAACTCGGAGTTCTTCGAGATGTGCTCCGAAAAGGTAAGTCAACTTTGGTGACATAGGTAGCCAAATCAATTCTCTTGCCTTTCCACATATCACAAATCGGGATGTTACAATTCACCCCTCTCAAAGAACGCAACGCCCTCGCTGCTTCCACGACAGTCTCAAGACGCTTCTCGGTCAGAACCGACGGCTAACCAGCTCGATATCACTTGTAACGCTCGGACCGCCCACGCTAATGGGCCACCCACGCCAGCTCTCTCGCCCGTGGCCCCATCCCATCCGACGGTCGGTCGTTAAATTTCAGCTTCGAAATCATCGCATCGACCTCGCAATCACCACCGACCTTTCCCGTGCTTTGGCCTCACTCGCGACGCTTATCGCGAATCACTTCGATAGGTCACCCATCCTTGCACTACTCCGGATCAAGCACGCTTAACTCGGAGTTCTTTCAGGATGTGCTCCGGAAAAGGTAAGTCAACTTTGGTGACATAGGTAGCCAAATCAATTCTCTTAAGCCTTTCCACATATCACAACTCGGGATGTTACACGGAAGCTCAGAGGAATGCAGAGGAGAGGAGAGCCACAGTTGAAGCAAAAAGAGGAACCGAGATTGCCAGAGTTCTTGAATTGTCTAACTTCATGAGAGCCATGGGACGACCTCCAGCCAAACGTTCTTTCTTATCTATCTCCTAGTGAAGCGACTTTTTGTCCTTGATATTTTTTCCAAATAGTTCATGTGCTTTATATATGCTACAAACAAACAAATTTTTGTTGGGAATCAATGTGTATATATATAGAATGCAATAGCTATAAAGGTGTATATAATGTATGTTTTGATGTTTTCTACTTCTAACCCACAAGTAAGAAAACGTTGTGAGGCAAACAAAATATCTAACAAGCATCATTTTATCACGTTCCGTAACTAGAGCAACATGGTTGGGGGATTGATCATACAGTAAGTTGCACTGTTTTGATAAATCTACATGTGTAAAGACGTGTAACTAGTTTTATATGATTTCTTCGTGCCTATCATAATATTTTCTTGTGAAGTTCAAAGGTAAAATAGTAATAGTGTGATACTTTATTCAACTATTATTTCATGATTTTTACTTGTGTTACTCCTTTATCATGTGTGTTCTTTCTCATATGGACTTCTACCATAATGGAGAAATGGGCCTAGAGAACCTCTTTATATTTTCTTTGTCAGGAAGCCTTTCTAGTTTCTTTATCAAGTCTACATTTTTTTGTTTTGATTTTGATTTATTCATTCTCTTAAAGATAATTGATGGTAACCAAGACTCGTTCTGTATCAATGAACTAGTACTCAAAAAAGATTTTTAGAAAAAGAGTATATAATCTCTTAAGTTTATTGCCTATTATTTTAAAGATAATTGACCTTTTAAATGTTAATGTAATTAAACAAATTGAATGAACGCATTGACTTGGTAAAAAGACAAGGACTAACAGTAACAGAAACACTCGTGTAGGTGTAACAAAGGAAGGTTCGTAAATCGTAATCATCGAGCTTTGGATGCAATTAAATCTAACACATTTGACGAAGTCTTGTCCTCTCGCTTTCTCCTCTCTACTCCGTTGACTTTTCAGTTTAAAAATAATTTTTATATAGCCTCCTACATTATAAGTAGGCCTAATAATCATTTCCCTTAATCAAAATTTTATAACAGCGTTTTAATAATTAAGAGTATAGTTGAAAAGAAAATGGTGTTCGTGAATTTGTGCAACACAAGAAGAATCAAGAATGTTTCATAATCTAAAAACACCCAAAGCAAATTCAATACTCTATAATATTAAAATTTGGAATTCAGTTTTTGACCCAAAAAAAAAGGAATTATTTCAGTTATATAGTGGGCCGCAATAAATAAAATATTGTTAGTTGGGTCCGACGAAAGGGATAAATGAGTCAAATTCGCCGAGTTTGACCTTAAAAGTGGCTCCTATTGTATTTACTGTTTTACCCTTATTAGCGTTTTTAGAATTGAAAAAGCTAGAACGTGACACAGACTCGCTCATTTACCTTTTTTCTACTGAAATCACGTAAACACCCTTAACAAGCTGGTGAGTCTGAAACTACGTTTTACAAGGGAACTAGGGAAGTGCTGTCATTCCTTGTAAAGATGAGGGCTGTAAAGTCATTTAGTTCACACAAGAGTAATAAAATTAATAAAATAAAAACAGAAAAATGAAAACAAAAAAAAAACAAAAAAATGATCGAAAAACAAACAATCATAGAGGGTGATGAAAAAGAAAGAACAGGGAGGGAAGATTCGTGTTGACTTTCCTTCCATCATCATCTCTCTGTGTTTTTTCCATTACAAAACATCAAACAATTTGATCAAAACACCTAAAAGAAAAATATCTTCTTCTTCATCTTCTTACATCTCACGCGTTGTGTCCTCGTCTTCTTCTTCGTTTCCACATATATATCGTTGATCCTTATTCAAATCACGCGTTGTGAGTGAACCGATCTCTCAACCATGGGAAACTGCTGCGGAACGGCGGGATCGTTCCCTCAGAACGAAGACAGCAACACCAAACCAAAAAAGGGAAAGAAGAAGCAAAACCCTTTCTCGATCGATTACGGTCTCCACCACAACGGAGGAGGAGGAGGAGCTCTCAAACTCACAGTCCTGTCCGATCCGACGGGCCGCGAGATCGAGCAGAAGTACACCCTGGGTCGTGAGCTAGGTCGAGGAGAGTTCGGCGTCACGTACCTTTGCACGGAAAAGGAAACAGGGGAGGTTCTGGCGTGTAAGTCGATTCTGAAGAAGAAGCTGAGGACGGCTGTTGACATAGAGGATGTGAGGAGGGAGGCGGAGATCATGAGGCATATGCCTGAGCATCCTAATCTGGTTACGTTGAAGGAGACGTACGAGGATGAGCATGCTGTGCATTTGGTGATGGAGCTGTGTGAAGGTGGGGAGTTGTTTGATAGGATTGTGGCGAGAGGGCATTATACTGAGCGAGCTGCTGCTGCTGTTACTAAGACCATTATTGAAGTTGTTCAGGTTCGTTAGAGGTTTTCATCTTTACGTGTCTTAAAGTCTGATTGTGTCTGATTGGTCTATAAGTGTTCTATGTCTAAGTTTAAAGCACTCGTGCGCTGCCGTTTTTGCTGGTTTTAGTTTTGGACACTATTGCAATGTTGCATTGCTTGAAGGGGTTTCTCTGTTTGATGCATAGAGATTGAAAAAAGAATCCTTTTTTTTTTTTTGACATTTTGTGTGTTTTGGATTTATGCAAATGTTAGACTCTTGGGGACATTATTGCAATATAGTACTGCTTGAAGGGTACTCGCTGTTTGCTGGATAGAGACTGAACAAACATTTCTTGACACTTTGTGCGTTTTGAATTTATCCAAATGTTAAACTCTTGATTTTTCTCTTTACTTATCTCTTGCTTTGTTGCATAATTACAATGGTTAAGTCTAGGCTCAATGTTATAGGATTTAGAGTCATTTTAGTCTAGAAACGGCCATGATTGCGTCTGGTTGGTCTATAAGTGTTCTATGTCTCAGTTTAATCTCCCCTGTTAGTTTTGGGTTCTTGAAAATTATTGGATTGTTGCATTGCTTGCAGGGTACTCTCTGTTTGGTGCATCGTGACTAAAAAGCAAACCTTTCGTGACGTTTTATGTTTTTTGGATTTATGCAAATGTTAAACTCTTGGGGACATTATTGTATTGTTGCATTGCATGAAGGTATTCTCGGTTTGGTCCATAGAGACAGAGAAAAAAAAAACCTTTCTTGACATTATAGTTTGTTTTGTTTTTATGCAAATTTTAACCTCTTCGGAATGTTTTCTCTTTGGATGTGAGATTAATGAGTTTCCGTGTGATCTCTGCAGGTGTGTCATAAGCATGGAGTAATGCACAGGGACCTGAAACCCGAGAACTTCTTGTTTGCAAACAAGAAGGAGACTGCACCTCTCAAGGCCATTGATTTCGGACTCTCTGTTTTCTTCAAACCAGGTATTGTGTTCTGTTTTTGCTTTCTGTTTATACTCCTTTGTAGTATGGCAACAATCTAATTTCATATCATTGTCTTCTATTGCAGGCGAGAGGTTCAACGAGATCGTTGGTAGTCCCTACTACATGGCTCCTGAGGTGCTAAAACTAAACTATGGGCCAGAAGTTGACATCTGGAGTGCTGGTGTGATTCTTTACATACTGCTCTGTGGTGTCCCTCCTTTCTGGGCAGGTTAGTTTTATCAGTCTATCTTCCCTTACTTCTTGTCGAACATGTGACATATTTGAAGTGATGAATCTTTTCTTCTGCTTGTTTATATTATTTTCAGAAACTGAACAAGGAGTTGCACAAGCAATTATTCGATCTCAACTGGACTTCAGAAGGGATCCATGGCCCAAGGTTTCTGATCACGCAAAAGACCTTATCAGGAAAATGCTTGATCCTGACCAAAAGCGTCGTCTCACTGCTCAGCAAGTGCTAGGTACTGTTATATGGTTTCTAATGATGCAATGTTTCATATGGAATCTGAGACATATAGTAGTAATCAGTGTCTTGCTTCATTTTTGCGCAGATCACCCTTGGTTACAGAATGCAAAGACAGCTCCCAATGTATCGCTAGGTGAAACAGTAAGGGCAAGGCTGAAGCAGTTCACCGTCATGAACAAGCTCAAGAAACGAGCACTCAGGGTAAAACATACATTCATCTACAATCTCCTATGATCTTAACAAAACCCTGAACAATAGTTTAATTTGTTCTTTTACGTTTTGTCTCGATAGGTTATTGCTGAGCATTTATCAGAGGAAGAAACTTCTGGTATAAGAGAAGGGTTCCAAATAATGGACACAAGCCAAAGAGGGAAGATTAACATCGACGAGCTGAAAATAGGGTTGCAGAAACTTGGTCATAACATTCCCCAAGATGATATACAAATCTTGATGGACGCTGTAAGCTTTTATTTCATCATTACCATATCAGAAACTTGGTCATAACATTCCACAAGATGATATACAAATCTTTTTTTGCAGGGAGATATCGATAAAGATGGATACTTGGACTGTGACGAGTTCATTGCCATATCAGTACATCTCAGGAAGATGTGCAATGACGAGCATCTCAAGAAAGCGTTTGCGTTTTTTGATCAAGACAATAATGGATATATCGAAATAGAGGAGTTAAAGGAAGCTTTGTCTGATGAAGTTGGTACCAGTGAAGAAGTTGTTGATGCCATCATCCGTGATGTTGATACTGATAAGGTTTGTTTAGACTCGTCACTGATAAAGATAGCTTGGGAAACAAGTCAATAACTATACATGATCAAATTCTTCTTTTTTTTTTTCTGTTGCAGGATGGGAGAATAAGCTATGAAGAGTTTGTGACAATGATGAAGACGGGAACAGATTGGAGAAAAGCTTCAAGGCAGTACTCGAGGGAACGGTTTAACAGTATCAGTCTCAAACTGATGCAAGATGCATCGTTGCATGCCAATGGCGACACAAGATGAGAGAGTCTGAATCAAAGAGATGCAAATCTTTCTTCATTTCTTTATTTTTTATCCTTTTGAGTTTTTTTGGTTGTTCTTACACTTCGATATAAGCATCTTAGGCTTGTAAGTTACAACGCGTTGTGTGTTTGATTTCCTGGCTGAAGAGCGAGCATGTGGATCAAGAGATAAAAAGAGTGTGTCATGTGGCAGTGTGTATATTTTCTATTATTTTGTGTTGATAGAGACATCATCATTAGTTTTTCTTGTGATAATCTGTAATTTTCTATAACATTTCAAGAGTTATATGAGAGATTGGATTTGTTTTCTCTTTTGACAATCCGTAAGTGGTAGAGCCTTTTATCATTTGTATATATAGATGTTCTCTGTCTTATCCTTGTTTTTACTTTTATATTTACATGTAAACTTGTAATGGTGACCTTTTCAATAATGTAGAAATTTAACCTAGAATTAGTGTAATTATTTGTAAAATAAAACCGATATGTATTCATAGTTTTAAAATAGTTCATGGTAAATATTATTTCAAAGATATGGGTCTTTGCTGATCCAGCTAGAGATGGAACTAGCTTGCTCAAGATTTGGAACATGAATAAGTTTACTGATATAGTTGGTGTTCAACTGTCAAGGTCCTGTTTGGTGCAAGAAAACAAAGAAGAACCGGACTCATGATACTTCTCCTGGTACACTCACGGGTTTGGTCCGTGCGGATGATGCTGATCTCAGTTCTCAAGTGGCTGGTGTAGGTTGGAGTGGAGATTCAATAGTCTACAGGTTTTAAGAAAAGAAAGTGTACTTTCAGGAGACCAGACAAAAGTTCAAACATTACAGATCAATGCTAAGAAACATGAGCTTGGTTTAATTTTTATTTACAGGGGAGCTGGTAAGACTACCAAATGATGCCTCAATACCTCTCAATCTCAAAGTCCATCAATATGAACTTTTCCACATCTCTCCTTTGAAGGTACGTTTGTTTTATATTAGTATAAAACGGTTTAAAAAACAATAATTTTTTGCTCAAAAAAAACAATAATTTTAAAAACTATAATTTAAGGTGGAAGTACCGTAGCTTACAGATTAAATTTTAAAGGATTCTACACACAACTCCAGATTATGCAATTTCTTGCGGATTACGGCAAATTCAGACTTCAAGTTCTGGAGTAAACGATTTATTAAACAATTATGCAGACTACAGAATAATAAATTAGTGTTATAAACAACAACTATAATTTAATAGATGAATTTCGAACCATGATCAAGTCCAGTTGGTCTATCGAGTCCATGGATATCAGTACCGTGATCATCAAGAAACCGGAGGTTGTTGACGGAGAGAGCCAGAGAGGTCTCCTCCTCCGGGTCTGGGACCGTTTGATATCTCTCAGTGTTAGAGGTTTTGGTCATTTAGGAGCCTACTCATCTCAGCATCCGCTCAGATGTCCGTTGTGGCATGTTAAGATTCTGGTGTCAGCGTAGAGAAGCTTTGGTGGGTTTTGTGGCTGTGGTTGTTCTTTTGCCATTTTGTCATTCATCGTATTTGTATTATATTTCTTCCTTTTTTTTATTAGATGACACTTTAGATTATGCACATAGATTGATAAAATATTCAATTTTTTGTATATTCTAGGTAAAAATACCATTAATTATTGATTAAACATAATTCGATCAATAGTAAAATAAACCGCAGATTATAAATGGCTATTTAACATAAAAGTTATTAAATTTTATATCGAAAATTGAAAACATAATCTAATTTGGAACAAATTTTGTTTTTCTAAAATATAATATAAAAAGAAACAGGAATATAAGATATCAAGAAATTAGGAAACTTTTTACCAAAAAAAAAAATGGAAATCAGGAAATGGTTTTGTAGTAGAACAATAAGTAGCTTGTAATAGAATGCAATCTTCGCTCCTTAATTCTATATTTACTATTTTATACAAAATCAGAAGGTGATGATGGTAAAAGATTTTAAATATGAAGAGCATCTCCAACCCAATCTCAAATCCTCAAATTTTGAAGTTTTGTGTGAAGCCAACCAACTTCAAATCCTCAAATTTTGAGGTTGTGAATACTGAAACCTCATAACTTCAAAACTCTCTCTTATTTTCTTTTTAGTTCTTATAGTAATTTCTTTTTATAAATACATATACTAAACTTAATCTAGAATAACTTAAGTACACTAAAATAAGATAAAATAAGATAAATATTACATATAGTAAAAGAAAATTCACACAATATAAAAATATATTAATAAAATTCACATAAAATAAAATACATTAAACAAACTTAGCATAAATTAATGCAAATTACACAATCATATGGGAACATTACGGAAATAATGCTTAAGTAACTTGGTATTTTATATACAATTTTCTAAAATTTGTGTGTATCTGTGTTGCTTTATTATATATATAATTTGTATCATCTTTTATTATATAATATTATGTGTTGTATAATATATTAAATGTATGTTTTATATTTGTTTGTGAAATTTTATCATTATTAGTAATTTTTATTAATATTAAGGACTATAATGCAAATGAGTAAATTTATAAGAATTTTTTTTGAAATTTTATGATTGGAGCAATCAACTCTCAAATCGTCATTTTGAAGTTTTGCTCCCCTTAAAACGAAGTCTTGGGTTGGAGATGCCCTTGGGAATAACTTCAAAGGTAGAGTACGTAAGTTAAGGGGTCAATTAGAACATGATGACATATCAGTTATATGATCATCAACTTTGTGACACATTTCCATGCTTTTGCAGCATTGACCAACTAATTGAACAGAAATATCATTTTTAATGACAAAACTTGCATGCATTTGCATCATCATCATCATCTCGTAAGAATCCATATTTTCATCTATGTTGGATAAACTTAACTATTCACAATAAATGATATGCACATGTATACATATTATACGCATTAGATCAGTCCACCGAACTTGGAGCAAGACAAAAACCAAAAAACAAAAAACAAAAAACAAAAACCAAAAAACAAAAACAAAAACAAAAACAAAAACAAAAACAAAAACAAAAACAAAAACAAAAACAAAAACAAAAACAAAAACAAAAAACAAAAACCTTACCCAAATTTATTCATATAAAGTCATCATAGACCAATTAAATTAGTATGTCGTAACTTATTAAAAAGCTCATTTATCGAAAGACATATAAACGCTAAATAAGAGTTTCATGATGGTGTTATCTATATTCTATAGTGAGAAATGTTTATAAACTTTTATATCATGAGATTATTGTTCTGTCACCGTTGAGCATTGCTCCGGATGTAATAACTTAAAAACCTCTTTAATTTTAATATAATTGTTTGTTTGAGAAAAAAAAGAGTTTCATGATGGTGTTATGACTGTTATCTATATTCTATAGTGAGAAATGTTTATAAACTTTTGTATCATGAGATTATTATTCTTTGAAAAAATTAATGAGATAAACTATTAGACCACCAAACACAGTTTTGCATAACTATTTCTCTTTTTAAAGTATAAAAAATCCCAATCAACTATTATTTTAGTTTCGTTATAAGCTTCCCTGCCACTTTCGTTGGACTAGATTACTGTACCTGAAATGCAATAACAAGGTCTTGTGTTAATTTTTGGTGAAAAAATGTTTTCGTTAATAGTTTTCAGATTTGTCTCCGTTAATAGTATATTTTTTTCTCTAAAATAGAGCTTACACATAGTTTACAAAAAAAAATAGAGCTTACCGGGAAAAAAAAACACATCTTATTTCTAGCGACGGTTTACCGACTTACCATATGCTAATCAGACGCATCAATAGCACATAACTTTTTTTTTAACTTTGGGTATTCAAGATTCATAGAGAAGTCCCGACTAATTCCCAAAAGGATAGTGTAACCCACGGATGGACCCCCATTAAAGATATTCAACTGGAACGTAAAATAGATCCATATCCGCGTGGCCACAAAATAAAGTGTAGTGAATTGTCTTTGAACCCAAATTATTTAGCAATCTCAAAGCTCATCTACGTACCACTAAACTACCACCTCCTGATTAAAATTAGCCTATAACTTTTCTTTGCGTGTCAGTGTCTAACAAATGATTCATACTTTTTTGAGAAAACGTTAACAAATTATCCATACCTGGTGTTAATTGACATAATTTCCAAATCATCTATAAATAACCTTAATTTACGTTCAATTGAAATGTTCTTCACGTGTTAAAATGTAGTGTTTTTAGGAGATTTTAATCAATCAAAAACCCTAGAGGGTTAATGTTTTGAAACATAAGTTGTTTGTTTTCTTTTGATAAATTCTATATTAAATACGTTGGAATTCTATTGCTTGATATTTTTTATAACATAAAAATAATTAAGATACTTGGTACATGTTGTACTTGAGATCTTTAGAGCATCATTATCCTAGAGCATCATTATCCTACAGCTTGGTGATGATAATGCATATATCAACTAACTGTTTCATTACATACATCAACCTGTCAGAGCGCACAAAGTCCCAAAGAATTCAATTTCATCGTACATCTCAATTCTATTATTTTCAGTTTTTGAGTGTTTCTTTCATTGTGTTTTTAAACATTTTTCTTTCATTGTTCTTTTACAGACACCAAGTAATTGAAATGAAAAAAACGAAATTTTGGCATCCACGAAAACATTGAGCAAGTTTTGAATCCTAACCATTTATTTTTTCTAAAAAAAACACACACACAAGAAAACAAATTCGAAGAAGGAAGCAATACCTAAGGCGAAGTTGTAACAGCGACTAGATAAATTTCCAAATAACTTTAAAAAAAAAATCCAAAGAACTTTCGACCATACCTTTAGGTCTGGCACGCAAATTTCGCGCCATACATATAACATATATCTGTATTAATTAATTGGTAATCTTATCACAAAACATGATTATTTAATATGAAACGATAATTACGTGATCTTTTGTGGTTGCAAATCGATAAGAAATATATGTATGGGCGAGTCCTTATCGTTTTCTTTTATGTCCCATCCATACCTTTAGGTTTGACTTGAAGCCGAATAGTTGATAAATTTACAGTTAAGATTACATATTTTGATTTAAGGACTACGTGTAAAACTAAAGTACTAAACTATATAATCCTTGTATTAGCTAACTAAAATATCTATACACATTGACGAGTTACTTACCGTTCTAATTAAGTATCCACATTTATGCGATCCAATATGTATTTTAAACAATAAGTATTCGGAATATATTACCAGATTCACAACGTTTTAAAATGCATATGTGTTGATTATTGACCACGTCTCTAGTTAGTAAAATCCACAACTAAATGATTTGCACTTGATGTACTAACCTCACTTGTGCTGCCTAACAATTCAGTCTCGGTTTAATTGCATTTGCAGGTCACCTTTGTGTACGTACTTATATATCAAAAGGAAGTAAAATAAAAAAGAACTATACATGATGTTTTTTTTGAACAAAATGATGTTTTTTTGGGTTTCGCTTATATAATTTGTTATATGCTTGCTATATGTACGTAAATTAGATATTCATGTTCAAGTGGTTTCATATATAATCATGAAATATATATATATATATATATATATATATATATATATATATATATATATATATATATGTGTGTGTGATAATCCGCGCAGGACACAGAGTGAAAAAACTTAAAGAGATTATAACTTTGAATCTATAGGTATTAGAAAGGTAAAACTCATAGAAAGAAATATTACATGTTATCTAATAAGGGATTCAACGAAATTGTATATGTCTATATAAAGTAAGCTTTATTTTTTAAAAAAACTTGTGTTACTTGTTTTATTTAATTGAAGTTTAGTTTGTGGAAGTGAATCTATAAGAGTAAGCAAAAACTTATAGAAAATTAATTATGAAGTAAAAATAAAACGAAACATAGGCAATAGAATTATTGCTTTCATATTATAAATATAAGACAAAACGAAACATAGATAATATAATAATAAAATATAAAAGAAACAAAATATAAGGAAACAAAATAAATAAATAAAAAACTAAAAAAATCATAACTGCTGTGAAAAGTGTCTTCAGAACTCTTCGTTTGCAATCATATTAAGAGCAATAACAAAGGATATCAGCTTGCAAAACTAAACACACAGTTATTTAACTAAATCAGTAAACAAAATATATCACTTCACTCCGAAAGCATAGATTTCTGGAACATTATTGGCAAATCGGCTACGTATTTATATATGTAATGATACGGGTCTAGGGTTAATCTGATGAAAGAAAATCGCAATAATTTTATAAAATATTCACTAATTAATATTCTATAACTTTCACTCCAATGCATAGCTAAAACTTGCCTGAACACTCGAATGCTAATCAATCAACGCAGATAAAATTTGGATCTATAATCTAACTTTCTTTTTTTTACGATCTTAATTGACGAAAATTACTTGATGGTTTAAAAATCAATAAATAAAGATTATGAATTGATTCGAATATTGATTCCAAAATTTTATCTACGACTTGAATTAAACGTTCTATTCATGTTTTGGAATATAAGAAAACCAAGATTGCGAATTGATTCAAAAAATCAGTCAATCAATAATCAATCATCAATAAAAATTATAACGAAACAATATTGTAAAAACTTTGACTCCAAAAAACAATCAAAAATTAAAAAAAAAAAGATTATAACAAAACATACTAAGAGTGTTATTCCAAAATAATTTGATGGCATGCCTACGACAATTGTGGGTGGAATATGGCTGACCGCTAATTCATATACGCCACAGCTATACAAATAAGATTATTCTAATTATTAGTATCACATAATCAAAAGATAATTTTGTGAAAATCGCCATACTCATTCGAGATTTTTCAACACAACGATATATTTAGTCTTCCAGGTTTCGTTCTCAAATAATTAAACTTTTGATATTGATATAGATTAGTTTATTTATGTGAGTATGGCGATATTAAAATAGAAAGGTTGATATAGAAACTTTTGATATTAGATAACCGGTTCGTTTCTAATAATTAAACCAGTTTCGTTATCTAATAATTAGGAAGCATATTGTATATTATTTTAAGCTACAATTTAATGAAAAATGACAGTGTATGTAATTAGTCTACTAAGAAGAGAATTTTTAATTATAGGGTGTGAGAATAATTATGATGTTACCACATAGAAAATGATATTTTGGTTAATAATACATGAGGATAAGGTTAGTTTGTTAGGAATGATCTTATTTTAATATTAAGGGGGGGGGGGTGTATAGATATACTAAACAGAATCGAAAATCCTTATACCTCTAATGCATAGCAATAAAACTATGAGTTACACGAGCCAAAACAATTATTCGATTCTAAGCTAATGCTTTCTCTTCTTTGATTGAAAGTTGTACACATGCAAAGCAGCGAAATATACAACTTAACAACATTGCAACAACTATGTGATTAAATACGCCAAACAAAGAAAGATGATGATGTTTGTTTCTACTGAAACTTTTCCTAAAAGATATATACTACAACGGTAACATCAGCATCACGCACAAAAATAAAAAGAACGAAAGAGTAAAAGGGACCAAAACTACTATCGACTTTGAAAGACGGGAGACGCCGACGTTTATCCCTTTTGCTTATATGTTTTCAACTTTTTATATTTAATGTAAAGGATATATACATCACGTACTGTTAGTTCAGTAATTGCACATGATGAAATGTTACTGTGAATGGTATACGATGATGAATATAAACTCTTTTCTAGTAGAAAATAACTTACTAATTAAACTCTCTATCAATCAAGAAAGCAATAAAAATCAATAAAAAGATAAATTAAAACGGAGGGGAGAGGAGATAAAGGTTAAAAGCTTACGGTGATGTTTTCGTATCAATCTCAATCTCTCTCCATACCTCCAACGCCATTAATACTTGAATAAACCTAACTTTTCTCCATTAAACTGCCTATAAATACACATACCTCCCACTTCTTCAATTTCATATTACAAAAGCCTCCCAAAAACAGCAAAGAGTCTCATATTAGTTCTTACTCACAAGAATCAAACTTACTCTTTCTAAAAAGATTAGCGTTTCGATCCCTGAAATGACTCGTCGTAGTGGAAGTCTTGCTATTTTTTTATGCGTTCTTTTGATGCTCACCTGCTGCCAAGCTTTGAGTAGCAACGTAGATGATGGATATGGTCATGAAGATGGAAGCTTCGAATCCGATAGTTTAATCAAGCTCAACAACGACGACGTTCTTACCTTGAAAAGCTCCGATGGACCCACTACCGAATCATCAACTGTTAGTGTTTCGAACTTCGGAGCCAAAGGAGATGGAAACACCGATGATACTCAGGTATATCATGTTTACGATTATGAACATAAAAATAGTTACATGTGCATGTAAATATATAAAGATTTTTTTTGGTATATATTGATGATGCATGCTTGCATGGGTGAACAAATATATATGCTTAATTAGGCTTTCAAAAAAGCATGGAAGAAGGCATGTTCAACAAATGGAGTTACTACTTTCTTGATTCCTAAAGGGAAGACTTATCTCCTTAAGTCTACTCGATTCATAGGCCCATGCAAATCTTTACGTAGCTTCCAGGTGATATGTGTTTTGTTTTATTTTTGTCACTTGTTTCATTAGTATTTTCTTAATTCATAAATTTTATCAACTAGTTGAACTTTTTTTACCGATTAACCGCAGATACTAGGCACTTTATCAGCATCTACAAAACGATCGGATTACAGTGATGACAAGAACCATTGGCTTATTTTGGAGGACGTTAATAATCTATCAATCGATGGCGGCTCGGCGGGGATTGTTGATGGCAACGGAAAAATCTGGTGGCAAAACTCATGCAAAATCGACAAATCTAAGGTATATAATGTCTACCAGTCACTGTGTCACACACAAATAATTTTATATATACTTATTGGTGATGTGCGTACTCCTAATTAAGTGTCATCATGCTAATATTAAGTCTAGCCAAGAATAACAATTGGTTTCCTTCTTTTAAATGCAGCCATGCACCAAAGCGCCAACGGTACGTAAATACAAAAGCTCGAAATATTTGCATATAATTAATAAAATTCACACTCGTGATTAAGTGATGAATGTTTGATTACAAAAGTTGGCATGTGTGTGTATTTTATGTTTATATGCAGGCTCTTACACTCTACAACCTAAAGAATCCGAATGTGAAGAATCTGAGAGTGAGAAATGCCCAGCAGATTCAGATTTCTATTGAGAAATGCAACAATGTTAACGTTAAGAATGTTAAGATTACTGCTCCGGGAGATAGTCCCAACACGGATGGTATCCATATCGTTGCTACTAAAAACATTCAAATCTCCAATTCAGATATTGGGACAGGTAAAATGATCCCATACATATTATTCAATTTCTTGATCTGTATAAATTAGGTCTAATATTTATGGTTGATTTTCTATAGGTGATGATTGTATATCCATTGAGGATGGATCGCAAAATGTTCAAATCAAAGATTTAACTTGCGGCCCCGGTCACGGGATCAGGTAAAACGTCACCTTTTTTTCCGAATATCAATCAAAGGATAGTAAAATTATGTATCTTAACTTGATGTTTTTTACAAATAATTAGAGTACATATATAACTAATGGACTTTTGTTTATTATTATTTTTTATATGAGAAGCATTGGGAGCTTGGGGGATGACAATTCCAAAGCTTATGTCTCCGGAGTTAATGTGGATGGTGCTACGCTCTCGGAGACTGACAATGGAGTAAGAATCAAGACTTACCAGGTGATTGATTTTGTTTGTTTTTTCTCCTACAAACTCCCCCGCTTGTACAAATCTCTCGGATGGAGCAGTTTGGTTTGAACCTTTTTTTTTAATATATTATTTATTAGATTAAAAGAAGGTTACAAGCAAAGCTATGAACTAGTCACGCAGCTTCAACAAGTGATTACAAAATATAATGGAACTCTAATAAACCAGAAACAATCAGATCATTCAATTTGAGTTTAACTTAATATCAATGGAAAGTTACGAACTGACGTCTAGGCTCGTCCGATCGTACTGGTAATCTCTGTCAATAAAAACCCAATTATCGATTTCAGGGAGGGTCAGGAACTGCCAAAAACATTAAATTTCAAAACATCCGTATGGAAAAGGTCAAGAATCCGATCATAATCGACCAGAACTACTGCGACAAGGACAAATGCGAACAACAAGTAATTGTTTGATCGATTAATTTGATTCGCCCAATTTTTTTTTTCTATTTTTGTTTGTTTGTTTCGTTTAATAAAAGTATCCTCACTAGGCTTGAAATGTGAAATATATTGACTAGGAATCTGCGGTTCAAGTGAACAATGTCGTGTATCGGAACATAAAAGGTACGAGCGCAACGGATGTGGCGATAACGTTTAATTGCAGTGAGAAATATCCATGCCAAGGTATTGTGCTTGAGAATGTGAACATCAAAGGAGGAAAAGCTTCTTGCGAAAATGTCAATGTAAAGAATAAAGGCACCGTTTCTCCTAAATGCCCTTAATTACTTAGCTGACTATGTAATATACATAAATACATATTATATGTAACTATAGATGCATGTATTTCGTTATCTACGTATTGATTCTTGATATATTTAGAACACTAAAGATATATGGGAATATACGTACAATGGTCGAGATAATTGTTGTCTTGTATATGATTCACTGAAGTTGATTGCTTTTCCATGAATAAATGAATAATATTATTTGTCTAATATTATTTGTTTATTAAAAAACATGGTGAATATATATACAACTTTCAGTAATGTGGTTTGATTGTTTTAATCTCTTTTTATATATAATTGCAATGGTCTTAATTTCAATGGATTTGAAGATAAAAGTTGACAACAATTTTTTCTTTTTATGTTTTCTTTTTCAAAAATAACAATTTTAAAACATCTGTGGTTCCGAAATCGGTGTCCTTAGAAATAAGTAAGGTACATAAATAACGATGCCTTCAAAATTACTGAGATTATATAATGTTATTATTTTTCGACGATTATATCAGGTTAACTAAGAGCTAAACCGAAGAATTTATGTTCACCCTTCTTACTTTACTTTTTTTCACTTCTTGCTTTGATCTTCCGCGGCTGCTGGCTTGCTTTGCTCTTCCACTGTTTCTGCAGTCGCTGGAGGCGGTGAAGGAGGAACGGAAGCCACAGTGGGGACAGCATCGATGCAGCTACGGCACTTCCTCTCCACCCAACCTTCAATGTCGTGGTCTCCGCTGTCAGATAAATGGCGTCCGCCGCAAAGCCGAGCGAAGATGCCGGCTAAGACGGATAAAATGGTGATGACAGCTAAAATAACGACTAGTGTTTCTATTGAACGGTGGTCTGAGTTGTGGCACGGCTGGTCTAGGGAAGGTGGGTCCATGTATATGGTGGTTGGTGTGGTTGTGGTGCCGAGTTGGTCATCAAGTCTTGCCGTAACTCCGAACATGAGAAAGAGCTTAGAGATGGAGAGATTGAGAATCTTCCAGGTGAGCTTGTGGGAGTCAAGTTAACAATTATATCGACTTATAATAAGAAAACAAATAATACAATTTTCAAAATAAAACCATCACTTTTCTAAGACCAACGGTTGAATTAATTTTGAGAATATATTATTTTTTGAAATTGAATGAGTATGTTTTTTCTTCCTATATATGTTCTCACTTGGCTCGTAGAGATATATCTCTAGATTTATTTTATCTATGTGCTCACTAGTAACTGATCTAGATTTATGTGGCCTTGGCATTTTTCTTACTGTAAAGTTTTGGCAGGTGATATCAGTGGTGGGGTTTGTTAATGTTGTCGTATCTCTGCATCTTCTTATTTTGTTATATATCAATGTGTCAGATCAATAATGTTATTCAGTAAAGAAAAATATCACTACCACCTATTGATCATAATTAAGAAAATCAAGAATTTTCTCAACAATTGACAGAAGGGAATGTGAGCTTTTTTAATAATTAACCAACTGTAAAAGTTAGTGATTCTGGCTACGCTATAAAAGTATTAAACAATGAAAACAATTAATATCAAAAATAATTACCTATAATTTATGAAAATTTAGTGAAAACATCCATAATGAGAGTTTTCATAAATTATCTAGACATGAAAATATTTTAAAAAATAAAAAGGAAAAGAAAGAAGAGAAAGAGAAAAGAGATGAAAAGAACCAATTGCTGAGATACTCTTTAAAAGATTTATTACTATATAGTTGGTTCAGTTTTTCTTTTAATCTAAAATTTAATATTTTAATTAAGTAAAATTAATATTATTAATATTGTATTGATTAGATACTCACATAATTTCACTATTGCCGATGCTCTGAGGCTGAGAGTCTAGTAATGAAAATGATATGAAGCCAAAATATCTATTGATCATAAGAAAATCAAGAAACACAGACAGAAGGGAATGTGACCTAATAAAGAAATTATAAAAGTCTTACTCCCACAACTTTAAAAACTCTCAGTGATTCTGGCTACACTAGAAAAGGCTTAAACAATGAAGAATGATAGATATAAATAAGAATTCCCACAACTTATAAAAGTCTAGAGTATCCACAATGTGAATCTATGCATTAAATATTTTAAAGAAACAGAAAAAATATGAGAAATGATTTTCGGTCAAGAGACTTTCTGAGATACTCTGATTTGTCATTTTCTAATTGCTTCAGTCCTTTTTTTATTTTGAAATTTAATAATTTAACTGAATGAAACCAAAACTATTAATATTTTATTGATTAAATATCCGTATGGGTATTATGTTATCTCATACCCTGAAGCTGAGAGCCCAATAATGAAAATGATATGAAGCCTTAAAGCCCAGTTTTAATTTTAATTTTGGTACGGAAAGGAAGACGAGAGAATGATTGACTCTGAATAAGAAGATTGGAATCACGTTGACTTTCCTTTCCAACTCTTTTCGTCCCCGGTTTCTGCGAGTTTTCTGCTAAATCTAAAATCCTCGGAATCTTCTGAGGTGTTCTTGATGATTCCATTCTTTTATTCCTTTACATAACTTTTTTCAAATACATCTTCGGTTTCAATGGGGACTCCGGAGTTTCCAGATCTCGGGAGACACTGCTCCGTTGATTATTGCAAGCAGATCGATTTCTTGCCATTCACATGCGATCGCTGCATCCAGGTTCCTTTTGATTCCTCCTTACATACAATAATTCCCCATCTCTCGCTCGATGCTACGATCAACGATTTTAATTTGATTTTTTTTTTTTTCAAATTTGATCATTGGCATTTTCATGATTTTTTAAAAATACGTTTTTTTTTTATGTCTGAATCGTAAAAATCTTGTTTTTTTTCTTAATTGTCTTGCAGGTGTTTTGTTTGGATCATCGTAGCTACATGAAACACTCTTGTCCGAAAGGGAACAGAGGAGATTTAACGGTCGTTATCTGTCCGTTATGTGCTAAAGGGGTCCGATTAAACCCCGACGAAGATCCAAACATCACTTGGGAGAAACACGTGAACACAGATTGCGATCCATCGAGCTACGAGAAAACCGTCAAGAAGAAGAAATGTCCTGTCCCAAGATGCAGAGAGTTGCTTACCTTCTCCAACACTATAAAATGCCGAGATTGCAGTATCGAGCATTGCTTGAAACATCGGTTCGGACCTGACCATAGTTGCTCTGGACCTAAGAAGCTCGAATCTAGTTTCTCGTTCATGGGTTTCTTGAGTACAGCAAACACAAAAGAAGCTCCCGCGTCATCTTCATCTTCAAGATGGTCTAGTCTTTTTGCCTCTGCGGAAGCTAGTATTAGAGAACTCGGTAACGATATTAGCCAGAAGTTGCAGTTTTCGGGTGGTGATTTGGAGAAAACGCAGGAGAGGAATGGTAAACAGAACGGTGGTAAAGTTACGGTTGATGTTTGTCCAAAATGCAGCAAAGGGTTTCGTGAACCGGGGGATCTATTGAAGCATATTGATAAGGATCATCGTGGTACTTCTTTAGCTTAGAGAAGCATTGGAAGTAACATGATTAAATATTTGTCTGATTGTAAACATTTTTGCTGTTGTGTTGTTGTAACATTCTTTGTGATCGGTTTTCGTTTGGTCGGTTTTGGTTTTATGGTTTATGAAATATAGAAAACCGGTTTTTGTTCAAAAAAAAAAAAGAAAACCGGTTTATGAAAGCAGGAACATGTTCAAGATTTGATACATACATCATTCTTTGATGAAATCATGAGCATTAGTTCCACAAATATTTTAATCATAGAATTGTATTGCCTAATGTCTTTAAGAAAGATGAAGTTGAAAAAGTTTTGTTGGCCATTTTCTGTAGCTCTCTTGTAACCACACAACATCAAATATTTGATATTGTGAACAAGATGATGAGTATACTTGCTTTTGTATTGCATATTTTCTTTAAGACGAGTTAAAAGATGTTACAGTGAAGAGTTGAAAAAGGACAACTGTGAAGTTATGATAACCCTTCTTCTTATTTTTTTTTTTTTGAAACACAACAACTTCATTAAAGACGTTAAACAGAGTTTGGTGGAGCTATAATGGCTTGCTCAACAGACAGAGCCTGTTTTGCCAATCCATCAACTACAAAGTTTTTCTATGTTGTTATTATATCACTAAAACTGTTCCATCATTACACATTTATTCATTAGGCTTTGTATGCTTGTTTATGTAAAATGCATAATTTATCTTGCAAATTTTTACATAATAAAATAGAAAATATAACTTTTACATAAAATTTATTTTACATAACAAAATAAGAAACAAAACTTATACATAAGTGTTTTTACATAATAAAATAGAAAATATAACTTTTACATAAAATTTATTTTACATAACAAAATAAGAAACAAAACTTATACATAAGTGTTTTTATATACATAAATGTATTCTTTCTTAGTAACTACAAATAAATATATTATAGGTAAGTTTTGCAGCAAATCAACGATGGCATTATCAGCTACCACGTGGGCTGAGTTTTGGCAACTGCCTATCGCCGTTGGTTCTATATACTTCAGAGTTCAGACGTAAACTCTGACACTAGATTAGATTAGATTAGGAAAAAGAACAGAAAAAGACTTTGGACGTATAGAAGCGAAGACTTTAGTACTTTACTATCACAGAGTAATCGCTATTGGATCTCTACGACGTGAGGAAATTCAGATCGTTGATATTAGTAGGTAGACTAATTAAACACTTTCTTCTCAGCTTCCTCGTCTTAAAAGTTAACAAAAAAAAAAAAAAAAAGAAAACCGGTTTTGTTCAAAAAAAAAGAAAACCGGTTTATGAAAGCAGGAACATGTTCAAGATTTGATACATACATCATTCTTTGATGAAATCATGAGCATTAGTTCCACAAATATTTTAATCATAGAATTGTATTGCCTAATGTCTTTAAGAAAGATGAAGTTGAAAAAGTTTTGTTGGCCATTTTCTGTAGCTCTCTTGTAACCACACAACATCAAATATTTGATATTGTGAACAAGATGATGAGTATACTTGCTTTTGTATTGCATATTTTCTTTAAGACGAGTTAAAAGATGTTACAGTGAAGAGTTGAAAAAGGACAACTGTGAAGTTATGATAACCCTTCTTCTTATTTTTTTTTTGAAACACAACAACTTCATTAAAGACGTTAAACAGAGTTTGGTGGAGCTATAATGGCTTGCTCAACAGACAGAGCCTGTTTTGCCAATCCATCAACTACAAAGTTTTTCTATGTTGTTATTATATCACTAAAACTGTTCCATCATTACACATTTATTCATTAGGCTTTGTATGCTTGTTTATGTAAAATGCATAATTTATCTTGCAAATTTTTACATAATAAAATAGAAAATATAACTTTTACATAAAATTTATTTTACATAACAAAATAAGAAACAAAACTTATACATAAGTGTTTTATATACATAAATGTATTCTTTCTTAGTAACTACAAATAAATATATTATAGGTAAGTTTTGCAGCAAATCAACGATGGCATTATCAGCTACCACGTGGGCTGAGTTTTGGCAACTGCCTATCGCCGTTGGTTCTATATACTTCAGAGTTCAGACGTAAACTCTGACACTAGATTAGATTAGATTAGGAAAAAGAACAGAAAAAGACTTTGGACGTATAGAAGCGAAGACTTTAGTACTTTACTATCACAGAGTAATCGCTATTGGATCTCTACGACGTGAGGAAATTCAGATCGTTGATATTAGTAGGTAGACTAATTAAACACTTTCTTCTCAGCTTCCTCGTCTTAAAAGTTAACAAAAAAAAAAAAAGAAAACCGGTTTTGTTCAAAAAAAAAGAAAACCGGTTTATGAAAGCAGGAACATGTTCAAGATTTGATACATACATCATTCTTTGATGAAATCATGAGCATTAGTTCCACAAATATTTTAATCATAGAATTGTATTGCCTAATGTCTTTAAGAAAGATGAAGTTGAAAAAGTTTTGTTGGCCATTTTCTGTAGCTCTCTTGTAACCACACAACATCAAATATTTGATATTGTGAACAAGATGATGAGTATACTTGCTTTTGTATTGCATATTTTCTTTAAGACGAGTTAAAAGATGTTACAGTGAAGAGTTGAAAAAGGACAACTGTGAAGTTATGATAACCCTTCTTCTTATTTTTTTTTTTTTGAAACACAACAACTTCATTAAAGACGTTAAACAGAGTTTGGTGGAGCTATAATGGCTTGCTCAACAGACAGAGCCTGTTTTGCCAATCCATCAACTACAAAGTTTTTCTATGTTGTTATTATATCACTAAAAACTGTTCCATCATTACACATTTATTCATTAGGCTTTGTATGCTTGTTTATGTAAAATGCATAATTTATCTTGCAAATTTTTTACATAATAAAATAGAAAATATAACTTTTACATAAAATTTATTTTACATAACAAAATAAGAAACAAAACTTATACATAAGTGTTTTTATATACATAAATGTATTCTTTCTTAGTAACTACAAATAAATATATTATAGGTAAGTTTTTGCAGCAAATCAACGATGGCATTATCAGCTACCACGTGGGCTGAGTTTTGGCAACTGCCTATCGCCGTTGGTTCTATATACTTCAGAGTTCAGACGTAAACTCTGACACTAGATTAGATTAGATTAGATTAGATTAGATTAGATTAGATTAGATTAGATTAGATTAGATTAGATTAGATTAGATTAGATTAGATTAGATTAGATTAGATTAGATTAGATTAGATTAGATTAGATTAGATTAGATTAGATTAGATTAGATTAGATTAGATTAGATTAGATTAGATTAGATTAGATTAGATTAGATTAGATTAGATTAGATTAGATTAGATTAGATTAGATTAGATTAGATTAGATTAGATTAGATTAGGGAAAAGAACAGAAAAAGACTTTGGACGTATAGAAGCGAAGACTTTAGTACTTTACTATCACAGAGTAATCGCTATTGGATCTCTACGACGTGAGGAAATTCAGATCGTTGATATTAGTAGGTAGACTAATTAAACACTTTCTTCTCAGCTTCCTCGTCTTAAAAAGTTAACAAAAAAAAGAAAAAAAAGAAAGACGTTGGACATACAAGAGGCAAGACTCAGGCGTAGAGTCAACTACTGCAAGTAATCAAAACGGCCATGGCGGTTGTAACGGAGGCAGGGGCGGATAAAGGTGGTGAGATAGTGAAGCCACGTACGGACGAGAGAGAATATAGGAGGATTGTCCTCAAGAACTCTCTCGAGGTGTTGTTAATCAGTGATCCAGAGACGGACAAGGTAAGATCGATTCATTTTCTAGTCTTAATGCTAAAAGAAGAACTGATTCATCGTCTGTGTACGTTGATCTTAGTGTGCTGCTTCCATGAACGTTAACGTTGGATCATTCTCTGACCCAGAAGGATTAGATGGACTAGCTCACTTCCTTGGTACGTTTCTTCATAGCAAGATTCAATCACTAGTTCACTCTGTATAAGCACTTTATGTCAAAGTGAAGTTTTGTTGGATTTAATAGTCATGGAAAATAATATATAGTTTTTTTTTTGGGTGGGGATGTCAAGAGCATATGCTGTTTTATGCAAGTGAAAAGTATCCAGAGGAAGATAGTTACTCCAAGTACATCACAGAGGTAACATTGTTCTTCTCCATACAAACTTGAGAGAAAATGTGATGTGCTTATTAGAACTCTGTTTTTTTTTTGTCTCTCTTTGTTTTAGCATGGAGGGAGCACAAATGCTTACACATCTAGTGAAGACACAAATTACCATTTTGATATCAACACTGACTCTTTTGATGAGGCTTTGGACAGGTAGGACTTACATTTTCTGTTTTGCTTTACCAATCTTATTTGGTTTTCTTGGATTCTTATGTTTTAATGCCTAACAGGTTCGCACAGTTCTTTATCAAACCACTGATGTCGGCTGATGCTACCATGAGGGAGATCAAGGCTGTTGACTCTGGTTAGCTTCTTGACTTTCTTGATACCTTTTATGTAGCAGTTTGTTAAGTAACAGACTTCTAACAAGTTCTCTCCCATCCAGAAAATCAGAAAAATTTGTTGTCTGATTCCCGGCGTCTGCGTCAGGTACTTTTCTCTGATCTCAGGAACAAACATAGTATAAGCTAATTATAAACATTTCTTATTAGCATACAAAGAATACATTTTATTGATTATCTGTGGAAGAGAAAGTACATAGGAATGAACAATGTTGGTGTATATCTAGCATCTAATTTGAGTGTTTTGTCTTCCTTTGTTGTTCACACAGTTACAGAAGCATCTAAGTAGAGAAGACCATCCATTTCACAAATTTAGCACAGGTTCATGTTCCACCTATGATCTTGATTGTTCATGTAACAAGATCTAGTGGTGCTGTGATTCTATACATAAGAAAAGTCATTGGTCCAATTTTGATTTTTTTTTTTTGGTTAGGGAGCATGGATACTCTTCATGTACGACCTGAAGCAAAAGGAGTAGATACAAGGAGTGAGCTACTTAAATTCTATGATGAACACTATTCTGCAAACATCATGCATCTGGTTGTTTATGGCAAGGGTAGGTTTAGGAAGTAACCCAGAACTCAAAATTTACATACTTTATGGAAAACAAAAGTATTCTTTATTAACACATTTAGAATGTGTAACTCTAAATGTCTTCAGAAAACCTTCATAAACTTCAAGGCCTAGTGGAAGAGTTGTTCCAAGAAATTCGAAACACCAACAAGGCCATCCCTAGATTACCTGGTCAGCCGTGTACTCCAGACCATTTACAGGTTTTTTCCCCTTATTTCAGCTTTAGAATTTATACAAGACAAAGATAAGTTCATGATATAATGTTTCTATGGTGGTATCTTTGGTTGGTGATGTTTTTCTGCTCATTGGTTATAGGTTCTTGTGAAAGTTGTTCCCGTAAGGCAGTATC
Organism: Brassica carinata; assembly: GCA_016771965.1. Classification (NCBI taxonomy): domain Eukaryota; kingdom Viridiplantae; phylum Streptophyta; class Magnoliopsida; order Brassicales; family Brassicaceae; genus Brassica; species Brassica carinata. The sequence continues at coordinate 9,047,602 of CM028688.1, forward strand.
ATGAGCTTACTGTTTCATGGCCTATAACTCCTACTATCCATCATTATGAAGAAGCACCATCCAAGTACCTTAGTCATCTAATTGGTCATGAAGGCGAAGGAAGTTTGTTTCATGCCTTAAAAATCTTGGGTAGGTTTTCTTTAGGCACAGATTAATAATAATTTTATAGCTCACTCTGCACTTACTTGAAGGATATTTCTTGATTTATCTTTTATTCCTTTAGACACTCCCTTAGGTTGTCTCGAAGCTAGTTAGAAAGGTGCTTTAGATACTGTATCTATTTGTTATTTCAGTTGTAGTTGGTAGCTATAAAATTTCTACCTTGATCTGTGTACTTCCACAGGATGGGCAACGGGACTGTATGCTGGTGAAGCAGGCACGATGGAGTATTCTTTCTTCAAAGTTTCCATTTATCTTACAGATGCTGGTCATGGTGGGTTTCTGTGTATTCTTTCTTTTTAGTTTTTTTTTTTAATGTTCTAAGTAAGATCTTTCTTATGTTAAAAGGGTGATTTGATTTTGTTTCTTGCCTGGTATACAGAGCATATGCAAGATATTTTAGGGTTGCTATTCAGACACATAAAGATTCTACAACACTCTGGTGTTCCCCAGTGGATTTTTGATGAGGTATAGCCAATACCGTATTGGTATTATGAAGTTGTACGATCATTTTTGTATGCTTTTTTTTTTGCTAGTGTTCCTATTGACTCAGCGCCATTAAAGAATTTGATACATCTTTCATTTTCATTGAAGATCTCAGCTATCTCTGAGACAAGTTTTCATTATCAAGCCAAAACACACCCCATTTCTTATGCAACGGGTATATCATCAAAAATGCGGGTAATACTATTTTCTTCACATACCTTTTCTGTTGTTTAAGCATACAAAAATAGATTGTTATATTTATTTATTTTTTCTTGATCTATATATGTGGCCTTCAAAATTGTGCTTCAGATATACCCAACCAAGCATTGGTTGGTTGGATCATCATTGCCTTCGAAATTTAATCCAGCTAGTGTGCAAAAGGTTCTAGATGAGCTTTCTCCCAGTAATGTTAGGTAAGTCTCTGTTTAACAAAAAAAAAAAATGTTAGGTAAGTCTCTATTCCTGATGACCTGATGTGTTCTTTTGCCTTACCTTCTTCTAATTTGTGAACAAAACTTGTCCCATTTATTCTGAGAAGAGTTGAAGATATGATGCTAAATATTGTTATTATTACCGGTCATATGATATAGTGCAACATTTCCATAAGATTTTGGGCGGTTATACTTAAAGCATCCCCCAGTCCCCAGTGTGTTATGTTCATGGTTTATATATAGTTCAAGCATTGATATCCTGACTGCTAGAAGCTCGTAGTGTTTCATCTAATGCCATTATATTTGTAGAATCTTTTGGGAATCAAATAAATTTGAAGGGCAAACTGACAAGATTGAGCCATGGTATAATACTCCATATTCTCTTGAGAAGATAACCACAGAAACCATTCAGGTTGGCTTTTAATACATTTAATTTTCTGAATCGTAGTTTTGTTTTATATTATGTTTGTTAGATAAATAGTCTCCTATTATACTCTGGAAGAAAGTTCAACTATGGTTTGTGCTTAAGCTAAGCAGCCTAACAATTACAGGAATGGGAACAGTCTGCTCCTGATGTAAACCTGCTTCTACCAATACCTAATGTCTTCATTCCTACGGATTTGTCACTAAAAGATGTAAAAGATAAGGTTCAGTGTCATCACTCTAGTCACAATTTACAGATGTCTTTTGAAGTTTAATTTGTGAAGCAGTTACTCACATTGCTTTGGAACAGGAAAATTTTCCTGTTATGTTGAGAAAGACATCATTCTCAAGACTGTGGTATAAGCCTGATACAAAGTTCTTCAGACCCAAGGCATATGTTAAGATGGATTTCAACTGCCCCTTTGCAGTCAGTTCTCCTGACGCTGTAGTTCTTTCCAGTATCTTCGTTTGGTTGCTAGAGGACTGTTTGAATGAATATGGTAAGATTTAAAGTGCTTCCATATTGATTATCAACATGAAGAGTTTTGCGCTTTATGTATCATGTCTTATGTTATTATATGGTGAATAATGTTCCATCAATATATACTTCTATGTTTCAGCTTATTATGCTCGGGATGCTGGTCTTTACTATGGACTAAGTCTTTCGGACAATGGATTTGAGGTGGGTTTGTGAAGCTTTCTTGTGTCTTTTTCTTTTCAGTGCATTTCATGTTTGGCTAAAGTGTTTCTCATTTACAGCTCTATCTTAGTGGCTTTAATCACAAATTGAGAATCTTGCTAGAAGCTGTCATTCAAAAGATATCAACATTTGAAGTTAAACCTGATAGGTTTTCTGTTATCAAGGTAACCTTGTTACTTTAGACATGGTGCAGCTTCCTCCCTTCATCTAATAAGCCTTGTTACCAGATTTACTAAACCTATGTTTTATTTTTGCTTCCCTGTCCTGTAATAGGAAATGGACACAAAGGCATACCAAAACTGCAAATTCCGACAACCATTTAGTCAAGCAACCAGTTACTGCTCACTGGTATTACAGGACCAGACCTGGCCTTGGACTGAGGAACTAGATGCTCTTTCACATATGGAAGCTGAAGACTTGGCAAATTTCGTTCCAATGATGTTATCTAGGGCATTTGTTGAGTGCTATATAGCAGGTATCAATATTATCTCCATGAAGTCTCTGGTCTCTAACCATTTGCCTTTTCTTTTCTTTTTTTCTTTTTCATTTGCCTTTTCTAATAGACTTTGCAAATGTCTCATTTCAGGAAATGTTGAGAAGGAGGAAGCTGAGTCAATGGTGAAGCATATTGAAGATGTTCTTTTTAAAGACCCAAAACCTATTTGTCGTCCGTTGTTTCCTTCTCAGCTCCTGACGGATAGGGTTGCAGAGCTTAGAACAAGTACCAAATACTTTTACCATCAAGAAGGCTCAAACCCCAAAGATGAAAATTCTGCTCTGGTGCATTATATCCAGGTATAGTAGATAAACTTGCAACTAAGTGGTCTTGTCAACCAGTTTTTGCTTCTTTTTTCTTCCTTGAATCTATTGGTACTTAGTCACTTTGAGTTTTTAGAAAGTTTCTTATTACATGCATTGTTTTTCTTGCTCACGAACAGATTCATCAAGATGAATTTTCAATGAACGTGAAACTTCAACTTTTCTGTCTCATAGCAAAGCAAGCCACATTTCACCAGCTCAGAACAGTCGAGCAACTTGGTTACATCACTTCACTTTCTCGGAGGTACAAGATAGTTTCTTATAAGTTAAGAGTGCCCCCATGAGTCCTCGTTGATACATAGATAAAATGTTTACCTTCATTCATGCAACATAGGAATCATTCTGGCGTCTATGGTGTACAGTTCATTATCCAGTCTTCAGCTAAGGTACCAAACAAGCATGTCGTCTGCTTAAGACTTAGCATAACTTCTATATTGTCTTGGTTTTGTTGGTAACAGGGTCCTGGACATATTGATTCAAGGGTTGAGTCACTACTCAAGGACCTTGAGAGTAAATTTTACAATATCAGCGAAGAAGAATTCAAGGTGAGATGATCACAACCAGATACTATTAAATACATCATATTTTAATCATAGCACGAAAACATACTAACAGAGATGACTTCCTCCTCAGAGCAATGTAACAGCTTTGACAGACATGAAGCTTGAGAAACACAAGAACTTGTCAGAGGAATCTCGGTTTTACTGGGGAGAGATTAAAAACGGGACACTCAAATTCAACCGCATAGAAGCAGAGGTAAAAGAAAAACCTCGAATAACATCGCTTTCTAGCTAGCTGTGAAGAACTCCTAACAACCATAATGCAAATGTTGTTTTGTGGTTAGGTGGCTGCACTCAGAGAGCTAAAGAAGGAAGAGCTGATAGAGTTCTTTGACGAGTACATTAAAGTTGACGCACCAAGAAAGAAATCACTGAGCATATGCGTTTATGGAAGCCAGCATCTGAATGAAATGGCCTCTGACAAAGCCAAAGTTGTATCACCATTCATAGAGATCCAAGACATTGTCGGTTTCAGGAATTCTCTACCTCTTTACAGGTCATTGAGAGGATGAAGCCAGCTGAAACTGTGAGGAAGTACCTAGCTAAAGAATATACACAAACAAAAACTCATTTGTATTCATCTGATGGTTAGAAACAGAGTTTTATCATACAAAAACATAGCTTTCTCACCAGAACAGAGATTTCTTTTTCAGCAACAGAGTATTAAGATATATTTGATTATGGATGAATATTGGAAACATAATTCTATAATTCTTCAAATAAATCTGGAAATGTCATTGTTTCAGACTTTATAATCACATGAAACATATCAGTAACTTTTTTAACTTGACTTTTACCAAAAAAAAAAAAACTTTTTCTAATTTGACTTTCCTAATATGGAAGCAAGAAGCACGACACGGGATACATATATAGAATTCATTATATAGTTTGATGCTTTTTGAGTCTTATAGGTATGAAATTTAAGGAAAAAGAAAGAGAAGACTTTTGACTACAGAGCGTTGACACACCCCAAAGACGCCGAAGCAATCCAACGGCGATGGCGGTTGGAAAAGAGAGCGCTACGGCAAATGAAGGTGGAGAGATAGTGAAACCAAGAACGGACAAGCGAGAGTATCGGAGACTTAACCTCAAGAACTCACTCATTGTGTTGTTAATCAGCGATCCGGATACAGACAAGGTGGACTTTCTTACAAGTTGACTTTTGAGTTATGCAGACATCTAAAGAATTCTTCTACCTCTTCTATCTCTCAGTGTGCTGCTTCCATGAACGTTGGTGTTGGTTCGTTCTCGGACCCTGAAGGCCTGGACGGGCTAGCTCATTTCCTTGGTACTTTCCTAGATATCTTCCATTAATTCTTTTTTTTTCTAAAAAGATATGTCTTCTATCAATGACTAAATCATTGAGGTGTCTGTGAACCCTTTGCTTGATTGTGCAGAGCATATGCTATTTTATGCAAGTGAAAAGTTCCCTGACGAACATAGTTTCTTGAAGTTTGTCACTGAGGTAATATAGTACTTTTGTATCCATTTCTTGTACTAATTCACGCAAAATAGTAAAACAAAGAAATGTTTTTTATTTGACTTCTCTTGGTGAAGCATGGAGGAAGAGCAAATGCTTACACAGCCAGTCTAAGAACAAACTACCATTTTGATGTGAACGCCGACTGTTTCTATGAGGCTTTGGACAGGTAAAAACATTTTTTTCTTCTTTTTTTTTTTGTTAACACTAACTTAAGTTGTCTAACATGTATTTTGATAGTGTAGGGTTCTTATATGTTCTTGCTTAACCAGATTTTCACAATTCTTTATCAAACCACTAATGTCAGCTGATGCCACAATGAGGGAGATTAATGCCGTCGAGTCAGGTTTGTTGACACATATTTGGTTAGTTAATAATTAAATCCTTATGAGTTTTTTTTTCTCATTCAGAATATCAGAAAAACTTGTTGTCTGATCCCTGGCGAATATGGCAGGTATTTTCTCTTGATGTCAGGAACAATTACATGTATTCAGGACTGAATGTATTATTCTGAGTTATTTAGTTACTAGCATCAAATCATATTTCATTAATTCTTAATGAAACGGAAAAGTACATTTTAAGTAGAAAAATGTGGTTTTCTTTTTGAGCTTTTGGTAATTTTATCTAAGGCCGTCCATAATTGGCGACCACAAGTCTGTAGCAGAAGCATCTAACTAGTGAAAGTTGCTAGTTATACAGTTGCTACATATGTTACTATTCACTTAATAGTTAATAATACTTAAGTTTACTCTTCTTTTTCTTATCATACAGTTGCAGAAGCATCTAAGTAGAGAAGACTATCCATACCACAAATTTATCACATGTCTCAAATCTTGCTTACTTATGTTTGGTATTGGTGTTCTTAAGCATAAGAAGAGTCAGTTTTTTTTTTCTTGTGCCACTCCTAGTAAGAAAGTGAGATTTTTGTTTAGGTAACATGGATACTCTTTTTGAAAGACCCAAAGCAAAAGGAGTTGATACAAGGGGAGAACTTATAAAATTCTATGATGAACACTATTCTGCCAACCTCATGCATCTTGTTGTATATGGCAAGGGTAGGTTTTGGTAACTAAAGTTTCTGTTCTTTCAGACAAATAAGAATATTAACATAGCATCTCTCACATTCACTTTGCTCCGGATGCATTCAGAAAACCTTGATAAAATTCAGGGTCTCGTGGAAGAGATGTTCCAGGAAATTCGAAACACCAACAAGTCTATCCCTAGATTTCCCGGTCCGCCATGTACTGCAGACCATCTGCAGGTTTTTGTCCTTTCTTTTGCAGATTTAGCATTTATTTTGACACAAAGAAAAGGTTAATGCCTGAATGTTTCTAAGATGGTATCCTCCATGGTGTTGTTTTCATCGGTTTTAGATTCTTGTGAAGACTGTTCCTATAATGCAAAGTCATATGTTGAGGATATTTTGGCCTGCAACTCCAAGCATCCAAGAAGCACCATACAAGTACCGTAGTCATCTAATTGGTCATGAAGGAGAAGGAAGTTTGTTTCATGCCTTAAAAACCTTGGGTATGTTCTCTTTGTTGCGCAAACAAGAAAATGGTTTATCAGATTATACCTATAAGAGATTGGTTGAAAACTATTTTTAGCAGGCAGTTGTCCACTATCTGTTTTACGAGATGGTGTCCATCATCTAGTTGAACTCAAATAGTTTCTTGGGTCGCTTTTGCTGATTTTATCCCATGACGAACAACATCTCAATTGCTTGTTTCCTTAATATTTTCTTTTTTATATGTGGGCTTGTTTAGTTTCAGTTCTACATTTAGTAGTCTTGCTTAATTCTTCTCAATAATTGCAGGTTGGGCAACAAAACTGTTTGCTTGTGAAGTAGACTGGACTACTGAGTATTCTTTTTTCAAAGTTCGGATTAATCTTACTGATGCTGGTCATGGTGGGTTTTTTTAAAACTTATATTTTATTTTATTATAAGCTTCCAACTATTTTTCTTCCATATTGTCTAACTGCTAAACAAGTAGTATTAGACCTATCGGTATGGTTGTCTGAGAGTACATGATAGATTCATTATGTGTTTGATATGATTTTATTTCTGATAGGTGTGGCATATACATGGGTCTCCCATGTGTAACTCTTTATGTTTAAGTTGATAATATTAATATTTGTGACAATAATGGGTTATCTAAACTAAATTTGGAACAATAAGTGGGTGCACTAATGTTTTGAATTGTGTTGTGAATAGAGGAACTACTCACCAGAATCAATCGCTTCCAGCTTGTGTTTTCTTGTTTTATTCTTAATAATGTGTCTCTGTACCTGTTCTTATCATCTTCTTGATTTACAGAGCGCATGCAAGAGGTTTTAGGGTTGTTATTCACTTACATTCATCTTTTACAACAGTCTGGTGTTTTGCAGTGGATTTTTGATGAGGTATGGATGTTATTGAGGATATACTATGATGTTTGTTTTCCACCCTTTATCTTGTTGTAATTCATATTGATTCAGTGTATTTAAAGAGTTTGATGCATCTTTTGTTGTTATTGTAGCTCTCATCTATCTGTGAGACAAAGTTTCATTACCAGGACAAGATACAACCATTTTCTTATGTTGTAGATGTTGCGTCAAATATGCAGGTGTAAATACTGTTTTCAGCTACTCTGTAGATAATGTCTTTCCCATTTTAAATAGAAAAGATGCTTACTCTGTTACAATCTCGGCAAGCAATACTTGACCACCTATATGAAACAAGATCGTGTGATTGAAGTTCAGTTCATTGCTTACACCTTTCACTTTTTTCTTCTTAATCTTCTTTCTATCTTTGCAATTATGTATCAGATATATCCAACCAAGGATTGGCTGGTTGGTTCAGGATTACCTTCCAAATTTAATCAAGTTACTGTACAAAAGGTTCTAGATGAGCTTTGTCCTACCAATGTTCGGTAAAACTCTGTTCTTGGCCTCTTGGCACATGCAGTTGATGTTCCAAACTATCCTTTTTTCAAAGCTTTAATGCCATTGCATTTGCAGAATCTTTTGGGAATCAAAGAAATTTGAAGGACAAACTGACAAGGTTGAGCCATGGTATAACACTGCTTATTCTCTTGAGAAGATAACCAAATCCACCATTCAGGTTACTTTTGATATGTTAATATTCCTGAAAACGCCAAACTCAATTGCCTTCATATTCCATCTACAAAACATAATTTTTGAATCAGAGTATAATCTTTTGTTGTGTAATTCTCTTCTAAGTATGTCTACTTTATTGGTATATTAAAATTAATTTGTGCTAAAAATATAATATTTAGGAATGGATGCAGTCTATCCCTCATGTAAAGCTGCATCTACCAGCACCTAATGTGTTTATTCCTACAGATTTTTCATTAAAGGATGACAAAGACAAGGTATGGTTCCACTAGTCTACTTGAATCTATCTCTTTTGAAGTGTATAACTTATGAAGTAGTCATCTCACATGGTTATGCTTTGGAACAGAATGGCTTACCTGTTCTGTTGAGGAAGTCACTCTTCTCAAGATTATGGTACAAGCCTGAGACAACATTTTCCATACCAAAGGCATATGTTAAGATAGATTTCAACTGCCCCCTTGCAGACAATTCTCCTGATACTGCAGCTCTTACCGATACTTTTGTGCGGTTACTGGTGGATTATTTGAATGAATGTGGTAAGTTAATCTCCGTATTTTTTTCTATCAACTATGGCATTCTCTAGATTACATATGATGTAGCTTTTTTGGGCATTACAAAGTAAAGAAAATGATACAATACAAAGAGTAAGTGATGATAAGCCTCCTAGTTTGTTACTGTTTCATGAACACTAGCTATCATTATTCTTTGCTTCTATCTTCCAGCTTAAATGCAATGAAAGCTGGTCTTCACTATGGAATAAGACTTTCAGACAATGGTTTTGAGGTTTGGTTATATTTTGTGCAAGGATTCTTATGTTTCACCACATTTCTTTGTACTTTTGACTTCCATGTATATCAACTGCTCCTTCTCATTTTTAGCTGACTCTTGCTGGCTTCAATCACAAACTGAGGATTCTGCTGGAAATTATCATTCAAAAGATAGCAACATTTGAAGTTATACCTGACAGGTTTTCAGTTATCAAGGTGACCATTTTAGACATCTCCCTCTTTCTAGCTTTTGACTCACAATTTTACTAAACCTCACTGCTTCTCCATCCTTTAACAGGAAATGGTCACAAAGACATACGAAAATTACAAGTTCCGACAACCAGATCAGCAAGCAAAGTATTACTGCTCACTGGTACTACAAGATCAGGTCTCGCCATGGACAGAGGCTTTTGATGCTCTTTCTCATTTGGAAGTTGAAGACTTAGCTAAGTTTGTTCCATTGATGTTATCAAAGACATTCTTTGAATGCTATATAGCAGGTATCAACATTATCTCCATGTTGCATTATACTCTTTGGTGGCTGTCATGTTATCAAAAGCCTCTGTCCATGGCAAGATCTGATCTTGTAGCACCGGCGAAGAATTTACAATGTACGTTTCAGAAAACGTTAGGAGTAGTGAAGCAGAAGCAATGGTCACACATATTGAAGATGTTCTTTATAACGACAGAAAACCCATTTGCAGACCGTTTTCTCCTTCCCAGCACCTGACAAATAGGGTTGTAAAACTCCAAGAAGGAAAGAAATACATCTACCGTCAAGAAGGTTCAAACCCAAGTGATGAAAACTCTGCTCTGGTGCATTATATTCAGGTATGTCAACGTCAAGATTATCAGATTTTGCCATGTTCTATCTGCGGAGGCTAATAGAAGTTCATTTGCCACCAATAAGTTCATCAAGATGATTGTTCCATGAACATTAAACTTCAGCTTTTCCATCTCATTGCTAAACAAGCCACTTTTCACCAGCTCAGAAACGTTGAGCAACTTGGTTACATCACTTCACTATCTCAGAGGTACATAGGAGTTATTGGAAAGTTAAGAGTGCCACTTTGCTTTTGTTGATAGATAGATAAAATAAAGTGTTCACTTACTTGCAACCTAGGAATGATTTTGGCGTCTATGGTGTACAGTTCATTATCCAGTCTTCAGTTAAGGTAAGAAACCAGCATTCAGTTTATGTGAACTGAAACTTTGCATAACCCCTTTTTGTCAGTGCATCCCCATGTAATTGTCTTTGGTTTCTTCGTTCATAGGGTCCTGGACATATTGATAGACATGAAGCTTGAGAAACACAAGAACTTGAAGGAGGAATCTATGTTTTACTGGAGAGAGATTCAGAACGGGCCGCTCAAGTTCAATCGTAGAGATGCAGAGGTACCATATGAACATACTTTTTCAATCTTTCAATCAGAGAAAATGGCTCTAAACCTTGCGTTCGTTCTTCGTAGCTAACATCATATAGCTCACTGGGGTTTTATTTGTGGTTAGGTGGCTGCGCTGAGAGAGCTGAAGAAGGTAGAACTGATAGGTTTCTTTGACGAATAAATAAAGGTAGACGCACCAAAAAAGAAATCGCTGAGCGTATGCGTCTATGGAAGCCAACATCTGAAGGAAATGGCGTCTGACAGAGCCGAAGTTGTATCACCATTCATAGAGATCCAAGACATTGTGGGTTTCAAAAAGTCTCAACCTTTGTATGGGTCGTTGAAAGGATAGAGTCAGCTAAAACTGTGAAGAGATCCCCAAACTCTTTGACACGAAACAAAGACACGAATCTTTACTCATCTGGTTGTAAAGAACACAGTTGAGTCCATGAGTCTTCTTCTATCGTTTAGTTTGAATACAAATGTACCATTACAGAACATGCAAGATACAAAATGTATCACGTTACCTCATAAGAACAGTTGTCTCAATCAATAAAGCAAACAGAAAAAAAAATTAAAAAAAAAAGTCAAAACTTGGCTCATCAAAATGTTATAATAATTCTTTTCTTTTTAATTTTGGTTAAATAGATCAAACAACAGAGAACAACAAGAGATCTCTAGCGTCTTCATACCCTTGAGAAGACTTGAGGCCGCAACTAGCAGCAGTTCCGGTTCCTAACCCACCAACCAACCAGGTCGAATCTTGACCCGACCCACCAAAGACTCCACCTCCGATTAAATCAGTGACGCCGTGATGGTGGTGGTGGTTGTCGGAAGGAGGATGGTAATAGAGACGCGCCGTTTGAGGACAGTGAGAGTGAAACCTCGCGGCTATTCTCACACCCGCATCCAACAGCTCCGCGTATTTCCCCATTCTTTGAAGATCTTCTTCTGTGTGTTCTCTTTCTCCTAGAGAGTAGAGAGAGAGAGAGAAAGACGGGAGACGATGATGAATGAACTTTTTCAAGTCGCGTCGTATTTATACGATGCAAGAAAGTCTCAGCTTTCTCTTATCTTGAGGGTTTTTTCTGTATTTTTCTTTTCCTTGTTGCTCTGTGTTTTATTTTATTTCATATTTGCTCCTCAAGCTTTTTTTTTTGTTCTTTTGCTGTTACCTTCTTACTATACCATCATTACGATACAAACTTTAATTTATTATGGAAGCTCTTTTATTTCAATAGTTTTATAAAATAATTTAGTGTGATATAGGTTGAACAGTCAAACGTGAATACTAATTAACATGTAAAATGGTCAGTTTTACAATTACCTTGTAGTAGTTTCAACTTATTGAAAACCTTCTGGACTGTAGATCAATATATAAAAGTATAGGGTTAAATTTAGGAGAAACCGAAAAAAGTTATACTGAGATGTAAAAACTAAAAACTATCGTTTTGTTTAAAGGAAGCTGGGTTAGCGTTTTCTTGACAGATTCCTTTCAAACAATTAATAGGAAAAATAATGAGACCGCGTCAGAGTGGGGTCGTCACTATACCAAACAGTCGCCGCATATTTTTGACTGCGGCAAAACCGCAAAAAAAGTCAGCTTGAAACGTAAGCATTTACTTTAAGCATGTCTTCTCGATGGATGGACCAATTTCATCGACTTTTAGGACTTGCTTTTAAGACAATTCTGGACTTTAAATCTGTAACGTATGGGTTTTTGTTTAGAAGTATCAAAGCACATGATACGTTTCACTGTGAGCTTACATAAGTGTTACAACATATACTCCCCCGTTTCATTTTATATATAGTTTTAGGTTTATGTACACATATTAAAAATATCATTTAATTTACATATTTCCAAAATAAAAATTTCATTACCAATACAGCTAACCACATTTCAACCAATAAAAAAATAGATTAGAGAATAAAAACAACACTTATTTTAAAACAGAAATTTTGCTCTAAAACGACAAATAAATCGAAACGGAGAGAATATATACTATTGTCAGTTGATTTTCTTGTGCCAACTGGTTTATATACAGGTCAGATAGTTTTAAAATTTTAGGTCAATTTTTAATGGGGGAAAGTTATTATAATCCTAATTCATTAGTTAATTACTAGAAAACACTAATTTTATTTTAATTACTAATTTAATTTTTATATCTGTTTTAATATAATAACAATAATTACAAAAATATCATTATTTACATACTTATTTTGTTCGCGTTTTTTCTAGCCATGAATTTATTTTTATTTTTATTTTTCTTTTGTGGCATATTTATCTTAAGTGCTATAGACTAATTAGATTTCTACAGATTTATTTTAATAAATTTGTCACGTTTGGTCACAGATTATATTTTTTTCACAAACTTAATTAAAAAAAAAATTTGCGACAGATTTACTTCATTTTGACAAATTTTAATAAGATTCAATAGATTAATTTTTTTTTGGCCACCGATTTATTGATTTTTGACAAACTTATTTGAGTTTTAACATATTTACGTAATATTTACGGATTATATGAATTTGATAGATTTATTATTATTTGACCATATATTCACGTAATTTTTGACAGGTTTAATATGAATTTGATAGACCTGTTAACTTTTTACCACAGATTTAATACAATTTGAGAGTTTTTTTTTTTTACTTTTTTATCTTTTTTCTTTTTTGCAGAGTAGTTATAAATGTGTCTGTATTTCTCAGAAATACAAAACAGATGTAGGACGGGAGAAAGATGAATAAAATAACTGTTTTGGTGAGTGAATCATTTGATTCCAATACTCCCTTCAATTGTTTACAAAGAAATCCGAGCTTGACATCAGGTTAGCATCCTTTTTGTTTACGACCTATGTAATAGTTTGTACTGATCCATCGTACTACGGCTTCAAATCCCCAACGAAATCAATAGCAGCCATTTTAAACTTAAGCAAAAGAAAATCGTACAAAGAGGCAAAAGTGTACAATTAGGATTTAAATTTGTTAATCCTTTGACCACATATTTAAATTTGACTTAACCAAATTGGTTATTGAAAACCGGATTTAACCAACTAGTTCTGAAAATTTTAAATATACCGATAACTTCAATTGAATTAAACCAAAATCTTTCCAACCAACAAATTAATTAAGTAAACCAAACTATATCAAAAACTTAATTTAAACCAACAAAAAGAACCATAATGACAAAAGAACCATCACGTTTTTTTTTTGACTAAAAGCCATCGGGTGTTCTTCTTCAATGGAATTACGATTTCTCTCATAAATTAATGAAAACTCCAAGTTTTCCTGCGCCATGCGCAGAAATAGTAATTTTTAATATAACATTTTTTATTTCAAAAGAAAATTTTGATTTATATTTCAACATTATTAGTTTTATATTTTAACTTCAATAGTTATAAAAAAAAATCATAAACGTATTTTTGTAACCTTATTTCTTTTGATTTGATATAACTATTTAAATTTGATTTTATTTGAATTTTAATAAAGATAAAATTAGATTTTATAAAATTAGTTTAATTATATTATTGTGTTTAATGATTATCTATTTTAAATATATATATATATATATATATATATATCTTCCCATCTAATTTTAAATATATACATATATATATTTACATATAAACATAAATTCTAATAAATTTGAGACTTTGTTTGTTTAGTTAAAATATGTTAAAATGAAAAATAATTTTGTTCATTTAAATGATGAAAATGAACAGATAAATTTAAATAATGTTTAAACATTTAACTATCAATTTTTTTTGTTTAGTGTTACTTTATTTAGTTTACTTTTATTAATGTGAGATACATATATACATACATATTATTATTTTAATTGTGATATATGAGTTATTAATATATTTAATAGTTTACCATAAATAAATATTTATATGTAAAACTGACATTAATAATGATATATGAATTATTTTTATTACCATATTTAAAATCCCTGCAAAAAAATATAAACCTTTATAAGGAAATTTTATATCTCACAACTAATATGATACCATGTCATTTTTTTCTAAGAGCTATGTCATCTATTTTAAGTATCATGTCATGTTTTTTTAACGAGAATGATTGTAGCGACAACATATGTCAAAATCAATTCTCAAATATAGACTAGGGAATTTTCCTGTTATATTGAGAAAGAAATCATTCTCAAGACTGTGGTATAAGCCTGATACAAAGTTCTTCAGACCCAAGGCATGTGTTAAGATGGATTTCAACTGCCCCTTTGCAGTCAGTTCTCCTGACGCTGTAGTTCTTTCCAGTATCTACGTTTGGCAGTGCCGATTCTGGGTTAAAGCACAAGAAGCAAGGGTTTCAGGCGCCACAATCTATGATACTTTTAGGGGCGACAAAACCAAGCAAGTTCCTTTGGTAAAGTGGTTGTGTGTTTGAAAATTTGTACAGCATGTGACGGGTTCTATTATCAGCTTCTCCAATCCTACTTTCTTTTCTCTCATTTGAATAATTTAAAAGATTTTGGACATGATATCTAACCGATTCGACCATCAATTCTTATTTCCTTTTCTAACAACTAATTATCTTTTTGGAGTACATAATATATCACAAATACCTAATTAAATAAATTTTTGTTTTAAAAAATTTAATTACATTTATGATTGAGACATTGATGACTTGACAACTCGTTCTAGGGAAAACCATATTTTTTTTTCAATTTACTACGCTCATTAAATTATCCTTTGTTATTAATTTCTACAGTTTTGATTTTTCTTATACATGTTTTCTCTTACTTTTTTTCACTATATCTTTTGTAAAACCTTATAGTTTTTAAAAATTTCTAAAACCATATAAAATTTATTATAAATTTGATTTTAATGGCTGATAAGAATTTTATTATTATGATTAATAGGGCAGCATTTTTCAATTCGCTTTAGGCGCCGCATACACCCGGACCGGCACTGACGTTTGGTTGCTAGAGGACTGTTTGAATGAATATGGTAAAATTTAAAAATGTTTCCATATTGATTATCAACATGAAGGTTTTGCGCTTTATGTATAATGTCTAATGTTATTATATGTATATACTCTGTACAAAGTAAAGAAAATGATACAATACAAAGAGTAAGTGATGATAAGCCTCCAAGTTTGTTACTGTTTCATGAACACTAGCTATCATTATTCTTTGCTTCTATCTCCCAGCTTATAATGCAATGAAAGCTGGTCTTCACTATGGAATAAGACTTTCAGACAATGGTTTTGAGGTTTGGTTATATTTTGTGCAAGGATTCTTATGTTTCACCACATTTCTTTGTACTTTTGACTTCCATGTATATCAACTGCTCCTTCTCATTTCTAGCTGAATCTTGCTGGCTTCAATCACAAACTAAGGATTCCGCTGGAAATTATCATTCAAAAGATAGCAACATTTGAAGTTAAACCTGACAGGTTTTCGTTATTAAGGTAACCATTTTAGACCTCTCCCTCTTTTTAGACTCTCTTTGACTCACAATTTTACTAAACCTCACTGCTTCTCTGTCCTTAACAGGAAATGGTCACAAAGACATACGAAAATTACAAGTTCAGACAACCAGATCAGCAAGCAAAGTATTACTGCAAGATCAGGCCTCGCCTTAGACAGAGGCTTTTGATGCTCTTTCTCATTTGGAAGTTGAAGACTTAGCTAAGTTTGTTCCAATTATGTTATCAAGGACATTCTTTGAATGCTATATAGCAGGTATCAACATTATCTCCATGTTGCATTATACTCTTTGGTGGCTGTCATGTTATTTAAAGGCCCGACTGGTTCAAACGCAGCGGTTGCGGTTGCGGCTGCGGGAGTTTATGGATGCGGGTGGTTGCGGTTTCAAGCGTTATGTTGCGTTTTGTATGACTGGCGTAACGTTTGAAAATTGTTGCGTTTGCGGGATCTTTATGACTGGTTGATTATGAGATATTGCAGCGGTTTAATAATAAATTATCAATATAAATATATTATAAAATTATAAAAATATAAAAAACATACTTTTGTGATAAAATATAATAATTATTAATATACTATGATTAATAATAATATTATGTTTATTTATTTAATTTTTTAAATAGTTGAAAATTATAATTTTAAAATATATTTTTGAAGATTTATATCAAAACTTTTAAAGAATATTTTGTTTCATTTTATATATGTGTATATCTTTATAAATATATATATATATTAAGTTTTAAAAAATTCTAATCATGAATAGATAGTTTAAAGTTTTTATAAAAAAATTTATGACACTGTTTGTGAATTTAAATTAATATATAAATGGTGTATATATTTTTATTTATAATATTTCCGTTTTTGATTTTTAATTTTAATTTTAAAATATTTAGAAAAAATAATTTTATATTTTTGTATCCAACCGCAACCGTCCGCAACCGCAAACGCTAGCTGGAACCAGCTTTTGATTTTAAGAGGTTCGGAGCGGTTTAAAGCGATTTGTAGCGGTCTGTATGATTGTTTTGAAACGCTATCAACCGCTACCAACCGCAAAAGCTGCGTTTGAGGGTGGTAGCGGGGAAACCAGTCAACCCCTCCTGAAGAATTTACAATGTACGTTTCAGGAAATGTTAGGAGTAGTGAAGCAGGAAATGGTCATACATATTGAAGATGTTCTTTATAACGACAGAAAACCCATTTGCAGACCGTTCTCTCCTTCCCAGCACCTGACAAACAGGGTTGTAAAACTCCAAGAAGGAAAGATTAGGATAAAAATATCTTATCACATGTAAGAGAAATGTAGTTTTCAAAAAGAAATTAAAAAAGAAGTATTTTCAAGTTCTAAATCATAAATAGTACTCTCTCCGTTTCAAATTATTTGTCATTGTAGAGATAGTTTTTTGTCACAAAATAAGTGTAGTTTTAGAGTTTCTAAGCAAAATTTATTACTTTTAATCTTTTATTTATTTTTCTATTTATTGAAATATGGTTAGGTGTATAGGGAATGATATTTTTATATTGAAAATGTACAAAATTATGTGTTTTATTAATTTGTGGATACTGGGTAGAATTTTAAAACTATTAGTAATATGAAAGGAGTATATATTTAAATTATACCTGTAATTTTAGAATAATGTCATTAATTTCTCGATTAGATCTGCTGAAGCGATGTGTTTATTAAATAAAATAAAAAAGATTTAAGGATAAACACAAAATTAGGCAAAACCCTACAAAAACATATGTATACGTACTATTGTTAAATACACTCACGATACATTGGCATTATAGAAAGAGAAAGGAAGAAAGAGATAATGGACAAGCAAGAAGCCTCTACAGCTAATCCGAATTCTAGTCGAAGGGTCCCGAGAGTTGCTTATAGACTGCGAACACGGTTAGGTATGGCTCGACGAAACGTTCGGGAACGGAAAGCCGAAGCCTTAGCTCTAGGCATGTCGTTTGCGGCTTTTGCCACTCTGGTTCGACCAATTCCCCTCTCTATATGGCGTCTTTGTGTTAAAAAGTTGTGCTAAAAAGTGTGGTTCTTTAAGTCTAAAATATCAATGATTGTTTGACCTAAATATTTTAATTAAGTTTCTTGGGAAACAATCAATTATATGTATTTTAGTAAGGTTTATGATTCGAAGTGCATTGTTTAAAAGTGTTTCGTTCTTGTATTTTCTTGTTCTTTAGGTTGTTGAGAAAAAGAATGCTGCCGATGGGAATACAAATGTGGCAGATCTCGCATTGGTAAGTTCGTACTATGAATTTTCAAAGTAATCTATTTTTGATTTCTTATCTCTTTTTTTTTTTTTTTGTTTGGTCTGCAGATGTATGCTTCTGCTGTCAAAGAATCTTTAGCCAATGTAAGTTTTTTTTTTCCCTTTTTGGTTGCATTTTTTTTGGCTAAATTTTGGTGGTTGCATTCTTAAAAGTTAGATTACAGGTATATGGTACTAGGATTGGTTCATTTGGAGAGAAATCATTTAACAGTACCCTAAGGATCCTTAAAGTGACCAATGATTCTGTCGAGAAATCCAAGCTAGAGATGGGCGTTTCTGAAGCTGCACTCAGAACCGAGAGATTGGACGTCGAGGACCCGGCATATGAAACCGAACTAGAAGCCGAGATGAGCACAGTAATCATGAATTGGCTCGTTTCAAGTGTCATCAACGCTCTGGCGTGGATGTTATATGTTTCAAATGCCTTCTCACGAACATGCATGAAAGAAAACATGTTTATGTGCCGCCATCCATTTTGGTTGCAGATCTATTTCGCTATCTTAGTGATCCTCGTAGTCACCTACTTGATAATCCATCGTTCATCAGGTACAAAGCATAGCATGCGAGCAACTCATAGCCTTCTTTTACTCGGAGGTATTTTTTGCGGTTTATGGGGTATGTACATGGGGGACGCATTGGACGGTATTGGCAAACTCTGGCTCTTTCAATGGGCAACGCTTTGCCTTTTTCAATACGTTGCAGATACCATCACTTTGGCTATTTTTGGTCTATTGTACGCTCCACGATATGTGACTCAAGAGACCAAAACTCAAGAGACCAAAACACGCACTATGGTTCCGTATTGGGAACGGGCAAGTTCACTACTTGTAGCGATTCTGTTGGTTATTCCTCTGATTAACGGTTTCTTGCCATTTGCAACGCTTGGTGAACTGGGAGATCAGTTTGGTGAATGGGGAGATCAGTTCCTCACGTCTGTAGTTAATCTTTGCAGTTAATCTTTGATTATTTATTTATTTCTTTTACCATTTGCATTTGGAACTTTTTATATTGTAATTTTTGGGCTTTTTTTTCTTTGTGTGAGTTGTCGAAACTTGTACACTCTTATAAGTTATAACCGATATTGCCGTGGGCTGACATTTTTTCTTCTATCTTCCATCTTTCTTACTAAGAAGCCGTGTTCTGATCCATTTACATAACAAAAAACGGGAGAGATGGGAATGCATTATACTTTTTTTTTTGCATAGCATGATATTACTTTATTTTATTTACAACTGAATCACTTATCGTTTAGGTTTTACTACCCCCAGTATAACCTCAACACTATGCCTTGTTTGCCATCGGAGAATCGAAGAGTGACACTATTGATTTTTATATGATCCTTCTCCAGATAACAATAAAACAGTTCGGCTCAAAGGTTGATCCAACCAACATGCAAAAGAAGAGACCCAATTCCATCTTCACCATATCGGCCTAAGAACAAGGCCCACCAATTTAAGACCACGCCAACAATTGCTTACCATATACGACCATGTCGATGAATCCTTTTGGATAACTTTAATTTATACTAATGAGTAAGGATGTTAAAACTTAAATGTAAGGTTTTCAGAGCATCATTATCAATAAGACGACTTTGGGTCCTTAAAATCAGAGAAGCAAAGGACCTCAGCAGGACGTCCCTATTTAACAATAAAAACGACGAATGATGTCCCTATTTAACAACTTTTTCCTCTTGGTCCCCCTCGATTTCTGTGATTTGTGGTCCCTCTTCTTTTTAATAACCTCTTTTGGAACATTAATAAAGATGGTCTTAGCCCAACCTAGCCACATCTCTACTTTATAAAAAGAACTAAATTGAATTAAGATCTCTTAAGAATGCCACATAGGCAAAAATATTCACAACCAATTAAAATGATAACTCAGAACAAATTAATTAAGAAAAGATTTCCATTATAAATGTGACCTGGCCATCTAGTCTCGCGAAGCGTTTCTGCCTTCTCGGATTCTAATGACTAAAAAGCTTTAGGGCATCAGCATCAATGAACCCCTGGGGGGTTCACAACTTTGTTTTTTTTTATTGTTTTTTTTTGTTTGATTCTTTTTTTAAAAAAACAAAAAAAAATTAATGGACAAATAGAAGGCCGCCACGTGGCGAACTCGTGGCGAACCGAGTTCATCCGGATGAACCCCAACGAGACGAAGTCATCACTGTTCATTATTATAATATATTTTTTTTGGGAAGTGTGAGAACTTCCCCATGAACCTCCCTTGAACCCTTGATGCAGCTGCTCTAAACTTCGGATATAAACGTCTGAATTATAAATGGGTTTGTGTTGTTTCATTGGCTCTTCCATCTCACAAAAAGAATGTTTTATACCATTTCTTCACAATTACAGTCCTGAAAAGATTCAGTGCTTGACTTTCTCAAATATTTTGAATTGTGTTCTGATTTGTTTGTGATCTTGATCTTTGATTCTGATTGTGATTTTCTTTTTGCAGAACAAAAGCGTTCGCTGAGCCATCAAACACACTTGAGTATGATATCCATAAAGAAGGAGATCCATTCAAAGCTCCTCATCCAATCTTAGCAGTTGATCCACTCTGAGGAGCTTTAACGATGATCTCTTATTGCCAAGAATCTTCGCAAGTTTTTGTGAGCTTTCTGATCTCTGGCCATTGCAAAGTGGTCAACATCTTCTTAACGAAGCCTTTTACGAATGTGAGCAAGATCTCATGATGAAATCAGCTACATAATGCGACATACAGGTTCAAAAACCATAAAATTTTGCCGCAATTATGTAAACCTTTGTTTGCTGAATCATAAACTGTATGAAACAAAATCGTGTCCTTTGTTGAAATGAAACTCCGGACTGGTCATTTTCAATCTCCATCGGATAGGCTTATTGTAAGTTTTACTTCAAAAGATCTTAATCGGTGCGTAAGGTTCGTTCCTCGAAACCCAACACTCCAAAAATCTACACTTTTTTATCTTACTATCGATATTGTTAAGATATTTCGTTTAAGGTGCATTGATCCAATTTGTTACAGATCTCTGAAAAAGATCAATGCTTTTTGTAACCTGTGAATCACATGTTTAAACAATTTTATGTACATGTTTACGCCTCGATAGCCGAGTAGGAACGTGGAGATTCTTAATATCGTGGATGTAGTATTTATGTGTTTATATATTATGCCAGGTGCCTTGCTAATAGAAAATGTCCAATTACAGAGTAGGAAACGATGTTGATTACATGGAAGAAGTAGAAGATGAGATGGAAGATGTGGCAAATGATATGAATAAGGAGTTTCGTAGCGATATTATCTTGTTGCATGGGATTCCGACGTACCCGGTAAACTTGCTTATTGATTTTATGTTACTTTTATTATCTCTGTTTCACTGTCTTCTTTTTTTTCCTTACCTTATCATAATTTTTGTGTATCATGGACCTCATAAAAGAAAATATCTGATATATCGGCAGAACAAGCTCGGAAAGGGAAATATAATCCGGGGGATTCCTTGGGACGGCCTAGCATTTCTATTATTCTGTATCAGAACACTATTAAAATTAAGTAAAGAATTTATCCTCTGTTCCTTCTTTTTTGGTAGATAAATATTAAAAATGTGAATTTTGAAATATTATTTACCTTTTTAGTTTATTTTTTAAAAGTGTTAACTACTGAACTGAATTATCGTTTTGGCAAACTTATCTAATTTTTCGGGATTAACTCACATCTAATTTTAAACATAAATAAAAAAAGAATTGAGAAGTGAGTTTACCGGTTGGTCGAGTTTTCAAATAATTATGATGAATCATACAGAATACTGGATATTTTCATATAAAAATAATCAGTTATAAATTAAAATTTAACATATTTAGTATTTCAATATGTAGTTTCATTTTAAAACTGTTCTATCTAATAAAAAACTAAGTATTCATTTTATATGAAATAATTTAACCATATTTTTTAAAAGAAAAAGGTTGACTATAAATTATAACTTATGAATTATTCATAAATATGTTTTATTTTTATTAAAAGTAACTATTTCAATATGTGAAAAGCAAATAAAACGAAGCACTATAACTTGTGATGAAATGAAAAAGCGTGTTATACATGTCGTAGAACAAGCAAGTTTTTTTTTTTTTTTTTTGCTTTCTGAAATGCACTATATATAAATTAACTTTTGCTTGATTGGTAACATCAATCAAATTTTAGTCGCATCATATCAATTCCGCGGCGTACACAGGTTTCCATTAACAAGTCACAACCATTTGTGTATCATTTTTATGGTAATAATACCATCAAAAACATAGTACCATTATCGATAAAGGGGGGGGGAAGAAAATGATTCAGAATGAAGAATAATATCCAAAGTACATCTGAACATCAATTTTATTGCGAGTCTAGACTACTCTTGCTTCTTCTGCTTACGCACGGTCTTAGGTAGCTTCCCACTCCTGTACAAAATCAATTCAGGAATATCATTAAGAAAAAAAAGAAATCTCTAAAACAAGAAGAGTAAAAAAAAATAGTAATAATCACACTTACCTCCCGCTAAGTAGATAAGTGAGACAGGTCAGAATGGCAACCGTACTAATGATCGTGAATACAATAACCAAGTAATGGAGTAAAAACCACCTCTTCTCCATCTCAGGTATATCCACGAAGAAAGTGATGTTCATTTTGGTGATGAGATGATAGTCGAGAAGACCCCATGTCCTTTTGCTCTGTTGCTTGTCGTCACAGAGTTCAAATATATAATAAACCTCTGAAACGCCATCTTTCCTCAGAGGAGTTCCATTTCCAGCTCTGAGATGATCAACAAGAGCATTTAGGAATGTCTGACTGCACTTTGGTGTAGCATCAACTTCACTCGAGTTGGAAGAACAGCTCGGCCAACCCGTCTCTGCCACCACCACCGGAAGGTTCTCGTGACCCATGACTTCCAGAGAACTCACCACCGCATCCACCATCACATCGAATAGGTTACCGTAGCGAACATGGATGATGGAAGAATCATCGACGTAGCTGAAGGGAGGTTCAAAAAGGGCGAACCCCGAGGGAATCCAGAAGTTCGATTGGTGTAGGTTCACCAAGAAGGAAGAGTTGGTTTTCTCCAGAAACTCAAGAATCGGCTTGATGATCACGTCTTCGTTAGGGTTCCGGAAACTCGCCAGTGAAGGAGGGAAAGGCGCTTTGATGATGCTGAAGAACGAAAACGTAGTGGATACAGAGACCGTGTCGATTCCAAGATTCACAAGAGATCTACGGACGTTTTTGATCGCCTTGAGGAGAAACAGAGGCGGCGGAGCATCCGGTGAAATCACTTCGTTTCCGACGGAGATCATGGAGATCTTGGTCCGATTGTAGAAGGGAAGGACATGGATCTTTACCCACTCGAGTGCTTGCGAACGATCCGAAGCCAAGATCGGAACCAGTGGATTTGGAACAGAGAGGAGCAGAGATACCTTGGTGGAGGCGAAGGCGCGGATCATCTCCGGGTTGGGATCCAGTAGCCTCACCGCCTCAATATCCATAGACACGATCTTGGCTACGATTCTTTCTGGAGAAACTTGGACGACGGATCCAGAGCTGAAGTCGGGAGTGGAGTAGGATACTCCGACCTTCGCGGCGGCGGAGATTGTCGGCGGCGGAGTCACTAACAAGGTTACAGCGATGACGATGAGTAAGAGATCACACTTGAGAATCTTCATAGGTTGCTTCTCTAGCTTTCGTGGAAGAGTGGATACGATCAGAAACTGAGAGTGGCGAGGAAGAAGAAGAAGACGAAGTGCGAGATTGAGCGGGATGATTCTGTTACGGCAGTTAGTAATTTGCTGTGGTGGAGTGTATATTCGATAGGGTAGTCTACGGTTTAGAGTTTCGTATTGAACCAACAACCCAATCAATTAATTTCGGGTTCGTTCAATATACATTTATTTATTCGGTTTATGTGTTTTTTTTTATTTATTTATACCGCTCGAGATATTTTTTAGAATTGGGTTTGACGAATTTCGGTCCACTTCGTGCTTATGAAGTTGACTAGACTATTGAGAATTCTTCTTTTTTTTTTTAAAGTTCGGATTATACTCTTACTGATGCTGGTCATGGTGGGTTGTTTCTATAGTTTTTATTTTACTTTATTACAACCTCCAACAACTCTCTTCCATATCGTGCTCAACAAGTGGTATTGGACCTATTGGTGCGGTTGACGTTTAGAGAGTACATGTTACATTCATTATGTGTTTTATATGATTTTATTTCTGATAGGTGTGGCCTATACATGGGTCTACATGTTTAAGTTGATAATACTTTTCACTGTAATGGGTTATCTAAACTAAATTTGCCCCCTTGCAGTCAATTCTCCTGATACTGCAGTCAATATGATCACACCAAGGCTATACACATCGGTTTTAGTGTTGGCTTTCTTCAGCTTTGAAAGCTCAGGTGCTCTGTAACCTAACGCACCAGCTGTTGCTATCACGCTTGATCCCGCTGCCGTTGTCATTAGCCTCGAAAGACCGTAATCTGAGATCTTGGCGTTGATGTTCTCATCCAAAAGTACATTGTTTGATGTTAGGTTCCCATGGATGAGATTTGCGTGCGTGTGAAGGTAGAACAACCCACGAGCCATTCCTTTTATTAAGCTCATCCTTGTAGGCCAATTGATATGAACAACTTGACCTCTTGCTGCAGTTTCAGAACATTAAAACGTTAGTTACAAAAATGTTACCGTGGAGGAAAGTGGCAAGACTGCCTCTAGGCATGTAATCAAAGACCACAAGCTTCTCTCCCTTGGGTCCCAAGTAATAAGCTCTAAGTGCAAGAAGGTTAGGATGCCTCATTCGTCCCCAATACATTAATCTCGTTAACTCTTTCTGACTTTTTGTGATTTTATCTCTCAGTCTCTTCACTGCAACTTGACTTCCATCTTCAAGAGTAGCTTTGTAAGCTGTTCCATAAGTACTTTTCCCCATAATCTCTGTTGTTGCGCACAGAAGATCATCTGCAGTTAACGTCATTGGCCCATCAAAGTGAACTAGCTTCCCTCTGGGGTCTCCTCCTCCAGCTCAGCTTCTCCTCCTTTCTCTGTCTTTGCCGCTGCAGCTCCTTGTCTTGCCTCTAGGCCCTTAGGTTTGGATTTTTCTGGTTTCTTCCTCAGCACGCAACAGAGGAGAACAAATACAAGGATAAGCAGAACTATGATGAGTGCTCCAGAAGCGATGATGATGATGTTTTGGTACTCAGACTCCTACGGGGAGACGGTGAAGGAGGATTCAGAGTAGGACACAAGGTAGAAACACTGTATCCACAAAGCCGTGAGTTTTCGACAAAAGAGGTTGAATTGAACATTTGGGACAAGAGAGTGGGAACAGGCCCAAGATAAGTTGTGTAAGAGACATTGAAGAAGGTAAGGCTTTTGAGATTAGTCAATGAAACAGGAATCTCACCGGTGAGTTTGTTTTGAGGCTAATCCAGATGAATCTGGCCACTAACACTGTTACTGCTAATATCCATTGTTCTAAGCTTAGTGAGTTTGCTTAACTAAGAAGGTAGGGTTCCACTGATCCTGTTATGACTAAGGGAGAAGTCTTGTAGCTGAAGCAAGTTGCACAGTGAAAATGGAATGGACCAGTGAGAGAGTTGTGGTCAAGAGACAAGACCCGGAGATTATGAGAACTGTTATTAGTATTAACCCAAGTGTCTAAGACTGGACCAGAGAGGTTGTTGTAGTCAAGGGAAAGAAACTGAAGAGAAGAAGAACGAGACTCACTGGGATTTGACCAGAGAGTGAGTTGAAGCTAAGATTAAGCCTAAGAAGCTTAGTAGAATCAGCAAGATTCTGTGGAATAGCTTCAGAGAGCAAGTTGTTGCTGAGATCAACCGTTTGAAGGAAACGAGAGAGACCTAAAGAGGCAGGGATGGAGCCGGAGAGACGATTGTTGAAAAGCTGAACTCCTCTGAGATTAAGAATGGAGCCTCCTAGGTTGTTGTCATGAAAACTGCTTCTCACTCTCAGCCTAATTAGTTATTTATCTTCTTCTTTTATATGTTAAGTTAGTCTTTCTTCTTGAAATTTAAAACAACCGAAGGTTGGAAGCACCACACGCGCATGGCAAGCAATAGAGAAGATGATTAGAAAACTCCAATATTTAAGGATTTTCTATGCAAATATAATATTTTATTGTTTGGTTCTTATTTTTGGTATACTTTTGATTAAAACGAATGAACATTTGAATTCGTTGAGATTGTTAAAAGGAAAACAAAAACAAAAAAGCAATGAAATGCACGTATATTTGGGTAAATGCGAACTCTTTGCTTATAGATGAAGCCACTATGTGTAGACTATAGCGTTACGTTGATACTCCTTGAAATAGCCCCACTTTTTATTTTAATACTTTCTCCTTTGTTTTATTTTGCTGTTCATATCTTTCCACAACCTCACGACTTTAATGTGTGTGTGGACGTACAAAGATACTCACTTCATCTGTATCCAAAACGATTATTAATATGCACTATAAGTCTATAATTATGTCATATTTAATCTAAACTTTAGTGACTCAAAATAGAGTTATAAACTTAAAATAACCAAATAAAGGCTAAACAATCAATGGAGTTTGTCATCTACAAAACAAATAAAATGATTCTTTTTGTCAACCAAAGAACATTGTCACTATATGGTTTTCCCCCTAAAATTAAATCAATTGGGTGACGTTATTACCACTATAGTAAACAAGTAAATCATTGACTAATGTACTAGTAAACCAAAAAAAAAAAAGATGAGATAAAAAACTAGTGACTGTAATGAGTGGAGATCTAAAGTTTCAACCGAATTAAGCGATTATATGATGAGCATTTCTTGTTGTGTTTATGTCCACTTCGAGGCTTTGGATGATAATTGGCAAGATTAAGAGAATCCGATTCCAACGATGACTCTCGTGAAGGCATTATTATTTTGTTAAGACAATAGTTTCAATAATTGAATGAAGGGAAGTGGTGGACAAATTGACTTTAACCAGCTCAAAAGACCAAATAAACACATGCGAAGTGTCTTTTATAACTAGGAAGAAAAACATTAACAAAATCACAATGCGATACCCTATCATACGGGTGGGCACGGATCGGATAGTACCATATTTTTTGGTATTGCGATTTGCTTTGTATCTTACAAATATCTGATTTTCCGATTTGCTTTTTTCGGAGAAAAACGGATATTCGGTTTTACGGATATCCGGAACTTTTTTAAATATTTGCGAATATTTGTGAATATTTACGGATATTTCACACACCATATTTTATACACGTAAATCTAACAAAATTATACATGTTTTTGTTTTTTGATATTCTTACATAATATTAAACCAAAAGTGAAAATTAGTGGAATTATATGTTCCATAATTTTTATAATAAAATAATCTTTTTTATAAAACACATAATTTTAGAAAATTATAGTTTTTAGAAAGATTTTATATTCTTTCTTTAATTTAATACATTATATATTTTTATAAATAACACAAATATATGTTGAAGTAAAAATTTATACATACTTAATTGTAGATATTCATTTATTTGTATAAAAACTGGAGCGGATCGGATATTCGCCTTTAAAAAATTTAGTATTTGTGATTTGCTTCATTTTTAACGGATATTGAATTTTAATATTTGCTTTGCTTCGAAGACTTACGGATATTCGGATTTTTCGGATCGAATCAAAACGAATAACGAATCGAATCAAATTTAACGGATAAAATGTCCACCCCTATCCTATCATCCTATCATAAGTCACAATTGTTTTGTTTATTGGAGCGTAATATTCATACATACATACCACTATCAAGGGTAAGAGATATACAAAAGGAATGAATATATCCTCGACCAAAAAAATATTGAACATATCCTAATTCTTTTTCTGTAACATAATAGTATATCTTAATTTAAGAAATAAAGTTGGTGCATTACGAATATAATATAAAAATGCAAAATACTCTTATTTCCTGTTTCTATGATTTTCTGAAGAGGACCAAAAACAATAATATGAATGTAGAACGTGGACATAAATAAATCTGGAAAATAAAATAAAAAATCTAAGAACGTAACAAATGTCAAATGTGTACAAAAACTATATAAAAATAAAAATGACGAAAATATTCCCTATTTTTATTTGTATTTTTTCCTCTTTTTGTTTTTGTTTCCAAAAATAACAATAATGCTAACAGTAACTATAGACAGAAGAATCTAACTCATAGGAACAAATACGTTTCATAATAATCGCCATAATATCAAGATGATTACTACTACCACGTTGTATTATATCATGACTCTTTATCGACGCAGCCGCCGAGTTTCTCGTCCTCAACTCAGCGACCGAACTCGCTTCCGCTATCGACTCACTCGGACCAATAACTTCAATGTTCTTCCTCGTATGAACATTCCCAACGAGTTGACTCAGCACGACGGATTCCGACACAAAGCCCTTTCTCTTGTGTTGCTGCTGCTGCTGCATTGTCGCTCTCACGATCTCAGTGTGCATGGCGCTCGATAACCTCCTCATTCCCTTCGCCCCGCCTAACAAAACCGCCGGGTTAATCTTGTTGCTGTGCTTAGAGGTTGAGGAGAAGAAGAGAACTGACTCGGGGCTCCGGTTGCGAATCCGGGTTAACGGGTCACCAACGAAGAGTGAGGTCTTTGCGTCCACGAGCATCACGTGCTTGTAGTTGCGCCTGACTCGCCCGAGCAGCATGGGATAACACGCCCACCTCCTCAAGCTCATCGGCACGTGCTCGATAAACCCGGACAGCGAGTTCTCCGGGTCCAACTCGGTCACGTCGAAGCCCACGACGGAGCCGTGAGTCAACTCGGTTGACTCGGTCGACTCGTTCGTTGCGGAATCGTTGACTCGATGGGTCTTCTTCCCCCAGATAGGCTCAGACATCTCCTTCTTCGGTTGCTTCTTTATGAAACGGTTAAGATTGAATCCCAAAACGTTGTCGTTTTGGTTAGAGGAGTTTGAGTTCCGGTGAACGTCGACGAGTTTCAAGAACGAGTCGTTCTCTTCATCTATCAGGCTGGTGAGTCTAGCAGCGGAAGAAGGAGAACTGAAGAGTAAAACGACGTCGGAGCGGGAAGTGACTCCGGAGCGGTGAAGCAACCGCATGAAGAGGCGGAGATCTTCCTCCGCCGCCGTGTCGGAAGGGATATGAGCGATGACCAAATCTTGCATGCGCTTGGTTCCTCTCAGGAACAGAGTGCCCATCCTCTGTAGAGCATGACGTCGAGTTTTGGCGACGGAGACGGTGCGAGCGAGGAGAAAGCGACGGTGCGAACGGGTAGAAGCGGCGGGGAAGACGGAGGAGGAAGGTTCGAAGGTGGAGAGAGTGAAGAGGAAGAGGGTGAGGAAGAGGAGGAGGATGCAGATTGAGATTGTGGATTGGGCCTTGGAGAGGAGGAGACGGGAAGATCTGGTGCGGAAGAGAGTCGTCGTTGCCGGAGAGACGTCGTTGTGGTCAGGGAAGAAGACTAAGAGGAAACCCATTCCTCTTCCGCTACTAGTAGTGTTCTTCGTCTCTTTCGGTGATGATATCAAACCCATTCTCTGGTTAGTGGTGACGAGAGGCTGAGGAGGCAAAGAGCAGTCGCTTTCTTCTCGAATTGGCCTTTTAAGATTTTGCATCAGAATTATTTTAATTTCTTTAATTATTTATTATTTCGTTGGCAGCGAAGAAAAGGATGGCCGGTCGGGTCACACCGGGTCGAATACTTGTTTTGGAAACAAGCAAAAATGTGGGTAGAATAATCAAGAGATTTAAAATTTAACACTTATAAAATTATTAATTACAGTGATTAAATGTTTGTAGTATTATGTAGCCTTTTATTGTTGTCAAAAAAAATGTAGCCTTTTATTAGCTATGAATACGATCACATGTTTTACTAAAATAACTCATATTCATGAATCATGAGAGACACAGAGAGAGGATTGTATTATCGAGCCTTTAAAAGAAAGAAGAGTAGTATAGTCTGTGATTAGTAACAATTTGATTAAAACGCGTTATTAAAGGGTGTGCCTAATAAAACAGACAAAGTTTGACCGTTCTTGCTCTATGCGAAACATTGAAAAGTTTAGACAGGCGTAAAATGGTTTAACTTGACCGGTTTAACCATTACATTACTTATAAGGGATTTTACTAGGACTTTTGAGGCGATTTTTGTTATCAAAAACATGATTTATCATTTATGGAATGTCGTTTTCCAACGAGATCGTCATTAAATTAGTGTTATCTCGTTTCTCAACGAGTTTTACCATCTAGAAATTTACTTGTATTGTTTACTAGTTTGACAATTAGACAGTTATAATGCAATTAAACAGTGAAGCTAAAATACTCAATTGAATAGTGAATAATGAAAACTGACTGAATTCTAGTCAAGCTTAAAACAAAGTAGGCCGATCAATAGTAGATTAGTTATTAAGAGTTGTGGATTATAATCATTCTTTTAAAAGCTTAAATGGCAAAAAACGTGACGAAAGGTAGGTAGTCAGTACTTCTAGTAAAAGGCCCACTTCATTTAGTCTGCCCCCCTTGATTACAGCTAGAATCCGTGATCGGACGGTGGAGACACGATGAAGGGTCGTAATGAATATAACTGGGTCTAAACTGTATAAAAAAATCAAATATGATATGACTTTTGTTTGGGAGCCCGTGAGAACAAGTGTGTGTGTTGAATCTCTATTCTCATTGGAACCTTCTGATGAAGCTCCATCACATGTGGCTTCTCTTCTTCTGTATTTCCCAGTTTAGGTCGGGACTTGTGAAACGATGGAGTATAAACTACAAAAGTTTAATTCTTACGGAACGTAACAAGTATGCGACTGAGACGATTTCTGAATATCCTGAACTACCGCTTTCATCATCTAAACAATTTTTATTGTCTACTAAGATGAAAGAAAAACTGGTGATCACGACTTGTACTTACAGCCAGGATAAAAGCAACTTGTACTTTTCGCCGCTTGTCAAACTATCTGGTGATCCCAAAATATAAATCAGAATTTTGTATAATTTTATTTATTGCATGGGTCTGATTGAGCAGCCTGTCCAGAACTGGTTCTAAACCATCAAACCCTTTGATTTGTCGGTGGTCACTGGTCATATGACACATTTGAACTTCAACCTATTTTGAAGCCTAAAATCTAAAAAGTAAAATACACTGCAACCCATTATATAAAATGGCCCAAAAGCAAGACGGGTCAAAAGGCTTCATATGACACATTTGAACTTCAACCTATTTTGAAGCCTAAAATCTAAAAAGTAAAATACACTGCAACCCATTATATAAAATGGCCCAAAAGCAAGACGGGTCAAAAGGCTTCATATGACACATTTGAACTTCAACCTATTTTGAAGCCTAAAATCTAAAAAGTAAAATACACTGCAACCCATTATATAAAATGGCCCAAAAGCAAGACGGGTCAAAAGGCTTCATATGACACATAAGATTGGACTTCTTCACATGTTTCATTGGTTATTACTTAAGCCAGAAGCAACGACTGGATTAAGAGGTTTTGATGTGTTCTAAATCTTGAATTTAGTTTAGAAAATGTTAACCCATCACATGTATGGTGCGTAGTGCTGTGTTGGGAACTAAAAACTAATGTTATTTGATTAATCAAACCCTTTTTGATTCAAGGTAAACGGGTTCACCTAAAAACATAAAGCAAACTTACTAACTGATACCATGCAAAACCAAAAGAATAACCAGAAACAAGGAGAATACACAATTAAACCCTCTCTACTAAACATCATACTTAAGAGAATAATCATTGATTCCATCAAGCAGAAGCCACTTGACTTCCAGAGTTATCGCAAGACGGGTCAAAAGGCTTCATATGACACATTTGAACTTCAACCTATTTTGAAGCCTAAAATCTAAAAAGTAAAATACACTGCAACCCATTATATAAAATGGCCCAAAAGCAAGACGGGTCAAAAGGCTTCATATGACACATTTGAACTTCAACCTATTTTGAAGCCTAAAATCTAAAAAGTAAAATACACTGCAACCCATTATATAAAATGGCCCAAAAGCAAGACGGGTCAAAAGGCTTCATATGACACATTTGAACTTCAACCTATTTTGAAGCCTAAAATCTAAAAAGTAAAATACACTGCAACCCATTATATAAAATGGCCCAAAAGCAAGACGGGTCAAAAGGCTTCATATGACACATAAGATTGGACTTCTTCACATGTTTCATTGGTTATTACTTAAGCCAGAAGCAACGACTGGATTAAGAGGTTTTGATGTGTTCTAAATCTTGAATTTAGTTTAGAAAATGTTAACCCATCACATGTATGGTGCGTAGTGCTGTGTTGGGAACTAAAAACTAATGTTATTTGATTAATCAAACCCTTTTTGATTCAAGGTAAACGGGTTCACCTAAAAACATAAAGCAAACTTACTAACTGATACCATGCAAAACCAAAAGAATAACCAGAAACAAGGAGAATACACAATTAAACCCTCTCTACTAAACATCATACTTAAGAGAATAATCATTGATTCCATCAAGCAGAAGCCACTTGACTTCCAGAGTTATCGCAGGGCGGTTCGATCTTAGGCTTCTTTCTCTTTGTACAATACCCCGGCCATGACAACCTAAGAAAGACAAAACAAAAGTTATTAGAGACATCACTGAACAGGAAAAGCTTGAAACAGAGAAGGTATGGGTTTTGTAAGCAGCTTACCCCAGCTGCAAGGAAGTGTCGGAATAGTGCTCCTCATTGTCATTATCGTCATCATCATCTGAGGAAGAGCTCTCGTGCTCCTCTTGTGGGCTAGAGAATTGAGGTATCTCACTCAACCCCTTTGGTCCTGATGAACCTCTCCCCATCATCTCTACCTGTTTTCGCAAAAGTTGGTTCTCTTCCAATGCTCTTTTCTCCTGATGATGATTATAACCAAATGAAACAAAGATGGCGAGGTTTTAAAACGTTGTGTAAAGAACCAATGATAACAATTTGAGTAATGACTTGTTCTTACCTGTAACCTGGATCTTTCCACCTGGTTGAGCAAGAGTTGTGTCTGAACCAAAACAAAACTTTGTAAGCCAAGAGATGATTCACAATCTTTTTGAGTAAAAAAGTTGTTCAATTGTCTTCACCTTTTGATTCTTGACATTATGCAAGCTATCATTCAACTGGTTTTCAAGAGAAATAAGATCCGAGAAACTCATACCCTCAAGCTCCTTACCCTTCAGTCTCCTGCTCTCAGGAACAAAAATACAAAAAGATGAACCAAAGTGAACAAATCAAAACTTCACACTGTTCTAGCCAGAGAGATACATACTCAATAGCAAGCTGGAGTCTCTCAAGTTCGCTCCTCATAGATTCATCTTTCCGCAACTGAAACAACAGAATCCATGTAAGAAAAAGGGATGCAAAAGGATCACTGCTTATAGAGATAGACACATACCACAACACCATTTTCATGTGAAGAAGAACAAAGTAAAAGCTGCTGTTCTTCTCTTTGTTTATGATCAGCCGTTTCAGCACTGTATCCATATCTAGAGAGAGTTTGCTCCATACTTCACCACATTTGAAAGAAGAAAAAAAACTCTCCATTAGCTAAATCCATTAGTAGGTTTAACCATAACAACAGAATCACAAAAAAGATTGATCACAACAGCTTCCTAAACAAGTGGAACACACAGCTGCATCTGCCAAGTGTAGATCAGCACCAAGATTGCATTTTTCTTCAACAGTTAGGATTTATAGCTCACAATCACCCAAAATTAAAGAGACAAAAGTCTTGGTTTCTCCAAGGACAAGTCCTTAAACCAAAAGACAGAACACATGTTTCACCATAAAACCTAAGAGAAAATGCACTCATCGAAAACAACACTTTGCTCTGTTTTCAAAAACCAAGATTGTAAGTCACAACTACCCCAAGTTACAGAGACACAATCTCGACTTCTACAAGGACAAGTCCTTAAAACCAAAGTCAGAACAGATACTGTTGCTCTCTTAGACACAAAAACTCAGAAAGTAACATACTTTGCGAATCTCAAATGAACCCAAAACAAAAAGAATCATGAGGGTACCAGCCGCTGGAGAAATCGTAAATCTTGCCGGTGCTGGAGAAGATGATGAGAGCAACCTCCGCGTCACAGAGAATCGAAAGCTCTTTGGCCTTCTTCATCAAGCCGTTACGTCTTTTGGAGAAAGTGACCTGACGACTGTTCACATTCTCGATCTTCTTAATCTCAATCCTTCCTCTCCCCATCTTCAAAATCTGGTCTGCTCTGTAAAATCTAAAACAGAGGGAGAAGTAGTAAAGGCTTTGTATATCTATATATATATATATATATATATATAGATTTTGTGTATATATATAGGAATGGGTTTTCTTTTAGGAAAGGAGGAGGCTAGAATTAGGGTATTGCATAAAAAGATGGGAGTTACTATAAGTAGGAATGTTCCATATTTGGGTTTGCTTTGCTTTCGTGTGAGTGGCTGTTTTCTTCTTTTAGGAACTTACTTTCCCTTTTATAACGCCTTTGTTTCGTTTGCCTTCTTCTCTTCTCCTACTGTAAATTGCTTTCTCTTTTCTTACTTTTTGGTTATATATATATACAGAAATTTAATAGCTAGGGTTTTCTTGCTTTCTTTAGTTCACATGCTTTAATGACGGTTCTTAAACTCAATCTACCAAAAATATATTAGAAATTTATAGGTTTACAAATAAAGTAATTTCTATTTTTCAGAAAAAGTTGACCGTGTATCACGCTATAGTTAAATACAAAATTAAGGGGTATTTAAAAAATAATTGATCAGCTGCTTTATTCATAGTCAACTGAAAATTCAATACGACGTACGAATAAATTTTTATTGAAGATCAAAATTTTATTTATTTATTTTGGCAATATTTAATTTATATTCAACGCTCATGCAGATTGTGGTCATATTATATAGTGTGGATTTAGATGTTTTCTATATCAAATATAACAATTAATACTAGGTAATAATAATTCATCCTTTACCCTTATCTAATTTAAAGATGGTATTCAAAATTAATAACATTGTTGTTATATTATAGGAAAAGAAGATAGTAAAATCTCAGAAAGAGGATTACTTTCCCCCGCCCCCAAACAGAATTTGTTATATTTATACGAAAGAAGATTTCCTTTTTAAGATGACTTTCTATCGTAACTGAAATATATACAGAGAATAACTAAATTTGCAAATAATAAATCGCTGGCTGGTTAGATTTTGTAAATGACAATATTTAAAACTAAATTTAAATATAATTACATGAAAAAACAGTTTATAAATAAATAAACTGTTATTCTTTTGTCAGAAAATAACAGTTTATTTATTTATTCATATACTTACACATATACAATTCAAGCACAAGTTTTAATAAATAAAAGAAAAGTACTCGTACCACTTCAAAAAGGATGACATAACAAAATTTATGGTACAAAAACCCAATTTTCATCCTTTTCCTCCCATGTGTATAAACCAAAATAAAATGGAAAGTACTATTTTCTGTTTCTTTGAAATTCCACTCTTTTAGTAATCTATCAAATAAGAGAACCAACCACTTGTCGTAATTACATGCAAAAAAATGTTCTATAAAAAAATGTTTTGAGAAAATAATAAAACTCGAGGATAATCATAAAAGGACACCTAAGACGATAACACGATATTCTTATATACATATGAAGTAAATCTTTCATAGAAAAAAACATCAAGTATTGTTGTACATTTTTTTGTCAACAACAAACATTGATGTATATCTAAACTCTATTTGCAGCGAATCTCGGTAATTTAGTTTGTTTGCACCGTTAAAAAAAAGTGAAAGATGAAAAGAGCAAGCAATGCGTTTTGCTATTTGGGTCTAAGAACAACGCATATTTGGGCCTTAGACCCATTTTGATGTATTATAGTGAATTGCTGGTGAAAGCCAGGAAACGATATTTAATCACACTTACAAATACTACCTGCCTTAAAGGTTTTGGTAGTTGTTTTCTAGAACTTACTTTTGGTACTAGTTGTTAATAAGGAGATTCTCACTAGAAGTGTCACACTCTTGTATATACCAGTTTCCAGGAAAGAGATCGGGTCATGGAGCAAGAAACAATACGCGAGAGCTTGAGGCAGTATCGTCGATCCATAAGTTGGCCAGACTAGGCAATCATCTAGACGGCTTGAAAGAAGCCGCAAAACTCCCGTTCCTTCATCTTGATCCAAGACTCCTACACAATCCTACACGAGTTCTAGAGAGCACCCCCTGACTTCCAGACTCGTTAGAGTATTCTCGATATTATTCTTCTTGGTATCATATGTAGCTATGATATATAGTTCTTACTTCTTAATGTAATAAAATTGTTAGAGTAATTCTCGATATTTTGCTTCTGGATTGTGTCAAATGTCCTCTGTACTGATCATTAATTTACTCAAAGACTAACAAAAACACATCATGAAAGATTCCCATAGGTAGATATGAATAGTGGGGAGAGGTTTTGTTTCTGAGCAGGGGCAGTCTTTGTATCATTTTATATATAGAATAAATACAGTTTACAGACATTGTTACTATATTTTGGGTTAAATGTAGACTTGAAACTGTTATGGTATTATGTTTGGTTGTAAAATAAGTCTTCATAGTTTGGAGAAACTGGGGCAAACATGGGTGGCGAGCTAGTGGTCAGATATGAAGCACTACCATTATTAATATTAACGCGTTTTTCAGACTGGACCTACGCTTTTCATACATGTTTCACGTTATATACCACTATTTATGTGTATACATGTCTCACGCTATATCTATTCGTTTTATATGGATTCTTTAAAGGCGCCAGATTTGAGTTTAACATGCTTTTTAGTACTTGACGACTTGTAGTTTAAACCGCATTTGTACAGAATGCTAGATTCTACTCTTTTGGATTGTTCCGAGTCTCTATCCGAAAACTTAACCAATAGATTAAAAGCCTCTGGATCACGTTTTGTTGCCTTCTCAGTCCTCGTATTTGTCTAATTGTAGCAAGTAGTCAATTTATTTGTTTAGGTCTTACGTGCAAAGAAACAAAAAGTGTTTTTGGTGCGGAAAGGTTTAATAATTTTTAAGTTTTAAGACCTGAAAAAGGTGGTAGACGCAGACCAAAGCAGCTCAGCCTCATAAAGTGACGACGATTTTGTTTTAAAGCAGAGAAAGTTGGATTCAATACACCCCCGTTAATGTTTTTGGTGCGGAAAGGTTTAATAATTTTTAAGTTTTAAGACCTGAAAAAGGTGGTAGACGCAGGCCAAAGCAGCTCAGCCTCATAAAGTGACGACGATTTTGTTTTAAAGCAGAGAAAGTTGGATTGCATCTGCTATAATGTCCAGGCACCTCCTTCAAAGCTATAATGCATTTACTTTACTTTACTTTACGTGTATTTGTGTTTACTATTAATTATTAGTTTGTTAATCAAAAGGTGGTAAAATAATATCCATGGATTAGAGATCAAAATATATTCAGTTTTATTTTGAATCACTTGATTTTGAATTCACAATTTGGCTTTCTACCAAAACGTTTCGAGTGAATTCACAATTTGCCAAACAAAAAGAAAAAAAAAACTGATTGAGCTACCGATATCCATGCAGCTTCTAGGTTTTTTTTCATAACATATCTATACACATTTCTATGCATATGCTACAAGTTTCTTGTGAAAATTGCATGAAAATGAAGAGAACACAAATTAATATGGAAAATGATTTTTGTAGATATGAAAATCAATTACAGTATATAGTACAACATTAACCAACATGATAATAATAAAAAGAATGTATATAAGCTCTCGATTTTACAGCCTTTTGAAAGGCCATTTGAACCTGACGCGCCTCTCCTAAACTTTCTCAAAGAACCAAATAGTCGCTTGCTTGGGTGGAAGCGTCAGGTCTATAGGCGACTATAGGAGCTCGTTGGAAGCCGTTGACATCTTTCCCACCCGGAACCTGAGCTACTTGACGGATTAGTCGTCGTCCGATACTGATTAAAAGTGCTTTTTTTTTTTTAATCTTTTCTTTGTGGATCGCGTGACCTTTAGCGCAGAGGTTATCTAGGAGATATATTAGTTCTGCTGGGTCGCCAGTCGAAAAAAGGCTCGTCAGTCCATGACCGTTCTCCTTTTCTGCTTGTTTAGATATGCTAGTTAATTAACCTTTATGTATTTGTAACTTAGAAATCGACGTTTTTCTGTAACCGACTCTGTACAAAATGAAACTTAATATTTTTTTTAAAAGAATGTATTTAAGGATTATTTATTACGAACAAACATACGAAGACCACAAAAAGAGGACGCAAGGCTTTTTCTTTAAGGTTGGATCGCGTCAAATATATAAAGCAAACCAATGGATACGAAAAGGCGGCCCGACCCGGAGACTTATAAAAATGCACAACAAACTCCCACGTTGCCCGAGAGAGATTGATATATAGCTAAAGAATAGGAAGGGAGGCTGGCTTCACTCATCTCCTTCCTTCGCGCCTCTAACGATTTCTCTGTTGTATAGAATTAGAAACAGCTCTCTCTCTCTCTCTCTCTCTCTCTCTTCTTCCTTTTGACAAATTTACGGAGAGAGACAGAAGTAGTAGACAAGAATGTCTAATCTTCTCAAGGATTTCGAGGTCGAGGCCAAGAATCCGTCGCTGGAAGCTCGTCAGCGATGGAGATCATCCGTCTCAATCGTCAAAAATCGGGCTCGTCGTTTCCGTATGATCAGCAATCTCGAGAAGCTTGCTGAGAATGAGAAGAAGAGATGTCAGATCCAGGTCTGTCCGTTTGTTTTCTTTACTCTCTGTTCTCGTGTGATGCATACGATGGAGTGGAGAGTGTAACTTGCGTGTCCTGATATTATGTAGTTGGTCTTTTTCATCCTTTTGATCTTGATTTCTGGTGAATGTTTGGTTTCCTGTACAAAAAAAAGTCTTTGGATTGGAAAATTTTGGAAATTGTAGTTAGTGATTCAGTGGAAAATTATTTCTAAAATATATTTTTGTCCATTTTATTCATATTTTATTAGTTAACAATAAATTATAAATTTTAAGAAAATTAATTTTAAACAGTGCTGACATTTTTTAAACAGAGTATCATTAATTATTCACATAACCAATATTCAACCAAAATTAAAATAGATTGCATAAATGGTTTCTAAAACGGAAGGCATATTTAATATCAAATTTTAATGCGCTTTTAAAATGTATAAACACAATGTTTCAAAATACAAGGAGATTTTTGTTTTTAATTTTTTTCTATTTAAAAAAAATATCTAGAAGTGAATTAAAAATGGTTCTATGCTTTTTTTTGGTTTTATGCTATTACATGATGAATTATTTGCAGTTGATGATCCGTTCAAAATATTTTTGTTGGCATTGTTGATTACTTTATTTTTCTGCATAGTGAAGTCATCTATTCTACAGATCCTTTCTTCACTAGATATTGTGTAGGAATAATGAGCCTTCCCCAACAAAATGGGGATTATGGTTAAAAAAAAGTGTAACGGATGAGTTATTTACTACTGCCATTTAATTTGCCACCATACAGGAGAATGACATAAAACTTAGGTCATGCTTTTCTGTCTCACATTTATTCAAAACCAATACTACTTCTTAGCAGCGTCCCCATCGTTACGCGTTTCTTTAAATCTTAATAAAACTCACTTTCTGGAAGTTACATTAAAGATATGGTCTGTGCGACTCTGTGGTCTATATGTTATTCTTATTCATATAGGTCTTGACTTTTTTTTTGGTACCGCATTTATTTTTGACTTCTTGTGCAAAGCTTTTATAGGAAGTTTCGTAGGAAATTTCGTTGGAGCGAATCCCATACCGTTCTGAAAGAGACATTCATCTTTATTTGTCCCACTTGCTTGAATAGGATAAAGAAGGAATAACTTTGAAATCAGAGTCTTTTGGTCTTGGTCCTTTTCCATTTCCTATTGAAATGGAAACGTATTTTTTAAGTTTTCTTAACTCGACCATTGAACAAAACAGTAATCTGTTTTTACTATTGTAACCGTTAAGCAAAGTAACTTAATTAACTCATGCAGAAGACATTTTTAGTTGTGGTTAGCTCCGTTCGTATCTTGTTGGATCACTTGAATCTGGTGTTGCTGAAAGATTATAACCCTTTCCTCTGTCTAAGAAAGTATAATGTAAACGAAATAAGCAAACCATCTTTGTTGTGGTTCGAGTGTTTTTGATGCTTAGTCTGCATATGTTGATTCCACCATAAAGCTTAATGTCTGTGTTGTGTAGTGTTCTTCAACCAACCAGCTCACGTTTCCTTAAATTTTTTCATAACACAGGAAAAGATACGGGTTGCTTTCTATGTTCAAAAGGCAGCTCTTCAGTTCATTGATGGTAAGATTTGTTGAGTCACAAAAATGCATGATTTGCAGAATTTGTGATTCTCTAATCATCTTTCTTTTTCATCTTGCATTTATTCAGCTGGTGCACGTCGTGAATATAAACTCACTGATGAAGTCAGACAAGCGGGATTTCACGTGGAAGCAGATGAACTCGCTTCCATGGTTCGAAACCACGACACAAGGAGCCTGACAAAGAGCGGAGGACCCGAAGGAATCGCTCAGAAAGTCTCCGTATCTCTCACCGAAGGTGTCCGTTCAAGTGAACTACACATCAGAGAGAAAATCTACGGAGCGAATCGATACGCTGAGAAACCAGCCAGATCATTTTTAACCTTTGTCTGGGAAGCACTCCAAGACGTGACTCTCATCATCCTTATGGTCTGCGCTGTGGTATCCATAGGAGTGGGGGTTGCAACGGAAGGGTTTCCAAAGGGAATGTACGATGGGACTGGAATCTTGCTGAGTATAATCTTGGTGGTCATGGTTACTGCGATCAGTGACTACAGACAGTCTCTGCAGTTCAGAGATTTGGATAGAGAGAAGAAGAAGATTAATATTCAAGTCACCAGAGATGGGAATAGACAAGAGGTTTCTATTGATGACTTGGTTGTTGGAGATGTGGTTCATCTATCTATCGGTGATCGAGTTCCAGCTGATGGGGTTTTTATATCCGGATACAATCTTGAGATAGACGAGTCAAGCTTATCTGGAGAGAGCGAGCCATCACATGTGAATAAAGATAAACCGTTTCTGCTCTCGGGAACCAAAGTCCAAAACGGGTCAGCGAAAATGCTGGTGACTACTGTTGGTATGAGGACTGAGTGGGGGAAGCTGATGGAGACTTTGAGTGAAGGTGGAGAGGATGAGACTCCTCTGCAGGTGAAGCTAAACGGAGTTGCTACGATCATTGGTAAGATTGGTTTAGGCTTTGCGGTGCTGACGTTTGTGGTGTTGTGCATAAGATTTGTGATAGGGAAAGCCAGTACTACTGGTGGGATCACTCAGTGGTCTTCTGAAGATGCGTTGACGCTGCTTGACTACTTTGCGATTGCTGTAACCATCATAGTCGTCGCTGTACCGGAAGGTTTGCCTTTGGCTGTGACGTTGAGTCTGGCGTTTGCTATGAAGCAGTTGATGAGAGATAGGGCGCTTGTGAGGCATCTGGCTGCTTGTGAGACAATGGGTTCTTTTACTTGTATTTGCACAGATAAGACGGGGACTTTAACGACTAATCACATGGTTGTCAACAAAGTTTGGATATGTGAAAACATCAAGGAGAGGCGAGGGGAGAGCTTTGAGTTGAACCTTGCTGAACAAGTTAAGAGTCTCCTTATACAGGCTATATTTCAGAACACAGGTTCTGAAGTTGTGAAGGATAAGGAAGGGAAAACTCAGATCCTGGGATCACCTACTGAAAGGGCTATACTGGAGTTTGGTTTGCTTTTGGGCGGTGATGTTGACACGCAACGCAGAGAGCACAAGATACTCAAGATCGAGCCGTTCAACTCAGACAAGAAGAAGATGTCTGTTCTTACATCTCACTCTGGTGGGAAAGTACGTGCGTTCTGCAAAGGTGCATCTGAGATTGTCCTGAAAATGTGTGAAAAGGTTGTGGATTCGAGTGGTGAATCTGTTCCTCTATCTGGAGAGAAGATAGCAGCTGTCTCTGAAGTCATAGAGGGGTTTGCTTCAGAGGCTCTGAGGACTCTCTGCTTGGTTTACACAGATCTTGATGAAGCTCCTGGTGGGGATCTTCCTGATGGTGGATACACGTTGGTTGCAGTTGTTGGAATCAAGGATCCGGTTCGTCCTGGAGTTAGAGAAGCCGTTCAAACTTGCCAAAACGCTGGAATCACTGTTCGTATGGTCACTGGTGATAACATAAGCACTGCCAAAGCTATCGCAAAGGAATGTGGGATTCTTACAGCTGGAGGTGTAGCTATAGAAGGTTCGGAGTTCCGTAACTTGCCCCCACATGAAATGAGAGCCGTTTTACCCAAAATTCAAGTGATGGCTCGGTCTTTGCCGTTGGATAAGCATACACTAGTCAACAACTTGAGGAAAATTGGAGAGGTGGTTGCAGTGACTGGAGATGGAACCAATGATGCACCTGCGTTGCATGAGTCTGACATTGGACTTGCCATGGGAATAGCTGGAACAGAGGTTAGTTAGTTAGCCTTTTGTTTGTTTTGAATGTTCCAACAAACTTGTTTGTATGTATGTTGTCTTTATGTTTTAAAACTCCAACACAGGTTGCGAAAGAGAATGCTGATGTGATCATAATGGACGACAACTTTGCAACGATTGTGAACGTGGCGAAATGGGGACGTGCTGTGTATATAAACATCCAGAAGTTTGTTCAGTTCCAGCTTACTGTTAATGTTGTTGCGCTGATCATCAACTTTGTTTCTGCTTGCATCACTGGTGAGTAAACTCAACACAACACACCGATGATTGTTTTCAAGAAGAGGTTCCACCGATGAATATGTTTTGGTCCCTTTTTCAGGATCTGCACCACTCACTGCGGTGCAGTTGCTTTGGGTGAACATGATCATGGACACACTCGGTGCATTGGCTCTAGCGACTGAACCTCCAAACGAAGGTTTAATGAAACGTCAACCAATCGGTAGAACCGCAAGCTTCATCACTAGAGCCATGTGGAGAAACATCATTGGTCAAAGCATTTATCAGTTAATCGTCCTCGGCATTCTCAACTTTTATGGGAAACAAATACTCAACCTCAACGGTCCAGACTCAACAGCTGTTCTCAACACCATCATCTTCAACTCCTTCGTCTTTTGCCAGGTAATATGAATAAACAATCATTCAACCATTAAAAAAGGTGTTTATGAAAATGCTTTTTGGACAAAACAGGTGTTTAACGAGGTGAACAGCCGAGAGATAGAAAAGATAAACGTGTTTGCAGGAATGTTCAGCAGTTGGGTGTTTGTTGCTGTGATGACTGCAACAATTGGGTTCCAACTGATCATTGTTGAGCTGCTTGGTGCATTTGCAAGCACTGTTCCTTTGAGCTGGCAACATTGGCTGCTCTGCATTGTGATTGGAGCCATAAGCATGATTCTAGCCGTTGGTCTTAAATGCATACCGGTTGAGTCCACCAGTCATCATGACGGCTATGAGCTGCTTCCTTCT
Organism: Brassica carinata; assembly: GCA_016771965.1. Taxonomy (NCBI): domain Eukaryota; kingdom Viridiplantae; phylum Streptophyta; class Magnoliopsida; order Brassicales; family Brassicaceae; genus Brassica; species Brassica carinata. Next base: position 9,091,168 of record CM028688.1, read on the forward strand.
GGTCCATCTGACTCTGCCTGATCTGACCCACTACTTAGTACGGTTGCTACGTCCATTTTCTATATCGGATTCTTTTCCTATTTAGTGATCTGATTTCAATATGTATAAAATCTAACACGCTGCCAAGCGTTACCAGAAGTTTTTTGGATTGATTTTCCTTTTTGATTTCTAAAAGAAAAGCTTGTTGTGTTTCTCTTTTCATTAACGTTCTCAGGTGTAACATTTAGTAAAACTCTAAAATCATCATTCGAGATCACGAGCAAGACATGAAGAGTTTCATCACCTATTTGCTATAAGCCAGTGGATAAATCTCTTTGAAGGATCAAACACACCATGATAATCATTACTACTTAAACCTTTATTACCATGGAGCTGATGCTTCTGGAGCCAAAGGCAACTAAGCAAGGCCTTGTTAAATCTAATATGTGTGTACAAAACCCAATGTCATTTCCAGTTAAGACAACATAAACCAAAGACAGAAAGCAACACCACTCATGCATGTTGAAAGTAGACAGTGGACACTAACATCAACCAAGATGATGGCCAGGTATCAGGACAGTGACTCCAATGATATGATAATTACTGACTTAATAATCAACGCAAAAACGCTGAAAAGTTTTTTTAAAAAAAGAAAAGAAGAAGATGAATCTGCTTCAACAGCTAAGTAAACCGGCTGAAACATTAGCTAACCTTATAGCAGGTTCTACAGAGTGCTAGGCATCAGTGTTTCAAATTTACTTAAAAGATGAAAATAGCAAAACCTTGCTTCAAATGTGGACTTAAACTATGTTCTCTTCCTTCCTTTCGATCACACAGTTTCATCAACTGCCACACACGCCAAGATATACCCAAAGTTTATTTTCCAAACCGAATAATTTCTGATACCATAAACTCAATGAGTACCTTGGTAAAAGAATGTTTCAGAAACGCATTACAATCAAAGACAAAAGAATCAAATCATTTTGAGAGCTTCTCAAGCTTCTCATCAGCATCCTTCAGCGCACGCACAAGATGCAGTATACGGTACTTTTGCTTCTCGTTTTCAGAGGTCAACTTCTCCACCTAGAAGTTAATGAATGGTAAGTAGAGGTTAAAAACTCCAAAACAAGCTACAAAACCAGCACACAAAAAGGTAATGAATGGTAAAGAGAGATGATTACCTTGTCCTGTTCTTGCTTCATCATCTCGTTAGCTTCTTCAAGCTTTGACTGGATTTGGTTGATCTTCTCCACAAGTTCCGCATCTGGAACGTCTGAGAAACAAAACAATAACTTCAATAACGGACACAGAAGGAATCAATCAAAACACTTGTTGTTTCAGAGATTAGTAGTATGAAGAAAGAAAGAACCTGTCTTGGTTTTAGCAAAATAAAAAAAAAAAAGAACCTGTCTTGGTGGAGGCAAGAGCAGCTTCAAGCCTAGCTAATCGTTCCTACAGAACAAACAACACATGAATTTGACAGTTTTAACGGTTTTTAGGAATTGTTTTGTTCTATCTCATCGGATGATTACATTAATAATGGATGAGATCAAATCCAAGAACAAGGGGAGAAGCAAAAAGACTCTAACTTTGAATCAATCGATAAGGGTTTTAGGTTTAAGAAAGAAAAAAAAAAAAGAACCTGAGCTTCGGTGGCTCTGTGAAAGAAGGGTTTCAATGTCTCTGGTAGCTGATCCTCCGCCATAACTTCACACACCTTCTCCTTCCTTCGGTTGATTCTGGATTCAGTTTTTCTTTTAAACTAAAACCACTTTCCCTTAGGCCTGGTTTGTCCGGTTTGTTCGGGTTATTCAGTTCGGTTTCTTCAGCTTGGTTTGAGTGTCCGAATATATCCATAGAGCTATCAAATAGTCTATCCAGTTGGATCATTTCTAGGCCTGAGATTTATTATCCGGGATCCGAATTCGATCTGAGATTCGTTCCGGATCCGCTCCGAAAATAGGATATCCGGGTCGTCCGGATCCGAATCCGGATAGTAAAATCAAGGATCCGTCAAAACTGAATCCGGATCCGGATATCTTGATTTTTAGGTCCGGATATCCGGATCCGGATCCGTACTTTTTAAAGTATATTAATTTTTTAAAATTTTATTAATAATTATATTTGATATATTAATATTTATTCATAAAACTAGTTTTATAATACTATATTTTAATTTTCTAAATATTATATTCATATTTATATTTATAAATCTTGTATAAATATTTAATTTATGTTTATTTTAGAATTTTCATATTTTTAAAAATATTATTTTTTATTTTATGAATTATTTTTACGAATCCGAATCCGGATATCCGCGGATAATATGATAACTAGACGGATATCCGGAATCCGGATATCCAGAAACCCCGAATCCGGATCCGGATACTAAATCCACGGATCCGGCGAATCCGAATCCGGATCCGGATATCCCAAATTTCCAGAAAATCCGGATCCGTCCCACCCCTAATCATTTCAGTTTTGAACAGTAATTGATAATGGTCCAAATAAATGTCCAAAACCAATATAGACCATACTCAACACCAAATAGTATTTATAATTATTAATTTATAGATTTTTCTGGCTAAAAATTTAAAATTATATTTTCTCTCCAAAACTATGAATAGCTACTTTTTCTAGCATAAACTATAAAACTATATTTTCTCCACCAAAATCATAAAATTATGTTTTTCCACGAAAACAGAAAAACTATATTCCCCTCACCCCCAACCCCCACACACAAAAAAAAACAAAAAACCATTTTCCTACTACAACCGCATAAATTATATTTTTTCCAACAAAATCAGAAGATCACATTTTCCCATCCAAACCAAGAAATCATATTTTTCCGTCAAAAACAGAAAATCACATGTTCTAATCAAAATCGAGAAATTACATTTTCCCAAAAAACCGAAAATCACGTTTTACAGCCAAAACCAGAAAATTACATTTCTATGCCAAAACCAGAAAATTACTTTTTCGTCAAAACCGAAATTATGTTTTCCCGTCAAAACAAAAAATTTATGTTTTCCAGCCAAAACCATAAAATTACATTTTCCCGCCAAAATTGTAAAATTAAGTTCCCGCCAAAACTATAAAATTATCCTTTCCGCCAAAACCGAAATTATATTTTTCAAACAAAACCAAGAAATTAAGTTTCACGTCAAAACCGAAATTATGTTTTCCCGTCAAAACAAAAAATTTATGTTTTCCAGCCAAAACCATAAAATTACATTTTCCCGCCAAAATTGTAAAATTAAGTTCCCGCCAAAACTATAAAATTATCCTTTCCCGCCAAAACCAGAAATTATATTTTTCAAACAAAACCAAGAAATTAAGTTTCACGTCAAAACCGAAAAATCTGAATTTTTCACTAAAACCGTGTTTACTCGCTAAATTGTAAAACTATGTTTTCTTGGTTAAAAATCACGAATGTATGTTTTTAAGAGGTTTATGGACATCTATTGTCCATTTAGTCTCTGTCTAATTAGACCATAGATTAATTAGTCTTTTGTCCAATTTGGTCATTTATAATTGGGCGCTTCCATAGCCGCCCAAAATGAATTTGATTGGGTTAACCTATGGATAGTCTGTCCAGTTAACACCTCTATATATCCAAATCAAATTTATATACTTAAATATATTAGTTATTTTTATGGTCTGATAAATTTGAAGTTTAAAACTAGATCAAATTTCATGTTAATATAAATAGTTGCATGTCATTATTATGAATTGAGTGGTCTAGATTTCTCAGAGAACAATAATCATTTAATGCAACATAGAATTTCTCTCATTTACTATATTATACTATTTTATTTAACGAACATAGTATAATATGTTACAATATATAATCATTTTTTCAATTTCTTTTCTGTTCATTCCTTCTTATCTTCTTCACTTTTTTTTTTGTCCTTCTTTTTTTTTCCTCTTCTCTCCGTCATCCACATCTTTTCCTCCCTTTCTCCCTCTCTCCTTCTCTTTTCTTTGGGTTTCCTAGGACAGTTGATAATGGAAAATTGTAATATGTTTTGCTTGGATTGACTAGTGCAGTTCATAATAGAGATTATACTATGTTTAGTATAGACTGTTTATATATCTCGCATATCCACCACATTTGGTTTCTTTCTATACGTCAATTTTCTTATACTATCCTATGCAACAATGTACAATATAATCTCTCTCTCTGGTGGTTTCTTTTCCTCCTTTCACTGATTCTTCTTCATCTCTATCTCTAAGTATCAACAACAACATCCCTCTTTTGCCACCGTAAAAAAAATTCTTCTTTATTGCGGTCAGTAAAAATAATTAAAAAGATGAACGATTACTGTATTTATTTTTTATTCTATTATAAATCTATAGAACAGAAATGGAACATAACATATATTATATTTGTCGTTATATTGATACAATGAATTAATGGTTCTATATTATTTTTTAGTAGATATAGTATTGTACAATTGAACAATTGCAATCTTAATGCAATCTCATGCTTGAGAAAGGAGAAATCGGTATAGTTATGCTTAAACTGTCACATTGCAAAGCCACTTGAATAAATGGTTACTTGGTGATCCTCTGCGATGTTTATTTTGCCAATTAACCCTATTTAATTTAGGTTTGGGAAATGAGAGAGAATCCTTGGCCAAGAAGATTGTCTGCGAGAACACGGTTGGCTGCTTCTGATGGATGAAAACCGTCCCAAAACACGTAGCTGGTTGCATTTGAACATGTACCCACCGATAATGCATTGCATAGAAACGAGGTTTCCACTGTTCCGGTTCCACAACAAGCTCTTCTTGATTCAAAAAACCCTACATTATAAAAAACAAATATTTTTAAATATTAATAATCATAAAAATGGATAAGAATGTATGTTGTTCGACTAAAGTCTAATGTTGGTTTTCATAAAATTAGGAGAAGCTTAGGAGTTATGATATTTCTTGAAAAATGGTATGGTTTGTCTCGTGAACCGATTAAAATTTAACCTGATATACATAAAGGAATTTCAAAACACCATACCATTCTCTTCAGGGTTCATGACCATGTTCAGTAGAGGATTATAAATGTCAAAAACGACCAACTTCAGACCAGGAAGCTTGTTAGCTAGGTTCACAGACGTGTTGTTAAGTATGGTATTGAAGGAAACTGCATCCCGGTTTAGCCTTTCGACACACGTATTGCTCCCAACTCCACCAAACATCGTTATCGCTGCTGGCAAACAACCCAAGGGTGGTAACGTCGTTACTCCAATCCTTCTAGCACCTAAATCATACATATTCTGCAAAAAGATAAAGCGCATGTTTTTACTATTGGTATAAGGTAAATACATAGTAAACCGTTAGGATAGCTAAAAACTGTTATGCTATGGGAATGTTTTTAGTTACTTGGATAAAGGTGGTATAAAATCTCATGAGACGATCTGAGTATCGATCAGGCGTGACTATCATGTTAAGAATAGGATTAATGTAATAGTTTTGAATAAAATCGCTTGATCCAGTGCCTAGAAGATGAATCGCGCCTTTAAATATCGCGTTCGCTTTGTCTCTCCCTACCATGCTTGTAACCTTGCTTTGGTACTCTTTGTAGTTTTCAAGTTGTTGGGTCAAACTGATTGCGTTCTACAACATAACATACAATACACCATAAAATATTAAAGCAATCCAGTTATCTAATTAACCGGGTTTAGACTAAGGAGCTACGTACGTATAATAAAGAAGTTCCGTCGTCATAACCGGAAGCACCAGAGGCAAAATTGGCTCCGGTTAACAAATTAGTCTCATTTGCTGCATCTTGGCTAAGGTACGCCACTGGGTAAGAAGTGAACCCTAGATTCTCAGCTGCTCAAAAAAAAAAAGATATATGAATTGATGAAGTAAGACATTATGGATCCAAAATCGATAAAATGAAGAATTATAAGATAATGAAAATAAATAAAAAATTTTTAAAAAATTAATTAAAAATCTGTAAAACCTTTCTAAAAACAAGAACTAATAAAAATGGAATGACAGAATCATTATATAAAGTCTTCAAGTAACATAATTTTTTTTATGGTTACTAGGCTTGCGGAATTGCGGAAGACTAAATATATTTTTCACAAAATTATGCGTTTGCATTTGTGGCATTTATGAACCATTATATATGTAAGTAATTTTAAGCTGGTTCGGACCGGTAAAGTCGATGGCGAGTTTTCCGTTAGAGAAACGGCCAGTGGCACTATGGGCTAAGAAGTCGCGTCCGTAGGGAGGAAAATTAGCCTTGACGAGAGTAAGGCGAAGATTGTTGTTACCAGCATCGACAACAGAATCTCCCATTATGATTAGAGCTGGTACAAGAGGTTGACCGGTCCCAAAGCCGGCATAGAAACCGACAAGAACCAAGAAGCTAATCAGCTTTATAGACATTTTCCCTATTCTCTTTGAATATACGTAGTCCAGAGATAGAAAGATAAAGAGATGAGTGAACGAAGAGGTGGTGAATGGTTAGGGCTTTTAAAGAATAATATAGTAGCGGAATTGCTTAAAAGGATAAAAAACAAACAAAACAAACAATTTTAGACCAAAAAAGGATAAATAATTTGTTTGAAGCTGTATTGACCAATCTTAATCTTCTGTTACATTTTCATTGCATTTCAGACCAATTGAAAACGTTTATACAATTATATGTTTAGTACTTAGATCATTTCCACATTCCAAGGACTAATTAATGACCCAAAATGGTTAGTCTCTGAATTCGTGGATAGAGTTAAAGCCGTGGATAGAGTAGAAAAGGGCATGCATTATCATGCTTGCTAATTTTGATGTATTTTTGTTAGAACATCTTAATTATAGCATGATTATGTGGAAGTAAACAGATTGTACTTACTAAAAGAAGAAAAAAAACAATATCTTCTTGTTTAGCTTTTCGGTAGATTTGATAGTAACGTATATTAACGTTGTATTGGGATAAGAGACACGCATCCACAAAGAATGTATACTCAGTGTAACCCTTGGGCATATACTGCATATAGGTTTAAATAAAATTTTGAAAATAGAAAAACATTAATTTAGTTGTTGTTTTGAGTATTAGTACATGAAACAAGAAACTTGACATGTATTTTAAATAAATAACAAATCACTTTGTTTGTAATTATATGTATGATATATGATTTTGAGTCATGTATAACATCAATATAATATTTTGAACAAAATGAGATAATCAAACTAGAAATATATGGTTAAATATGCATATATTCGATTATTTTCGGAAATCCATTCTGGTTCGGATATTATCCGTTCGAATCTAGATATCCAATCTCTCCTAACATAATACCCATTCTGGTATTTTGCTATTTCTATTTGGTTTTTAGGTTCAGATAGAATGCCCAGCCCTACTTTGGCTCAAAGACAACGAACCATTTACTGAACAAGTCAATATCTGTTGAAGTTTCATCATATTTGGATTAGTTAGCATCTGCCTTAGAGCTACTTGGATCGATTTCTCCATCTGTTGCAGTAACTGATGCCAGAACAAGACAGGTTAAAGACTCGTTTATGCTTTTTGTTTGTCTCTTTACCCTTTTTGTTTTCTGAGGCTGAAGAGGAGCATCTCATTCACTATTCACTTCTTCCTTTGCTTTCTGCGGAGCTCTGGCTTTTGGAGTTGAAGCAGATTTCCTATGCAAAAATCATCGTATATTTTTACATTCCTTTTAGTAATCTCCTCAAGCCAGAAGTTATCAACTTAGCACGAGGACAAGCTCCATAAGTATTTACATGGCTTTTAGTAATCTACTCAAGCCAGAAGTAATCAACTTAGCACGAGGACAAGCTCCATAAGTAGACCAGCTCATGTGTCATCACTTATAGCGGATTTGCCGCTAGGCCTTGTAGACGATATAGGCCATTAGATAAATAGACTCTTGACACACACTTGCTCATCGGAATAAAAACTGAAGTTACAAGTGGCAGAATTTAAAATTCATTTCGACTTAATAGCTTTTTGTGTGGTGGGGGAAGGGGGGGGAGGGGGGGGGGGGGCTAAAAAGTGTATCAGAACTATATGGGCAAATTTAGAAATATGAAAAGTCTGCAAAATACAGCAATCTAAAATTTCAGATAGTTGATTGCTGCAAGCAATTACTGCCTTTGACTTCATATACAGACAACATTTTAAACGCTGCTGCATATTGGTTGTTGTCTTTTGAGAATTAATAGCTTTTAGAGGGTTAAAATAATATATTAGAGATATATGGGCAAATGTATAAATATTGAGACTTAATTCCAGATAACACCTAATTTTTTTTACTCATCTTCTCCAAAAAAACTCCATCTCGGCCGTTTACAGAGCTCGGCTGCGGAGATGGCGGAAAGCAAAGAGAACTAGACCTGACACCTCGAGTAGCACCCAACTTAGACAGACACCTTGTGTTTCCTATCCTTGAGTTCCTGCAAGAGCGTCAGCAGATCCTCAAGTTCAAGATCGAGCTTTTGAACAAGACCAACATGGTTGATTACGCCATGGACATCCACAAGAGTCTCTACCATACAGAAGACGCTCCCCAAGGTATAATGTCATGTCTTGTGGGGGAAGCTAGCATCTGAAATATTGATGCAGAACTGGGACATTGCGCTTGAAGAGCTCAACCGTCTCAAGGACATTATTGACTCAAAGGTCTGCTTCTTCTTCTAGCTTTTGCAGCCGTTAATGTGAGTATAGAGATACCAATTAGCATTTTTGGTGTTTCAGAGTTTTGCATCGCCGTTAAACCAGGTGCAGAACAGGATTTGGTTGATGCGTTGGGGTGTCTCTACATCTTTTTTAACCATGATAACGGGAGGACTCAAATCATTGATCTTTTTATTCAAGACAAGTAAGTTTATCTGCACCTGTCACTATTCCTTTATACAGTTTTATAGTAGCAAGGCAACATCTCTATTTTAGACATTCATGTCTCTCTTTTCTGCATGTATATCATTTGAAACATATCTGTTCTTCCACCTCTATTCTTTTGCATCCAAGTTAGTTTTGGCTGTGAATTTGACATGAAAGATTGCTTCTGGATGGAATGAAGTTATGCATTGGTGGTGTTTTTGTCTGGACCTTTGGTTAGGATTATCAATTATGTTTTTAGATAAATCAGTTTTGTATACTAATTTGTTATAGATATTCTTAGGTATCTGAATGCCATACAAACTACTGCTCCACACTTGCTACGTTACTTGGCAACTGCTTTTATTGTCAATAGAAGGAGAAGGCCTCAGTTGAAAGAGTTCATTAATGTCATACAACAAGAGCACTACTCCTACAAAGATCCTATTGTGGAGTTCCTGGCATGTGTGTTTGTCAATTATGACTTTGATGGGGCTCAAAGGAAGATGATATATAGAGTGTGAAGAGGTAAAGCTTTTCACATGTATTTTGTCCTTGTATAAGATAATATAATCAATAGTCTGATATGTTACTGTGATGTAGGTCATTGTAAATGATCCCTTCCTTGGAAAGCGTGTTGAGAGTGGAAACTTTTCAACTGGACCACTGAGAGATGAGTTTCTTGAAAATGCCTGCCTATTGATCGTCGAAACCTATTGCAGAATTCATCAGAGGATTGACATGGGGTAACTTATCATGTTTTGCTTAATTGTATTCGTTAAGGTCCTGGCTGCTTTTGATTAATGCAGGAAGAGTTTGTGTGATCTTGTATTCATATCTCATGGCGTTTTGTCAGGGTGCTTGCTGAGAAATTGAATCTTGACTATGAGGAGGCGGAGAGATGGATTGTGAACCTTATCTGCACCTCGAAGCTTGATGCCAAGATTGATTCTGATCAGGAACCGTAACAATGGAGCCTACTCAGCCAAACGTGTAAGGATATACTATATTATCTTAATCCTTTAGGGCTGAAAAATTTACAATCTAAACTCCGTTTACCACCTAATGCAGGCATGAGCAGTTGATTAACCACACCAAAGCCTTGTCAGGACGGACTTTCAAGTTAGTGACTCAGCTCTTAGAACACACACGGGGCTAGCAGCTAGACAATCCACAATTTTGCAATAGAATCTATCCTTCAC